>AP025376.1:7500000-8750000 GCA_030295005.1 Cephonodes hylas | reverse complement strand
AACGTTACATATTTGTTGCGATACGTCATAAAGGCCTTTTCATATCTGAACCGGGCGAAACATTTTTTCAACCCAATCCCAACAATGACAACGGAGTTCCTTTGGCCAATGTTTGGTTAGCTGCATCGTGCATTGTCGAATACAGAATCAATTTACGATAATTGTCATTTATTATGAAATAAATATGATGCTTTATCCCGTCGCCTTTTGTAATGCCTCCAAAAGACGAAGTTCTTCCATTCACCTCGAGCCATTGAGCGTATTAAATTTTTATATTTTGCGCACAAATTCATTGGAGCGAACAACTGGGATGGCATTTGACAATAATTACATGAAAGGAGTCCGTATGATGGGATATTAGGCGGAATGCGGGAGGTTTTGGAATAAAGTGACGTCTAAGAATGTTTTCTCAGCTTGTACGCAGATGGCTCGGGTAATGAAGTGACAATAATTGGAGACTTCAAACTTTTGTTATGGATTTAAAAGGATAGAGGTATAGTCCTTGATTGCTCGGCAAATATGTCTGTATGTAAGAAAATTATTATGAGTGTGGGTCAAAACTCATCTAAAGCTTCCTTTGAAAATTACATTTCTAAACTAGTAAGGCTCTGCTTCAGATTTAAAAACAGTAAAGTCTCGAAGTAATAATACAAAAATCCGAAATATTTTTAACAAAATTGCATTATTATATTTGACAAACAAGGACGAGCTTGTTAGATAAATGATGAGCATTCAAAAATTAGCAACATCTATAAAGCCCGACACATACCCCTTACCGACCCTTAAGACTGGGTGAAAGGAAAGAAGATTTCTTACCAAATGTTACTTCGCCCTAAGTAAGTGTTGTTCAACTCTCAACTCCCACCTGTAACACTCACGGCACGAGTTATCATATAAGCATTAAGAACTGCGGTGAGTCATCTCAAATCTATATGGGAAGCACGTACTACCACCTCGAGATCTCCGTGACCGCTTGCCGTTTCCAATCTAATCTTTGAACTGTGGAAATCCCTAGCCTCTTCATACATGATCTCACGCCTATGTTCTTACGGGGGCACCAAGAGAATAGTGATATTCATTTGAAATAGACAGATATTTTTAAAAATATCTTAGAAAAGACAGATATTTTTAAAGTCTGTGATATATCTGCATTTGACCCTCTCGTTAGTAGGTAATAAATCTATAGTTGACTGTAGTTACAAAATTAACATTTTGATATAAAAATATTTAAGCCTCTTCCAATCATTGAATCACGAGGTGTTAGATCATAGAAACGTCTATACGTTCATTGAATAATTTTGACCTCAGCTTCGTTGCTGGGTATATCGTATTCATGACGATTCCTAGTCCAACACACACGATATAAAAATCTTTGTTATGAATATTTCCGATGTGACTCAGCAAATGCGTCACAATCAAAAACAAAAGACGATACGAACAAAAATAGAATATAAATTAATGGGCATTACACGGCTTTCTCAACTGGTTTTCCCAACGAAGTGATCTAAATATCGTCGTCATAAAATGACTCACAAGCTATAAAATTACACCTACGTTGAATGTTTAATCTGAATTATTTATCCTTCGAGACGTTTACAACCTACTAGCGTCCGCTCGTGACTTCCAATCTACGATCAGACAAAATAAGGATAATAAATTACATACAATCGATTTCCCGCCAACAATACCTGCATTAAATTTTAGAATGCTTTTTATTTACAACGTTCGTAATTCAAATATTTCTTAGAGATTAAAAAAATCCTCTTAATTTAAACCTTTAATTTACTTTACTCGTATAATTTGAAATATATTGAATGCGATCTGTTTTCTGGTATAGGTCGAATATTAATCAATATTTACACAGTTTAAAAACAAGTCTTGCGGTGTAGCTCTCCTAAATACTACAATTTCCTATGCATCCCATGACTTTAGAAAAATCAAAAGTCAGCCTTTAGTACATACACGCGCAAACAAACAAAAAGATTTCATTTTATATAAATGGAATCCTCCTTTTGTTACAAGATGGTCGTACTGATTGTCACGACAAATCGATTTGCATACACAGATTTTACGCTATGACTCATAACGTGTTCTCACTCTTCGCTTCTTGAATTCAAGATGCATGATTTTCATGGTCTTAAAGACTGTGACCATTCGGATATTTTCCGATCTTTCCAGTCAAAAGGTTTATAGTATAAAAGGCTTTTAATATGCTTACTTGAGAAAATATGTAAATGAAATGAAATGAAAATATGACGCGAGAATCGAACTGCTGCCTCTCATTTGGCAACCTTTTGTCTAGCCAACTCCGCCACCGAGTTGTCGGATACAAGATAAATGTTGTTTATTTTGTATAGGAAAATAAATCCTTAAAATTCAGTTCTCTAAGCGTATATAGTCAAGTCGTTAGTAAATAAAAATAGTTAACGCCCAATTAATCACAATCACAATAATCTCATATTCATTTAACTGCTACATGTTTGTCTACCCTTGGATTCCTATCAAAGGTTCTAAATAGACTTCCAAGTATATAAAATACATAATAAAGAACAAGACGAAACCTTCGCGAATACATCTCCAAATGGTTCTTACAAAGTAACAATGCTGAATTTATTGGCCGAGTATGAATGACAAACGCATTATGATCGTGTTCAAAGTGAATTTGTCTCGATGATGACTTTTAAAAGGTCCATTAAAGCGCTTTTTGTACCCTATTGATTTGTATGGTGTCCGCGAACCATGAAGATCTGGTACAGGATGTTTTGAAACTTTAAATATTTAATCCAAGATTGTTTCTTCGCTTAATTTAAAACCATTAAGGAATTATGTTCAGGTCCTGCTAAAGAAATAATTGATTGTAGTGAAAATTTGATATTTTTGTAGTGAAATGGTAGTCGAAGTATCCACCATACTTATTAAGGCCAAGCATCTACATAGTATTAGTCGTACCTAACGTTTTATTGAATTTGATGTAGTTCTGAATCATGATAGACAAAATTGTAATGAGTATGAAAGTTAATAAACAAGCAGAGGAAGGCCAAATAAAATGAAATGGAGACATGACGGCTGATAGGGGTGTATGGAAGAATTATAATCCATACTACGCCGGACCCAAATAGAATAGTAAATAACACAAGGAGATGGTTTACGAATCATGCTGTATACACGATCGTTTAGCGCGAACAAGAGCGGCTAAGTGTGACAAAGGATCTAATATAATCGGTAACATATGACTCGAAAAATGACTTGAAATTTTTTCGCATCGACGAATCCTTATAAATGGTGTATTTATCATCGTTAGGATATAAATTAAGGAGCAATTCTATTTTAGAATAGCGTCGTTGTGCCACGCCAACAATTTATTGAAGTAATATTTTTACGTAATCTTCTGAAGTATTTTATTATATTACTATTAATAACATCAACGCCTGTGTGCTTATTCTCATATTTATAGGTGGAATAAATAGTAGAAGGTTCCATACAGATTCCTTAGCGAACTATCTTACCCTTCATTTGTTGGATTATAACTGTTTTACTCATATGTTATTTAATTAGAACGAACCGCAATAATAATAATGTTGTAAATTCAGCCAAAAAGTCGAAAATACCTGCTTTTCTGTACCCACAATTCACCATTCTTCAACTCGAACGTAATAAGGGTACCTACGTAGGGGCTATTACTATCATGAAGGCATATTTGCACACTTCGTACTATCACGGAAAACGTAATGGAAACCCCCGATAAAATTTTGTCCAACCTGAGAATCTAACCCAGAGTCTTTAGAAGTTTAGATCATACGGCAGAAAGTTATGCAATCTCATCACGTAGTTTTTATTACATAACAAAAATCACAAGATTAGCAATAAAATTTTAAACAAATAGGTACATCTAAAAGTACATTCTTTGCTTTATAAAATTACATGTGGAAGAATCCTTGCTCACCAACCACAACCTAGTAGCACACACACTCACAGTTACTACCTACCAGTGGCGTGCCTAGGGTGTCAAACTAAGGCAAGCCCAAATGTTTATTCAGTAGCAGCATTTTTTTTTTGGTACGTAGGACTAATAAATATCTACCGGTTGGTACTCACATTCACGTTTATAACGTTATTTTATAAATAAACAATCGTTAAGTTCGTTATTCGGAACTATGTAAGGCAAGTCGGGCTTTCGGGCTTCTATGGAAGTACCGCCACTGCTACCTACCGGTACCTCAAAATGTGTATGTATAGACTAAGCTTTCGGGGTACAATGTCCCCCTTATTCTGGGGAAGGCCAATTGCCATACACGGACTCTGTCCCGCTAAAAAATTCCAAGTAGAAAAACCATACAACGCCATCGTTGACCCGGGAATCCGCCACTTTAATGTAGGATACGTAGCAATACCAGTAATGGCCTTGAGATTTACACACGTGTTCAAGAATCCCGACGGTCCTGTGTTCGAACTCCAGACACAGAGCTCTGACTTTTCGAAATTCCCTGTGTATTCACAATGAATTATCACTTGCCTATCGATGAAGGAAAACATCGTGATGAAACCTGTACACCTAAAAGTTCTTAGAAATTTTTTAGGTATGTAGTTTACCAACCCGCATTGAATTAAAATAATATGGAAACGCGAGTTGTCGGTTTTCGATTTCAAGCATGCCGACTTGACAAAAGTATATATGTCATACTAGCATTTTCCAACTTTTCGTTTCTCAAACAACTACTTGACAACACCTATCAGTAGTACCACATGTAAAAAACATAGTTAAATCCTTAAGAAAGCACTACATCACTGTCCGAAAACAATTGATTTGATATATAAAGAACATGCAATCATAATGCCCAATTTGTCCCAAATGAATAGACGGCCACGTGTCGTCCCGTTTCTCTCCTATTATGTGAGCCCGTATTGGGATTAAAAAGGCCAGGCTTAAGATCCAACCCTGATAACATCTCGGCCTTTCATTTCAACGTAGATCTCGAGATAAGAACATTGAGCCTCCGTTGTTCGGCACAATGGACAATACGGGAAAATTGAGAGTGGTATATATATTTGTTTCTCTGCTGTCATTTTTTTATGTAACGGAACTTTCAGGGTGTAGGTGACCCGCTGTTTAGGAAAGCTTAGTCATTAAAACCGCGGGGATTGACAAAAAAACTAAAGAAAAACATTAAGAATGGTAGAAATATTTATTGACACATATCCTAATATCACTCCTTCATTTCATGGGGGCAGTCACACTGACAAAAACTGGTATTTATTTTGTGAAAATAGGTCAAATAGTACATTCTATATTGACACCTTGAACTTAAGTTTGTAACGTGCAATCGTGACGAAAACAAACGACAAAAGTAACGCTTGAGTAGACACTCGAGTCGACACTTACCTTTCGTTTGACAACAAACACCGCCAAACTTCCTTTAAGCATAAAAACATCCAAACCTTAAGAAACCTATTGCATACACAATTTACACGTCAAGCGTTAAGTTAAGGCCGGGCCAGGCCACGAGTGTCGGAAATGGCCGCGGGCGGGACCGGGCGGGGCCATCCGAGCCTAGGGCGGGCTTATTGTTTGGCCTCGTAACAACTTTCTAGAAACATGCCAATTTGCCATGATTCATATTGTGGGCGGATTGGGTTTGCAGAATCCTAATTGTGTTACGTCTGTGTGTAATTGATTTCTCTAAATACGTATTTGTGTAATTTTATGATGATCATCAAGCGTAGAAGAACCTACGAATTAATAAAATTGAGTCTGGGTAAAATAAAAAATATTTATTTGTAAATTAATCGGTAATTTAGCCATATTATATTAAAAGTGGAGAAGAGCAGAATCTTCTCGACATTGTAATGAAAATAATGTGAGCTTAATCTAACTTTTAA
Source organism: Cephonodes hylas (assembly GCA_030295005.1). Taxonomy (NCBI): domain Eukaryota; kingdom Metazoa; phylum Arthropoda; class Insecta; order Lepidoptera; family Sphingidae; genus Cephonodes; species Cephonodes hylas. The sequence goes on along the minus strand of AP025376.1, from coordinate 8,744,123 downwards.
ATACAGCCTTTACAAAAATATCTACGAAGGGTTTTGAAAACAACTTTTAAATAAATTCATACAGACCGAGTCTGTAAAACAGTTTCAGATTTTCCAATGATATTCGCCCATGCTCCCCTGTGCTAGGAAACTAAAGTTTTGTCTAGACTCATCACGCTTTCTACATTCATGTAATTAAAAAAAAACGGCATCCATTAATCACATTGTTAACTCATCAACGCACACCAAAGCTACAAGGGAATGTATTTCGCGGAAGACTTGTTATTGTTGGGCGGCGGGCGTTACGTGGGCGGGTATACTTCGGGCGGCCAACTCAATGACCCATCGAATCTCCAATACCCTCAAGCCAGGTGATAAGTGCAATTTGGTAAAATTAATTCCCTAAGGCGTGGTCAACAGCTGAAGTATCTAAATAGTTGATTTTGTTAACCAGTATTTTAGAAAAAGATATTGATTATTATGTATGCCAATATATTATTCCTGCCAAGGAATTCAATTTTAAATTTATTTTGCCTTTAATTATTTTCTGGGTGAAACGAAACGCTATTTGAACATTTGAGAAAAAAACATATTTGAATTCCGAACAATACAATTTTAAATTATACTTGTAAATCGACCAAAGTATTAATATTTACAAGTCAATTTAAATCTACAATAAGCATTATGGATTAAATGCGCCAAGCATCCTCGAAACAGATCACACAAATATTGAAATAGAATTAAATTCGTTATTTTCATACAATATCATCGGGACAATATAAAAACTGCGCACACAATGGCCCCTATTTACCGTAACTCATATTATAAATGTGTAAAACCATTTAAATAGCAAAGTATCAATAGATTGTATGTTGTATTGTGTTATGGTGAACCAACTTGGCCGTCATGTTTCACGCACATTTAGGATTCATCCTTACGACTTGTTATCACAGGAAAATGAACTTTACATCAAGTAACATACTGCACAAAATAGCTAAACCCTTAAAAAAAAGTGCATAAGAAGAAACAGTTAAATTTCGACGATATTTCAAACGCATTAGAGTAGAAATCAGATTGATTATGCTCAAATGTTAAATCACCAAGAAAGCTTTTATAGGGCAGCTAAAGGTATCCGTATTGTCGATAATCATTGAAGCAAACACTTGTTATTTTAAGAGATCATCCAACCTTAAAGTTTTGCATTGAGTGGTAACAATGAGGTGTATAATATTATTTATAAGACACACTCGGTAGGCGCATTCTGGGCTATGAATGCGTATTGTGAACGCCAGTACTAAATCGTGCTCCGTGTCAATTGTATGTGACAATTGTTATTGAAATACTTTTGGTGGAAACCTTACCATTATTGAACACGGCTCGGTGGCTTTGTACAAGCCGAAACGTCTAGGCTGGGCTATGAATGGCTCGGCGTGGCCAGACATTTTCATTCAAACCTTAAAGTGACACTTTTGCTGTCATTCATATACTTAGATTATCGCCATCAAATACTTCTATAATAAAATTCTTAAACAGCCCTCATCCTTCAAGTCGTCGGGCTATCTTTCAGGTCGCCCTACACTACGTCTGCCTTAGCACGGTCTCCACTCCAGTTAGGCAGTATAGTAATAAAAAATATTATAATGTTAGCAGTTACATATCCTTACTCAAACGTTTCCTCTGTGGTTGAAAGGCATTGGTCTTTGGGCATAAAGTTGACCTAATCCGTGTTAAAGGCCTTCAGCTACCAAAATAAATCCTCGTTTTTAAAAGTGTCTAGAAAACCCAAAAAAACAGCCACAAATATGTATTTCAAAAACCTTATTTTAAATTTATACAAAATCTCCTAAAGCCATTTTGATTTTTTTCTTTCAAATTCAAAAAATCAATTTCCTACAAAACGCATTTATGGTATAAAATATGAAAACACAATCCGACCGTCCCCTAAGACTATTTGTTATTTATTAATGTCAACGCAAAAAAACCTCTGCCCCTTAGTTACAATACACGCTAATCTTTTAGGGGCCATGTCAACGGAAAGGGTCCAATTCTGATACTTAGTAACCATTAAGTAAATTCAGAACGACACAAAAACTACCGTAAAAAAATGTCCGTAGGCAAACCACTGTAGTGTGCCCATATGGTTTCCGGCTATCGAGTGGGTTATGCTAAAAAATGTTAAAATGCCATGACTTTTTGTCGAAAGTATATTGTGCTTCAGATTTCATTGATATTTGATGTAAATTTTCTTTAGAATAGGTCCCTAATCTTGACATATTAAGGAGAATATTTGTAAGGATACCGTGGAAATATAAATTGATATAGAGAAGTTATTGAATTGATACATAATGCAGATGAAAGCCTATTCAATAATTATTGATTTAAGTAAAAACTTGACACCTACATATATGACGAGCGCGTGTGCCTTATCGAGTAAAAAACCGTTTTGGGTATTAGTCGGGTTCCGATTGGATATGGATCCAATCTTTTTTTCCAATAGCTAGCCAAAGTTTCCGAAAAAGGTGCGAGGCCATTTAAGTTTTCCATTTTTCCAAATACCGTACTACTGCTATTAGTAACATATTTTTTTTATAGAATACCCACTCACGACTCAATCCCTGGACTCAACCGCACACCGTATAATTATGCCAAGCGAGCATCGAAGCAGTCTATACTAGTATTGTACCTTTCTAATACATATTAATATTAGCATAATGATCATTTCATATAGAATACCACATAGCGCTCCCTACGAAGGTTTTAGCTGCCGCCTTTTGCAAGTGAGTGTGAAATATCGCTGCCTTCTGTTAACTGCTGATTATTGCGTGATCATTTTAACGTGCACCCACGAAAACTAATGCTAAAAGCTAAAAGAGTTTTTCAACGATCATATACTTACAGCAACTTGTATAAATAAGATGAGATTAGAAGTTAGTTCTATGAGCAGATGAGTCAAATTTTGCTGTTTGTGAGAACATTTTCGTCTGTTTACGTGATAAGTACATATAAAACCTGGTGTTGGTACTGAAAAAAAATTATGTAAAATGACTTCATAGATTAGTTTTTTAAATTTAACATATTACATAAGTTCAACGCGACTATAAAAATTAAAAAGTATAACACTAATAACTTGTTAATAAACTTGAGTTCAAAATTTGTAATTGTCTGTGGCGCTATCGACTAAAAACGAGTTACATTTTTATTTTTACCCAAAGTCGAATTGGAGAAATAATGGCAAAGACAAATGATAGTCACAGCCATAGCGTAGTCACGTACGATTGCACTACGAAAGAGCATGCTTTATATTTAGAACTTTGTATATTATTCACTAACAAAAAGACCCACACCATCGAAAGACATTCACGACCTTCTTTCAGTATCATTCCCTTAGTTCCACGTACTATGCCAGTTACCACTACAAAAACCATTGGCAAATCTCCAATACCTAACCAGCCAAATAATGACAATACTAGCGTTCAGCGGAACAAAGATTCACCGCCTATTGACAACCAAGCATGTAACAGGAATAGCTTCATTGAGGGACACGTACAGTCTACGAGCAAAAACCTTTGAACAACCGTAAAATGGGTGCCCACACTTCCCTACGTAATTCCGCAGAACCGACAAAGGGTTCCTGTAAGCTGTAAAAACAATCCATGAAAAGGGCTGCCGAGTTCGAACTTAATCCTTCTCAAAGAATCCGACGCGCGCGAGATGTATTTTCAAAACAGTAGAGAAATCCCTTTCGATATCCATTTGCCGCTCCGGTGGCTCTCTATGACTTTTTATTAATGAATTGTATAGCACAAGACGTGTTTTTAAACAAATATTTTTTTACTCTGCAGTTTTTGATAATATACTTTGCTAAAAAAATTGTAAGGCGTATACTGTATGGGTTATAGGCCCAAAGCAAGCAACTTTGTACTACTTTATTAATTTCTACTCATCGAAACTAGCCTGATTTCCATATATTAAACTACATATTTAATATAAAATATTTTTTTAATCACCAAACGTACCATGTTACATAACGGCTATTTTTTGCCTCACACCTATTGACAAGCGCAAACAACGAGGCCCATTTACGTGTCCTATTAATAAAATAGATTCCAAAGAAACGTTAGAGGACCTAAATGCGGAATGCATGGACCACGCCCACCGCACTATTGAAGGGAACAAACGCGCAACTTCCACAAAACGGTAAGGAATTTCGCATCTGTACTTGGACAATGAGTTTCCTGTTCGGATTACTAGATACGTATCTGATATCGCCTCGGGCACGTCTTTATACCTTATCTACGGATCTCGATTCGCGAGAGTGTTGTATTGTTAGTGATGTGCCGAATTTAATGCTTATTGATCTTCGATTGTTTTTTTTATTGATGTGTTTTCATTACTTGATAGGCACGTTTGGGGTACACGCACCTTATATTGTCTATCATTTCCCATAGAGCAGAGCTGATGGTCACTCTACTTACTCTGATTACTCTACTTAGGATCATAAATGACATGCAAAGACAGATGATTATGGTTTTTCAAATTATATCACATCAAACAATCGGCAATGTATGTTTCAAATCAATACCAAACCAACCAATTTATTTACAAACATTTAAAATATTACTTCCCAACTCAAATAATTCCTAATGGTCTTGTAACAAATGTTGGCCCAAATATTGGCGATGACTTGGATACATCCCGAAATACATGTGTTTCGTACCGTCCTACATAAATCATGATGATTTAACAAATTGACAAACTTTTCGACACGAAGACAAATGGATTATGGCGACGTGTCGCCGAGGGACCATATTTTAGTGGAAATTATATAAGAAATTGTCTTGCCCAAATGTTATTCTTATTTAATCTAACTAAGGATTAATAATGTCCGCCAACCCGCACTAGGCCAGCGTGGCGGACTATGGCCTAAACCCTCTCAATGGTAGAGGAGACCCGTGCTCAGCAGTGGGCGTATATGGGTTGATGTTAAGGATTAATAATAACTTTCAGAAATTGGTTCTCCAGGCTTAGCCTAGACTTTTCACTTAAAGCAAAATACCTCCTCCCTTATGTTTGAACAATATTAACTACAGTATACGCACTCGCTTACAAAAACGGTGTAGTCAAGCTCTATCTTAAGAATTAATAGGCCAGTTTGACCAGGCTGCTGCCACTAAATCACAGAAAACTGTATAGTAGTAACTTGAAGCAGGTTTTATTTCAAGGAAGGAAAATAATACCTACTGGATATAACTTTTCTAATCTCTTTATCAATAATTTCAAGCACATTACACCCCATATGTAACTCAAGCATAGCCAATGATCGCTTCTAAAAGCCCTTATTAATTTTAATGCGCCCAAATACCCACTTAAAGAAGATTATATTATTAGCAACTGTTTTTATCCTCCCGGGAGGATTCCACAAACCTAACTCAAAACGTGAAAGGCTTTTTTCGCCGCTGTCATTTCCTGCACTTGACAGACCACCCCCGGTAGTTGCGGTACAAAAATCGACTTCCACAAAACTTCACGGCCTAATTATGAAAAATAAGACATTGCAGTCCGCATATTCTCCGATAAACACGTGCGGGGTTGGATGTTTTTTTTGAAAGACTAAATTCCTCCAAAAATTAATTTCGGACGAAATAGGTGGAAAAAAACGCTAATTGCTTTTTGTGAGGCTCGGCGTAGGTTTTTGCGTGTCGGCCCTACTCTCGCCTGTGTCGAGCAAATGTGGGCTTTGTCAGCGAAAAGTGTCAAATTACGTGGCACGAGATGGGAGATAAACGGCAGGGTTGGCAGGAGACATTAACGTTCTTAATATGTCGTTACTGTACTAAACTGTTTGAGTCAAATGCGATATGCAATCATTGAAGAAAGTAATTATGTTTCTTTCATAGTTTAACTTTGTATATAATCAATTGCTATGCTATAAAAGCAAGTATGATTAATCGGAAAAATTGGTAAAATTAATACCCATATAAAATTGTAATTTTCATACAAGTAGACTCTTTCATACTTTGTGTCAGTATAATGAACGGCACATTAGTTATTTTCAGCCATTAAACATTTAAACGCCGTAAAGCAATTATTCTAAAAGGCTCTTAAATTAAACACGATTTACAAACATGGTCAAACCTAATTAAACGAATTATAAAACGCATTAGTGTAAATAAAAGAGAACAGTTAAGATACCTTTAATTATAACAAGCCGACGGTCGTTAATCTAATAAAATTAACGATATAATTAAATCAAAATTTATGTACCAGCCCTGTTCCCTGAACTGACATCGGGACTTTTTGCGCGCATCCATTTTAGTTTTTCGTAAAGATTTTGGTGTTAGATAAAAATTTGCAGAAGACCCAAAAGGACTCATCTACCAATTGCATATCGACGCAATTTGAGCCATGTCTTAGTGGTAAAGGATACAAATTAGCGTGTAATAAAAATAGAGTTAGATGAAATTGTTTGAATATGCAACCAAACGGAAAGAAGCGGTAGATAAATGCCGACAAGTTGGAGAAATATTTCCAAAATATTTGTAAGTGAGGCCCGCGCCCTCGTGCGCCTGCGCCGGCCGGTTCAAAGGCAACGGATATACAACATTCATATCGTAAATATGAATTTGAAAAATGTTATATCTGTAAATCAAATTATGCACTTTTTGTGGCGAAAGATTTTTTGTTGCACTTTCGTAAATTTTGTGGGTTGTCATTGTCATTTATGAGTTTTAATATTTTTGAATTAATAAGGTTTCTTTTATGATGGTTTTTATTATTAAATTATGTTTCCTTAATTTAATATTCGGAATTTTAAATGCCTTTTTGCTTTCGCGGCATTTATTAACGTGATATGGAAATTTCAGAGTCGGATAAGTTACATTAAAAAGTTTATTTATGTAATGCAACCCGCTTCGCTTAAAATTTAGCTCTACATAATATTACATTTATTCAACGAGTTAAAAAAACTTTTCCCAAAAATACTTTTCTATAATCATTTTTCAAATTCGAGTAAGATAGTGTTACTGAAAATATCCAATTGTACTTCCAACAAAGACATATTAGGTACTCTCCATGCAAAAAAGAAAAACAACTTCATCACAAACGTAACACAAAAATTCCCGCACAACAAATTATCAAACACATAACCAACACATCTCACACAAAAAAAAAACCATACATTTAATAAAATTAATTCACGCGTGAATTCCGCTGGTCGCGGGAGATTGTTAGCCTCCCTTCAATGGAGTCTGTTAGTTTGTAGGCTCATTGTAACACAACACCGCATAGATCGTGTCTATGAGATAAGGAGGATTTAGGAGGCTGCGCGCCAGAGATTTACGCCGATGTCATTATGTTCTTTCTTAAGGGAATAAATGTTTATACTACACATTAGACCACGGGTTGTGTTAAGCCGTACATGGTATGTAGTTGTGGCATACGGACTTTTGAATTATACATAGGTATAAAAAGAGAAGGCAGCAATAGAAAATTAAGACTAGAAATAGGTATGATGATTAGTTGTTTCGTCCTTTGTTTTTAAAATATCATAGATCAGCATAGTAAAATAATTATCTTAACTAAATTACATTAAGTACAATTTTCTACAAATTTATATTTCAAGGACAAAAATCTCAAACTAACACGTATCCGTAACATACACACATAATATGTCTGTATGTAAAGAATAACATGCCCATGAACTGAGAAAGGCCATAAAAAAAGCAAGTGGAATCACATTATCTTAAGCTGTAAATTTTTATAGCAAACCAGCAGTTTCATCTGATGGTAAGTGGTTGCGGCCATAAACACCCACAATAGTGGAGAAACGTGGGTGCATTCCTTATTTTGAGGATAGGGAGATAAGAAGATGACGAAATTACTACGACGAAGTCACTGATAAATTATATGCAGAACTTGTTTCAGCCACATAGGATGCAAAATGTATTGAATACGAACAAAGTAGAGGCTAACTCTTTTGCCGTTTACAGTTACAATTTTATAACGGAAAATCTAAATAATATTTTTCCTCATACGAGAATAAAAGTTTAGTTCTGGAGCGAACATCTCATGAAACAAACTAGTCAGGGAAATTATGCATGAGACAATTTGATGCTTGGGCGTAAACTAGCTCCCAGCAACACAAGCTGCGCTGAACGCAACAGTACCGTAAATTCTCGATTATCTAAAATACATAAAATCATTAGACAACTGGCTGAAAAAAGAAAAAAGAATATTCTTTTAAACCATTCCACAAAGTGTAGGCAGGAACAAAACAAGTGAAGACATTATCCATAACTATTTGCACAACACAGTAATCTCATCACGGTCCACTTGACACCAATGATGGGCATTGAGGCTTACGCGATGTTTATCAATCCATACAAATATTACGAATACGCGACAATGACGACACAATATTTGCTCAGGAAGATATTTAATCTCTCCATTGTGTGGGTTCAATGTAAAAATTTAGCATGACATTCAATTTTAGGCGCTTTTTTGCAGTCAGCATTCTGTTTGGCTTTATATGTTACGAAATATGTTTATACGCGTTATATCTTTGGATGGTTTTAGCGAAGCGTAAAGAAGCTTTACTGATATTGTAAAAATAATTGGTTGTCCTTCCCTACTTCTTATTCTGTCTCGGCGGCACTAATTGCTAACAAGAGTTCTACTAAAAACTATGAATCATGAACTCGCTGACTTGGTTTAAGTGGAGATAAGTTTGGAGGATGGTCTCCTAACATCAACAATTACTATTAATATTCACTATGACTAAATAATGTTTCCCACTAAAAAATGTTTGTGACTACTGATGTCAGATAATTCTAATCTTGGAGTCATTACGCCATGTCGCCATAAATAAAGTGTACCTACTTGAAAATTTGTCACTTTTTCAATATTATCTTATTTATTCATTATTACTTTACTTATAGTGATGTTCATCAAGCCTACTTTGATAGTCGTCAATGATAAATTTAAATTTAGAACGCCGTAACTATACCTCATTTGTTTTTCATTAAACCTCTTTCCTTATCTTTGTGGAGAAATTTATTCGATATCCGATAAACATCGCTGCGACATTCGATTTGAACAGACGGTATCACACCTAAATGCACCATTTTATTACGGAACCAGAAGCAAGGAGCCGTGTCCGTATACCAGTTTTAACGCAATCAAATCGAATCCCAACATTTTCATACAGCTCAATGGCTCAGAAATTACTCTTAGATGTGACGATAACCGTCTCCGAGACGATAAGTTGTCGACAAACCGACTGACCATCTGATAAAGTGAGATACGCCATCGTTGCTCGATTTTCTCGGGTACGCTCAGGGCTGCCATTTGTAACGTACATTATTTATCCTGATTTGTGGATATGATTCGAAATTTGAATTTTAAATTTTCTTAGGGTAAACTGTGTAGGATAGACATAATTCTTTTACATCAAGATTATTTATTAAGATACATATATATTTACTAAGCTCTACTTTTAATAATCTACAATTTCAGTATAAAATATACATTTTGAGATTTATTTCAAATTGCTTTGAAAATAGCGGTAAAAAATAAATATACCTACATTTTGTAACTGTATATTTTTGTATTGAGGGTGTTAACTATTTTAGATGAAATATTTGAATTGGTGACATAAAAAATAACAAAGGCAACTACGAGAGACAGCCCTTACAAAAGCTATACCCTAATAACGTTAGTGTAACTAACACCACAGAACTTGACAGAGATTAGAGATAATTGAAAAAAACTAAACTCGGAGGTCCAATTTATCTGTTGTTGTGTTTTTATATCATCTGATTATGTACCTGTGTTTGGGAAACAATGTAATGCGATTATGTTCAGTAAAAAATGTGAAACATGAAACTTTTTGACTAAGTAAATTTAATTTCAGGCATAGAGTAAAGGACAATAACTTCAACTAATGTATTCATTATTCTCTTGATAAGTTTGTTCAAAAAAGTTTTAATTTTTCTCTTAAAATCTATGTTAACTTTCTTGAAGACACTGATAATAAAAGTCATAAAATTAATTACTGTATGTTCCGTAGCGAATGAAATTTTATCCATATAATTAGAAATACAGAAAATAAAAAGTATCTTAGCTACAGAAAAATAATAATCTCAAACCTAAACATAGCTCTGTTGCATTAAAGAACACCCTTCAAAGCACCATAATACATGACGACGCATGTGATCCAAATCAAAAATCGCTTACGTAACAACTCAGCGGAGTTGAAACTAATCAAATCATATTTAAGCACCAAATTTATCTGTCATCATGAAGTTCGGGTAGATGAAATATCAGCCGGAGTAATGACGGGAAGTTACGACTTAGGGGATTGCGTGACAAAAACACCACTCCACCAGAATAAAAAAGTAGGGGAACCAGCTTACTTAAGAAATATTTACAATCTTCTTAGGTATGTGTTTAAAGTTATCAATTAAGGCCCATCCCATTATTGGCCATCCAGTTATAGAATTAGTCATAATAAATATATTTTTTTAAATTTCTACGTATTGTCTACTCCTCAATTTTGCTTGTACTTCCACGTAATCAATTTCAACTCCGATTAGATCAATAATCAAAAAGCTTATTGTCTAGCTACGATTTCAGAAGGCAATATGTAAACAAAACAAATGAATGCACACGTGCCGATGGCGTGATAACATTGTATGCAGGGAATCAAACGGGTTCCAAACCTTTTTACTGTCCCCCCAGTGGGGAGCGTGATGAACATTCCATAATAGTGAAAGGATGTCTCGTAACGACTTTTGATTTTGATTAGTTGAAACGGAGTTAAAATGGTGTGTGTAAGTTTCATAGATGATTTGTCTTCAAAATTTTGACTAGAACGCTGGTTTATTTGTTGGATTATGTCAGTAATTTTTTGACTATTATACGTAAAATAATGTGGACCTCTTGTACTGAAAAGGGTCAATCATTAGTCTACACCTCTGGCTCAGTGAGATAGCCCCTACGATTGCGGAATATCATTTTACGAGGGCTATAAGAGGATCAGAACTATGGCAATGTCAAAAGTTTTTGAAATTTTATACACACGAGCTAAAACAGCTATAAATACACACTATTAGACGGAAGTAACACAAAATTTATTTGAATAAAATTAAAATTTTTAGCATACTCAAGGCGTCGATTCACAATCACGACTTTCCGGTTGGCGCGCTGAAATCAGAAATGATCTAACACGCAATATCTAAAAGCGGCGTTATCTCGACACGTTTCAAAAAATCACGTAAAAAATGGTGGTTACAAACCCGGGGCCCGACTATTATCTCCGAACACCGAAGTCATTTTAGCTATAATAAGATAACATTAAAGGATGAGCCAGCGGCGCCCAAACTTAGCTCAATCAAATATTTATTTAGATATTATGTTAACTCGAAAAAGTCTGATAACAGATCAAAAAACACAATAAACAGACCAATTTATCCCAAATCTAGACACGTTAAAAGAACCTAGAACAAAATACATTATTAGGCAACTCACGAGCATAATAAAATCAATAATTAAATTACAAAATACCGCAAAAAAAAAATTGCCGCAACGCTTATGAAAATACTGCTATTTAAAATGTAACAAGATACAATTCAAGCAAAAAGAAACTACGCTTATTTCTTACTACTATTAAAAATTATATAATTCAACCAAAAAGTTTGAGAGCGCACATTTTCGGGGCTCGCGTCAGACCTGTCGTTCTCCCGGGGAACAGGTACTCTTTTGGTATTCGTTTTTGCGTGCGCGCACGTGTGCACGCCGCCCCTTAATTACCGACGCATACCATAAACAGATCTTTACGCTCCCTTAAATAAATCTTCGAGAATGCGCTTTTTTGTTTTCTTAGGCCCGTAATTTTGGAGCCAAGTTTTCGGTTTACCGAAACGAGTATGCAACGGTCCCTGAAATGATAGATGAAGAGTCTGTTATTACAGGTTTATCGCTGATTTGAATGTTTGTGAAGCTTATTGACACGCTCAACAGGATTTAGAGGATTAGTTTTGTGCATTAGGTCACTTTTTGTCGTGTCTTTATTTTGTGCGTTTTTCTTTACATCACTATTTTCAACTCACTTCATGATTCAGTATAAAAATCTTCATAATATTCTGTCATACAAAGAGTTAAGGTAAAGCTTTCGAGATTTTATATCTGTTGAGGGAAATATTATTTAGTAACAATGCATTTTGTATAAATCCTATTATATTTTAAAAAACCTCATAAAAATACTGAAAATACGAACAGCGGAGATTGTTAGCTTATGTTATGCACCATAACCGTGGCATCTCAGTTAAGCAACGCACACCTACATTATCCATATCTCGTCCATAACATAAATCGAATTGCCTCCATCAATCTTCAAGGGAACAATGGAAGCAAAATATTCCCAAAGTATATGCATCTAAACGATGTGCATCGCCTCAGCCATAATACTCCAGAATCCCTGATAAGGGCTTAGTTTGTGGCCTCCCCGATGCCAGATAAGTTTCTTAGCCGCATTTTATTACGGTGTTAAACGATATATTATCAGAGGCGCGATAAAACTCCGACATCTCGACTCAATGTATTTATCTTTAGGAATCGGTTTTATTTGCCACTTTATCACCATTATTTAGGGACTTTGATAAAACACCTAAACATCCTTTCGCTCCAAAGATTTGTTAGATTAAAGGATAAAAATTCTATTTTATATCGTTCCTCTCCAAATGACAATTCATTACGAAAGTATAACTGCAGTAAGCCTTCGTGTTGTCGTGTAGAACTCCTTAATAATTTTCTTAGAAGGGTAAAAGAAAACAGAAAATTATTTGGGATTTGTGGGAAAAAGGAAGGGTAAAGAAATACATTTTAACGCAAAGAATATAAGCCAAATAAATAATAAAAACTTTATCAATAACTGCAAAAAAATTATACATACTCTCTAAGGATCAAGTTTAAAAAATGCTGTAGATAAAACTATAATCTAGGAACTACTCTTCAAACACGTAGTTATGCTTATAAAATGCAAATGATACTTCCAACAAGCCCTAACACTATTACAAGCAACAACTTCCAGAAGGATAATTTTAGAGCAAAGTGTTTCATAGCCGATACAATCTAAACTAGCATTAAAATCCTCCAGTACCGCCTTAAAGGTTGTTTGTACAAACGTTAATAAATAGTTAAAACTAATGGCCGAGTGAAATTCCCTTTAAATGATCTCGGCGATGTAATTTTGTCGGACCGCACGAGTTGCTCACATTTTACAGCTGTAATTTGCCGTCATTAGGACAAATCAAGGTGAACGACGCCAATCATCGATAATTAGGTGTTCCGGGCCAAGCCAGCGCAAAAAGGTGTTACACTCCATACTTTTAAACTCGTTTGTATATTAAAAACTCATGAAACACTCAATGGTTAAGTGTATCATTTGTGGCGAAAAACATCGTTTAGGAAGCAATTACAGCGGACGAAAGTCACTCGTGAATTTGACAAGAAAACGTAATGAGGTAGCTTAAAGAAAATCTGACGGGAATTATAGTGAAGCTGGGCAGATGTGAAACTGAAAATGATATGGTCTTTTGTACAACGCGTGGAAATAACACGTTCGCGAGATGTTAACGTGACAAAATGGAGCTGATTTTGTGCCAAATTATCAGTTGCACGACGTATCCGCGGATTTCGAGGAAGCATTTTGGGGTTTAAGTGTTCAGTATTTCGAAACACTCATGTATATGATAAATTTGTCTTGCGAAAAGTACGCTGCAAATTGTCCAAAAAATTACGCAAAATACATATTTAGCCGAGAACAAGACTTTAATTAACATTTATTTATAGATGCAAAGAAATCAGTTGCTAAATGCGAGGTGCTATTTCGATACTAATAATCATGACAAAAACACAAATTGGATCAATGTCTCCAGAAAAAATTCTGAGCAGTATTCATACTAAACATGAATACTTATTTCGCGACCCTCGAATTGAACCCTGGAACACGATATTCCCCGACATACACGAACCTCGGGACTAACTAGATAGTGCCTATTTTAAAATTACGTCAAAATCGACTTACGGCAATAAATAACAATATGCACCTGAATCGATTTATCTCCATACAATAAACCAATCGATTTAAAAACTGATCGATATTTAAAACACGTATTTCAATTTATAGCAGGTTAACTTCACGGTAGGGTACAATTATCCCTTCGTAACAAAAGGGTTAATTTTCACCGAATCAACTCCAACCCTTCATTGACGTGTTAATTTCGTAACAAATAACAAAGCTGCGGTTAACAAGCTTTTGTTACGACGAGAGGGTAACAATGCTTCAAATTAGACAATTTTTGCTTTTGTTCGTGAAATGTTTAACGGCCATTGTGTTGGGAGTTTTGTTTTTATGAACGGTGGTTAAAGGGTTAAAAGCATTTTGAAAAATAATGAAGTGTTTTTACCAAGTGGTTAAACGGGATTAAACACTTACCTTTGTAATTTTTGGTACTAAATTTGTTTTGAAAATTGCATAAGATGCGAGTTTGTTTTAAGCCGTTGGATCCAAGTGCTTCATTACATTTTTTAAGGTATATTAGCCACAGTTTTGTTTGCTAGTTATGACCAAGAATAGCAATATTTTTTTCTCCACAGAATTTTGCAACTTCTACAATAGCAATTTTTACCACTTAGTCATCATCATTATCATCAACAGTAGTAGCCCTTACACGTCCCACTGCTGGGCTCCGGCTATCTTCATTATTGAGAGGGTTTTAGAACTTTTAGGTGTGCAGATTTTATGGGGGTATTCTATTCTTCACTGTTAAAGTAAGTTTAAGCTATAATAGTCAACTTAAATTGAGACACGTATGACAATACAAGTATGAGAAATGGACAAACTCAGTGATATTTCTCACATTTTTTTCATTTGACTCTCGATATGAAAGTCTGCACAGATGAAGTAACGGTGAAGTAGCAAGAAATATATCACACATAAAACGAGCTATTACTTTCATTCACTAAGTACCTCACAAAAAGGATATTTCCCATAGTCGAGCATCAGTAATGGCGACGATTACTCTAATGCCGTCGAAAGTAGAGCTCGTGGCAAAAAGTTGGCGCCACCGCAGTCCACATAATAACTAGCAGTTATTCAGCGCGCTTAGAAAAACCTCACGAGCTAGACTTGCAATACTGAAATTCTTAAATAGAAACTTTTAGATACATGCATCTGATATACGACTCTAACAGAATTGGTATTTAAGGATTGCCTTCTTAATATTCGCCGATTACACAGCGTTTTCACGTCACTCTAAAACACTGCCTAGGAGACTAGGTCAAAAACTTGGCAAAAATCCCATAACCCAAATCCCAAACCCCAAAACAGAACACCAGCAGTGAATTAAAAACATCATTCATTTAACTATATTTCTCGTAAATATGGACGAATCCAATGAAGATATCGGTATATGTTTCCAATGGCGGAGTGAATTATTTTGCCTTTAACACCATCTCACACCACTCCGAAACACTTTCCACCTTGAGAGTGAATGCCAAAAACTTGCCAAAAATCCCATAACCCTAGCTAAACAGATACCTAACAGTGGACTTAATATAATACATCGTACTTTAGACTCTACATTAGTACTGCTATGTTTCAACAGATCAATTAGCTGTGAATTCGCGCGGGCCCGGGTTCAGTCCGGTAGCGGGCGGGAGGTAACTCGGCTGGCTTAACAGCCCGCTCGCGACATGCATTAGCCGCAATTACCCACTGTTTACGCCAGCGCACGAGCCACGAGAGCACAGCGGTTTATCTACGTTTAGTTTATCGTAAAAATAGAACGAAAGCGCAGATGCAACGCAACTTTGTATTTAATTGCTATTAAAATACACTGGAGTTGACTATTAAAAAGTAGTTTAATTAAAAGGAAAATTGAAATCCATAAATGATCCAGGTTAGTGGTCGTAGTGACATTTATGGTAATCCCTATGTAAGGTAAAACTCTATCTACACTTGTTGACATACAAAGTATGTAAATTACGTCATTCTAAGCTCATCAGATTCGTCATAGCAATTGATAACACCGAGCCATGGAAAATGGTTTTTTTTTTAAATAAAAGAAACAGCCTGGACGACGCAATATTACTGCGGCATCTAAAACCTTTTACTGCAAATTATTCACTAACTTCGAATTCATCAACGAACTGAATTTACAATCTTCTCAATACATTTTAAAAATTCTACTCAAAATCAAGACAAAATATTTTTAATATAACTACTTATTATATGACTATCAACTAAATGAATTGCTTACATTTAGTAACTTAAGCCAAACATTTAGCATCGCCCACAAATTGCTCAAATGAATCGTTCATTGCACTTAACTATTTATTTACCCTTTGTTCAATTGTTTGTTGTTGTCGTCATTTCTATATGTCGCCGCATGTTTATAGCTGTAATATTGCGATTGTTATGTTAAATGAACATTACTAGTAAAACATTTCATATACCTAAGAGGCAAATTTTACACCGTGGCAAAGTTAGGTTGAAATTCTAATGAACAAGCTCGTCGGAAATTATATGTCTAACTCCCAAAATAGAGACTTAAAATGTAACTATTGCTATGGCATAGATTAACCAGGTATACTACGAATTACTTTTACATATGAAACCTATGCACTACGACATAACCCCCCTTATTATCTAGCAGTAGATGAACAACTAAGTATACCATTTCTCCGCAGGTGTGTCTCCTACAATCGAACTGGAATCCGCAGCGTGTCGCTCCGTTCCACTCAATTAATTATCGTTCATTTCAACGTATATTATGCAATGTTCGGTAATACACCACCCACGGTACTGTCTGTTTGTGATAAATGTAAACTAGTAACAAGCTTGTAACAAGTTGTCACGGCAGTTTGTCCAAAACTGGAAGATATATTCGTGGACTTTAGCAGGCGTTTATTTTATACCAGCTTTCGACTTAAATTAATCATTAGTTATTCTTATCTCCATTTGCTAAGTTGCAGAGGAGGCTCGTGCCCAGAAGTGGGACGTATATGGGCTGTTGAGTATTTGCAGCTCTACTAAGGTTGGACTAAGGCCTCACTCCACTTAATTGTAACATGTTTCATGACGCAATAATATATGATATTAACTATTTCAGATCGACATACACGCACGAAGTGGTTTACGTCAATTGAGGAAGCGCATGTGTGTTTCAATCGAACTTTTGGCGGTTTATCGTCTCTGCCAAACCGAACAGAAGATAGGCGTAGGTGAATGAGTTTTTGCATCACCAAAAGAAACTGAAACAGAGTCGACAGTAGGAACCTCCAATCCGTATACCATTCATATCTTCCTAGGACATGACTGCAATAAGAAAACATCTTACAAAGTCAGAACTGTTGGATCTTTGCGCTTAATCTTGTAGCCTACAGACTATACAAATTATATTTTAATGTTACAAACTTAATAATTACTTCGTACTTGAAGCAAATTTTCCCCAAGAGTTCCATTAACGTTATTAAATTCGCACATAAAAAAGTTTTTATTGTGTGCTTGGAATTGTTTAATTGCACACATAAATACTTTATTGAAACATTAAATACAAGTTTTATAGGATTTTTGTTAATTATAAGGGCTGTAAAGTATTTTTACGGGACGAGTTAATTACGCAGATTACGATTAAAAATAAAGAAAAAATAGTTCTCATTTCGTGTTTCATTTATCTCCTTTAATTTTGACACTTAATTAAAGTTGTTTTTGCATAAAGTTATGGAAAATGTTCGAGAAAGACTCAGATTTAGATCATCATAATAAAGATGACTAATTCATTCAGTCTCGCTAGAAGATCAAAATTGACGAATCACTTGTAAGATTTTTACAAATGTAAAAATACATTTGAATAACTTTGACATGGTATCACCGAAAGAACAAGCATAGTTGTTTTTCAATATCAAACACCATACAGAACATCCAATTCACCTTAAATTATTCCACAATTGATAAAAAAATAAAAAACAACAACAAATTTGAGTAAAAACTTATTAGACGTTTTGTTACGACCCGCCCTACAAAACAGAGCGCAGCGAATCCTTAATTAAAACTTCAAAGTAACAACCATAGCTTTTTTACCGAATATCGTTATTAAACTTAATATCCCAGTACAGCTCCCCGCTATTAAACATTACTCCTGAACTCATCTCATGTTATCCACAACAAAAACACGATATTATACAGCTACGGTCATACTGACAGCGAGGAGCGATTGCATCATCTGCCTTACGTAACTTTACATAACTGAATACTAAAAAGCCTTGTTAAAATACTTGCTAATAGTAAACATCACATAAAAATATTTTTTGTCTTTAGTTTTATCAAAATATCACATCGGAATGTTTTAATGTTGTGTTTGTATCTAAATATTCGTAAGGTATTTCGAATTACAATAAATATTTGTTTTAAATTAGATATTTGTTAACTTTTAACAGTTAGTTAGCTCTTTATAATGGCTGTTTAAGAATTTCTTGTACATTTTTATAATTACCTAAAATATGTTATGATAGACTTAATTTTGAAACTTCGCTATCATTTTCGACAAAGAAAGCTTTATTTAACCTCGATTAAGTAGATTCCCCAAATATATTTTAAATCCGCCTATTAAGCATTCTTTAAAATCATTTGTGATCCACAATAACCAACGATAACATTCTAAAATAAAAAAAGATAGAATCGCTGTAACTATAACCCTACCCTTAACGAGGAGGTTCCAGACGTAAGGATTATTATCACCTCCTACCCTCATCTTTTCATTAGTAAGGCGTGCTCATTAAGAACCACATAGAGCCTCGGTTTTTAACCACTAAAAAATCACTTAACTCAGCATCCTTTGACATGGAATTGTAATTATCTCTAAACATGCACCATCATCTTATATACATAGATGCAATGACATAAAAAAGTTGAGAAATTAATTACTATTTCACTGACAATCGGCCTTAAACATTTCAAAAGATTTTTTTAGGATTCGAAATTTAAATTTTTGAATGCAACGGAAATGTTTTAAACAGCATTGAAGTCGTTAGTAGAGTGGTAGAAAAAAGTTTTGAATCTAACTTTTTAACCAGCCAGAGTCGGGCAATATATTTTTGTTTTTCTGAAGGACAACATTAAAATAAATCTTTTTATCTATCTTTTTCAGGGTCCAGGCAACGAGTCTCTTCTACAACTGAAGTCTCACCACTATGCTGATTTTATGAGGGTTGGCGGACTACTTCAAAATCCCAAGGCAAATTCAGTCGATATAATATTTTTTAATAAGTAGGTACCTAATATAATACCTAATTTAAAAGGCTACAGTAATAAACATAATCTATCACTACGTTTTGAAAGAAATAAATGTCACATAAACAAAAAATGACGTTTAGCGCCAAAACTCTCCATCTTAGTTTCATTCAAGTTTCTTATTGGAGTATTGACGGTTCAAATTAATAAATATATTTTACATTGCCAAATAGAAAAAAATATAATACATTCGATTGTATCAGATCATGTCATAGTTACAAGAAATGCATTAAGCACTATACAAATTGTAGAGGAAGGGAAAATTTCTTTTGCTTTATCAGTGTTTACTTAATACATTTTGAATCCCTTATGTGTTAAATACCTACAGTGGATAATTACACGTGTACAATATCATGCAAAATCTAATCTTTTTCACAATACAAATCCAATGTACCTGCGATTAATTGTTCAACAACCCCTAAATTCTCCACCCCCGTGTTTCTACATTACCAACATATTTTTGCAGTTGTAAAACAATATTATGTCCAAAAAGCAGCTCTACGTATCTAAAAATAGAGTCTATTTTTATCAGTAAGTGTATTTCAACGGCAGGTGTTATTATGGTTAAATTCCTACACGCTGTGTGACGCAACAAGTGTACGGGGGCACAAAAGCCACGATTAGGGGTGATTTATACATTCCTTTATTTTCCACCCCCAATTTTATGTTGTAACCGAAATTCCCACACTCGGACCCCAATATAAGAGGTTTTTTCGTTAGCCTATTTTAAATTTACAATTCTATTTATTTTTTTCTAAGCATATACAGAATAAATCAGGTGGTCGTGTATACATTAAAAATGCAATTTAGTTCGTGAAAAACGTTTATTCCATTTATTAAATCAATAAACTCTCTTGATAAACGAACAAACTTGAAAAGAAGATGAATTAAGTGATATTTAAAAAAGCCCGACCTCTTAAACCGAAAACTTGATCTTCATATAGTTTTATACTAAGTTTGCATTCTAGATCGGCAATCCAATCATGTTACTTCTAAAACCACATTTCTTCCGTATTAGACAAAGACTTGAAATACTTACAAGGTTAAAATTTTTAAGGGCCTAGTACCAAACCAACTCGACTACTTTTTACAAGCTTTTATTTAACTTCACTTTTGTATGTATGTATGTATGTATGTATGTATGTATGTTTGTATGTTTACAAATCTTGCACTGAAGATTTGAACCACTTCCAATAGACCGATTGTGCTGAAACTTGGTATACCTACGTAACTTGGATGACAATACAATAATATGGTACCATGGAGCTGGTCTGATGATGAGGTTGGAAGATGACCATAGAAACATCGGTTCTTGTGGACCGATTGAGCTGAAATTTGGTATGTCTTTGTAACTTCGACAACAATACACAAATATGGTATCATGGTGCTGATCTGATGAAGAGTTGGAAGATGCCCATAGGAACTTCGATTTCTGTGGTCCAATTGAGCTGAAATTTGGTATGTCTTCGTAGCTTCGGTAACAATACAAAAATATGATATTATGGAGCTGATCTATTGAGGAGTTGGAAGAAGCCCACAGGAACTCCGATTCCTTTGGACCGATTGAGCTGAAATTTGGTATACCTATGTAATTTCGGTGACAATATAATAACAAGGTATCATAGAGCTGATCTGACGAAGAGTTGGAAGATGCCCATAGGAACTCCGATTCTTGTGGTCCAATTGAACTGAAATTTGGTATGTCTTCGTAACTTCGGTAATAATACAAAAATATGGTATCATGAAGCTGATCTGATGAGGAGTTGGAAGAAGCCCATAGGAACTCCGATTCTTGTGGACCAAGTAAGCTAAAATTTGGTATGCCTTTGTATTTTTAGTGACAACATAATAACAAGGTATCGTTGATCTGGTGTCATGAGAAGTTGGAAGGTGCCCATAGGAACACTAGTTTTCATGGACCGATTGAGTTGAATTTCGGTATGACTACGAAATGGATAGACTTAGAAATATTTCCAACTAAAAAGTTAAAAATAAATTAACGGTGAAAAACACATTTTAAAATCAAGCTTTTATTATGCACGAAAAATTAAAAAAATAAACTAAGAAAACATTCATAAAATTCGTATTTTTTTAAACGTTACAAGTAACAATTTACAAAAGTGTTCGGTTTATCAGTAGAAGTATGATACATAAACATATATTATCTATAACTAGTATATTAATATTCTTAAGTAATTTAAAAGCTTGTCGCGCAATTTCGTTAATGCAAAGACCTCGGCCGCGACGAGCTTTTAGATCACTTAAGAACATTAATATACTAGTTATAGATAATATATGTTTATGTATCATACTTCTACTGATAAACCGAACACTTTTGTAAATTGTTACTTGTAACGTTTAAAAAAATACGAATTTTATGAATGTTTTCTTAGTTTATTTTTTTAATTTTTCGTGCATAATAAAAGCTTGATTTTAAAATGTGTTTTTCACCGTTAATTTATTATCCTCTAATATTGAATTTTTATTTTAAAATAAAACCACAATTTCGTAGTAAAATTTTTAATTACAACTTATCTCCACTAATTAACAAAAACCGATACATATTAAGTAGCCACCTAATTACAAACATTAATTAAAGATTAATATCTCAATATAATATAGACGATGAAAGCAATTGCTTTATCAAATACGAGAAATCCTAATTTCGATCACAGATCACGTCCTTTCAGTTTGAGATAATGTTTTATCTTTAACTGCCCAGACATTATCACAGACTTGAAGGTACTTTTGATAAAAAGACTAATTACGGCGTCAAGGTAGTTACGAACCAAAGTCGACCTTATTTATACAATGAGGTTCTGCAAAATATTTATACAATCACTTATTTGTTTTATTATATTGGTCTCTAAATCAGCTTGTAGTACGGTCGTAGGCCTAATGGAGGAGGCCTTAGTCAAACTTGGTAATTTGGTGTAGGTTCGTAAACTTTATATATTCAAGACATTTTGCTGTTGATCTTTCGGGTTTTCGGATCTCAAAAATTGCAAGCTTTTTCTAAACCATATTTATTTCTTCATGTTTTTTAATATATTTACATTTGTGTTACAATAGTTAAGCTTAGTTACTTGAAATATAATTTGTTTTAGAATTTATTTTGTGTCTGAAGTCTATTAATTCATATTGGGCAAACGTAGTGAAGAAACGCTTGTAACAAATGTATAACTAATAACAAATATAAGCTAAAAAGTCTATCAGTTTTATTTCAATTTATCTATGAGCTAAGCCTTACTTATAAATAACAACATTATTTAACATATGTTTACTCCAATTAGTATATTACTATATTCCATTTAGTATCACATAAAAATAGTATACAACATTGAACACACCAAAAAACTTTCCAACATCAATGTAGCAATTACTTAAAAATTAATCAACAAATTACATTCAACGTCACAATCAATGCATACACAATAAAAAAGGGCCAACAATCTGACCCTACGTTACGGTGTAGGTACCCATAACAAGTGCATTCAAACAACGCGTGTAATAGAGGGGTATGGGGTCCCACCCTTAGGGGCAATCGTATCCACTTGTCACGCCGTGGGGCACAATAGGGCACTTTTTAAGTATGACGCAAAGTATCTTCCCCGCGATAACTATCAATTCTTCTCATCTTTTGTCCGTTTTTGCATCATCAGCCGTGGGAAACCCGCTCCGCCGCAGAAGAGCCCTGAAAGTGTCAATTTTACGCTTTGACAAATGACCATACAGATACACGGATTGAATAGATATTAGGTAAAATCTGATTACCATGTCCATTAACATTGCCCAAAATGTTCAACCCTTAAGACAGACTCAAATTACTGATAATAACCGACCTCGTAAATCATCCCCATTTATGAAAATTTCAAACCTTAAATGACTACCAAAACTCATTCAACCCAATCTTTTGGTTGCCATAATTGCTCAAAAATAAAAATCGTACCTCCTAATAATCCCGGAATGGCTCTAATAGACATTTAATTACAGCCCGGCCGAGTTCCACTGACCCCTTTTACACTTGTTTACATCTTCATCCCCGCATCACTCACCCCACAAACGCGCTGAGCCATCAAAATGGTATGTTTAATTCCTTTACCCCATACGATTTATTATAACAAAGCAGAACGGGAACGATCGCCCGCTTGCCATCTGTCGTTGTTCCGAATCTCGTATCGCCGAAAAAAAGCTCAATGTGCGAGCAACCCTGGGAACCTAGGAACGGCGAGCATTCCCACGAACAACCCCTCAATTTTCAATAACCAAATTAGCCTTTGCGTTACCCTATTTCGGATACGAGGGAGTCGTGAATCTATTCATATCGATAAAAAATATGTGGCGTCCCTATCGTTCGGCGGGCGCGGCGATATGTGTGTCCCCCTCGAATGCACGTGTTCGCCGCTCGTTCGGCTGCGAGTGTGCGTGCGTGTACCACAGCCTTCATCTCGTAGCACCTGCCGGCGCGCGAGCACCCCATTGGCCGACACTCCACTATCACCGCTACACTGATTTCTTTTAAACTTAATTTTTTTGTAATACTCTCTTCGGACATGTTAAGAAAAAATCTTACATGTTTGGACCGGTACGAGTTGGATATTTTGTGTGTAGGTGGCATTTTAAGTTTGATCATATTTTTTTGTAAACATAATGCTAATGAACTTTGAATCGGGGAATGCATGATTGGAGATAGGGGAAGATTTTTTCGAATTCTAATTATCATCGTATTTGAAGTCTATAAGACACAAAAATCAGAAGTACTCAATAAAATTCACCTAATGGATTTACGTCCCGCAGCGTACGCGTGAGCAACGCGTGTAGGTCACACGAGGGTCGCCTTCCCCCTAGGGTTGACTTAGTGAGCCCGGTCGGCCGATAACAATCGCATTGTTCCGACCACTGCACACTGAAGGGCCGGAGTAATGAACATTTGTTTGGGCAAACCTCGGGCGTGTGGACGGCACGTGGACAAACCTTTACCCTTCCCACTTGTCGCATTAACACAATTACATTATATCTATTAAATTACGTTGTGAACAAGTGTTTTAAATTAATTAAGTATTGTTAAAAGGAAATAGAGCAACGAACACACACCAATTCGTAGGTACATAACAATCCACAAATTTCCCTCTATATAAAGTATGCATCAAAAGTATGCAAACTTAATAAAATGTAGTCAGATCAACTTGCCCATAACTACTTCACAAGTCAGGACAGATAGTAAAAGGTCCATCGTAAGTCAAAAGGCGGGAAAGTCATTTAACGTGAACGGTCAGTAAAGTTCTTAAAATTGCGAGTTTAAATCTCATAAGTAGTATAATATGGCACTATAGTCAAAGTCAAAATCATGTTCATTCAAATAGACTTTTACAAGTTCTTTTGAATCGTCACTAATGCAGTTAAAACATCACTATACTATATACTAAGAGAAATAAACTTCGTATGGCGCACATAAACCAATTTCTCTTAATATGTCCGAATAAAATACCATAAAACGACAACAAATTTTCTTTGACATACTTGGAACACGCGACATCGAGTTACACGAATTTACGTAACACAACAAAACCCTTCACCGCTAAAGTTATGAAGACCTGTCACGCTATACGAAAAACATATTAGGGTATCGAATAAACCACTCGACGCACACACACACACGAAGGGATCTTTTCACGCACGCGGAGCTTTTGTGCCGGGGGCGGCCCGCCGGGTATAAAAGCGGCGGCGGCCCGATCAGCCCCACATTCCCGCCTGTGATCTCACTAGCGACACACGCTCTCTACACACATTATCCAAACATGTCTATCTACGCTAACAACGAGTACATCATCGCCACAAACAACTCCATCAACGAGAACAGATACAACACTGAAAAGATGAAGAACAGTGGCATCAAGGCCTTGTTGAGGCCGCTCATGAAAATCATCAAAAAGACAACGAAGCGCGTTCCCGCCAAGACGTTCGACCACGACACGTGCTACGAGGACGAGCAGAACTCGTGCAACGAGCAGCTCGAGCGCAAGATCTACGACGAGCTGGAGACGTGCCAGCCCGGCGCCGCCTTCCTCGTCTACAAGCAGGAGGAGGCGTGCGACCTGGTGCCCGTCACGCCCGACAACTTCTACGTGCCAGTGCACTTCGCCCGCACCGAAGCCGGCACCTTCTTCTGGACGACAGTGACCAAGCCCGAAGCCGACTTCGCCACCGCCCACTGCTACACGGAGTGCCAAACCGCGGAGCAGCAGTACCCCGCCTTCCAAGACCGCTGGGTGCAAGCCTAAATCGCAACTCATTCACCGACGAAAATCAGTGTCTTCCGTGAAACCAGTGCTCGCTCCGTTGGTTTCTGCAATCATCTGTGATGTTAGCTTTAACGTTAGGTAGTTCAAAGGTGCCATATAGGATTAAGGTAGGATAGGCCTGCTCAATACTCGTGATAACTCCTGGAAAGCTTTAATAGTTTCATGCTTTGTGATATTTTGGAATTATTTTTGTATTGTATAACGTAAGGTTAGTATTGTGATCTTCCCGATGAGCTTTAATTGTGTTAGGAATAATAATTTATTGATGTATGGATGAAGGACATGAAATAAAATAAGATTATAATGTATCTACCTCTTTTCACTTACAAACCCGACACCCTGACATTACACACGCCAATACAATCATTAAAGTAAAAACGGTAGCTACTGAAAACCGCAGAGCATTCAATACTAATAAGACTTGGTCGATTCTAAAGGCAATAAAAATGTTCCGAGTTGGAAACTTATTCTCAGAGCCTGTATTCAAAAAGTGGTCAGACGAGATGTTAACGATGTCGCGAGCTACGGCGCGAGCCACTATACTTATAACTGGATACAGCACATACTTGTCAGACCACAGCTCCGCCGTATCCAGACCTGTATAATGTACATACGCGCACGTGCACCGCCAGTAGGGCTGGCAGAGACCACGCTTTAGGACTATCATCCTGGACTCCGAATTTAAAAATTAATTGAATCCTGTTTGTCTAAATTGCAATATTTTGACATGTAATTAATACTCTACATAGCAACCATTACCCATCTTAACATAACAAACGCTACACGTGTGTCCATTTTATTTCATTCAGCTAAAGTTTTGTCA
Source organism: Cephonodes hylas (assembly GCA_030295005.1). NCBI lineage: Eukaryota > Metazoa > Arthropoda > Insecta > Lepidoptera > Sphingidae > Cephonodes > Cephonodes hylas. The sequence continues at coordinate 8,717,668 of AP025376.1, read as the reverse complement.
CTAAATCAGTTTTCAAGAGTTTCTCTTCAACTTTTCTTGGGCAACCCTCCGCATAGCCCCGAGCGGACCTCCGCTCGCTCGCTACTGGATTTTTAATCGTTGCTTTTTAAAAAATCTCTTTTATACTGTCTCGAAGGTTTTTATTTAGTGTCATTAAGCAGAGGTTTGAGTAATGGCTTCCGATAATAATACTATCATTGACGTTAATGGTCAGGAATAGAATTTAAATACAGTTTCTGCTATTTTAACTATTCATTATATGTATGGAAACACAAATTGATTATGAATAACACAAATTAGACAAACAGCAATCATCTGTGGCAAAAATTTTGCGATGTATTTGAATTTTAATTCAGCATAATTTCATACCGTGCTTTAAAATAAAACCTACTAATTTGCACAAGGTATAGCCGTTTTAAAAACCCCAATATTAGCTACAACATGTATTCTAAATCCGTAGATATTCATTGCTACTTATTAGTTGGTCATGCTAAGCGGTTTTCGCATAGTACAAAACAAAACGCAATTTCTAAATATTATTAGGCACATAAAGAAATAAATGTTAAACTTGCATTTGTCTATATTAAAATCAGAACATAAATAAAGTCCAATACGGCATATCTAAAAATCTATGACCCAGTTAGTGCATGCTTTAATGTTGATATTTGTTAATTGCTTCATTCCAACATTGCGACATGCGAAATAGAACAATCTCGTTTGATATTATCTGTAAAAAACACATTGTATGCAAATGCATAGATATCTAAAAAGGAGTTCAAGTTTTTCGTCATAGACAAGAAAGCAAAAAGTATCTATATGATTCATTCAAATAAGACCACCGCGGGTTTGTTAGTAACCTAGATTTGTTAAAACATTCGAAATACAAATTAACTCTTGCAAATTAATTACTTCGTTAGTAGTGTTAAAAGTATAAAACGCATGCTATGTCATTTTTTTTATTGCAAGGCAAAGGCAGTAGCAAATACAGCCACCCTCGGGAGACATGTTTCAACCTGTTTCGAAAGTGAAACACGAACAAGTCGGAACACGTCTCGGCCAACTATTTTGAATGCGAAAAAATGCATTGTGCAACCAAAGTAAAGATTGCACTACAATAGGTGACAATAAAGAAGCTAAATTTATTTTCGCACGTGCAGCATGCAAAAGATCTTGTGATCGTGGGAATTAATTGTGTCCTTTCTATTATTTCTTTACGGCTTTTCTATAATTTCAATAGGTATTATTCCTGTAGAGTTCAATGAAAACTGTATTGTATAGAGGCTTTGTAAGATGTCTCTTATTCATTTTCTATCCTTTGAAAATCACTCCTTTATGAGTGAAAGCTTTGAAAACCTCTTTTATCACGTTCTTTACATGCATAAACTGATGACTACTATTTGAAATCGATAATAAATTATCACAGTACAAAATCACTAGAAACTCCATATTCAAAAATTAATATGTCTATGAAGAAATTATCATTGGTTTAAACTTTAATTTAACCCAATTTGAAAACTGCAGAGCTCATTATACACACCAACTAAGCGCCACAGCGGTCGCAGGAAAAGTGAATACAATTTTTCTGAACATTTCTAAGGCCTACGTAAAAAAATATTATCATACAAAGTCTGTTGACTGATAAAATTCTAAAATACTCATGAAAAGTCTTAAAATACACTTTTAGCAGCACTTTGTAGAAAAACAATCTCTGTAAAGCTATCTAGGCGTATAAATCGGTACAAAACTTGAATACTACAAATAATCCCAACTTGCAATAAAAAAGCATTAAAAATCAATAAACAAAATTTAATTATCGCTCTACAAAACAGCGACATGGAAATTAGCAGTTTTGTCTCTGCGCGTTCATAGTGGCGGTACCGCTAGCCGACTTGTCATCATTACGATACACATACTACGAGATCCGAGTCGCCGAGAGATAGCAAACTTGTCCCGTGTAATAATACCATATGCGGCGCGTCGGATCCGTGAGAAATTTCGGCAGATGTACAATTCCTTGACGCGGTACGACGAGTGAGCGCTTATCGTTGTTTTTTTCTCCTTCACGAGTTTAATACTGGGTCCGTATCGGCGACGCTCCGAGCCGCCGGTGACTCATCGATGCATTGTTGCCCTGCACGTGTATGGCGGACGCTCGGGTTAGAAAGGATTTTTTGCAACCCTTATTTCCAATTCCGCAACTCTTGCAAAATTTGGGTTAATACTTTTTTCTGGAATTTCAAATTTCGCGTACACGTGCATTTCTATTGAAATGCGGAATTCGAAATTTGAAGGGTGGTCAATTAAGCTCGCCTCGATATATCTTTACAAATGCATTGTACGAAGCAGATTAACGGAGAAATATACTAACTTGTGAGTCTATTGTTATTCGAGCTTTCTAGAAAACTTCCTTAATAGTTTTCTATTAATAAGTGCTGGACTTACATTGTAAGATTAAAGGTCCATGTCCAATTGGAAATGTTCGTTGGTTAGCAAATTAATTAAGTTTAATTACTGTTGGTGCGTTCTGATGTTGAGAGGCCGATAGCAATTACTTCGTCTCGCAGAGCTATTTCACGCGTTACATTTTTATTGGCTGGCACCAATTACCAGCTTTCATGCTACCTCACCATCTCATCTCTCATATTACTGGCATTCGTTTTATTTTTGCTTTCTTCTCTATACGCCCCCAATTTTAATTAATTATTATGCCCTATAAGTTGATATGCAATCAACCTGTATTTTTTCACCTTTTTTAGTCCTATTCTTTTTTCGTGAAAAATAAATTGCGAACTTATTTGACCCCGTCACCTGTAATAAAATTTGTAGTTGCAGTTGTTGTTTCTTACGCCAACCTCTATGAATCTTAGAATACACAACTATTAGACTAGTCGATTGCTAAGCAAAACCAGGCGTAGTTGTTACTACATAAATCTAGAATTCACTTCAGTCTGGTTAATGACAAGCACTTACTTCATGCAAAACAAACACTCGTGCTCGGCACCTGTGCAAACTTTTCCCGAAGAAGAAGTGATATCATCCAGCTTATACAAATGCCAATGGTCGTGCCGACAAAGCACTTGCGTCAATACGATGAACTGTCGCGATGTTAAGGTCATGATTGTGGCAATATAGGCGTTTACAAATCTACAAATAGTGCCGCGGTTAGATGCTTGTAAGGAAGAAAGGGAGTATAAGGCGCCATTGCTGTGCGGTCTGTCTATGCATCGTCTACTAATTATAATTAATAGTGTATTGATTTGTAACTTATACTGTCATTCCCATTCGGCGTAAAATAAACAGTATACCGTACTTAAAATGAAATATAAGAAGATTTTTAAACACACTTGAAGAATGCATTCATAGATACTGCATGCAAAAAAACTGTTAGTAATGGTGTTAGTACTTAGTACATGTAAAAAAAAGCCTGCGACATGCAGTACAGAAATACACTTTTCTTTAAATCAGTACTCTACAGTAAAGTATTTCTTTTTCTCATAAAAGGTATCATGCGCCTTAAGCCGTCTAAACAAACGAATGAGTCACTCTAAATAAGGCTGCTGACGACCCATCCATTCATTAAGCGACTGATACAAATTTATTCGATCTTATCTAACTACGTCGCTGTTAGATCATTATCTATGTATCCACAGATTAACTGTAATAAAGAGTTCAACTACACGTTGAAGTACATGTATGAATCGTAACAGAAATTGTAAGCATCTTATATTAGTAATACACTTCATTAGTAGCGATGGAATTTCGAAAGAATGTTTTAATTTGACTACAAATTGCGCTTCCCACAATCGAAAATTCCTCACTTATTCTCGTTATGAAGCAGTGATGGCCTCGAGGTTTAGGCGCGGCGTCGAGAATCTCGGCGGTCGCGGGTTCAAACCCCAGGCACACACCTCTGACTTTTCGAAAGTTATGTGTGTATTCAAATTGAATTATCACTTGCTTTAACGGTGAAGGAAAACATCGTGATAAAACCTGCACACCTAAAAGTTCTTAGGAATTTCTTAGGTGTGTAGTCCGCCAACCCGCACTAGGCCAGCGTAGTGGACTATGGCCTAAACCCTCTCAATGGTAGAGGAGACCCGTGCTCAGCAGTGGGCGTATATGGGTTGATGAAGAAGAAGATTCTCGTTATGTCAAATGATAATGTGGATAAATTTTATCTCTTCCACCATGGTTCAATTATGCTGGCCAGTATTTACGACTCTAAATCAACTCTTTTATTTTTTACGAATTTATCATATCCTCCTTGGTCTGTTCTTGCTCTATTTATTTCTAATGTTAATTTAAATGAGGTTTTTAGTCATCCTTATTGGCCTAAAGCAAGTTGAAGATACATAACAAGATATTGGAAATTCCTTTTGGTGATCTTAATAAATTACCGAAATTGTTTTTAACGTTTATTTTTGATAACTTTATACATATGACTCAGAAGTGTAAAATTCGTATGTTTGCAATTTTGAACAGCAATTATTAAAATGCCCTCTCGGCAATCTTTTGGTAGTCATATAATTTAAAGTTCGAGATATTACTTATCTTAATTTTTTAAGAAGCAATTTTGCGTTTGCCTTTTACTTTTTATAAAGCTTAATATTTGATTATCACGTTTTTAAATGAGTGTTTACATTTAGAAGTTGTATATGACAGAAAAATAACTTAGTTTATAGTTCTAATTGCTGTATTTTTTTATTTTAAAATATTCACGTATTTTATTCATCGACACTATTAAAACACAATACTCTCAACAAAGTTATGACACGCCACATAGAAACACTAAACACACTTCACTTTGCACTATTTCACAATTTTAACTTTAAAAATAATTGAATATTATTGCACTACAAAAATCACCATTGCAAGTCCCGTTACTTCCTGGTTGATGATCCAAAAATAACTGAACTTGATATTACGTTCATACAAATATATACAGGAATTCACCCTCGATACTGTCATGTTCCCACGGTGCGAATAATAGAATACCTTTACACTTTGACCCTATCATTGTCTGTCGAACAATTGTCTTGCGAATATTATTACTTCCCGCTTCCCGCCCTGAGATGTGCATCCCGCTTTTGGTTCGCCGTGATTTCGTTAGATGGCGCTGTTCCACTTTTATATTCTGATTTTTTTAAGCAATAATAAATGCAAATTTATAGGCACTAATATGTTTGTGAACAATAAAATTCTCGGTTCAATAACATTTGTTGATAATTATCAGGTTATTAACATTAGGTTCTAAGATGTTGTTATGCTACTACAGAAATAAATAAAGATGAAAAATACTTTTATATAGAAACCTATTTATTTTACCTTGTTTTGTTTATTTACTACAGGTTGCTAACCTTAGGTAACATGAGAATATGACATGCTTGTTTGCATTTATTGCTTTATTGTACGCGCATAGTCAGCAAAATATTTTCGGCGGGAAAACGGGTCGTCCATAGAACATTCCGAAAAAGTTTTTAATCCACCGTAAAATTTATGGTTCTTTATTTTCTTTTATGACTATGTATTTATTAATTTCGACGATGAGTCAATGCAAACGAATGTGCAGAAGTTGAAAAACACTTATATATAAAGCTGATGTCATTATGTGAGTATGTTGTGACAATAGTTGGAAAGTCGACCGCTGGCTCGTGCGGGGCACGCGACTCCACGTCTGTTACAATTAAGTCAACAATGATCTCATAGTGTGTGGAGTCGAATTTGGTGGCTTGTGTAATATTTGTTGTCTGACACAACACTAAATGTAGGAGCCTTAATTGGTTGGATCAACTGATTTTTATTACGTCTGAGGATAGAACATAAGTCCTGGTAATACTTTAATATTTGAATTAAAAGAGAAATTCTTATATGATTCCAAATGTATGTATGTGTGTACCACTTCAATGTTGGCAAAACCTTAAGATCGTCTCATAAATATGTTTCAAATTTGGTGGTAAATATTAAAAATTCATTAAAAAGAAAAATAAGACTGGAAAACCCTCTACAGCGATGTGATGAACTTAGCGGCGATGAGCCTTAGGCTTAGCTTTATATATCTATATTGATAACATTTATCTAAACCAAATCCTATACACATGCCCTAAAAATCTGAATTATTTCGTTTCATTACGTTTTCGCATACGCATAAGAACTCCTTTGCAATATATGAAAATTACCGTTATGGCAAAAAAAAAACAAAGTATGGGAGAAACATGCCAGTGTCATTAAGCTCTAATTGAAGACAACGCTTGTACTAATAGAAACGTTTTTGTAAAAAGAACAACATTTAAATTTCTTAATTGGCAATCATGACGCGGTCTCACACACAAATGTATAGCGAGTTGGCAAACGCCCGGTGCGCGCGGGCCGTGGGAACGGCGACAGTTGCTCGCACCACCTGCCCCCCGCGCTAAAAAACATCCATTCGAAAATTCAAATTCGGAATGATTTGCCTGACCTTGGTATTCATATATTTTTTTTCACAGTACAGTTCTTAATTCAAATGCATAATAAAACAGCTATAAAAAGTTTAACGTACCGGCCGTTACGTACTGTTATATCATATTGTTTATATTTGATTTTGAATATTAAAACACTTTATTTTTTATCGTTTTATTATATATTTTTGTGTGTGTTTATTTAATTAATTTGTCTTTAATACATTATTTGTATTCAAAAATATTCCTTGACTAGAATTTCAAATCAATATCAAATATACTAATAAATAATACTAAACACCACATAAAAATCTTGCATCATTTAATTTATTTTCACAAAACTGACAAAAAGTGTACTAACTCTTAGCTTAAAAAAACCGGTAAACAACGAGTTGTAATACCGGTTCCCGTATTCCTGCTCACGGTAGGACCTCATCCCATAGATCCGCTAAGTCCGAGAGAGTTTTTTGTGCACGCGTCACCGTTGATCACGCGTAAGTGCAGCCCGCGCGCGCGCCATAATATGTCGCGTGGATCGTGGGAACGGATCCGCGGCGAGCGCAATGTGCGCACTTCGCTCTATCATCACTTCTCCCCAGGGCGTTCGAAATTCAAATTTCGAACAATTCACACAACGCTTCTTTTTAAAATTCAATCGGTGTGGTACAATCTACGGACAAAACGTACCCTTATTTCAATAGAAATTCGGTTGTTTTTTTTTAAAGTAAGGAGCACCGTGTATTAGTGCGTACACATGCCACATCTTGCGTATTATGATTAATCAGCAAGTGTGGATACGTTGTTTGTGTAAAAAGTTATTGTTTTTAATTGATAGGAATTTAACAATAAATTATCTTAATCATGTTGAAAATTTTATAGAAACAATTTTAAAATCTTTTTCTGAACATGAAAGCTCTATTATATACTATATTTAAACAGTTTGTAAAGTTTTTACAATTCAATATTAAAATGTGGTAATAAAACGGTCTCGTCGCAGTACGATTATATTACTTTTTTGAAAAAAAGTTACTGTCTTGTCGCACGAATATCACCTTTGAAAGAAAAGAAAAAATCGAATGCAACGAGGGGTGAGACGCGCACAACTGGCGCGAGCGATCGTGGGAACGCGACCAGTTTTCGAATGTGGAACGCCTTAGAAAAGGTGCAATTCTTTTTTTGTCGACATGTTTTTATGTCCAATAATAGCCATACAATATGATGGCGAATACATTTTGAAATTAGAATGTATATGGTAAATAATTACAGTCGATAACTTTTACGATTATTTTTTCTGCACGTGCTTTTATTATGACAATTTGTTATCTCAAAGAGCAGTTTTTTCTCAGATGCCCTTTTAAGGTATTATTTTCTAAAAAAACAAAAGTACATTGCAAACTGATAGATGTTTGCTTTTCATAAAAATAAAATATCGTATCCTGCTAAGTTGACATGTTTAAGATATAAGTACTCGAAGTAAAAATCTATTTAAGTTCAAGACGAAAGCGAAAACAAATCCAATCGCAGATAACGTAAAAAAAGTCCGAAAAACAACAATACGACCTCAATCAATTCACTTTTCACGAATTATGATTCCACACTTAACCCTAGATTCTTGCATCTGCCGTCACAAAAGAAACCCTCACATTATGCTGGCACGTATTTTTTCTTGACCTCGATCGGCCTTTATACGAGGGGCGAACCGTGGGAACGATCTTGCACAATCCCCCGTTTCCTTGGCCATATGCGACAGAAAAAAGTGCAATTATTTATTCCCCCTCGAAGAAAAGGGGAGCTGTGAGAACGTGACCTAACAATGCGCTTCCTGGCTTACGATACAAACATCACTGCATCTAACGAATAACATTCTAGCCCTTAATGCAATACACAAAAGTCACACATTCCGATAGCCGATGTCTCGATTACGATATTTTAAATTATATTAAATGGTTACTTTTTGGATAAACATGCAATAGAAATTAAACCTTAACTAACGCTACTAAAGATCGTATTTCAATTACTGCATGCATGACATGAAACCTTTTTCATTATGTCCAAGAATGGTTTCTTCAATAAGGAATAATGCACGGTGTGTGTACACTGAATGGCATTACGCGTGACCTTTAGATAGTCGATTGTATGAAAATGATAATCGATCTCCGTTAGCTATTCGAATTGTTCGAGAAATTCTCGCGCACACGCGTAGGAAGCGCATTGTCGGCAACTTTTTTTTAGCTTTTGGTTTTATTTATTTTTTCGACCATATTCTGTAATATATGTTGGAGTTGTTACCAGCCAGTTTAATTTCCTAATTAAAGATTTTCTCGCAGATAGGATCGCGTTCGAACAAGGTGATAAGGTCCACTACAAGTATCCTACATTTTCTGCATGCTATCTCTCGGCTGGTTGACATTATCATAGAGTTCCGGCAATATGCTGCCGTCCTGTTAATTGCTAATTAAATATTATTTACTTACTAAGAGGTCTGACGTACAACGAGTGGAAAATTTGAACCGCATGTACTGATCTATACACATATGTAATTTTTTTAATACAAGCATAATATTTGGCATAATACTGTATTTGGTGCTTGAAAAAAAACCTTAAAAAGTATATTATCCAATTTTAGTTAATACAACGGCATTTGAATTGCCAATGTTAATACATTGGCATGCTTTCCCGCCTAAATATATAAACGAATCCTAAGTTTTGATTAAAGATGATACTTTGTAAATAAATAGATCTGTGTGTGGCAAGGTCTGGTAGAGCAAGCCATTGATAAGCAGGGCTCTGACTAAATTATCCCTATTGACTATTACCTACTTTTGTCAGTATTGACTATCTACTTGACCATGGAACAGCAAAACTTTGAGACCACCCTCCGATAATAATTCCTAAATACCATACTATGTATATAAGCTTGGTATGGGTATTTGATAATTAAATCAGTATTTGTGACAAATGCTCAGCTCTCGCCAGCCCTCTCACAGGTTTTGTCCGTGATGTCTTTAGATTAGGAAATCAAGCTAAGGAAATGTAGTCCATTATTAACCAATAAGTATTAAAGAAGAACTTTGGTTTTAAAATTCTTTTACTTCTCGTTAAAACAACCGAAAACTTTCTTCAACATTTCTTCACAATATCCCATTAACATAAAATTATAACCAAACCTAACATTTATAATTCGTTTAAGTATAAAACCTATGCTCGGATGCAGTAACTCGCATTAGTCAGGCTATGAGTAAACACAGCCCGTCACGTAGATATGACGTGTGCGAGCGGGTGCAGCCGACGTCGCGTGGCGCTAGCGGAGCACGCGCTCGAGCCACCGCGCGACGCACGCCTGCGACGCACAGCCTACGTGCAGTACTTTGTTACTTATAGTATTTCAAATTCTTTTTTTGTAGTAGAATATAGTGACGGAGTTGGTAGTGCGATAAATGCAATTGGTCAAAAAATAAAGAGTGGTGACTAACGATCAATAATTATAAAAATGTATAATAGTTGATCTAAATAATTGCAACGTGACTAAAGAAACAGAAACTTTGAGCAATCCTATCCCTTGTTTGATAGGGCTACTACAGGACTCTACAAAGATTGAGTACATGGCTCTACAATCCCTACACTAGCCTATTCAGCCACTAATCTGTCGAATTATAAATTTTATTATATTTGACCTTCTTTAATATCCCCTGTAATTTAATTGAAACTTAAAAAAATGCATATACATTTTTTAAAAACAAGACTTTGAAGCTTTTGCTCTACACATACAAGGTGCATTATGCTCAACTAAATTCATTCAATCATTTCACCCTCATGCATGCATTCGATAACGTTTCCTACGCGATAAGCTAAGTTATTTGCATACAATTAGCCAACAGTATCGTCAGGTGATAGCGGTCAGAGTTCGTTTCCGCTGGGCGCGTCACATCGCGTCACTCATCACAGTCTCAATCCGTCAGCCATTCATTGAGCCATGCGAATAGGAATTTATCTTTCATGATAAGGACAATCACGCTTTTATACCCGAAGGGTAGTCAGAGTTAAATTTAGCTAGTTGTCTTTACGAGCTTTTTAGGTACTTTCATTAAAAAACTCTAATGGAATCTGAAGGACACTTTGTCCGGTTGAAGATTTAAAGTTTTTAAATCACTTGGCACTTGAACCTCGAGGTCAACGAAAGACAACAGATTTACACCTGACAATACTAGAGCGTAGGTATACTAAGTCTATCTCTACATACCACTTCGGAGATACGAGCGCGAATATATATTTTTAAACATTTTCATACAAAAATGTTTGGAAACGATGCAGACAAAACCTTATAAATCTATCACAAATGAGATTTGAAAATTAAAACTGTAGGTATTTTATTTATTTTATATATTACCTATGTTTTCAATATTTGATTGCGACACCATCACAATACTCTTGCAAACATCTACTCGCATTTTATATCTTAGAATCTGTTGTTCCCATTGCAAAAATAAATTACTAAATAGGTCAGCAGTCAGAGCGAGGTCGAAGAAAGTCAGGCTGACATTCTAACACAGTGTATTCAGAGAAACGATGCAGTCAGCGAATGCGTTATAGCTGATTCCATGTCGCAGCCACGGCTTGAATAACAACGGGGGCTTGTCTCATAACCTGTAGACTTATTGCACAATCTATGAGTTTTAGCACGCGACATCACCTGCTATTCGATAGTGTTTAAAATTGAATTAACATTTTTGTTTATAATCTTTAGACTAAAATGTGTCTCTTAATTCGACATATATTACGACATTGGTTTTCTCTATGTAAATCTTCAACTCATCTTTTTATTTTCCGAGGCAAAACTAAAATTTCTCAGGTAACTTCATTGATTACTTTAAAATATCTAATAGTATAATTGTTATCCATCAATCTAGGAAGGTTCTGTTTAAATCTAATACCATAACAACTTATTATTCATAAAAATTCTTAAACTAATATATGTTTTCATTTCTCCGAAGCTTTAAATTAGCCAAGTAAACGAGCCATTTTATTCACAAACAATACGACCCAACATCATTATGTATTTCAATTTAAGCAGTAGATATTTTGCATACATTAACTTGACGAAGTTGCTCTATAAAACCGGATCTATTGAAAACATTATTTAATCATAATGAATAGTTATGATTCTAGCTAATCGCTCCAATACAGGCTATCTTTATGCTTTCATATAGACATGTAGAGTTTTTATGGGCGCCGCTTGTGAGAATAATATGCATGTAGTAGCTGATAATTAAACCATAAATAATAATAGTTATCATATAAATTATTGCATATTATGTTGATAATTATCTTTAACCACGAATACACGATATTTTCCCTGAGGATCATTAGCCATAAAAGCAAATCAATTGCAAAAAGAATTAAAATCAATTCGTCGACGATAAATTTCCTAGAAATTATACCTAACTGAATGCAACATAAAATGCCTAATCTAAATCACAGTGCAGCATTCCTCGCAAATCCGCCCACACGGCCAGCCTTGTTAACTACCGAACGGCCGCTGTCTGAATCGTGACGCAAATCATAATTAGCCGTGGAAGGGAGTCATTTCCGTACATTTTTCATTGCCCATAGAAATCGTCAAGCATTTTGCAATGTACGGCCACTTTGTACTGCGGGCACGAGTGAGGTGCACGCGCGGTGAGAGGAGAAGTGTGGTGAGGTGTGTTGGGAGGGGGGGGTGAGGGTGTGAGAGGGGTACGTGAGGTGTGCGGGGGCGGGGGTCGGCTCGAGCCGGACCGTGGGAACGCTCTGCCTTTAACGCGGCGCACGTGCTCGAGACCGAGACGCTACCAAGTACCGGCCGCGTATGATACGACGCATTGTATAACTATAAGTATTGTAGATGTAGTTTTGTTATGGATGTCGGCGAAAGTTAGATTTGTTTTATATTTTGCGTCGTAGATGTACTGGAATGGATTTTTGGACGTCTACGCTGGGTTAGTGCGATTATTTGTAGTATTATGGCGCTCTACCTAAGAAAAAAGTAATAGCTTTGTCTTTCTAAATCTATCCTAGTTAAGTTTCATCAATCCTGTCTACTTTCGCGTTTATGAAAACCTATTTCCTTTTCTTCATATTAACGTATTTGGATACTTAAATATATGATATAGGCTATAAAAATTATTCAATTACAGCACCAGACATACACTGACTACAAAATGAGATAGCTTAATCTCTAAATACCAAAGTAAACAATAAAAATAAAAAACAAGTGCTTATCACATAAAAAAAGCAAAATCATGAAAAATCCAAAGTACAAAGTGCATTTAGCCCTTATCATTCCGGCCGTAGGAGACACAGTGTTCTGATAACAGATACCTTGTAATAAAAATACTTATGGATAGCGTGTTAGGTCGGGTATGGCCCAGTGAAGTCGAAAGACCAGACAATGAATCATATCGGCGATTTGAATAAACAAGTATACTGTCGGATGTTTTCGATTATTTCAATGATTACGATATGTGATTGAAAAACAATTCTGTATCGCCTTATTTGCATGTTCTGTACTTGAGAGGAGATTAGTCTTATTGTATCATGCTAGTAGTGTGACTTGTAGACTACAGAACAAAACATTGTAGAAAAACATTCATACAGGTTTGACGATGTTTTTCTCCACTACGGTCGTGTCAGTGTCCTTCGCGTTGAGCACACAATTTTCTGCTAATAATTTATATTGCTCTACCATAAACATGTTATGGCTATGTAAAAGCAATTTACTCAATTTTCATAGAAACTTAAAACCTGTTCATGGACTTAATTTGAAGCCTCTTACAACTTTAATTACTTACACGCGTTACAGTACGTACTAAACCCACGTCACTAACCTTAGCCCTCATTTTAAAAACTCTATCCCACTCCAAGGCGATTAAAAGGTAGACAACGAAACAACAAACGTCATATTTAACATAAAACATCCGCAGTATTATTCTAGAAAGATAACACGACCACAAATACTTATGAGGTGTCGTTCAATTTCAAAAAGAGACCTTGAATTATAAAAAGAATAATGGTAGCCGGTTATGCAGTTACACAGCCTCTTGCAAAAACAAAACGCCGTTCTAAAAACAAACATGGGCACTGCAATTACGCTAAAAAGGAAGATCCAAAGAGTCTCAAACAGTAACAAGCCCACAAAAATTATAGGGGCAATAATCCAGTAGCGTGAAAGACAGCATTACTCATTGGAAATTATGAACAAAATTATAATGCGGGTGATTTATCGAAGCATTCCCGAGGAGAGCCGCTACTGTGTTTAACCGCCGTACATTTCACAAGCCAGTCCGGTATTATTACAATGGAATAAATTCATCTCGAGTTGTTTATTAACATCTCTCTTGTGACAGGCTGTGGTACCGGTTCGTTTTAAATCAATCGCTGTTATTGCTTAAGAATGTTTTCAAATTCTCTCACCGTTCCGTTTGATTGCAATCGTGTTTGGCGAATCTCGAGTAATTAGCGTATGGAAATTAGTTTTGGCTTTTCGTTTCCTTTATGATGTGTTTATGTTGAGCTGCTGTCTCTTCCTTCGTATCATTTTTAATATGGACTAGATGGTCGTTAAAACTTAATGTATAAGCCAGTAAGTTGATTACTGCTTCGTGGTTTCCGTTCTCGCGTCTTGCTACTGATATTATACTTTGATAGAAAGTGATACTACAAACACACGTAAGGGAAACCGACACATCGGCAATAAGGACGGCATTTTGTGTGTATATAGTCGCCAACTTATTGTGTTGACAGATGAGACTGTCTAACGAAATAAATACTTACCTCTATCTTTAATAAAATAGGCACTACTATACATAAGATAGTGTGATTAACAGGTTGATACAAAAAAATATAACTATTACAGAAACATAATTAAAAAGCACTGCAAAAAATCATTTTTTCAATAATCACAATCTTTAAAACTATAAAAGCCTCGTGTTTTACTTTTAAATTAAAACGAGCCATGCGCTACTTTTGCGCAAACAGACCTTACTAGAAACCACCACGTCAAAACCAACTGACATAGAACGGTCCAATAAATCCACCGTCAACAAGGGTATAAAAAACATCTCCTTGGGCGACCTTTAGCCTGTCGACCATGTGCCAAGGCATGTGGCGACAATCTCGGCGAAACGTATCCACTAGCCCGCGTCAGGTTACACACATTTGGCGGCCACACTGTTTCACTGGCCAAATGTTGTAAAAACTCGCCCATTGACAAGTTGAGCCAGTGGGCCGTGAAGCCACCGACGTGGAAATCCTGACCTCAGGCCGTGATTCACAATATCGGCTCCACTACAAAGTAGAGGGGTTGAAAATTGAAGTACCGAAACGAAAAACAAAGCTGTGCTGTAAGCTTAATGTTACATGATTTGAAATTGCTTTATAAAATTTGTATCAGTAAAATTTCATCATCATTTTTGATACATTAAGGATTGTGACTAGTGATCTTCGACTTCTAGCCTCTACTGTAAAGGTAGATGCTTAATCCATACTTCTCGCTGATCGTATATGAATTGGTTGTAAGAAAAAATACTTGAGAAATCTAGTGGAATATTCACAGATATAAGTCTTCGAGACGTTATCTCCATCTTAAATGAGCAAGGTAATTAATGGCAAATCGTTTATTAATTAATTTTTATGCTAATCTCACGATTAATCAGATGTAGACTGCACAATTAATCTTTGCTATATAGATTAAAAGTTAATTATCCGAATGTTGAGAAAACAACTTTTTTTTTCTTACAGCATATCGTATGTATGACGACATGTTTTTCTGTAAACTAATGTCGCCTAAACATAAACAAAACCACCCTCGAAGCGACTATAGAGTGACGTAACATATGTTATTGTTAAATCTGTGAAACACGACCGTCTCGTCCGGTCAACAGCGCCCCGATTTAATAAACTGACCTGCAGAGTAGGCAAACCCCCTGGCGAGAAATCGACAACACCATTACTCTAAACTGATATTTATTGTTTGAAACATAAGGAGTATAATCCCATGGAAATATCTCGTCATGAAGTGTCAAGCCGGGATGAGCAATTTTTATTGTTAATTCATCTATACAAGCGTTCATTGGTTTGAACGAAACTAAATTGCGAACATCCGGGGTTTACTATTCATGCGGTGGCTATTTCATATTATATTATCCAGTGATCTATTGATGTTGGGAATAACAAGAAAATTACGTCGTCTTACACTATAAGGAAGTCCACATGAATTATTTGAATGGTAACTTGATATTTTATTTCGCCACTTATCTGTCTCGATTGAAATCGTTTGAGAATTTAGATCGATCGATAGTGATTGATTTGACAAGAAATCGGACGTTGCATTTTATTGTCTGTCAATCTATGACTTAACTTATTAGTTAAGCTAAATTTTTCAACTATTTATGTACTTATACAAAACATGTGTTAAAGGGTGAGCTTAAATAAATAAAATTATTCGGTAAATCTTAAAAGTGTTGACATTGAAATTAACAGACACAAGGATTCATCTGCGTTGCGGGCGCAATAAGGTAAACAATTTTTTCGGTAAAAATCGTAAATATTTGGAGGCCATACAAATCACTGCCCGTGTGGGGATCGGACCTGCTACCTAGGCCTTGAAAGCCTACTTCTTAATCTCAAGGTCAATTTAACCGTCAGATGACACTTATAAAAATTAATTACATACTTACACAAATATTCGAGTATTGTGTCGTCGGTATATGGAACTACGAGAGACTTCTCATTGTCGCTAACGCCCAGAGTTGAAAAAAATATTTTAAGAACACTCAAACATTTATCTCGGTAAGGGTATCGAATCCGCGACATCTCATTGGGTGAGCTAATGTCTAGTCCATTGCGCCATAGTACTCTTAAATATTATAATTCATTTCATTACTTTGTTTTTTTGTGGATAATAAATTAATAATTGCCAAAATATACAAATTTAAAAAAATGTTAAAAAATCGCCATAGCATTTTTTACCACGCCAGCCTCAGGCGAAGGTCGTAACCACTGAAAAGCCAGTACATTAGCAGACAGATAGTAAAAGTCTAGGTCACACAGTCCGATCAGATAAGGCGCAACGAGTCTTTGTTTTTAATTCGTCTACCAGTCGGTTCAGTTGCACAGAGCTCATCAATCATTATTAGCGTAAATAAATCCACGCGAGTGTAAACGCATCATTAGCTCAACTTGCTATAAAATTAGATACTATAATACATCTCAAAGTCGAAAGGAAAATTCTAGCATGACGTCTGCTGTTTTTAAACCAGATTTAATTAGTTCTTAATTCTTATCAAAGCATATCACATCTAATTACCTTATCGTAATCGTCCATGAAAACATCCGAATAAAACATCTTATGTACCTACATAAAATGTTTTCTGAATAAATTTACAGTAGCAACAACCGACCACATAACTTTAACCAACCAACTTTAGAGGCTATCAATAATTTCTCGACTTGGAACATAGAAATATTAACACCGATTCGCAGCCCATAAGTCGGACTTATCATCGGCTGTCGTTTCCTCATCCCAGACACTTATATTGTCGATATAAATTCTTGAAATAAAACAGTAATGTTTACAAAGATGGCGAAAATGTCACTGGGCGCGATAAACGAGGCGAGATTGCCTTTTATGACGTGTACGAGCAACGGTTCAGCCCGGCGGGGTACCGGCACAGTTAACTGCCAGGCAGTTCGTTAAGCACTAGGTTTTGTCTCTATTTATTACTTAATTCGTGGTTGCCGGTATTTTTATCGCGCGCTCAAATATTGCCAGTTGGTTGCCTATTATTTTTATTAGTTAATTGCAGGAAATATTTGAATTTTAGTACGCGTTCAAATTCTGCAATTGCTTTTAAGAAGATTAAACAGTTCTCACATCCTAGAATGGATGATATAAGGTCGTGTGAGGAATTAATAAGTAGTTTATCATTTGATTATCAAATCTTGATTATTGTCAGTTTTTATCTGTTTTGCTTACACAAAAAATCAATTCCATTATTGGTTAGATCATTGATATTACATTTATAAATAAATACTTTATTTTTTTACCTTAAGACGCATTGAATTCATTTTTTGCTATCAATTATAAATCAGCACATAATAAGTGTGTAATCATTTACGAGTATGGATGCGATCAAACCGCCGCCCGTCACTTTATTTTATATTTAAAACTTATTTTTCCACATTTACCATTTTTTGTTCATATCATTATAAGGTAATCATCTCCCGAAAAATGGATGTAGTTAAACTCCAAATTAAGTAATCAAGATTGCTTTACCGCGTAAACCTTTCACTGCCACGAGCTTTGGAGACTATTAAAATGTATTTAATTTACATAATAAATTACGTGACATTTAAGATGGTTCACTCAACGTGAATTGAAAAAGATTGATAGCGGTCTGAGATATTATACATCTATAGTATATTTGTAATTTTAAAAAATCATGTGTTCAAAACACAGCGGCGCGGCCTATTATGTAGACCATAAAAACCTTATTGGCGTGGATGTATATGTAAATACACCTCTGTCGTCATCTTAAGGGACGCAGATTTTGATGTACGAATGTGAAAAGTCGACGCGCGCCTCTTTTCGTCTTTATAGAACGTTCGGGAACCTTCATTGGCGCCACTTTTGTGGTGCGATGTGTAAAGGCTTTAAAATTTAAAAAATCCGTTAATTAATGAATTTCTATAAAATCTTCAGCATATTACTATACCTCTATAAAATCGTCGTTCAAAACCATTCGTCGCATCGTTGGATATTTTCTCACGGAATGCATAATTTATGCAAACATCTGTTTAGCCAATATTTTCTCTAAGTTGATGCTCGCACCTCCAAAAGAGGGCAACACATCAATATTTAAATTAACTGTGGGAATATTGTGAAAAATCTCGACCACATTTTATAATCTAATTTAATGGCTGCATAATTATGTCACTGATTATAATGCAATTAACCGTCGTAAAACAGATCTCGTATAATACATTTTTTCTTAGGAACCTGTTGACGTCAAACTTTATTGAACTAGTTGCAAGAACCAATTGTTCTGCGAAAAAACAATTTTATCTCGCTATTCCAACCTATCGAAATGAGTAGATTATCCGTCTGACAATCGCTAATGTTATGATTAATTCTCGATATCGATTACATAATCGGCATAATTCATGTTTCATCGTAACGAAAATTATCAACGCTAATTGGATAACGAAAGGTAACGGCAAAGTTGCTACGCCTAAAAATACACAATCACAAAAATCTGATACACATAAGTAAAAATTTTCTATAAATTTATGTGCTACGAATTGCGTAGCGATCCCGACTACGCGCTACGGCGTATCTGGAATGGGTGTTGCCGTCTCTGTCTGGCGCAGGGCGCGGCCCGTGGTCACGCACGTGCAGTACACGCGAGTGACCCTCTCGCTCGCACTCGCACACTTCCTGCGCGCGCGCCTCCAGCTCGAGCTCGACTGTGGGAAAATACGGCAGGTGTTATGCGGGATCGTGAACAACCACGCATTACCATTCACATTATTCAACAATAAATAATAATAATAAGAAGCCGTGGAGCGAGTGGCGAGCACGCGCAACGTCCTCGCCGCGCCTCACATACTAATGGGTGGCTGGTGCGAGTGTGCGTGCTCGCGTGTTCCGAGTGTGCGCGCTCGCCGATAACGTTGCTGCCTTGTACGATGAAGGTTTTTTTACAGACGCGTTCGTGTGGGCGGGCGCGCGTCACGGATTTGACTTTAGGATTTAGTTTTGTTAATTGTTTTGGGATATGTTTTTTATGTTGGCCCTAATTGATTTTTATGTATTCGGCGGCGTCGCTCGGCGTGGACCGACGCTTTTGTTGACGGACTATGTAATACAATTCAACAATGCAGATAATTAACGTGCGCAGACATAATTAACGCGTCATGATTTTCCTTGAAGTGTACATAAGATTTTTATTCACTTACTACGCAATTATGAGTTTTGAACATCTTTTTTGAGTTTGGACAATAACAATACGTCTATGTAGTTTTTGTATATCTGGGCTTAGATTAATATTATGAAACTTTTAACGTTAGTTATTTTTTACTTAATATATGTTTCTACAATAGTTAATGCTTTTATAAAACCATTTCTGTGTTTATTCAATTTTACGTACACAAGGATTTCTCAATTTAAGACTTACCTGAAGAGTACATCAAAAATAAAAATCTTCTTTACAAGATTTGTAAACATACAAACATACATACATACATACAAAAGTGAAGTTAAATAAAAGCTTGTAAAAATAAGAAATTACATATTTTAGAGCCAAAGTCTACGCACCATTCAATTAAATGAGACTACTCGTCTACGTTGGCTTATTATAGTATTTTCTCGATTAATCGAACCGGTGTTATCTGACACTGGCCACAACCGAAAAACAAAAAACACAATATAAAACCTTAGTCGATTATTTTTAAATATCGAATTATAAACCAATGGTGAGGCTCCCATAACTCGTCTATGTTCACACATGGTTGGGCATTACACACGTGAATACGCGAGCGCCTACGAGTGCTCGCTCCATTCATGCTTTTAAGCCATTCAGTATTAACATAAAAAGACAACTTTACCGACTTGACCAGCTACGTTAATAAATTCCTATATTAGCCCATTTAATTGACAGCGCATGTAATGACGAAAGTTCTACGTCGGATTTCCGGAATGGATTATCTTTTATGGTAATTATATTCTGGACGAGTTTATAATTGTTTTGCTGCATTATACCGGGATGCAGTTTTAGTTACTCATAGAACCGGTATATGAATATATAAAATATGTGTATTTTTGTGTGTTCGTAACAAATAAACCCATAAACAAGTTAATTGATTTCTATCATTTATAAGAGGGACATAGTAGGAACTTTGAGAAAGAACTAGTCCTATTTTTATTGCCTCAAGATTAAACGTGGTGGTACTTATAAATATGAGTGGCTTTTCGCAAGATCTTATAGATAAAGTTTGATAATTTATTAAATACCGTGTTTACGGTTGAATAAACGTAAATAAATTCCATGAAAACATAATCAGTCACACTCAGTCATACCATTATCAACCTTAATTATGAAATAGCCACGCGTATCCGGAATCTGATAAGTTGTTTTCAAGGTATTTCCTAAGTTATCGACAAAATACACGTGCTTGGGCAAAAAACTGTTTATGACCAATTTTCATGCGTTCGGGTTACTGAAATAAACATTTGGGGGAAAAAATATTATAGCCTGATTTCAAAGAAAAATAATGCACTTTAAGGCACAGTTGTCAAAAAATGATAAAGGCCTACTCGTAATGCTCTTGATTGTAGAGGAGGCCCGCGGTCAACAGTGGGGCGTCGTATGGGTGATGATCATGATGATGACGACTCACTGTCAAGAATGCAGTCAATGATGCAACCTGTTTCAACTGTCGTTTTTGCTTGATGTTATTACTAATTTTTATGTAGTTTTTACCAATTCGCTCGTTTTTATCGCCATTTGTTATCTCTCTCATAGTGATTATATAAATTCTTATCAATGTAGTATATTTCATTAAAAAAACTTCGCCTTTTTACATTCGTCTCATTAATGATCAAGATAATTAGATCCTACAATCATTGCGATTTGATTGTGTTTACATTATCATACATTTATCAATACAAACATTGAGAAATTATCTTAATTGTCATTCAGGGTTTTTCAGGCGGAAAATCGATAACAGATTACGAAATAATATCTCTACATTATGAGCACAATTACCTTAATCTTTATCGGCATACATACGCATTACGCATATAAGTCATATATTTGTTGGTCGTTCCATATACGTCCCACCGCTTTGCACATGCCTCCTCTTCAACTAAGAGCGGACCTAAAAATTCCTAATAAAATAATTAGGTTTTTCAAGTTTCCTCAAGATGGTTTCCTTTTAAGGGATAATTTATTGTGAATACACACTTAACTTCAAAAAGTCGGAGGTGTGGGCCTGAAGTTTTGATCACGCGACCGCTGAGATTCCCGGCCGCGTGTCTAAACCTCGAGACCACTACTAATTTACTATATTTGTAGATCAAGTGAATGGTAGTGAGAAGCAGTCTAGTTGCTTTATTTAACCGCATTTTTTAAAAATATCTTTTTAATTATCTTTATAGACTGTAGCTTTAATGTCAGTTTTTTATTTTAAATTGAGCGTAAAAGGGAGGGATGAAGCGAAGCCAAAATTATAAGAAAAATTTTATTGGCTAGAATATTTAACCTTTGAAGTATGACTATCTAGACCAGGCTCGGTACGCCCACCATTAGTTTTGTGCAGTTTATTAACTACAGAATACTATATTATTTATTACATAATAACACATTTTGACACGACATCACGAACACCATATTGGCAATCCATTAAGCTCCTAACTACCCTATTACGCGCGTCGATTCCTATAATGAAATTAAATTACTATACACATGATTAATTTTAATATGAATACGTCATTTAAAAAACGTAACTTTTAATTTGCGTATTTTAAAAAAATATTCAATTCGAAAAGCAATTTTCGACGCGACTCACGACACTGTCCCATTTATCAATGGCGCCGGTTTATTAATTTTTTACTCTTAATCATTTGTGTTTTGCTTTAACCAATTTATGGATACCTTAGGCGTAGTCCTTGTTGAATAAGACTTAAGACTTATTTTACAACAAAATTTGTTAATAGCTCTTAAATGTCATACGAAAGTGTAAGTGTAGTTATTGATTAAAGCCGATGGATGGCCGAGCCCTGGAGGATGTTGGGAAATATTACCGTTCAGATATTCGCAGGGCTGGGTAATTGAATATGCCCATTCATCATGCAGCAACGACAGACATCTCCGGTGTGCCATCAGTCTATAGCATTATTATAATTGCCTCAACAGATTTAAAATCAAAAGTGATGATGGCCTCAAGGTTTAAGCGCTCGGTTGTGAATCTCGGCGGCCACGCGTTCAAACCTCAGTCACACACTTTTGACTTTTCGAAGGTATGTGTGTATTCATAATTCATAATATATAATATTCATAATGTTATAACTTGCTTCAACGGTGAAGAAAACATTATGTTAAATCTGCACACCTAAAAGATCTTAGGAATTCCTTTGGTGTGAATTCCGCCTATCCGCACTAGGCTATCGTAGTAGACTAAGACCTTAACCCTGTCAATGGCAGAAGACAGTAGGACGAATGAAGGCTGATGACAATTACACCAAAGAGCAATGACGAAAAATAATAGACACTTTTAGTGTCCCGAAGTCCTGAATATTGTTTTTTTCCATTGTCAATATATAATTACTCCGGTGTGAGGTCAAACCTGCAGCATTTGTTACAGATCCTAAATCTAGTACTGCACGAAACCTACTAGTACAGTTAATACCTTTCTCTGGTAAAGTAAATCAAATATCGGATTTTGGGGAATCCAATCTTCATAGTACCAAAAATATCGCACATACATATTATAAGATATATTTCAAATATAGCTGCGATTAATTTGTAGGCCATACGTATTTAAACAAAAATGCACACATATGGTGAATTATTATTATCGTTAAATCTATTACAATAATTATGTCTCGTGCCAAAAATTTGCAAGGTGTATAGACAATAAATTCTACCTGACTAATCAACGATTATAACCATCCTTTACATCGAACCATAAATAAATTCAAGCCGATCCATATAATTTGTAAATTGATTAATGGCACGACACATGTGCCTGATAATATACTTAAGCATGACAAATTATGGGAATTACCCGCATAATAAATACTTACATGTTTGCCCTGCGATTCGTTATCATTTAGATATGTGCAAATCTTGATCATATAAGGAAAAAAGCATGAACAATCACACCTTTCTTCGCATCAACCTTGACTAACAAAGCGATAAAAACATTTTTTTATGTACACGTCAAAAAAGCTAATATTTCGTAATAATTTCAATGCATGCAATAGCAACATAAATTATTATGAAATTTTCTTGTAATGCTTGTATAAAATAATTATTTAAACAAAAATAATATTCATCAGTTTACTCTAAGCTTCTGGCCAGAGAAATCATGATGAAGAAATTAAGAAAAAACTAAAACACCATGCTACAGTATTATTAAATGGCTACAATTAAATTTTCTCGTTAAAAGCGTATAAGGATTTAATGCATTTACATAATATAACCCTATAAGCCTACTTTTAGTAATTCTACTAGCATTACAGATTTTACAATAGTCCAAGACAGCATTCCTTAGTTCATAGTTAGTAACTTATAAAACCACTGTTACCGTATACACTTCTACAATAAAGTCCCTAGTCATATTAAGGCTTTAAAGTATAATAAATTTAAAGAAATTACTAAGAGACAGCTATGTAACAAAGCCTACTATACAATATCAGAATATATGGAAGATAACGAAGCCTGGGTATAAGTAAAATGTTATTGTAATCCCGGGCTTGACTGGGTCTACTTTAATGGACATGGCTATACATACTTAATTATTATTTTAGTACTTTGTAAGCAATTAGGTATGTCATGCTCGCAGAAATGTCTGTGCTTACGGAGGCGTCGTGTGCCGGGTCGGTCACTTCCCTATGAAATGGTTGACGAGGCCGATGGCTGGCACATGCGTCATACTCGTGAACGGGTGCTGTTTGTGTGGACTGGTCTGCCTGATTTGCTTATTTCCATTTATGAAATTTTAACCTGGTTAGATGTCAGTTTCTCCATTTAAGATGACTATGTTGTTCTTATATACAATACATTCTGATATTGTATTAATGAGCTGCTCTAATTCGGGAAATTGAGTCTTTGTATTGGTATTGTAAACTATCTCTTGATTGGAAAAGAGCAACACTAGAGTTTCTTGCCCGTTCTTCTCTAGTGATGACTGCCTTCCGAACAAGGTGGTAAATTTTGAAATGACTGAATCTAAGTGATGTATTTGACATTTTATGGATTCAATAAATATTATTTCATTTCATTTCATTTAGCAGGCAATGACATAAAGCCTGTAAGCCACCACGTTGGTCGCCAACAAAATAATCCTAAAAAAAGTTAACTTTAATCCATTACGCCAGAGCCCTTTATTTATATCTATCCACGGAAGCCGTTATCAGCGTATCAGTCACAATCACTTGGCGTGGACAGTGCGTGGCTGGATAACGTGGCTAGTAACTATTTGTCGTACATCGGCTTATGTCATTGTGGCACCTGCAAAATAAATATCGATAATGTTAAATCGTTCACACCATAATGCCAATGTTAATTAATTACTCTTTCAATCTGTTTCATGCAAATTTATAAGTTATTACGATGTATTTCGAAAGATTTATACTTGTACTGTGCTAATATAAGTAAATCTGTGCGTTATTGTCGTTAACTGTATGTTGTATTTGCAAAAAAAATATTGTAAAATAGCAGTGAGTATCACTTGTGAAAACAAACTGTTGTTCTGTTCAAATACGAAAACAATAATAACAGTTTTCAAAATTAACATTACTCAGTTCATTTTTAGCCATATATTCATTATTTATTTTAAACAAAAGAAAATATATTAAATACTTACAAATACAATCAGAGACATGATGATGCTACATGCTAACATTGACTTAATAAAACTTTTATTCACATTTTTGTAACAAAAAACAATTCATACACCAAAATTAATCATTTGATAGACATTTATCAAATAAGTAGTCCCGGATTTTTATGAAGAAAGTATACTTATAATTAATTATAATATCAAATAACACCACGATGGTCGCCAATTTAAGTTATAGCCCAGAAAAATAAGAACGAAACATTAAAATTCGCTCATATCGTTACCTGAATCGTGTTATCAGCTACACAATTGATTTGCGCGAATTCCATCGGATTAAACGTCAAACAAGGCCATTATTGGATTTCCCAGACTCGCCTGCGATATTTTATACTACAATCAGTAAACTTCTGGAAAAACAATACTGGCACGTTTCTGAAGGAGTAGAAAAATATGTATGTAAATAGCCTACCTATTCCTGGCTATGTTTGGGATTTGCCGTTTCTTAAACTAGTTCTTACTTGAATCAAACACTCCCACAGAAAACCCTTGTTTCTCGAGACGAAAGCCTTCTCTTTAATAAATAATCTTGTATTATATATATATATATTATATATTAAAGTCAAGTAGGTATTGCAGCAGGTTTCTGAGACATACCTATTATTTCATGTATGATTATGAGTATGATGATGAGTATATCACCATTATCAGTCACGTACAATTTTATCATCAATGCGACCCACTGCTATGGACGAACTTTACAACTGAAAGGACGACTGATAGGCTTTAATTCAACACGCTAGCCTAGTAAAGATTGGCAGATAAGTCATCAAAAAGTGTCCCACCAACCACCACGGTGGTCGCCAACTAAAATAAAGGCTTTTAGAAAAAAATGCCCAACAACATAACACGTTGAAACTTGTTTTTTACATAAAGCTATTTATCAGCTTATCAATCACAACGGATTTGCGTGAAATATACATGACTGCATACACATACCTAAACCCCAAAGATATTTTTTTCTGATTCAATAATTTGTGATAAATATATTTTTACAATATTTATTAAGCCAGCCAAAGGTTTATATTATCGCTCAACCCTAAGGCTGTCTGCCAGACAACGCTTTAAAGCGATAAGAATACCGTTTTACCTGTTATTTTAGTGTACAATAAAGCACTTTAATCTTATTTCTACAACTTTTTCGTAAATTCAATTGTGTAAATTTTTCGTGAATTCAATTCGTAAATTCGTACAATCGCGACATCCTGGTTCGAATAATGAATCGAACAGAGTGCCTAGTTTTTCATAGATTCTAAGAACTACGGAGTCTATAAATGTTTTTGATAATCACCCATAACTTGATAACATACCCTATCTTCATCAACCCATATATGTACGTTCCACTGCTAGGCACGGGTCTCCTCTACCGTTGGGAGGGTTTAGGCCAAGGTCCACCACGCTGGCCTAGTGCGGGTTGGCGGACTACACACCTAAAAAAATCCTAAGAACTTTTTAGGTGTGCAGGTTTTATCACGATGTTTTCCTTCGCCGTTAAAGCAAGTAATCATTCAACACACATAACTTCGAAAAGTCAGAGGTGTGTGCCTGGGGTTCGAACCCTCAACCGCCGAAATTCTCGACCGCGTGCCTTAACCTCGAGGCCATCACCATCATCACTGACGACATCGATGAGTGAATTACAACAAAATAGCAACGTAGGAACTTTATGGGACGCAGTGGGCTGCAAACCGAGCGCTGAAACAAAAGACTACAATTTCTATACAGTACATTCTTGCTGTATTTAAGCTTTATAGGTATCTACAGCTCAAATCTACCATTTGTAAAATGTTTTTGCAGTTGAAAAATATTTGTTTTAAGTCTTGACAAAAGCTTATCATCATAGTTGCGATGTATTTATTGCCTCCATTAATTATTTCTTCTAAAAATTCTTCACAATATTGACCATCAATTACACAATTTATATCTGATTGTAATAAATATACGGATTAAATTTTATCAGTCTGATGAGATGTTATTTTTAATACTTCATTACAATCATTAATAACAGAGCATATCATGAGATCGATTAATAACTATTTCAATTAGATCTCTAAAATTCAATTTAATTGAGTGACTTATATTAAACAGGTAAATGTAATAAATTTGGATATCAAATTCAGTTTAATAACTTACGTGAATAAATAAAGATTTACGTTATTTCCTGTTGCCTTAATTTCATTATGACATAAACGATTAGCGAGGCTTAAGACCTTAGGCCGCCACGCTGGCTTAGTCCGGGTTGGCTGACTACACACCTAAGAAAGTCCTAAGCACTTTACGTCTTCAGATTTCATCAAGATAGTTTTCTTCACCGTTACAGTAAATGATAATTCATTGTAAACACACATATAACTTCGAAAAGTCAGAGGTGTGCCTGGGGAAGTGGGATTAAATCTACCACCGACGAGATTCTCGGCCACGGAAATAAACATCTTGGCGATCATTGGTAAGCTCTAACCTCTTGATGGTAAAGGAGACCCGTGCCCAGCAGTGAGATATATCATCATCATCATCATCATCAACAGCCAATATTGGTCCACTGCTTGACATAGGCCTCCCCCAATGACTTCCACCGGGTACGGTCGGAAGCCTCCTGCAGCCAGCGACGTCCCGCGACCTTGACAAGGTTGTGAGATGTATATGAATGCATTAAAAAATATATAGTACAACTAATATTATGCAACAATAGATTCGGCAACGGGTAAAAAACTTTTTTTATATTTCCGATTTTATAGCCATAAATTTCAAAGATATCATGTTATCATATGAGGAAAAATCTGTTCTAAGGCTGATTCACTCTCAATCCGTTGCTGTTAATAGGGAAAAAATACTTACTCCGCACTTCTATTACAATTTGACAATAACATCTAACCACTATCACACCTAGTAATGGAACTTGAAATTCTTAGATCGCATGCGCCAGAGTATGATACCAACAAGGCTGTAACAATTAAAGTTTCTTTAACTAATAGACACAATTATATAAATTCCATAAATATCTTATTAGTAATAGCATAATGTCTTTCCTTTTCGGCTGTGCTGACTAATACGATTTATCTGTAATATTAAATCTTCAATGGTCAATTGCCTGAGACTAAAAAATGCAAAATTACTTTATTATTAATTTTAATTAAAAGTTACATCACTACTTAAATAGAGAACATAAAAAATCAACAACTAATTTTAAGTATAAGTCCCTTGGTTATAGAACTGGATTCTGCATTATCTGTATTATAAACTAATACTATAATTATTAGATGTAAAGCATAATTACAGGAGATATAAACATTTTCCTAATATTTATGTTAATTTGCTTTACTTATTTATGACGCGATAACTATTTACTAGAACAGGAATGGAAAACAATTTAAATTTATTATAACTTACATTAAAACCTCTACATTGCCGCTATCAACTAAGAAATAGGATAGATAACTTTGATTATGCACGTTTCTGTTTGCACTTCGTCTGGATTTCATAAATGGATAGAAAAAAAAATGTAATACGCAATGGATAAAAACATTTTTCATTCCATTTCATTAATAAAACACGTGTAAAAATGATGCGTTTACATAAATTATGTAGCGATAAAACCATAGTGAGTACCGGAAATTGCTTTAATAGCTCGTTCCATAGACAAACGTGTAAGAAATACAGTTACTGAATCAAATTGTGGGCGTGTGGCGTGTGTGGTTTTAATCAAATAATTGCCTTACCATTACTAAATTGCGCGTGTCATTGCAACATACGAAGATTGTTTTAAAACCGTGAAAAGTTCACTGTGATTTTACTAATAGGTCTCGTAAAAGAAACAATACAACTTAATGTCACGAGATGTCAGTGCATTTAATTTTCCTGAACCTGCATAATCATCAGCACTTATATATGGGCGTCCTCTACATATGAGAGGGTTTAGGTCTTCATCCACCCCGATGGCCTAGTGCGGGATCGAGGACGACTTTGACTATTGTAATTAATAAAAATTAGGACTAATGTCAAAATCCAGCATCTAAACAAATAAATGCTGTTGGGTTTCTTGCGTCGTTTCTTGTAAACAGTATTGCAATATTCCAAAGAAAGATAAATTATATTTTCTAATGATTAATTTAAATCAAGAACCTACACTTCGAAGGTAATTGACAAAATTGACGTTCGAAATTTAGTCATCACACTACACACTTCGTAAAAGTATGGTCCATTACGTCACACAAACACGCATCATAAAGATCTATCTGTCATACGAATGCGCGTGATGTATTACATAAGTGGAAATATCAACGCGGTGAATCAGATGCAGTGAGTCAACGTTCCCCGTAAACGCACGTAAACTCGGCAAAGGTCACGTTGGGTCAGACCGCTTTTTCATTTTTATCTAGTAATATATTATGGGTATTTTTACGCAGTCTCGGGGTTTACGCGGCCTGTTTGACACACCATACATGATACACAGCGCTGGTATTTACAAGGCGAAATAGTACTATTGGAGTGATCTAGATAGCCTGTTTGATGCTAAGTAGTCTAATAAAATGTATAATACAAATAGGGGATTTATAACTAGATTATACTTTAAAGAAACGACATAATCAATATTGACTTGAAGGATTTGATCCCCGTTCTGTCAAATGTATTTCTTTTTATAAATCTAAAAAAAATTCTGGAGATTTTTTAAAAGACTAGTGTAATAGCAGTCAAAGCCATCACTATCAGTACAAATTGGCTTCAACGACACCGTAACACTGATAGCTTTCCGCTTTCCTAGTCCGGAACCTGTCGATATAACCTAATTCGAATGCGGTGTGAAAGCGGCCATCCCACACTCCAGTAACCTAGTGGTAAATGTACTGCCAACATCAATGAATAATATTATCCAATTGATTCGACTTTAATAACGTTATAAACGTGGCCCTTATTAAGTGGCCATAAACTTGTGATATTAATGGTAATTCCCTATGAGTTCTATGAACGTCGAATTAATTTAAATCTAATATAATTTGATCAGCATAATGGATTTTCATTTGAACAGCACTTTTGTGGTTAGGGTTGCCAACATATAATATGTTGATGTAGGTTAATGTCCCTAAAGCCGATGATGTACCTAATAAATTTCGTTGTGGTACGTTTTTTGGTTCAACTATGTTTATCATTAGTTTTGCAAAAAATATGTCAATTATCGCAATATGTTTTTATCTATTACTCTACTGATCATTTTAATATACGATTCAACATCTCCTATAACTAGACTAAGAATCTCCACTACCTACCCAAGTACTGCAATAAAACTGTACACTTCAGTCTTTATTACGACTGTAGTACAACTCTGATCAAGCAAAACATTAATACTTCAGTCTGAAATACGTACACAGCTCTACCATGAGGAAGTGGCATATAATAATAATTTATTTAATTAAAGTTAGCAACTACTCGCCCACTTCCACTTAATCAGACATCGAACAATTTAATGCTACGAACACAAACCGTTCTGAAGGAATGCGCTAACGAATAGAAACGCTGGCGGCATTAAAATCTGTTGATTACAGACAGACAGACATGTAGACACTTCCTACAATACTTTGTAATGAGAAAGTTAACTCAGTTTAAACAACGTTATGCAAATTGCTTATTTTATTTGCAAATCAATGAATTAATGCGCATTATTTAAATGACATTCCAAATTTAGTTTCGTACTTGAAAAGGGACTTTCCTTCTCTATTTCCGATTATAATAAGGAACTGCTAATTAACCTAAAGTTTATTTTTGTTTCTATTTGGGCTATTCGCGTAATGTTGTAATTAATCAAACAGTGACTGTTAAGAGATAGGTAAGCCCAATCGATATATATTATAACACTTCATTTATTCATTTCTTTTTATTCTTAATAGATATATATTTTAACACTTCTTTAAGTGTTCATAAGACTAAAAGTTTAGTAGAATTTTTCATACTAATGAATTAAAAGTAGTATCTTGGCTTGGATCCAATCAGACTTGTTCAGTGTTATTATAGTCAAGCTTGCTAATAGCGCAGTCACAAAAACGCACAATGCTATTTCTGCGTCACAGTCTCTGGTGTCGTGCGTCACATTTTTCATACAATTATTTAACTTTTAATCACACAGTCGTCAATTATTCGTAAAAGGAAAACCGCAAACCTCAGCTTCTTAGTTAGAGTTGCGTGCGTTCGTACGAGGATGATATTCGTGATATTGGTCACGCAGTTCATCCTATGCCTCATTTAATATACTTGAAACTGGCTATATAAATATTGCAAAACGTAGATCTATTCTATCATAACAACTTTAAAGAAAATAATTAAATTACGTTACCCGTTACTTCTTAGGATTTAAACCTGTTTTTCTTTTAAGCATGCCAAACTTATAAAAATCAAATAGATGTCCTCACAATTCTGTGGGCAAGGTTAATATAAAGGTTAATAAGCGTCTTCGTTAGCAATACCCGTAGTAAAATATTCATTGACAGTCTATGTTGCCTAAGTCGACCATTTCTATCCTTTTCCTCTCTTTTACTCTACCTTCCTTATCGTCATCATACCTTTTTCATGTATTACCAAAGGTCGGCTAAATACAAAAGAGTTCCATGCGCCATTAAGAGTTCTGACTCATATGACAAATCTCCGCTGGTAAAAAAGTTGTAAACTAGTTCCAATCCATAACGCCACACTTTCTAATTTATTACTAAGTTTAATTATTTCAAGTCAGCTTACGTAATAAACAATTCCAAGAATTAAACCTGTCGAAACTAATGAACGGTGAAGAGTTGTATGGGATTATGTTATAATCCATTTTTTTCTTCTATGGTAGGTATTATTCTGTCTCATTTATCATATAATCCTTTACCAACAGACTATGGACTTCCCCTCTAACTTATATTTGCCTTGATTACCAGTCTACTAAGCTTACACATTCATGTGATTCATGTATTTTTTATACCACTTCGACGCCTTCAGTACTACTGCTATCTCAAATCCTAAAACATTGGCATATATAACAAACTCTTCGCCCTTACCGAGATTTATAAACTTGTCCTTATATACTATACACTAATGAAAAGTGCGAATAAAATTTAGTCACCAAAATTACCAACAAAGCTAAGCCCATTTGCCCACTCATATCATTCCCTATTGAGGAGTTAACAAGAAAAACCGCAATGACATCGCACCTTCTTAGAAACAAGGAATCAAGATGACCGGTAGTCATTACAGAGATTACGAAGATAAGTGTTTGGTTAGGCGACGACGCCGCGGGCGAGTGGTAGCGGTCGTGTCGGAATGATTATAGTGAATTAATACGCCGAGTCGTAAATACGTCAGAGCGATAACCGGCTCCCGAGCAGTGATAATAATCAGTAAAACACGGCCGAAGGCAGCAGTCAGAACGCCTCATCTATGTCATACGATGATACTTCTGTGATGAGATGCAGGAGGTACAAGGATCGGTTTTGATGGAACTAGAGTATTTGCGAAAGGGCAGAGGAGTATTTCTTCATCAAGTCATATCAGCTGTGATAGGAATCAAGAAAAAAAATAAGTCAAAACCATTGAACAATTTTTACTTGGGCCCCTCAACCACACACCCTTTTTAGCCTCCTCAGGGGTCCCCCACTCAATAATCCTAGTAACAAAAGAAAGTAACCTGCTAAATTGCAACCGCAAAGTTAGAAAATTGCACAAATTCTTGTTCCCTTAAGACCACATCTAGTACAAACCCATTTAGGTACCACATAACATTGGTAGTAATTACGATTTACTTATCAAGTGTAATTCCAGTAGGCTCGAGGTTTTCACAACCACAATAGACATTAATGACAAACTCACAGGACCGTCGTTCCGGATGACATTGACTCAGCAATCGGTATGTCGAATGAGTTTCCTCGGTCAACGTGACTCAGATTTGGCAAATCAGAGTGAGTAAACTACTCATTTTCATTGCAAATTCATTTCGATTTTATATTAGCATAGGTACGAATTACGTATTTCTATTAAAATTGACATTGGTCTATTGATAGCCATTATGTGCTGAATAAGATGAAGAGTTGATGTTTGCTTTTTTGTCAGTTTAGAATTAAAGATTAGGTAACGCATCGTAGCCGGTGGTATCTAAAAAAAGTCTGGTGCTGCTGTACAACCTTACGTAGATGATGATATGTTGTAAATAAGAAAATAAATTTTAATATCTTCTTCTTAATCAACCCATATACGCCCACTGCTGAGCACGGGTCTCCTCTACCATTGAGAGGGTTTTAGGCCATAGTCCACCACGCTGGCCTAGTGCGGGTTGGCGGACTACACAGCTAAGAAATCTTAGGTGTGCACTGTGCAGGTTTCATAACGATGTTTTCCTTCACCGTTAAGCAAGTGATAATTCAATGTGAATACACACATAACTTCGAAAAGTCAGAGGTGTGTGCCTGGGGGTTTGAACCCGCGACCGTCAAGATTCTCGACCACGCGCCCAAACCTCGAGGCCATCACTGCTTTCTTTAAATTAAAAATTAAATATTAATATAAATTACTTTAAAAAAACAGTTACATAGTTTAGGCATGAAAGTGTAACAGATAATATAGAGTTACTCTCACATTCACGACCTATACGCATTCGTTGTAAAATAAAAAATATCCTGTGTTACATCGGTGGATCCCATCTATTTTCATACAAACCTTTTCTCATTATTTAGTATGGATTACCTTACAATATTACACAAACATATTAAGTATTAAATCTTCCCATCAATCTCATTATAATTCAATAGCGATCACTAATTACTTACTATCAGGTGATGACATTAAATAAGTCGACTTCGTAAGCAGATTAGACTATTTTTCTAAATACTGTGATAATTTTCTCCAGGCACTTTGAAAATCCTTGATCCTTATTATCTATAGTTCCAATGTATTTTCCCCCATAAAAGTGCTACATAGAAAATTGTCTTTACACAGAATCTGATTATATTTAATTACAAAGTAATTGCGTTGACGTAAGTAAGAACCCTGAGCTGTATGCAGTGTGTAGTACTATATATTTCTTATTGACGTACGTTTACATAACATATGTTTAAAGTTTATTGTTGTTCATTTTGGTATTTCATACACATGCTTGCATTCTCAAGAGACAGGCAAAAGTGTTTTAAATCATAGACAGTCTGGTCATGGTGGACCCGGTACTAAAAAAGTACTACCTACTTTGCTTTGCTTGAATCGAGCCTTAATAAATGTCAATTTTAACGAACCTCTTTTTTTATACAACCCTATATTTTTTTAAATGCCAATTATTATTGTCATTGACATTGCCCGCAGAATAAGCACGCTAAAGTGGAAGAAGGCCAACCATATCTGCCGACGGTCGGACGGTTAGTGGAGCAGACAAGTGTTGGAGAGGAGACCGCGCTTAGGTAGACATAGTGGAAGACGTGTTGCAGCAGGATGGTCCGACGACTTCAGAAAGATGATGGGTAGCGAATGTATAAGGGCTACAGATAACCGGGTTGGTTGGTGCCTACTTGAAGACTTCTTTCAGGAGTAGACGACGATAGAGTAAAAATAATAAAAAAATAAACCACAAATCTAATAACAGACAAAAAAATAAATGGTACAATTCAAACTCTAATTTCAATGCCCAGCGGCTCTTTGAAAACATCCAGAGATAGATGATTAGTCAACACTCAAACTTACCACGGGTATATAATTAACTCCTCCCGCAATTCTTTAATAACTACCAACGTGTCCCTTACAATTACACACGACGAACACAAGTGCCGAACAAAATACACCGGCTACTGAATCTTGTGCTGTAATTACATATCTATAGCATATAAATTTCAGTTAGAATCGACGGTGACACGCCCCTACGATTGCGCGATGCGACCCTTACACGATTTGCATAAGGATGAATTAAATGAATTGACGGTTTTTGGAATACATTCATATATAGTCATAGTCGATCTAAACATGTTTGTATAAATGACTATTTAGTTAAACTTTGTGCGTGTTGTTTATTGACGAAACATTTACTTTATAATAAATGAATCTTTTTTTTAAGAATCCTGTATACACGAGAACTGTTGATTTAAATATCAATAGCTTGCGAAATAAGAGGACGAGTTTTCGATAATCGTATCGAAACAAATGTTTGTACTTTATGTAGTCTACAAAAGTTTGTTGTATAATGTTTGAAACCGAAAAGTCTCTCGTAAACTACGACTTAAGGAAAATCCATGTTTAGAAAAAGAAAATGTAGATGATTCACGTAATACCTATATAAAAAAAATACGATTTGGTTGTAAAAGTTAAAGGAATTTACTCCGGAAATATTCTATATTAAGTAACCGCGTTCACATAAGTACGTATATATATTTACGAGCAAAGTTGACCGATATATAACAGCAGGCTGTTTAAACAATTCTGTGTTGATAACCTTCTTACAATGACGTCAATAAAATGAAAGAATGATCTCATTTGTCAATTTTTGTGTGTCTCAAGCAAATTGTACTTTTCAGATTTACAATATTTGTTTATTCTGTTCCCAAAAATATGCAATTCTGTTACAAAACAATAGGATTATTTAGTTTCGGCATATTTTAAAAGATTTGAATGGTACTTAACCGTTTCTTTTCATTTTAATATCATTATAAATCTATCTCCAGCTTGAGTTAAAACCTCACGGCCATAAATAAAACGACAAAGAATCTAATTCTTTACAGATAATACTTTAATTATTAATGAAACCGCTTTCAAATAACCCTAGAGCGCTCTTAAAAGCCGCATTAACGCCACGTCGCCGACAATCATTACAATTATACCAACCATAAAATAACAGTGACACCACAGAACGATTGTAAATTTTCAAAAACTCCGAAAAGGGGCATAAAAATAAAATCGGCCGTAAAATTTTAGATACAATAAAATATGACTTTCGGAATCGTAAACAATTTTAGGCCATTGAGCCTCTCGTGCCGATAAAGGCTTTGAAGTGTTTTATTATTTCTAGCGGGCCTTACATTGTAAAGGCCGGGCCATCTTTGTCGGCACTCGGCATAAGCACGTGGATATTTCGCATGTTCAACACAAAAAGGGTTTTAATGTAAGAGGCGGTTCCGAGAATTTATTCGACTTATTGACCGATACCAAACATCACTTCTTTCAATATTCGCAGTCCTCACTTGAGTGGAAACTAGAAAGCCGTAAAATTGCTTCATGCTTTCTATACAGTAAACATTGAGGTGTACGCGCTTCTGTGATTTACAATAAATTTCATTAATGAAATCTTATTATTGGACAATAACCATTGAAATATGCAGCGGTAACAATGATAAGACGATTTTCAGATGTTTGGAATTAAGGAATTAGATTGAAATCATCGGAGCGTATTTATTTCAATCTTAAAGAAAAGTTTGTATGTCCATGGTTATGAGCTCTATTATTCATACATTTCTCAAATAGTTTAATATTAAACCAAAAAACTTAATTCGGAATCAATATTATAAAGGCAAAAATTGTCCATTGCGATTCTGTCTCGCTTAAACGGCTAGATCAATTTTAATGAAATTTGGCATGGAGGTAGCTGACATTCTAGATTAACGCGAAACATACTTTCATCCCGGACAACTTAGTTCAACGCTGGTAAAATTGGGGGGTACGGCTAGTTATCTTTATAAAATTGTCGCTAAGATCCACTTAAGCAGACTCTCAGTAACATGCAAGTAATACTCAGCACTGAGATGTCACAGATGCTGCATTATCGCGCTTTCAAGAGGCGTGTCCGTTGCAAACGCATGTTATTATCTCACAAGTGGCTGTAACTCGAGGATTTAAGTACAAAAGCCAGACATTTCACATCGTTTGTTCCAACACCTCGGCCGGCGACAGGTTGGAAAAAAATTGGCGCCGCTTTGTGATCCGTTATTTTTTTAACCCCCGAGACTAGACAAGTGTCCTCTTTTGTTTATGCGTCGCTGTACCAGTTTTGTTTTTTTTTTGTAGGCCATTGTGAATGTAATTTTTCTGAGAAATGTCGCGAACACGTGGGCATGCCTTGAATCTATTGTCTCTCAAAAGACACCGCCTCTAGTTTTATTAGCAATAAATTGGTGTTAACACTTGAATTTTATTATCCACACTTCATGTTTAGGTCTAATGTCCGACTAATTGATCTAGGACAGGAGTGGTCATCGTGGTCTATGTAAGTAAGTATTAGATCATTTTTTACGGCTGAAACTCTTCAAGCTAGCCCAACCCTATTTCAAAATAATTTCTGATACTTTTAACCATGGATACGCTTTCACATAACAGTTTCAACCGAGTTAATATAGTTTTCTCTTGGAATTGACATGGATGAGACTTACGACCAACGTATTCATATACCTAGACTTGTTTGCTACCATGCATAAATCTATATATGGTATTTATATAGTGTTGACCATACTGGAAATCAATAGGGTAATCTTCCAGTCATTGGACACTACTAGTCATTGGACAGAACACAATAAAACCGTATTTATTAAGGTTTCTTCGAAAACAGGAACACTGCAACAGATCTCTTTTTAATATCTGGTTTTTGACATTACATAATAGTTCAAAACAATTGTAATAGAAGGCACTAGTAGCTTGAAAATATTTACTTTCCGTGGCGTCCTCACAATCGGCGTGGTTTCTAGTGAAAAATAAAGAATTTGGTAAGTTTATCTACTAAGTTTTTAACAATTAATTTTCATACCGTCAATTCTAAATGCTTAGTCGTTTGCACAGTAAAGTATT
Source organism: Cephonodes hylas (assembly GCA_030295005.1). Taxonomy (NCBI): domain Eukaryota; kingdom Metazoa; phylum Arthropoda; class Insecta; order Lepidoptera; family Sphingidae; genus Cephonodes; species Cephonodes hylas. The sequence goes on along the minus strand of AP025376.1, from coordinate 8,679,809 downwards.
ATCGTCTTTTGTGAAGTATTTAATAGGAATTGGCGCCTTTAAACATATTTTTTAGGTTGTAATGTGCTGTCCAATGATTCGATGTAGTTTTATTAAAAATCTAATTAATGGACAGGTGTTAGAGACAAAAGTAAAAGAAGAGAAAAAGAAGAAAAAGGAAGAAACTAAACTACAAAAAAAAGGAAAAAATAGAGAAAACAAAAAAGAATACTAACAGAAGTTCTCAAGCTGTTTCGACAAATGTGTGCATGATATGCTGTAGGTCGACTAAGTCATCAAATCGAGTGGTATGTGATATGTGTTCGGTGATATTTCACGTAAAATGTATACCAGCAAAGCATCAAGAACACGTACCCTGAAGATACAAGGATTGATCTTTTCGTATGCCATCATTGCTATAAAGAAGATAATAACGACACTCTGGATCTCAGCTCTGAAAGATAGATAGTGATGATGATGATGAGTGAAGAAGATAGTGGTGACAATACTCAAACATTGTTTGATATGATAATCGAACAAAAGAAAAAAGAACGTTATTATTTTAACTGATTACTGAAGATAGATTCGGTAAGACTGATTAATACAAGTTTTGTTTCGAAATGTGATTAAAAAAATATTTTAAGGTATAGGAATATATGTTATTATTAATAATTTTCCTATAAATATAATTACAAACAATTTTTAGTTCTTCACTTCCCTTTAAAACCAGATTTCATTGACCATTCTGATGATATAAGAGATCATTAAAGTGCTGTCCATTGACTAGTTGATGCTGTCCAACAATAAAAATTCTGTCCAATGACTATATATTTTTTCTCGTCTTTTTTCAATAGGATTTTTTCGCGTTTTTTTATGTTAAATGTAGTTTTTAAGAACTTATTATAAAAATATGCATATTAAAGTAATAGAATAACAATAATTTTAATAAGGATCTTTTTAAACGTCTTCAGAAACTATTAAAAACCTTAAAATGATCGTTAAGTGTCCAATGACTGGAAGATTACCCTATACAGAATATTGTCTCTTTTGTCTTTTATACAGGGTGTATTTAGACCGTGATCGAAAACTGAGGCAGGTAATAGCGATAGTGTTCACAAACCCAGTGGCGATATTAAAAATCGCCACAAAAAATAAAGATTTGGACGTTTTCCATACAACCATCGGTGTTAAAATATGTGGTTTGTATGGAAAACCTCAATTTTTTTTTTGTTTGTCGGGATTTTCTTTAATGCCAGGGGGTTTGTAATCACTATCGCTATTACCTGTCTCAGTTTTCGATCACGGTCTAAATACACCCTGTATATAATATTTCATTTTAATTAGTCATAAGTCCTTTTATGACATTAAAAAATATATTGTTATTTGAACAATAACACTAGGTCATTAACAAACAATAGTAAATCATTTACATAAATATTCCTACAAATGATGTACCTAACATCAAAGTACTGTTATCTCTATATTGACCATAACAAAACATGACACACGAGGAAAAATAGTTTAAGGTCGCATATTACTGACGGGTCTTTTGTTACCATAGACATGTATCAGGAACTGTTTTCCTTACTCAAACCAAATCGCAGTGAATAATGATATTCAATAATTGTTACTTAATCACAGTTACCTATGTACTTTAAGATACCCCTGGTTTAGGTTTGTGTAATTATAAAGCATTTTTGATATACTGATTGTAACCAGTTTGGTCTAATAAATAATAATTATAATAAAGTATACCACTTACATGCTACTAGACTCCACAGTAGGACATCCACTGTAGAACCCACTCCAAATGATATTTAATTACAGGACACTAAACTCCTCTAATACGCTTATCGGCCGACAAAAGAAATGCAATAAAAACTCCTCGCACATGTATGTCATTAGTCAGGGTTGGCATTTGCTCAAATATTTGGCGAGACTGGCCAACATCGGCGCCACTGGGCTCACAGAAGCACCGCCCGCTTTAGAGTAGCCGACACTTTCATGGAACGGCAGCTAAAATAATATTTGCGGAGACGGCGAATGAACACAAATGACCGTTGGATTATGTGGCCGGACAAGTTTGGCAAACATGCTGGGATTACTGCCGCCAGTGGACAGTACAAAATATATCCAAACAACTCCTTATTATTATCACTTTAAAATAACCTTCAATTTAACATTGTATATTACACCAAGTTCTACGTGCAATATTACAATTAGCGAATGGCTGAGGAAATGTGAGTGCTAGTGACGTCACAAACTACGTCATTAAGCTCGGGATGGCCGCGTCATTTATATGAATGTGGTTGGTAGCTGCGTCATTGAACAACCGGTCGGCCGCCGCCGTCATGCAAATCCGGCAAACGTCATTCGCCGCTCGAGTGACCGCGATTAGATGAATACACGTGAATTGTCATTCCCCTACACCTTAGATGCTGCGTGGGAAGCCCGCTTTGTACAGAAGATCCGCGTATGAAAATAAAATTTGAGGGAAATCCTTCATTATGAACTGATGACTCATTCAAGGAAAATATTTTATCAGATAACGTTGTTATCACGCCGATCGTTCATTATTTCAATTAAATACCTTATTGGCAGGTTTATATTTAGAACGTTCCAAATCAAAAGTAACAAAACTTTTTTGATTGTGAAATAATGACCGCCCGAAACTGTGTTATATAATAATATAAAGCTACTATAAAATTTAAAAACAAAACATATCTTCATAGAGGTACTGGTAAAGAACTTAAAATAACGATCGTTTTTTGTTTTTAATAAAACCTTTTTGATTGTATAATAATGACTGCCCAGAACTTTGTTCTATATTTAAAACTACTATCAAATTTAAAAACAAAATATAACTCCACAGAGCTCCCTTACCAGTAGGTAAAGGATATAAAACAACGACCGTTTTATGTTTTTAATATAATATTCAAATGCGAATATAAAAGGCAACAATGTCAAAGGTATTTGTTAGCCTTCCTGTGTGCAGGTAAATGGTTTGTGAGGTCTAGCACGCGTCGCAGGGCTCGTGGCGCGGAATATGCCCTTCGGAGCACGTACGCGGCTCGCGTCGACCGCGCCGGATAATCACAGCACAACGTCAGAATACGTGACCGCTGCTACATGATAAATATTTTGCCGTGAGAGGTAAAAATATTTAGATACTAAACTTCAGCCTTGGTACATAAAAGGGCCGACATTTGTAATATAGAGTCGTAAGTCGTCATCTAAACAACTATCTATCTATGTGGATATAAAAAAATAAAAAAGTTAAATATAAAAAAAAACTTTAAATATGATCAACTGATGTTGATGGATTTTCGAATGACAAACAATAAACTTCATTGTAGGTAAATGGCTGTTTAATACATCATTCTATCAAGTTATCAGTAAAGATAAACTATAAAATAAAACCGTAAGGCAACACACAGTCAAGTTAGATTCAGTACAATACGCGTTAAAACAAATCATCCATCATCCAACAGCCAATGGAGGTCCACTGCTGGACATAGGCCTTTCCTAAAGACCTTAAGTTACAAAATATAGATAATACTTCTCTAGCTAAGCAAAGCCATCAGTACAGTACAACACAACATTGTGTTTCAGCTGAGTACAATTAACAATTTACAATTATGTAGATTACGTTTGCCCGCTGTAAATTTTATAGGCTAAACCGAGTACAGTGCAGTACAATTAATCTCGTCTGGTAAACTGTAATCGGTTTACGTGGCTGCGTGTGCGCAAGGTTGGGTCGAACAAGGGCACGTGCGCAGTCGCGTGCGATTGCGATCAATTGTCGGCCGCGAGCACCAACGTGACAATCACTTTTGTTGTACCGTTATCGATATCAAGTCTATCACCTACACCCAGTTATGTGCGCGGAATGCATATCGATTAATAAATAAAAATATTAAAATTGCAATGATTTATGTATGGCTTGGCTTATGGCTAGGCCGCACTAGGCCAGCGTGGTGGTCCAATGACTGCTTTCCGTGTTTATACTAGTAAAAATAGTACCACTTATATCGCCTAAAAAAGTTCTATACAAATCCATTTATATAAGAAATATTTTTTTGTATCCTATACGGGTGAATACAATTTGCTGGCTAGTACATTTAGATACACAAAACACCTGAAAACGCTCACGAACGTCCTACCAACGACAAAAAAATACGACCCGATTTTTAAAATTAAGTAAACTAAATCGGCCTAAATGTCCCATAGCCCCGCATCCCTCGCCCCTTCTGCTAACAAAAGCATGTCACCGATCGCGTTGACGTGTGTGCTATGTCACGGCATATACAAATAACGTGGCGCGTAATTAGTACTACAAATATTAGCCTACGTACGCCCCGCGTGTTTGACGAGCTCAAACGGCTCAAACTAAAATAGCTGGAACAATGTGGCGTGCCTTATGCCTATCACCCTTATCTAGTATTTAAATTGTCAATGAGTAATCGAGCGCGTGCTGTCAACTGCAAACGCAACGAACAAAGAGTTAAATTATATATAGGAAAATTCCAACTATTATAGTCGAGTACAGATAATTGCAAAGACATGACTCCGACCATTAACCTGAATGCATTATCGATGCGGCAATATCGCAAATAGTATTTTAATATACAAATTCATTAACATTAACGATTCAAAAGGAAAATTTAGCGAAACTCTTCTGGTTTTAATTGATGGTAAAAATTCCTTTGACCTAAGCGAGAGGACGGATTCGGCGCCTCGATAATATCACGGTATTAAATCGTGACAACCGCGATGCATAATATAATAGAATTGATACATTGTATTCATGAACGTCGGCCTCTGTGGTATTGGTCTCTTAAAATTATTATCCTAGATAAAGAGAATTTAGGATCTCATAAACGGCGAATAACATATTACCTATAATTCGTATACAATTTCTAAAATAATTACCACAGTGTACACGTAGGTATAAAAATAAAAAAAAAATTGCTAATTGTATTCTATTCATTACGGTATATCAAGTACCGTTAAAAGGCTGAAGACATGTTTTTTCTATTCGCATGAAAGGAACCGGCGTCCTCTTATCTCTATGCCGGCCACTCATCCACAAAGCTAAGAACATCGTAAAGACATAAACGGACCATTTTAACACCATTTTAAACAATAACGTTTATTCAATTTTCAAGTACGGGGCCAATAAAATCTTATGATTATTATAATTAGGGTTGGACCGCAGTTAGAAAAACAGGTAATTTTTATTATTCTTAATAAGGGAAATAATACACTGACCATCCGTTACAGTAATATTTTTACATGTCTTTGTTAACCATTAATAATAATTATCCTGTAATTATGGATGAAGGACTACGATAATAAAAATTATTACTATTTATTTAATCACTATATTTAAGTGGTTAAAAATATACTAAAGATAATTCAATTAACTCTGAATCCCGAGTTTCAGACAACTAAAACAATCCATAAATCCCGCCAAATTTTTGTTAAAAGTTCTACCTAACAAATATTTCGTACACCCGGAAACCTTCAACTAAAATTACCTCAGAATAAAATAATATTTTATCAGTCGGTATTTAGAGTCGGATTAACAAATTCCGACAACATTTTCGACGCTATGCAATGTCCAGAAGCATTGGAACGTGTTGATAGAACAATTATCAAACTTTCCGACTTTGCCGGTCTGCGATAGACCGTGCTTGCTAGTACCCCCTCCCGCATGCATGTACCTAATTAGTGACAAATTGACATTTTTCCGTCTAACACCACATTAGGCCGATGGAATTTTTATAGATTCGGTCACTTAGAAAATAAACAGTGCTATGATACTTGCGGTTTGTTTTCAATCAAAATATCTAAAGTAATGCTTTTAGTAGAATGGGATTAATATAAAGTTAATCCTTAAAAACATATTTTATTGATATCGCAAAATATGCCCCTAAAAAAGTAAATACCACTATGATAATTAAAAAAAACACTTTCAAAACATTCAACAAAAAAAACAGCCGCAGCAAATCCACCTAATAGTGTTGAATAAAACACCCACATAATAAATACTGGCGCGTCGTGGGTGTATTTTGGAGAAAGCATCGGTGATAAAAGCGTGTCGATACCGGACGCGCGCGACAATTTCTCATCGGCGACATGCTCGCCCACTCGGTGGCAGCATCCCGCCAACTACCGGCGCCACGCCGCGCCATCGGCATTAATTCATGACGCTGTTTATACATCGGGTAGCGGAATTTTATTCACATTTATATTATAAATATTTATACCTCCACATTAGCACCGAAACTGTGCGCTTGGATTGTTATAATAATTCGATAATTACTGCCTTCAAATAATGATAGACACAACTATAAGTTCTAGTCGATAATGTCACGAGACAAGTTGCATCATGTCCTTTACACAAGCCGATGGGCAATCTCTCATACATTAGGCGAGTAACCCTCATTTAGGGCGACGTACAGTAATTATTATGAGTCCGTCAATAATTATTACGGCGAGTAATCCGTGATTGATGAACGTCAACAGTAGCTGACGAGATCGGAATATAATTGACGCGAGTGTATTGTGTCGGTGCAGCGCCTCCGGCCGCCGCTGATCGATCGGCCGGCATCACGTTACAACACGCCTCACTATAAATCCGCACTCTTAATTACAACCAGCTCTAATTAAATATGGATGTGACGCAACTCAACTTGTGTTTGAACAACGATGCAATACCATTGATTGATCGTTAAACTTGTACGACCGTTTCAAATTATGACAACCTACCGTGCTACGCCGCCACACTCCAAAACGTTTCACTACGGCCCAACACAACTCTACATTTGCTACGTAAAGCTACGATACAATTGTATTTTAAAATAAAAAATATTTATTTTTATAATCCATATAATACTATAAAAAAATTATAATATCTTATAGAAATACAGAAAAATATATCAACTACCAGCTTGCAACAGGTTGAATGTCCAATGAGTTCTAGATTGAATTGAATTAGAATATCTGAGGCGAACATGATCTATGCTCAGAGTTAAAGCTAAGCCTAAGTGACCAGTAGCAAGCGAATCAGTATGTCAATTAGTGGGGCGAGGCGTCGCGGCGTGCGCCCGCGCCGGCGATTGTTTACGAGGCGCACGCGCGGCGCGGCGCGTGTCCCCCCGCGCCCCGGCGGCAGCTGCTCCGCACAGGTGGCGCGTGTGGGAACTCGACGGCTCTCTGCGTTCCCACGATCGTGCGCCCTCCGTTCCCTATATAAGCCCCCGCCCGACCGCCACACCGCATTCCGCGTTCTACGCTCAGCGCAAACGCACGCATTCACTACTCACACAAACACCCAACATGTCTTACGAGATCGCGTATTCGCTCGCGGACGACGGCCCGCAACCCGTCTCGCGCACTTATCAATATCGCAAAGTGATGAAGCCGATGCTCGAGCGCAAAAGGCGCGCTCGCATCAACCGCTGCCTCGACGAACTCAAGGAGTTGATGGTCAGCGCACTTCAATCGGAAGGAGAGAACGTCGCTAAACTGGAAAAAGCTGATATTTTGGAATTGACCGTTCGTCATCTGCACAAGTTACGTCGCCAACGTCGGCTGTCACTCAACCCGACGGTCGATGTGGATCGCTTCAGAGCTGGATTCACCCACGCCGCCAACGAAGTTTCCCGCTGTCTGGCCTCCATTCCCGGAGTGGACGTGAGGCTGGGCACGCAGCTGATGACACACCTCGGACACAGACTGAACGACATGCAGCGCGCCGCCGCCGGCACCGACACTCCGCCAGCGAGCCCGCCCAGCCCGGCGCTCTCCACCGCCTCCTCATCGTCCGGCTACGTGTCACCATCACCACCGGCCTCGCCCGTGCCGCTGCACACGGCGACTCCCCTGGACTGCACCACGAACAACACCACGTTCCACAAGAGCCCGGCCGTGTGGAGGCCGTGGTAGAGCGGTGCGGTAGATGGAACTGGCGGACCCGGCTCCGCGGTCACATCTGTTCCAGCACCGCTCGGAGTCGCCTGCGCCCACGTGTGTCCGCCTCAAGTCCTTGCAAGTTTCAGTGTTTACATGTGAAAATTAAACCTAGATCTCACAACAAGTAGGTTATAAAACATAGTTCGTAAGTTCAACTTGAAAGCTTTAATTAAAAATAGACTGTAAGTGTATTTGTGATATTAAAGAGTAAATATTGTATAAGAGATGTTGTATCGAACCTTGAGAAGTTCGCATTGTTATATTTTTTATCGTTGAAAAAGATTTCACAATCATGTGAACTAAATACGAAAGAGACAGTTAATAAAAAATATTATCTTTAACTATATTTCTGTATTTCATTACGACCACCCCGCTCGCCCGCCGCCTGTCGGCTCATTAGCGTCGCTGCCGACGCATACATAATTCAAATGGAACGTCTAATTATGGAAGCCACTGACACCTAATAAATATAAATAAAACATGAACCATTTAGATAGCGATAATGAAAGAGGTTAAGGGCGCGAAATGCACCTCTGACACAGTGGCCGGCGTGTGAGACTCGGCGCGCCGCCGCACTGGAAACTTTCCTGTGCGTTATCTCACAACACTATCTTATTCACCAGGCTATTTATATAACACAATATTTCCATTATTAGAGTGGCATGCATTAATATCAATATTAGCATTACAACTTCACGCTCTGTACATTATCTCGAGAGAAATGATAATATTCTAAGTATCCGTCATAACATGACACGATAGCAGCGACTACATTGATACACAGACGGAGCGGATAACTAAAGAGATTGAAACCTATTGTATAATTTTCTATTAACAATGGTAAATTAAATATATTCGTAAATATTAGTGAAATTGGTAAATAAAATCAAGAAAAGATGCAATAGAGGTTACATTTCTATATCAGTATAAAAAATGCTGCTGCTGCGCGGTGGGATGCAATAGTAGAAAGAGCGCGAAACCTACACTTCAATAATATTTGGCTTAAAATAATTTAATGAAACAGTTTAAAATCATAACATATTTAAATACTGTAACTGATTGAACGGCTCGTAAAAATACTTTTCTTATATTATGTTATTGAACTTTAGATCCACATAATTAACTTATTAACTCTGCAAGTTTTTAATTAATACATAATTTGTTAGCAATGCATAAATGTTTATAAAACGAAAATATTGATTGTATCGTGATTTCAATTGAGATATATTTACTTTGCAAATTCGTACTTCTACTTTTTGCAATTCACGTGTACTTTATTAAGGTCTTTCAAAATTGTGATGTAACTTGAAATTTATCAATGATTTTTAGCATGTTAAGTAGGTAATTGTAATCCAGATTCCGCTGAATGTACACAGTTTATGGATACATTAAACAAAATGATATTAAAAGAAAAAGAAATGCTTAAAATTAAATGACAACAATCGGTCTTATTACTGAGTGCGTTCTCTTCCACACTACATTATTTACCAAAAAGATATTTAAAAAATGACAGGGTTTTTATCGAAAAAAATCTAACAACAATGATGTGCTTCAATTCCTAAAAAACGGCAAATAATAGCTTAATTAAATTTCGAATACAAACGCAAAGCATATTTAAAACCGTAAGCATTATCATACATAGATTACCGAAATGATGTAGGAAAAATACTCAAATTTTCCGCTCTTCACAAATATATGAAAATGTCGCGTACTAAAGAGTTATTGTAGTTCCCTCAATTTTATAAAGTAAAATGACAGTGAGTAAGAATTGAAATTCATCCCAAAGAGGTAAGTGCTGCCATCTATTGTGTGCGTTCGAAAACCAAACATTTTAAAGCTACATGTTTCCAGTGTCACCTAGCGGAAAGCTCAAGTATTAAGATTAACGTATGCTTTCTACTTAACAATGACTGCAAGCAACATGCGAACGATGAAATTTAAGGGAAAATTTTGAAATATTTAAAAAATTTAATCAATTTACATTTGGTCGAATTCATTTTAATCCAAGCACAAATTAATTTTCTTTATCCACATTCATGGGTCTTGTGCGAATGGTTAAGTCAAATTCGAATAGGCATAGCAACTACGACCTCTATCATCAGCTAAAAAACGGGGAAATTATTCCTAGACTTTTGTCCAAGGATTTTTTCGACACTGGCCGTCCAATAATGTTTGATATCACTTCTATAATACTGGTAAACACTCTAGTGGTGAATACCGGGTATGTCAGTTAGGCCTCCTATCGAAAATAAACGTTGCTTTATCGTGAAATGGTGCTCTCACTTTTCCGCAGTGTGCGCGCAGTTTTGCCTACGAATTGGGCTACTATGTTACTAATGTTAGAGCCCATGCAAGACGATGAAGCATTAGCTTCATGTAAAAAGAAAACTACATTTATTGCCAGCACAATTGGCAAAAACAATATTAGAACAGAAAAAAATAATACAAGGGCGTTCCACGTGAAGCGGGCAAGTAAAAAAAGTCGATGTTTCCCATCGTTAATAGGTATATGTATGTAATTAATAATTTGATAATCTTTTGCATAAATCATGATAACCATTACTTTCCCAAAACTGTTTACGATGGTAAAATGACAAACTAGCTATTAATGTGATTTATCAAAATAATATAAGTAATCGATCCTTATTTGGCTTCAAAACAAAATTACTTGTCATAGTGATTATTGTATTTAGTGGCGAATCACCGTGATGGTGCTTAAATTAAAATATATATTTTTTTCAAAGAACTCAAAACAAATTCCAGAGAAATATGTATCTAATGTGGAAGAAAAACAAAACAACTTATTTTAGTTTTCTCAAAAGTCAGATATGCTATGTATCATCATAATCATAAACCCATAAACGTCTTATTACTGAGAAAGGGCCTCGTCTACAACTAATAGGGTTTTGGTCTTTGTCCACGACGCTGAGCTAGGGCGGGTATAAGTATACGTTGAGTTGATCCAAATTGTAAACTATGAATTAAATTTTGTCTGAATTTCTTGAAACGTTTTTGGATAATAAAATAAATATAATATCCTCTAATACACTAGGCATTCCAAACCGCATGTTTTATCAATTACGTGAACCTGAGCCGTTTTGTGACAAAAGTTTCGTGTGATCCACGAATATTTGTGTAGGTGTTTGTAGCACCGAAAATTCTCTAGTAGCTCCCGATACCCTCGACATGAAACTTGCATACTAGTGCGAGGTCAGAACCATGATAATTACGACATCATTATTATTAAAATGGCATAGTAATTGACAGGTCCTTAATTAGCGTATAATAAAGGAGTGTTCCTGGTCGTTGCCGGGCAAAATCTGTGCATTGATAAGGCTTGTTTACTCCGTGTTTCCTACTATTGCATCATAGGGGCGAGTGACGCGCGCGATAACATTTGATAAAGTACGTGGAAATATTCGAATACTCGAATATATCTTCAAATAGGGGCTCATGGCTTAGTTGGTAACAAATAGATTGCGTCCGTAGAGTGGCGATCGACAACTATCTATTTTGTATAGTGACAGGGGAAATTTTCCTCGTTAGTTTATCTTTAATGTGAATTTCATCTCTTAAATTCAAACTGAGAGTCGGCTGAGTTCTATTTAAATGTGCATGAAAAATCATAAAATACGAAACAGGAACGAAGTCGTGAAATTGAGTGATACTCTCTCGCATTATTTACGTAAAAGCATTGGTTTACCTCGAAGATGGAAACGGTAAACTCCGAAACGCTAAAACTTGAATTAATCTTCATGTCTATTTCACACTGCTCAGTTATAGTTAAGTTTAACCATACAGTTCTAAGCCATTTTATATGGTATTAAAGTTATTCACATTGGCACGTTTATCAAACATTAGACCTCTAGTTTTAAATGCAGTGCAGGTAAATAATGGAGATCAGGTCTATATCTTGGCATCCCAATTTCTTTAAGTTCAAACAGTTTTTGATTACTTAGCAAAGCTTCTGTAGGAGAATTATAATTTTTATTTAATCTATCTAAACGAACCCTTACACATTCTAGTTTCTACTGCTGGGTCGATGTTTCAACTTATAGGCCACTTCATCAAAGAAACAAACATGTGTTACACTATCTAGTTTGATAGGAAAATCATAGGTATTTTTTTACTTTTCAAAATGAAGCTACAACTATTGTTCTCGGGAACTTACTACCGAATCTTGGAAGCATTATTACTTTGTAATTCTTTTTATATATGAGTGTAGAACTATGTGTTATCAAAATAAAGCCAAATGCTTCTTTTCTCTTCTTCTCTGATTCACCAAGTAGGGTTTGTATCTTATTAAATACCTGTGTATTTATTTAGTACCCTTTTATTTGACTTTACTGTATTTAATCGGACGCCGATTTGGGCATTTCCATACATCTATTTTTACAATTGTGTGGCACGCTCCCATACACAGTACAAACAGACAGCAGACGTGATAACGTTATCTATCAACATTGCTATGACGTGATTCACATTACAACCTATTGCAAGAAAAACGGAACAAAGACACCTGCCTTGGCCTATCATAATACAATTATCTTTATACCCTGATAGGCTTTGCAACGAATAAACAATGTTGAATTAATTTTGGTTCCACAGGTACGTGAAGAAATGACGTGGGTGAATTACTAAACAATTTTTTAAAATTGTACGTTTTTATATCAATAGCAAGTCAATGCACATTACTATTTCATAAAAAGATCGAAAGAGATTGGGAGTTTGCCTGGACTCCAGTCTCAAGATTAATGAAGTTACACTACGTTGTAACTGATTGGTCGTCACGGGACATACGTAACGTAACTACACAAACTACTTGTAGAAAATTCTGAAGGACTGCAATTTTTGTCTTTTCTGTGAAAGGTCAATTAGCCTGGTAAACTCTACACGGTAGTCTTGAGCCACGGTGACCGCTTACCATCAGGCGGGCCGTCTGCTCGTCTGCCTGCTAAGACAATAAAAAAAATCCAGAATAGAGCAGGTCTTAGAATACAGTTAAAAAAAATGTAGCGCAAACAAACATCTCATTAAGCCATCGTAGTGTCAAATGGTGGACGCTGCTTGACCTATCTTTCTATTTATGTTTATTTTATAAACACGAGTTCATTGTCATTTAAAAATGAATAAAAAATCATTATTATCATTAAGCATAATATAAACTTCATAACTCTAAAAAACCTTAACCTTAAAAACCGTATAAACCCTGATATATACAAAAGTGTTTTTCTGACACATACGAAATAGAGGAGCCTATTTATCAATTATCGTTTAATAGACTCCGGGCTGCAGCTGAGAATTTCTCGATGGAAAATCCCAATATCAAGGGATGGAGACAGTCAATACAAAAAATACAATTTCAAGAAATAAACACGTAAACAAGTGGGCAGCTCAAACGGAAAGTTTGCGCGATTGATAGCGCGTAGGCGACAGTAAATAAGGGCATTTATCATCGCTTTATTGGTATCATTTGTTATTTAAACAGGTACACGCGATTATTGTAAAGATGAATGTGAATTATGTGTTGAAGTACACTTTATTGTGTGTTGCAAATGTGTTGTTGTGTTGTCTGCGGAAAATTACATCTCAAATGTCATGGTTATCGTTTTGTATTGTTTGTGACAGCCCCGTGGCGCAGTTGGCTTGATATCAGTTTGCGAAACAAGAGGTTTCGATCCCCTGTGCAAGACAAATATTTGTGTGATCCACAAATATTTGTATCGTGTCTGGGTGTTTCTGATATCTAAGACATAGGACTTCAATCCTAATGTTGGTTTTTCAACTTCAACACTGTCACGACTTATTACTGTTTTAGACTAGATGAAAAACTTTAAGATAGTCTTCATCCTGACACTAACTTACTATAACCTAGCACAGACTATACTTTTATAAAATCTACATATAATCTAATACAGCTGAGCACGAGCCCCCTCTATAGCTGAGAAGGGTAAGGCATATAAGCAATAGGTTCATTAAACATAATAGTTTACATAGATGTACTAATCTCGCAAAGTGAAGAAAAAGTAACTAGATCCATAAACAGCTTTTTGATCTCCTAGTATGAGTATGTGGCCAAAGGATTGGATCAAAATATTGGACCAAATGAAATTCTCAGTATCAAGTAAAAGCGCTTCTCGTAACGTGGGACAAACCACAATTGGCAGAGCAAATGTGCACCTTCGCCTACCCCTTTAGAAATACAGACGTGAGTATATATAAACTTGTCCAAACAGAGTATTAATGTCGTGCATGACATATCAAAATTTTATTGTCAACAATCATATGACTATTTACCTACCATGTAAATTTAATCCTGGATATATTAATTATCCAGTACCTACAATTACGTCATCGCCACAATGACAATCAAAATAAGCGACACACCTACCAAGATATAAATTACGATTTCGTCAGATTTCTTCGAAACCATAATCTTTGGGAAAATTCTGTTATATCTAGATTAGATGAGAGACGGTATTGAAAACATGTGCACTCAAATCAAACTGGGAAAAACAGAAAATGTATTATGCGATTGCTTTTTATACATTTTTCGTTGACTTCGTATATTCATCACAACACTTTATGAAAAAATGAGCATAATAAGAGTAGAATGTTCTTTTAATGAACTATCTTTTAAATCGAAGCGTCTACGTATCAAAGTAGACATGGGCTAAAAATCAGAGTAGGTACGGGACCTATTTTCCTAGAAGTGACTAGAGACACACCTACAATCCATTCTTCATGAGTATGGTCGTCTACCATGACGAAAACAGAGCAAAAAGAAAAAAAAAGCAATAGAGTCGCAAAAATTCCATCATTGTTATTCTTTTATTTTTTATTCAACCAGAGATGTATACGCCTACCTCATTGTGCCTTGCTACTTTAAATTTAAAAAAAACTTACAATCCAAACTGCCAATTACATACAAATAGGTTTTTTTTCATGGCAATTGGCTTCACGATCCGCACGCGTCAGAGATAACACGCCACGTCATCGCAGTCACGCCCTGAAGTGGCACATTCATTATCTACGTTGATAAAAGACCTGCCCACTATCGCTTTTTTGTCTGCCGCTTATCATTAAGTTACGTGTAACCTCATTTTAACGACCGGACGACGGAGCGGCTTGAGGTGCAAGGGTTCTTGCTGTTATAAATATACTAATATATACAGGGTGTATTTAAACCGTGATCGAAAACTGAGGCAGGTAATAGCGAGGCTGATCACAAACCCAGTGGCGATATTAAAAATCGCGACAAAAAACAAAAATTTTGACGTTTCCCATACAACCATCGGTGCTAAAAGTATGTGGTTTGTATGGAAAACCTCAAAAAAATATTTTTTGTCGTGATTTTCTTTAATGCCAGGGGGTTTGTAATCACTATCGCTATTACCTGCCTCCGTTTTCGATCACGGTCTAAATACACCCTGTATATTACAAAATGTTTAATTTAAATAAATTAAAAAAAAACTACTAAATATTATAACAATTTATATATTATCATCATCCATGTACGCCCCACTACTGGGCAAGGGCCTTCTCTAACCATTGAAAGGGTTATTTCTATATTATAAGAGCGAATTATAGGATGAAATCGGTGTCTTCGATTTCCCAGTCCAAAAAAAAAGACCGGAATTGAGTTCATATGGAAACACCCATGGGTTAGACAATGAATAACCGTCTGATTGAGTAGGTATACTCACCTATAAATATGGAGGCAACCCATTATAGAATAGTCTTTATTGAGAGCGGACCATCGTAGTTCAATATGTTCGAATGAATAATATAATCGCAAGCTTTAAAAGAGGAATGACGGTGGCTGGTGATGGTGGTGAATAACGTGTCATAATTATGAGCCGGGATTTTCGCAGGGTTTTTAGTTCAACCTATCTTCAGTTTCATTGAGTAGTAACCAACTTATACACATATTTTCGGTGTACATTGATTAAAACAGCCCTGACCTGTGCGTAATGCATGTGTATCTATTGTATGAAGGGTCAACTACGGCCCGATTACCGAATTCATTGACAAAGCTGACACGTGCAAACATAGCCTCTGCTTGACGTATTTACATTAAGTCCGCCTAAAAACTTACTTAATGCGTAAACTATTAAAGCACTACGCTATCTGATTATTATGGTGGGAGCACCTTACCAGAAGTATCAGTCTACGAACAAGAGACCGCCGGATCTATTCAAGTTCTCAAGTCACATTTTTTATGGACCCAAATATTGTTTTTAGTGAGACCTAAAAAAGGTTTCCTACAGTTTCTATTAACTAGACTGGTACTTTAGCGTCGGCTTAGGATTAGTGGGTGTATTTATTAACAAATATTTAAAACTACATGACCCAATTACAAGAAATTGATATTACTTTGAACGCGTTTATGATTTATACTCGTAAACAATTGACATCGAGTCCCCGAATTGCATCATTCAAATTAAACAATGTAGGTAAGTCTGAAAAATTACGTCATCTATCACACTGTCCGGGAACATAATTATTATGCTATATATTCCTTTAAAAAGGCAAGTTCCTTTGAGGTAGTAGGTATACTTAGTGGTCTCAGGGATTTTCCAGCTTTCGACACATTGAGGCATATTATCCAGTACGAAAAGAGTACAGTAAAAAGAAGAATAAAAGTTCCAGGGCACAACTAAGAAACCTGCTCCGAACACGATCGATAGATTGTGACGAACCTCATCGGAATTTAAGATTACCTAATATCGACTTCAGCCTTGAGGTCCTATAGATTATATCGACTTATTATTCAGTATAAAATGATAACAATGAAAAAAAGGAAATAAACACATCCATGTTTATGTTACGATTTTTTCAAAATATTTACATAGTTTTTTACTAATCTATATTTCCTTGTTCCTTGTTTTAACACGATTAGATATTCACCGGACAATCATAACAACATAGCGCCACTAGAAGCATTGATCGTAAAATAATGTTAATTTCGCTCAGGCATGGTTGCAATAAAGTTTTCCTGCATTATAAATCCCGATTGTCTCTTAAGCACCGTGTATCACTGTTTCATTTGCTTAACTACATAAAAAAATCGTATCGAAAACTTAACTAACCTAATTGAATGCTTGAGCATCTTTAAAATCTTGCCATTGAAATTCAATCCGTGATTATGTATTAGTTGTATCAACGGTCCTTCCTTTTTCTCAAGGTCATACATCTGTTATATCCGGTTGCATAATAAAACCGATATAACAGCAATGTCAAATTGGGGAGACAGCATTCTGTGAAATTTAATCATTGAAACTCCATACTTATCAATAACAAAACGCTTTAGGCGGAAATTTTTCGACCACGACCTCGGGAATCGTCTTTCGTCTACGGTATTTCCGGACAGATAAAAGTAGGTGACTTTTGAAGTCTAAAATGTCCTTGAATCGGCTCACTCAACTAATCATATCTACTTGCGAACTCATACAATATCCAGAAATTTAGTAGGATGCCATTATAGATGGAAAGTGATATGACTGAGAAGATTAATTACGAAATCTGGGGCAATCTTAGACCCGAAATGATATACCAAATCCGAAACGGTTCAGTTATAATTTAACCTTAGCGAAATGCATCGTGGCTTTACCATTTCCACTTCTATTCAGTCAACGCCTTTTACATCCTCTTCCTATGGCTACAAATACTTACACCTACCCAATAGTCACATACGTAGCATTGCATAACCCGTTTTGCTCTGTGGAGAGAAGTAAACCACACCTTATTTTCCAATATAAAGGTGGACCTTTATATTGTCTTTCCGATTAACTTCGTTTCGGGATTATGAATACGGTGACTCCTTAGATTTACAGAGCCTCATTACTGTGCGTGCCGCTGTTGGTGGAGTACACTATGATACAACGATATTCCTGTGCACCAATTATAAGAATGTGTCGACATTGTTACCACGTCAGAAATAAAACCAATATCGAACAGAATATTATTATTATTGTATTGTGTTTTATCATCCTCATCCCAGTGAACCGTAGCGCACGAGCCAATTAAATATAACCGAATGAACTGGATACAATAGATAAGCCGTTCTTTCGATGAAAAAACAATCGTCATATGCAAAAAATGTTTGTAAATATAACTGTGGTTAGTTAAAAGCGGAAAGGACTGGCGACAGAACAAGTGCTAAATAAAAAAAATTAAGTAAGATGATGAATGAAGGTAGATATTTTGGATAATTGTAACTTAATAAACGGCAAGAAAAGAAATCGTAAATGTGAAGTTGTGTGCTTTGCGAAATAGAGGTACTGGGTTCCATTCCCCGCGTCGGGCAAAACGTTATTTCTTTTTTTCTATTAGAAAATTCTTTGTAGTAGCACAGTGTCTGATATTGGTCCCGCAAAACGGCAATAGGGTCGCTCTTTACTAAACAATAAAAAAACTAAAACAGTGCTCGAAATGGGGGTTCCGAACTACACATTTTACCTACCCCTTTAAGAAACAGGCGTGAATGCATAAGTGTGTATGTAGGTAGGAAACTAAAACACACCCCTAATTACCTAACTGGTTATAGCTGATAAAAGTGGGCTTAACTTCAACCCTATTCTTTCATATAAGTGCGGCACCCATCGAAAGAAAAGATGCGTAGAATTTTTATTATTCCAGCCATGTAGAGCATTATACTAATTTAGATAACAACAAAGAATTCTCCTTCAAGTGAACATAATTATTTCATCACGTTTCTTGAGGCATTTTTTCTTATGACATAATTAAAACATATTTCATCATAATTACATAAAATGTCTCGTTTGCGTCTGAAACACATTGGCAAAGTCATTTTAGAGTTTTAAAGTAGGTAAATTAAATACGTCATTTACCAAGATATAGTGTGTATAGTAAATAATTAATTAAGATAATATTATTAGATAGTATTTCTTCCTCTTGTTTTGTTAATACATAGGGTATTAATTTATGACCTGTATGCCAAATATAGAGAAAATATGTTAAGACGTCGTGCATGTATGTAGATTCGAAAACCCCAGACAGCTAAAACGCTAGAGAAGTTATTGAAATTCTGTAATATTCTCGCTTTTTATATCGAGGGCCAGTTGCTAAACGTAGGTTCAGAAATGTGCCTCTACTTCAACTACTCCTTAAAAAATTTTGAATATTTAGATCACTTTAGTAATAGTACCTATTAGTATATTGTCTGATCTATGAATAAAAATCACACGGATATAAAATGTCCAGTTATTTACAACTGATGATTAACAGCACGTAGCTCCGACCTTTACCCACATTTCAATGTTTGGGCATAGTCCACGCTGCCCGATCCGCAGTACGCTGACCTACCAAGCGGCCCGACCTTTCAGAATTATCATAAATTCCACAACTAGTTTACATCCATTAAAATAATAATAATACTGCTTCATTTTTTACCGTGTCTTGACCGAAACTGTGAAATCCAAAATCAGGCAGTGATAATGGTCTGTCAATTAGAAAAATATCAAGAGAACACACAATTGAGAACGTTCTAGTCCACGTTTCGTCAGTTGTGTATTAAATGGCATGAAATAATACATATAATAACAAAAAGTGACTAAAAACGGGCCTCATATGAATTATTTTTGTCCTTCTGAATTATGGTCTATCTAAAACCATTAAATCAATTTTAAAAAGAGCAAGACAAAACACTATTCTCTTTGCGTAAATGTAATCAAATGTTATGAGTAAATTCGTAACGTTAAATTCTGGATTTATACGAAAAATATTATTAATTATAATCTTCGTTTATCACAACATAGACAAGCGTGTTTAACAAAAACAATGGATAAAGAATTATTTTACGCCGAGAAATCGTTATGATAATATATTGACGTGCTTTATGACGACTTTAAGAGATTTTGCGTCGGATTTTCCTTATTTTTTTATTTTAATTAAACGTGATTACTTTAAATCCTATGTCACTATGACGAGTAAATAGCAAATCATAGTTAAAACAGAGCTGTAATTTAACAATAAGATTGTATGTTTTTTTTAATATCACCATGAATTGACAGTTCTAAAAAATTCGATTTCAGGGTACCAGACTCAATTCTCGAGCCGGTTAGTGTAAAAAGCTTGAGTCTCATACACTAAATTATAAACTTGTTACCGAATAATGGATTCAGAAAGACCTCACAGCCTGACTATTTAATGCTACAGTTGTGATTGTATGTAAAATTAAAGTAAGTCCGCCTAATTTATATGAGCTGACTTCGAAACGACTCTAAAGATGTATGCTGGAATTTTACAGCATAACAGCTAAAACTGAACATTCATTTTGCATCATGGCCTGGTTCTGCGTTCAAAAAGCGCAGCAATAGCAAATACAATGACGAAGTACCAGGTCAGCTAAGCTCCAGATTTAGGCATACACTTTTCGATTTTTTTTTAGTTTTTTCACAATTAATTATCACTTACTTTAACGGTGAAGGAAAACATCGTGATGAAACGCAAACCCGCACTAGGCCAGCATGACGACGGAGGAATAGTAATGGTAGAGAAGGACCGTGCCTAGTAGTAGAAACTATATGGGGTGATGATAATGATCACAATAACATTAGACATATGAAACATAATAGGCTTAGTTTTAAGTACTCTACCCTATCAAAATAATACCTTTGTGCTCTCATACAATACTTATACTAACGAAATCAATATATTTCTCCTACTAATATTCCTTTATAACTAACTTAATCAACAATACAATAAATTGCCCTTAGGTAAACCGACTTAGCAACATTCAAGGCAAAATGAAATCTTGATAGCATTGTAAATGATTCAATAATTACACTGCGAGATCAATAGGTGACATAGCGACTGCTGCCGAATGATTGTGATAAAACCGGCCGTTACAGCTAATTCCTTATCTATTACGAAATACCTATAATTATTGCAAGATTATATTATGTATTTTAGTCGATGAGCACCTACTTACATCATCGTTTTAATTAACTATCTCCAGATAGACACCATATATCTATTTATATATCTATATAAATTATGATAGCCATATCGATGACAGACTTTAAATCTTGATAAAATCAGCCAATTTGTAATGGAAGTACGGAAAGATACGAAAATAAGGAAACAAAGGAGAAAAAAGTAACTATTGCATGGCCACATCGCAACAACTAGGTCAACTCGCTAGGTCCTAACCTAGGTAGTCAATTCTGCATTTAGCTACGACGTGAAGTAAATCATGGCACAGCGCTGATTTTCAATGACCACTAAACTCATAATTCGGACACCAAAACAGCCCTGATGCCTATGAATCTTTATGTGCTATTTATATTCCCTTTCTTCATAACACAGAGAGCTCAATTGTGCTCCAAAACACAATAGTCTTAATAGATACATGGGCAGCGGTGCATTTCTGCACCCACATTTCGCCATTCTTGCTTTGGTGCCACGTAGTAGGGGGCAAGCCTATTGGCGTTTTTGAGGCATATCTAGATTCCCAGCTGTTACTTTTTCTAATAAAAATTCCAAAAACACATTGTCGGATTCGGGATTAGAGATTCGGGAACTTAGGAACTCGACTCTCCCTCTACTCTCTACCGCGAGCCCACGAGGCGATCAAAATCTAATAAAAACGATATATCATAGAAATGATCAATGTGATGAAAGTGTCTCACATTTAAGTCGATGTTGGTGCGTTAGTTATTGTTTTATAAGACGTTACGCATCTGCCGCGATTAGTTGTTTGCTATGGAATCTTCCCGCGGTGATACGATAACCCGTCGTTATCTCGAGGCGGCGCCCGCGCACGAGACCGCCGCTTTATTTATAATTTATCAACTTGTATGACACAATTGACACAAACAGCGGGCCATTGGCACAACACGTGCCCGAGATGCACCAATATTTATTAAACTGTTTTTTGTTTTCTAAAAATGTGCATTGAACTTTGAGATGCTTGAAAGGTTTGAAGCTTGTTTACTTGTTTCGTAAACGCTAAAAGTTGTTTAATCACTTGATAACAATAGTACGATGTATTTAACTTTTAAAGTATTTATATTAGCACCTAATTGTAAATATGTGCATATAATTGAAACTAGTATAAATGTTATTATTGTAAAATTTAATAGCTTAGAAAAAAAAATATGGAAGTAAATCATAGTGACGTAACGTGCTTTCAAATCTCTTTTTTATGTAGTCAAAAGTTCAAACTAAACCCGCACAGCAAAATTCCGTGCCCACATAAAATTACATTATATAATAGCTATTTTAACCACTTTGCGACCTTCCAAAACTGCAACAAATATTAAATAAACATTAAACATAATATTAATGCCCATATCCATATCGATAATGTTGATCTAGATTAAGAAGCAATAGGTCATTAGCAATTGTCGGACATTCCAGAAATTCCGTTACGTTTGTGTAACATAACAATGATGTCATTATAGCTACCTCGGATAATTATTATATTAATACCAGGCAGCACGATACGGGCAGACGTAATTTTAACATTGGCGCTCTACTTCATCTATCTACAGCTGGGTACACTATTGAATATTTTAAAATGATCTTTCGCGGGATATACGCAAATACTCACGAAGTGTAATTACAATAAGTACCTACCCCAACAAGTCCTTTATATACTTATCACAGTACACAATACTCTCTCTAACATTTCCAAACGGTGGCTGTAAGTTTTGATATAAGTACCTTAGTCTAGTCTAGTCTCCTTAGTCTTTGGTCAGATTACCTGCCTAATTGGTTTAATAAGACATTCACAATTTCGAAAATTAACCGCTTTTCTAGATGTGTCACGAAATTTATAAGATCGTTCTTTACACGAGGGATATACATTTCAGTTCGCATGTGACGTTGTACGTAGGACAAGACGTAAGCTTAAAGTAGTTAAATAGACTTAATAGGTACAAAATCGTTTGGTGCATAGTTTTAAAACATCCTACAAAGTATATTAAGAGATCTCCGAACTCGTTACTCGGCAGACTAATGCCGGCCTACTGGCCTGCTATATGTTACCAACTCTATATAATTTTGGTATTGCAATAAAAACCCGTTCCATAGTACGCAACTTAAAAAAAATGCAAATTTTGATACCCATCTTTTAAATATGATGAATGTATAAATATCTAAACATGCAATAGATCATTATACTAAAGACACTCGCAGCGTTGCTAAGTTGCCCTAATCGATTTCACACTTAATAGTGGATCAAGGTATTAAGGTCGTGATAGTGGAAAAATTTAACAGTAGGTATGCTTTTCAAATATGTGGACAGCATGAATGAGCAATATCGCCCACCGTCGCTCAGTAGGGGTCAACATTTTTTTCTATCAGGAATTTTACAATAGCAGCATCGCAGTAAGCTGTTATAGCCTCGCCCATTTTTATAACACTAAAACCAGCCAGAGAAACGTTACTTCAAAGATATATTTTTGCATCCCCTTGGCGGACACATGCATAAGCGATCTATGTACCTTATAAAACTTTGGGAAACTATCAAGTTTAAATAATTTTATTAGCGGTACATAAGCTGTCTGTATACTGTTGGTAAGTTATGTATGAATAAAGTATTTAAAGATAAATATTTTAAGTTTCATGTGAAACAACAGCTGTTATGATGTGCGCTATTTCTAAAAGGGCAAATAAGTATAAAATCTAATGTTTATAAACCTCATTATCACGTATTTGTTATTAATAACAACGCTTTATGACGAATTTCATTTTGTTTAAAAATAAAATAAAATTCTGCGAATCCGATCTGTCTTCACATAAATAACTTGACAGAACCTGTTACAATATGATTTCCGACATTAATCATGACCCTAATTACGACAATCTACATTTACCGCTGCAAAATAAAGATATACTTTAATTACGGAAAACAATTTTATGGCACGATAAATTCCTGTAAATCGGGGGTCATCGGGGAAATAAAACAAGGAAGCAACAGTTACGCCAGTTTATCCATCAATATATTTATAATTATATAACTTTGTATCTAGCTTTGTTGATCATGTGATGGGCGGAGGTCTGTAGTTTCAACAGCTCTTCCTTGATCAGGCGAGTGATTTCTGACTTGGCTTTGGCCACGGCTAGTTCCTGAGAACTCTCTATGGCGAGATAAAGTTTTCTTTCGCCTTCTGGTGGGGCCTTGCCGGGCGGGACGTAAGTGCCTCGAACTGTGATACCAGCCTCCGAATACTCGCTTATGAGAGCTAGAGCCTCCTGTGAACCACAAAAAAATTGATTAATTTCATTCTATCATTGTACAACGGAGTTTTTATAGCCGTATTTCTACTTGTTTAAAAATATACCTTAACTAAAATTGTCTAATTACAATAATAACATCTCTGTCTCCTCAACAACTTCACACATAGGAATATGAATGCACCGATGATGGCTAGTTTGAGCAACATTTTGTATAGACTGCACTCCACGCGGTCACAAACTGCACTGAGATGCATTCTATCCGCGTGGCCGGGTACTTATAGCCCGGGTTATCGGCGGGTCATTGTGACCCCACGGTAAACAAATACTGCAAAATGAGGTTGTTTGCTCGCAATAAAAAATACTTTGAAATGTGCAAATAAGGTCATAGGTTGCCAATATAATCTTGAGAAAAACCAAAATAATAAAAGAAATATATTAATAGTATTAATGTTATATCAATACCAAGTCAAGTGATTGTATTTTCTGCGTAGTAAAATTTCACTATCAGTGGAATTACGGATATCCACTTATGTTTTAAATTTACACAGAGATACTAGATTGAAGCTAGCGCGAGTATTCTACAATTATTTATAATACTTTTTATTTTGCGACACCGCTAATCATTCGAGGTCTGTAAACTATAATATAAACATAAAAGGCAAACGTGTATTGAACTCAGACCTTGTAATGTCTTTCATGTATAATATTAATTAAAATAAATAGTAATATCGCACCATTCAAGTAATGTTTTACGAACTCGCTTACAGATCGTTGTTATTGCTTCACTTTTAAAAAGTTTTGCAGGCAAAGGGATGGTTAGATGGATAATTTCGAACCCAAGTCTATGGGTAAGTCCCTGTTTGATTTTTTTTCGGAATATAATGATGTTGTAGGAGCAGACTATTATTTTCCAACGTATGGCCCACACGCCATAGTGGGGCAATTTGATAGTCTAGGAGGGAAATTTTAAAAACGTACTCCGCAAGAGTTGGTGGCTACAGTGGCTACAATTTTTCAAAAATTAAAGTGGGGCATGGCCTAAAAAATGTTGGGAAATGCTGGACTAGACAGTTTCAACAAGCGTTTTTCTCACCTTGCTGGTTACCCTCCACCGCGCCTGTTGCGGGAAGTCGTTGATCTCCAACTCGGTCTCGTACTTGCGGAACACTTCTTCGGCCGGCTCGGAGTTGCTCTCATCCCGCGGTTGGTAGTTCAACCGCGTGTTCAGTTTCGCTGCTAACTGTTCCGCTACTGTTTTCGCCTGTTCAGATTTTGATATTTTAGTACAAAAGTTTTTGAAGTTAGATGTAGGTGAAGTAGGAATACGTAAACTGGGATTTAAACATAAGTGCCAAAGATAAAATATCTAATGAAATTAATCTTTACTTCAAAATTGTTGGTGGTTTTTGTAAAAAAATCTTTAAATGTTTTAAACATAAAAATATTTTATTCGTTTGCTCTATACAGAGTGTAAAATGACCGTGCTCAAAAACTAAGACAGGTTATACATACAATTATTACAATCACACTAACGTTTAAAAAAATATGTTTTCCTATTCACTTGTTTTAGTTTTCGATGACAATCTTTTAACAGACACTATAGTGCATTTTTACGGGCTGTATAGAGGTAAATTATACAGTCTGTATACCATAATTTTACGGCCTTTTACATTATATCATATAGCTACAGTATATATTTACCGTGATAAGTGTATGAGCAGCGGGCGCGCCCTTGAGTATGGCCTCGGCGGCCTGCTGCGTGGCGCCCTTCTGCTCGAGCCCGAGTCCCTTGGCGATGTTGATGCGGGACGCGAGCCGCCGCGCCAGCTCCAGCTTGCCGTCCGCGCCGCCCGCCGCCGCCGCGCCCGCCACGCCCGCCGCCACTACTCCCGGCTGTAACATACATATTAATCATCATCATCGTCATCATCATCATCGTCACCATCATCATCAGTCTATCACGTCCACTTGTGGACAAATGTCTTCGACTCTTCTCGTTCAACCGCTGCTAGCCTCCTTCCGTGTATACCCCAAGAAACCATGGTCTCCTCTTCAAAAAACGTTCAATTTTGCCTTTGTCACGTCCATTGCTAGGCATAGGCCTCTCATATGTCGCGGCACTAGGCTCAATCTACGACTCCACTCCCCCAACCGAACGATATAAGCAGGCTAGCAGGTATATTGTCACACCACCTAGCCGAGGTCTTCACTGCAGAACACGGTTCCCCGAACGGTTATCTGTTCTGCGACAGGTAAGAACTGCCATAGTCCTTGGGCCATAGTCCGAAGCTTAAGTCAATAACTTTGCATCTCTGTCGAATGGCATAATTTCTAATCCAATACTATAAAATTATCAATCAATAACTCTTTGTTCTGTTGATAAGATGGATTGATTTGATGATCCTAGAAGTGTAAAGAATCTAAAACTATCGATATTGGGTAATGCTGGAACTATAAAATACCAGTTTAATAACGTAAAAGTTAAATAAAATTTTAAACAGTGAAATTAAATTATTTCAACGAATTTCATAATGAAATGAAAAATATATCGTAAAGTTTTTTTTTTCATTATAACTCCTATAGAAATATTAATCTACTTATAGCGATAAAGGTAACAAAAATATACACCACCTTTATTTCTTTGACAATCTTCTTAGCGGCCAACATAGTTTCGATCTGTTGGTCCAAATCTCCCTCCACGTCCTCATCGTCTGAATCTTGCAGACCGAGGGCGGCCTTTTGGTATTTCTTCTTCTCTGAAGCTGCCTGAGCTTCAGACTCGTCAAACTTGAAACCTGAAATATTATCGATAATTTCATATTGATGCTTACAACAATTTTAATCCCTTAATACTGAGCAAAACAAAATTTTGAACTCCCTAGGTTGTTTAGATAAATTTGGTAAAGTTGTATGTTTGACTGATTGTCCAAATGCTTCATATTATATAAAAAGTGACTAGCAGTAGTATGTTTCTACATTATCGATATCGATAGATTTGGTGGTCGATAGAACATGGTCAATTTTTATCGACTACGCCATCTTGCCCACCTTTCCCACTAAATCCGCCGCCTGTATGCACTTTCTTCCCTTCCTTCTCCTGCGCGTCCTTGTACTTCTCCCACAGCAGCCGCAGTTCCAAGGGCGCCGCGGTCCCGGCCAGCTCGAAGGCCCGCAGCACGTCGCCCGCGTACCGGCCCTGCTCGGGGGTCAGGAACGTCCACGCGTAGCCTTTGTTGCCGGCGCGACCGGTGCGACCGCATCTGTGTGGAATAGTGGGTTTTAATATCTACGGAAAAATTACTTGTGAAGTCTACGTTGAGAGGGATTTATCGATAATTAGAGAAGAAATATACGAATTTCATTATACGAGGTATTTATTAAATACTATTTATACATCAACAATAACTATTACCAAGAAAATGTAACCATAGTAGTCAATAACCACCTTTTATGCAAATACTCATGGGTCATAAAAGTGGTGGAAATCAATTAAAAGTGACGTGAAAATTAAAAAAGAACAAAAGTGTGAAAGGTTAACATATCAATAGACCCCATTTAAGTTATTTCAAGGAATTGAACTAGACATTAAAACGTTCTATATTAACAAATTAGACAAACCCAAAATGCAATATTTTATCGATACCTACTATCGACCATACCTATACATATGTTCAAATCCCCTATAACAAACATACCGATGCACATAATCCTCGTAATGATTGGGGCAGTCGTAGTTGACAACGAGCACGAGTTGCTTGACGTCGAGCCCCCGCGCCGCCACGCTGGTCGCGACCAACAACTTCACCTTGCCACTCTTGAAGTCCACGATCGTCGAGTCCCTGTCGAATTGATCAATCCCTGTAACAGGTCATCATTAATATATTGGTCATTTAACTACACGGCTGCATAACGATACATGAAAGCGTGCGGCTAGAGGTTTTATAGATTTTTTACTTTGTTGTCTATTGAAAAGTTGATGAAGATATATTGTATAATTAAAACATTAATATAATACTGAAATATAACGAATTAACCCAATGTAGAAAGACTTAAGTCTTCAAGTAGTATCAACAGGATTTCTCATAGTAAAAATTGAAGATCATAGACCATAATATATGTGATGCTAGAAACAGCCACTTTTAAAAGAGAGGGTTTAAGCCTTAGTCGGTGTAGTACGAGTTCACTAACTAATTCAATATGGTCCATATAAGTCGATATATTCGGATAAAAATGCCGACACGCTTTCATTTGAATTTTAAAAAGAGGATTTAAACAATTGCAGCTGCTCCAATGTAGATTCATTGCTGAAAACAGAATATTTATTTTAGTAAGTTTTTCATAATTTTAAATAAAATGTTATGATGATTATGACCGTTACTTTTTATACGAAATAAATTTGGCTTATACCAAAGCTGACTTGCAAACTTATAGAAAGCAACAAAAACTTTTATCCACTTTCATTGATATGAAACAAAATAAAACAAAGCTATAGAAACGGTAGACACAGTAGAAACCTGTAAAAGATAATTAATATCCTATAGTATGTAGAGTTTATAACTCTATATTTTTTAGTGATCTAGTGTCTATTTTATCACTCAAATAGTACAAAAGTATAATTTATAAGTTTGACATCTAAAATATATTTTTGAAATAAAGTCATGAGATAAAGCAGAAAATACCTGGATTACCTTATCAATTCAGTTTAACAAATAATGTATCGTGCTATTAATATCAGAAATTTTTAAAAAAATACATTTGTAAAGAAATAACACTAGTTAAAGTGTTGCATTTTACTTCTATTCTATACTCAAGAATTCTATTACCACATTATATGAAGCAATCAATCAATCAATTGATTATTGAATTATCAATCTATTATAGCATCACATTATATGAAGCAATTGTTAATAAAATTTAACGTAGTTTTTTTCGGTCTGTCAAGGTATATAATATCTCTACTGATATTACATGTATAAGAGTATTAATTACATGGTGATAAAAAGAGGTTTGTATCTACACTCACCTCCATGGAGACTCATGCAGGAGTATGATGCCTTCATGAGGTCTTTCAGCAGACTGTCGGCGTTCTCCTGCTTGTCCACGAACACGATGATGCTGCCCATCTGGCTGTACAAGCCCAGCAGTTCCAACAACTTGAAAAATTTTGCGTCCTCTTCAAGTATGGCTACGTGTTGCTCCACATCTTTGCAGACCACACTCCTGCCGCCAACCTAGATGATTAAATTGTAGGTATAATTAAAATTAATGACCAACATTTAATAATTTTCTAATTTTCTGAAATTCTTAACAATGTAATTACATATTATACAGAGTGTATTCAGACCGTGATAGAAAACTAAGGCAAGTAACAGCCACAGTGATTGCAAATTCATTGGCGTTAAAGGAAATACCGACCAAAAAAAAAATACATTACATTTAATACCATAGGTATTTAGATTGTAAGGAAAACGTAATTTCTTTATTTTCTGTCGGGATTTTGTTTAACACAAACGGGTTTGTAATCACCGTTACTATTACCTGCCTAAGTTTCAAGCACGGTCAGAATATACCCTGTATAGATAATATTATTGTCATTTTTAGTGATACCGTTCGATAAATTTTTAGTCGTCCTAATTGCTTACCTGAATTTCTATAGGTTTCTGAAGTATTCGCCTAGCTAGAGCTTCCATTTGTCGTGGAAATGTCGCGCTGAACATCACCGTTTGTCTGTCGGGCCGTATGTTGTCAATTATTTTCATTACCTGCACATTAAAACGATAAATTCTTTATTTTATTCTATAACTTGCTATGCAGTAGTTTTTAATCCTGTAATCGTTTCACCCAACAGTTACATACATAATTCTAACCCCACATTAAGATACGAGTCTTGTGTCATGGGAATCAGAAACTACGAGAGACTTTTCGGTCTCACAAACACCCATAACCGAAACAAGTATTTGTGGATCTCACAAACATTTGTCTCGGTGCGGGATCAAACCCGCAGCCGCTTGTTTCGCAAGCTGGTCCCTAGCCAAATGCGCCACGGGGTTGTCAAATATTAATCAGTCTAAAACTCTCTCCAGCCTATATCCAACAATGTTTGTCTAATAAAACTTTCAACTTTTGTTTAATCAGGTGTCTAGTATATGCAAACATATGTATAAGATGTGTATAGAAGTGTATAAGGTGTGTATAAGGTGTGTACCTGTGGCTCGAAGCCCATGTCGAACATGCGGTCGGCCTCGTCGAGCACGACGTATGTGACGCGGCGCAGGTTGGTGACGCGGCCCGAGTTGGCGGCCAACATGTCGATCATGCGCCCCGGCGTGCACACGATCATCTCCGCGCCGCGCTTCAGCTCCGCGATCTGACATGCACAGATTCGAAATGTATGCATAAGTATCAAAAATTGAACAAAAAACTAAAGAGAACTGTTTGAGACAAATTTAATTAAATAAATATTCATATATGATCATATCATATCATATCGTAAGCTTGAAAGCTTGAATGCTGCGGTATTGAATATTACCCATGGCTAAATTTATGCCCATGTGAAGGTAATAATAAATATGTAATACACAGTTTATTTTTGACTAACTTCTACACCCAGCCACGGATTTCAATTATGCACTTTTTGTCAAAAATAGGTATTACCGATTCGATCTTGTTGAATGCAATCCCCAAAAATATAAAATTATACTTCTACTGCAACCACACATTGAAAATTTGACATATGCATCCAACTGAGGCTGGGGTCCAAATATGGTAAAATTTGCATTGCTATAAAAAAAAGTAGCTTCTACTTGATATCCATACCTGTTCGGATATTCCAGTGCCGCCATACACACAAACTACCCTCAAGCCGAGGGATTTTGCAAACTTCTTGATGTCTTTACCGATTTGCATGCACAGTTCTCTTGTAGGGGTCATTATTAGGGATATGGGTCCATCAGTATCCTCGAGAGGAGGCTGGTCCAATACGTGCCGGAACATGGGCAGGATGAACGCTAGAGTTTTACCCGATCCTGTCTTTGCTATACCTATTAAATCCCTGGAAATGACAAGAAAATATATTAATTTGGTGTAAGAATGAAGTTACTAAAAACTGTTGATTTTTTGGTTTTAGTGTTTTGTATGCCAGGCTATGGAAAATTGAGGTATTTGGTTCGATTCCTTAGCCGGGCAAGCTGTTATTAGCTTTTTTCATTTACAAATAATCATTTCAGAAAATGGGAAAACGTTCGAAAATCCTTATCGCGTGATTGTTTGTAGCATTTTGGATAGCTGGATGTTATAAATAAAAATTTTAAAAAGTCAAACCAAAAAACACTTACCTTCCTGACATTATAGCCGGAATGGCCTGCGCTTGAATGGGCGTAGGTTTTTCGAAATTCAACTTTTTCAGAATATCCAATTCTTTTTTACTGATCCCACAATGAGCCCAGTTTTTGATGGGTTTGGGACACCCTTTCCCTTTGACGCGAATTCCTTCTAATTCGGTCCGATATGCCTCAACATCCTCTGGTGTCATTCGTGCCAATTCATTTACCTGAAAATCATTTTGGATATTAATATAAACGTAAAAAAAAATGTAAATAAACAATTTACCTTGAAAAAGTAATAAACTCTATGTGATTTATATAAAAATAATGTTTAACTCATAACATAGAATATCTGGTATGTATATATAATTTTTTGTTTGGCCTATTTTGCTTACTCGACGCCATAACAGTTTTTGTAATAAAATATTTTTGAATACATAGGATTGACGCACTTATTTCAAAACATATATAATACTCACTTCTGTATAGAAGGCTTTTCTAAACGGCATATAGTCCAACGAAGCGTGGTCGACTTTCGCTAAATCCTTCCTCTGTTTAGACGCGAGGTTCGCAGCGGCGTCTTTGATATCTTCCGTCTCTTCCTCTGAGGAGTACTCCAGGCCGTCTTGGTTCTGTTCGATTAGCTCACCTGTAGAGGACATTTTATTTTAAAATTATGAAGAAATTGCATGACATGGTGTGGAAACGGTTTTTAACGTGCTAATATTATAGCAAGCAAGAAGCAAGAAGAAGATTAGTAAAAGTGACAGAGGATTTGTTAATGAGTATTCAACTAAGACAAGTCTGATTATACTGCAGTTTTAAGAATTGTTCACTGTTCAGTCATGATTACCTTTATTTTTCTGTTCAGTGACCTTCTTCTTTGCAGTTCCCGTAAGTATAACAACACCGGTACCGCCTCCCGCGCTGGGCACGCTAATTATACCCCGTGCTTGGTCCATTTGATTCACCTTTCTCACTTCCTATAAGTAAATATATTTACGTGTTACAGTATATACTAAAATGGAACCAAAAGTCATTCACAACAACTAATGAGCTGGACTATAGCCCTAGCTGTGGTGGTTTTATCTAGTTATCATTTAACCCAAGAATTAAAATTTGATAAATAATAAATACATCCAACAGTGATGGCCTCGAGGTTTGGGCGCGCGGTCGAGAATCCGACGGTCGCGGGTTCGAACCCCAGGCACACACCTCTGACTTTTCGAAGTTATGAGTGTATTCACATTGAATTATCACTTGCTTTAACGGTGAAGGAAAACATCGTGATAAAACCTGCACACCTAAGAGTTCTTAGGAATTTCTTAGGTGTGTAGTCCGCTAACCCGCACTAGGCCAGCGTGGTGGACTATGGCCTAAACCCTCTCAATGGTAGAGGAGACCCGTGCTCAGCAGTGGGCGTATATGGGTTGATGAAGAAGAAGAAGAAGACATCCAACAGTTACATATATATCTGTTGATCCATCCATGTGGGTATCAGAAAGTACTAGAGACTTTTCAGTCTTACAAAAATCTAGACTAAAAATTAATATTTGCGGATTACATAAACATTTGACTGTGGATGGGGATGAAACCCGCAGTCTCTAGTTTTCCAAAGTTGTGTCTCGTCAACTGAGCCATAAACAGTTGTCAAATTTCTATTCCAAGTCTATTGCACTGTATCAGAAATATACATTAGAACTGTTTCTTTCACTCACCTGCTGTACTTCTTGCATATAAGCATCTAATGGGTCAATTTCATCTTCCTCAACTTTTTTTTCTTCTACTACAACTTTTTCCTTTCCTTCAGGATCCTCACCTAAATGACAAAAAAATATTCAATAACTATTGTAATTCAATAGTTATAGCATACAATAAATGATTATTTTAAAATTAATTATTATACAGGTTGTATTCAGACCGCGATCGGAAACAAAACCATTGGCGTCAAAGACAATCCCGACAAAAGATAATAATTTTAATGTTTACAAACCATACATTTAATACCGATGGTTGTATAGAAAACGGCAAAATTTTTATCTTGTGTCGAGATATTGTTTTTGACACCATTGGTTTGTGATCACCGTAGTTATTGCCTGCCTTTGTTTCCAATCACGGTCTAAATGCACCCTGTATATGTATAGGTGCTGTTAAATGCAAGACATAACTCACTGCTAATTAGATACTTATAATATGCAGACATAAAAAAAATACCAAAAGAATATAAGTAAACAAGTAGGTTTTTCTACAACTATAGATTAAAACCATATTATTGAAGTATGCAAAAAAATCTCAGTATACCTTCTTCTCCAGAGTCATCTTCCAAAGACCATTTCTTAGTAGTTGGTGTCTGTATGCTTGTAACTATACTGCCTTTCTGCACCTCTTTCTTAGCCGACTCTATCTCTTTACGTTTGCGTTCAGCACGCCATCTCTCTATTCGTTCTCGACGTTTTTGCATTTCTGCTTCTAATCGGAACTGTTCTTCCTCCTATTATATAGATAAGAAAAGATATGAAAAATCTAGATGAACTTGTTAACCAGACACTGTATCCATAGTAGCCATAAATAATTAAAATCATTTTTTCTTTTAACAAAACTTTCAACTTAGTCTTGAAACCTATTTCCTTGTTTATTTATAAAGATTACTTTTTCAATGGATTACATACAGCTGAAAGTCCCTGCTTACTCCCTAGCCATAAGTTTTATTATATTAAAATTTTAAAGACTAACCAAACTTATAATTTTATAATTGAAGCATATAGTACTATAAAAACAAAAACCGGCTACTTAATATGTTATCACAGTTATCAACACACTAAATAGTCACTAATGCAATAAACACTGGTTTACTACATACTTCAAACATATGTCAAACTTTAAAGAAGTGCAGATTTCTTCACTTTTACTTAAAATAAAACCTTAACACATCAATTCCTAACCTGTGGTCCGCGGACCCCTGGTGGTCCGCGAGTATATGTATAGGGGTCCGCGGTGTCATCTCTGGATCATACATAAATGCTAATGTCTCGTAATTGCTATGCTTACTTAACAATTTTTTTTATTAAAGGGGTCAGTGAAAACTATCCCTAATTTCCTAGGGGTCCATGGCTGAAAAAGGTTAGGAAACGCTGCCTTAACAGATTGTGATTGCTATCCTCAAGGCCATAACACTTTTACTGATTCTGATACAAACTAAGATAAAAATAAATGATCTTTCATCAGTAATAATCCAATGAAACACAGGTTCTACAGACCTTATCAGCAGTTCCTATGTCATAATCCGATGTTTCAATTTTGCTGGTTTTCTCCTTAGACTTAGACCTCTCCTTTTCCTTTTCTGGTGACTTTTTTCTTGAAGATTTGCTACTAGAACTAGTTCTTTTATCATCCCGCTTGTCACTATAATATAGAAAACAAATTACATATTTTATTTTACATAGCACACATTTACACCACACCATTATATAACTAGTTGTCTTCCCAGGATCTAATGAAAGTATAGTTAAGTACCTATGGCAAGCAGTCACATATGGCCTATCAAATACTTATCTTAAAAATCTTTAAAACACCTGATAACCTTGCTGAGTTTTATGACTGATATTACTATATGTATTACTATTTTATTAATCAAACCTAATATCTATACAAAAATTATAGAACATCCTGCTTTAATCACAACTAAAGCCATGCCTTATGATTCACCCTGAATTGGATGTTGATGACACTCAGTAATATAAACATTGATAAATCAGAGGGCAAACCATGCCAAAAAAAACTAGACGCTTGGAAATTGATCTGATTCACACATATTTTTGTATCATATCACATATTATTACGTTGTGGTTTTGAAAACCTTTAGTGAATATAACCTTTAATAAATAAATGTTACCTTTTTCTATCCCGGTCGCGGTCACGATCTCTTTCTCTATCCCTGTCCCTATCACGATCCCTATCTCTACTTCTGTCCCGTTTGGAATCTCTCTCCCGGCTACGACTTCTCTTCCTTTTCGAAGATTTGGAGTTTCTGTCACGACTTCTGGATCGTGACCTTCTTCGCTTTCTGTCCGGCGTCTCAGACCTGCTACGAGACCGCCGCCGGTCGCGGTCTCTATCCCTATCTCGATCACGTCTAAAAAGCCCAAAACATGATACAATAAATTTTAAATCAAACAAAATACGATTGTGCAAAGATAACCAAAATACATATTTCGCACTGGATGGGCACTCTCGTAATAATTTAAAAACCTTACCCGCTTCTGACCATTATTGGACAATCTCATATGTATTTACACATAAACAACGGTTAAATCCTTGCACGCGTCCAATTTTATTTGACAATTTACGTATTTATTGACGCAGCCATGTTAGCATAGAAACCGGCAACTTGAGGGGTTAGATAATGCAGCAAATCAAAAATGTATGGTGCTTAAGCGCCATCTGTACTTTATAGAATATTAAAATAACTATTTATACACAAGAAATAATAATACTTAAAAAACTAAAATAGGTAAAACTTGAAACAATATTCAAATTCCAACTTCAATAAATTTTGTAATGTAATCAGCATATAATGTAAAATGAATATAAAATAATACAGATGCACTCACGTTTGTATCTACAAAGAGTTGGAATTTGGA
This sequence comes from Cephonodes hylas, assembly GCA_030295005.1. Lineage (NCBI taxonomy): Eukaryota > Metazoa > Arthropoda > Insecta > Lepidoptera > Sphingidae > Cephonodes > Cephonodes hylas. The sequence goes on along the minus strand of AP025376.1, from coordinate 8,643,679 downwards.
TCGAAGTACATAAGTACATTCACCCATATTTCGCCATTTGCTTTTTTTTCGAGTACTCCCGGTTTAATAGTAAATTCTCAACTTCGTAGTAGGACTTAAAATTTTCTAATACATAACCTTAATACTTTGATTGACCTCTGAATCGAATATAGGACCTGTGGATAAAATGAAACACGCTGATGCCTATAGAGTACGACGAAGTAGTTTTTTTATAGGTAATTCAGCCTCATAACACTTTTAATGTGTAGGCTTTATTTGAAGGTGAAAGATTATTTTACCTGTCATACAGAAAGAATGCTTATATATAGGCATATATATGAATTTTGCAGGGTCGCACAAGTGATGGGTTAGTTGTTTGTTTAAAAGTTATTACCTATTAGATGAATTACGAAACCTAAGTTACTTATAAATTTGAATACTAGATGGCGTTGTGTAAAGCCGTTGTGCGATGTCTCTGTGGAGTGTGGAGACTGGCGGATAAAAACTAGTCTAAGGGGCCCCATACACCTACAATAATATTGAACAATCTTTTTATTGTTCAATAATATTGAACACCCCCTTTGATTCCAGACGTTCAATAAATTCTGTCAATAAAATTGATAAACCACTCTGATCAATATTTTCGTGCGAGCAACATGTCTGACGACGAAGTTTTGGCGGCAGCCACGCTGGTGATTTTGTTGAAAAGAAAAAAAAAAGAAATATATTGCGCAATATTAACCCTACACAGCGCAATAAAAAAATATTGATCAATAAAAATTAAGCTCCATCAATCTTTTGCTCAATCACGGCGCAATGCTTCAATATTATCCCTACACGTTCAATAATATTGTACAATCAGAATATTGATCAATATTATTGATGGTGTATGGGTCCGGTAAGGCCCGAGAGGGCTCACTGAAGATAGCCCCGCAAAAATATTTTTTTTCCTAATTTTCGACTATTTTGCTAATTAGTCATTTGTTCATCGTTTGTTCTTGATTGTTCACCTTTAGTTATTGTTTGTCCTTATTTATCAATTTAAAAAATAATAATTTAAAATCTACCTTCAAGTTAGCCCCGCTATTGCAGTTCTTAATATTATACTATCAAAAATTACTTATGTCGATTGGTTTTTGATTGTTCGTCCATAAATAATGTTTGTTTTATTGCAAAATTGCTGATTTCTGGGTAATTAATAATTTTAATTAGTACAATACATTTAAGCAAAATGTGTGTGCAAAATAGACGAAAAAAAATATATATATTTTTTTTTTTGCGGGGCTATCTTCAGTGAGCCGCCCGGGAGAGTGGAACTATCACAGATTATATCGGACAAAATATTTTATATATATACTCTAGAATTACTGCGTAATTATCTGTAGTAGGAATATTGTTCAGGGCTGCCAGATTGTATAATTGGATACAAATCTTGTATAATCGGATGGGATATTGTATCCATGACCACTTTGTATAATACGATACAAAGGCATATGTTCACATTTTATCAATAATTGTGCATTTATCATCCTAAAAAAAAAAAACAAGAACTATTTTGGAGGGCCCATTTTCCGACCATTTGATTTACTGTTATCCTAAAAAAAAAAACAAGAGCTGCATATGGTGCAATGGTTATGTATAATGCGATATACTTTTGTATAATTGCAAATACTAAACCGTATAGCTGCGATTTATTTGCTGGCAGCCCTGATATTGTTTGACAAAAACCGACAAACATAACCTCTTTATGATTTTCCCGACAGTATTGAAAAATAAATAAATACTGTGCAAAATCGTTACCGAATAAAGTCTATTAAGACTTTATTTTCTCAATAAAATTTATCTTATTTCAAGTAAAACATTGAAAAGATGGCCGATGACGGAGAAAATGTAAGTAGCCAAGTATTTTGAATTCAAATATTCTTATTATTACACATTGCTCTACGTCTGTTCTGTTCTATGAATATTATTATAAAATATAACTTTTCTTATTTCAAACTTTGTTTTAAAAACGACAAATTAAAGACATCAGTACTGCCCAGGTTTTATTGTACCGAAAAAAAATCACTAAACTATGTTCTTCTGTTTTACAACATAATATTATAAGATATTTTTTAAATACTAAGATATGCAATAGGAGGAGGAAAAGTAGAAAATTAAGGCAGTGCAATTATATGTGACCAATTTTGTTTCAGGTGGCAGTGATGACAGTAAAAGAGCCATTGGACTTGATAAGACTAAGTTTAGATGAAAGAATATATGTAAAAATGAGAAATGAGCGAGAATTAAGAGGGAAATTACATGTAATTATCAAAATTTATAATTTACTTACTAAAAACCCAGTATAATAATTTTATTTTACTTACTGTGACAGTTCTAATAATAATACTAATGTTATAAATAAATATCATATTTTATTTACAGGCCTATGACCAACATTTGAACATGGTCCTTGGGGATGCAGAGGAAACCATTACAACAGTAGAAATTGATGAAGAAACTTATGAGGAAGTATATAGAACTACCAAGAGAAATATTCCTATGCTGTTTGTTAGAGGTGATGGTGTTATTCTGGTGTCTCCACCAGTGCGTGTTGGTTTATAATGTGTTTAAAATTAAGAGCAATAAAATAATTTAAATCTTTTAATCCTTATTTATTACTTTAATAATTGAATCCTTCTTAAAGTTCCTGTTTTTCTTGATAAGTAACTCATCCTCATCCATTGGTTCAATGATAGCTCCAGCTTTGGTTATCACACTTGGTTTGATCAATTTCTTGTGAGCCTTCTCAGGTATAAATGTGTTTCCCAATGGTAATCTTATTGATGCCTCATAATCTCTGACACTTTTGAATGGATAAGGCAACTCTTTGACTTTGTGTATATCTAATTTGGGGTCTTTATATTCTTTTATAATTATATCACCTTTGTTTTCATCTCTCCTAGGGACCTTTGGCAAAAGCCTTGTAATAAATCTGTTCCTTTTACGTTTTGGGGCTTTCACACCTTTGCCTCCCCAAGCTCCCCAGCCTGGCAGTGTTAAATTTATTTCTTCTGGCTTATCTTTATTAATTTCATCTTCTTTCTCTTTACGAAAACTTGCAACCACATCATCTTCTTCAAAAACTTCCTCTATATTCACTCTTGGTACCACCTGTTCATCATCATCCAATTCATCAATGTTTGAGGCCTCATTAGGTAAAACTGTGTTTAAAAATTTAGGCTTTACTTCAATAAACCTGCTAGGATCTATATCAGATATCTTTTCATCAGTTCTATGTATTTCTAATATATTTTCAGGAATAATTTTTTCAACATTCATATTCTCGGGAGCAGTTTTTGATGCAGTCTCTAGTAACTCTTCATCAATAATAGCTTTTGGTTTCTGATTTTTAAATTCCAGGTACTTCAAATTATCTTCTTTAGACTTATCTTTATCTTCATTGTTGTTTTGTATTGATTTATTAAATTTCTCAGCATTTTCAATATTTGTTCTAAGAACTTTTAATTTTTGTTCTACTTTCTTGGATATTTCATTTTCAAATGATTCAAAAACTGTTGATATTTCATCTGAATAATTGACTTTACTGTCATCACTTAAACTTTCTACATCCCAGGTTGAAGTTGCTACAACTTGTGACTTTTTAGACCTCTTTAATTTTTCATTTGTTTTAGTGATTTTTTTATTTTTACCTAGAGACTTACTTTCGTCCGAGTTTTTTAATTTATTAATTTCATTACATTTTTTATAAGCGCTCTCTTCAGCAGACTTTATTTCAGTATTTTCAACTTCATTCATTTGTTCATCTTCTTTTTCATTTTGAGCCTCTTGTACAAGTTTATTTATTCTTTCTTTTAATGTTAAGAGCTGATTGTTTGTTATTTCATTATTGACATCATTCTTAATTTTTTCATCTGTTTTCTCATCCTCACTGTCACTGTCACCTTTTCCTTTAGCCATTTTACCTTGTAAATATTTTTTATAGCCAAAATTGAATTCTGAGTCTACATTAGATTTGTCTTTTGATTGCATCATCCATGGATTCATAGGGTCTTGCATCAATGCAATATCTGGTATAGCTTCATTGTTGCCATCATCATCATCTGAACTTTCCACATCCTTAGACTTTTGTGTAAGACTTCTACTTACAGCAAGTTGTTCTGCTATCTCTTGTCGGGCCTGAAATAGTTATGAATACACATATAATATACATGTTTTTTATTATTTTACTATTATTTATATCTATTTAATGAGCGGTAATAATCTGTTCTGAAGTAAACATATTTTTTTCTTATTCTCTGCTTCATCAACCCATTTACTCCCACTGCTGAGCACGGGTCTCCTCTACCATTGAGAGGGTTTAGGCCATAGTCCACCATGCTGGCCTAGTGTGGGTTGGCCGACTACACACCTAAGAAATTCCTAAGAACTTTTAGGTGTGCAGGTTTCATCACTATGTTTTCCTTCACCGTTAAAGCAAGTGATAATTCAATGTGAATACACACATTCGAAAAGTCAGAGGTGTGTGCCTGGGGTTCGAACCCGCGACCGCCGAAAATCTCGACCACGCGCCTAAACTTCGAGGCCATCACTGCTTCTTGCTTCCTTATTCTATAATCTTTCATTTCATTTATATTATAATATGCCACTAAGTAAAAGGAATGAAATACATACCTCCTTATCATATTTTGCTCTAATCATTTTGTTCCTAGCCCATTTGCCAGTGTTTTTATGTCTTAATGTATGACGCTCCAAAGCTCTTGATTTCTCAATGGCCTCTAATTTCTGCAACGCCTCTTCAGGGTTGGTCTTTTGCAACTCTTCAAATTCTTTTAGTTGCTGTTTTAATCTTTCTTTTTTTAGTACACTGCAACAAACAATATATATTATTCTTTATTTATTTAGGAAAATTATTTAAATCCAAAAATAATTTATATATATATTCTTGCCTTTTTAAACATAAAATGCAAGAAAAAAAACATTTGGGATAACTGTTCTGAAATATTGTATTCAGGGTTGGGCAGTATTTTAATTACTCCTTAAAATGTAATTTGTAATTCGTATTTTAAATACCTGACGCCGAGGTATTTTGTAATTAGTATTTTAAATACTTGAGGCTTTAAAATACATTAATATTAAAATACAATTAACCACCATGAGTGCAATAGTGGTAAGTGGCGAGAAACGGCATAATCCTCTCAATGAGTGAAACTAGGACCAGGCCTCCAGTCCCCGGCAGCCCCACTATTCCTGGTTACGGTAGCGGCCATGGTAACGGCGGGGCAGGGGGTGCTAAGAATTCCCGGGTTGGCCCCGGCTACCACACCCAACGACGACTGGCCATGGTTACACACAACATACTCACTTTAAAAGCATGTATTTTGCCCAGCCCTGATTGTATTGCTAGTCAATACATTGCTATGTAATAACACTGGGTAATGGAGAGTGTTAATATAGAAAAGGACTCACCGGTGATATTTCTTACTCTTAATTTTGCTTTGTCGCTTAGCTTTGGCAGCTCTGTAAGATTCTTGTGCCCTCATTTTGGCCAAGTGCTGTCTGTGTTCTATCATTTCCTCATATGACATCGGATATAATGGTTCTTCTTCTTCATCCTGCTCCACAGCCGCTGGTGGATCTACTTCTTCCAATTCCATTTCCAACTGAGACTTCGATTTTAATTTAGATAAAAATTCGTGTGTAGGTTGAAGTTTAGACGATTCTTGTTTTAAAGGAAACGACACGAAGTCCACTGTTCGGCTTCTTGCAACAACAGGGTCCCACCGACCAACTTTCTGCTTCGCCTGGTAATAGCCAGTTGCTCTTTTGATTTTTTCAACTTGTGGTTTCTCGAGAGGCTTGGGTAGAACTTTTGAACCCGATTGACTTTTTAACAATTTCTTACTAGTTTTCACATGACCTGCTGTGTCTCCCAAAATCTTTACTACGTTATCAATTTTTAATTTAGAAGATCTTTTAACTAAGTTAAATTCCGAATTTAAGTTTGTTGGTTCATTACGCGTCGGTTCAGTAATATGTTGGGTTTTATCTAATTTGGACACAGCACTTATTAGCTTGTCGTGTTCTGGGGCCACAAAATCAGTATCTTCGAAGTCTTCCATAGCTTTTAAAAACGCTAATGTTTAAACGTGACCTAACCTCACTTATCGGATACGTAGGTTGTATTTTAACTTGATCTGCAGTCTGCACACCACATAAAGGTGTAACGACAACTGACAAGTCTTGCGACAGCTGATTGGAATGAATGGATTTGTATTGTCATTGATTATCTGTGCAGTACGGTTTCCGATGAAGAGATCGAAATAAGGAATGGTATTGTTAAATTTTAATGATTTATCGAAGTTAATCGATTATGCACCGAATTGTTTCGCATTTCCTCTATCGCCCGTTGTTAGTTTTGAAATATTTATGCAGATTTATCATACCATAAATTTGTCATGATATTTTCCTACGTATACGAATACACATTATGTATGACTATGTCTTAATTAATGATGTTTTCACAAATCTAGAATAAGAAAATTCTTAAATAAATAATATGAACATTTTTGATGTAATAGTTCGCTTTGTAATATATACTGCCTAAATAAACAAAATTAGCTATATCTCAATGAAATCTTTACTAGAAAATTAATATTGTAAATACATAAATTTTGTTATATATTTTTTTAAGGCTTCAAGGGAAAAAATAAATAATGAATTTATTATGAATGTTTTTTATTTTTATTTTAGTATAAGACATATATCAAATATAGTGACAGTTAATTGCACTAATTTTTAGCAATTACGAAAGTTAATTAGCTACAACTGATGACTCGTCCGAGGATGGTGTTGAGGGTGGAATATTTTCTTCGTTTTGATTTGAAAACTGCCGAGCATGTTTAGATTGTCGGTTGCGGTACAACTTGGCTTCATCTGTGCACTTTATCGTTATACTGTTCCTAAAAGGATTAAATCCATAATGTCAGATCATTTTATATAAGAAAAACAAGTCACTTTCATAGTAAAAGTTTAAACATCAATACCTCACTAAATTCTTAGGTACGCCACAACGCGTAGAAACAACTTTAACAATATCTTCTACAATCAAAGGATCTAAAATTTTTTTCGGTGGCTTATTTGTAAAAGCAGGCGATTGTTTTCCAGTTAATGAATGAGTTGCTAGAACCCTGCAATAAAACAATTAGTAAAAAAGCTGGTCAATGTACCTAACAAGGTGTAAGAAGACCGTGATAAAAAATTAAAAGGACAATAATCGCGATGATTACAAACACATCAACGTTTTCTTAATCACCAGTTATTGATTATGGTTGTTAGAAAAACATTACTTTCAGCTGTGTTAATTATTTGAACACGGTCTTTTTACACCCCGTATCAAAGAGTTTGTTTGTTGATAATGAAGATTTATAATTACTTTCTTGGAAAAATAGCCTGTAATAAAGCCCGCGTCACAGACGTGTGGGAATTCCAATCCATTTCATTTAATAATCTCGCTGGAACCATAGCGTTGCTATTTCCAATCGGTATCTGCGCAATAAAATAATAAAAAGTAAAGAATCAACAAGTGATTACAATTGGTATATCTTAGAAAGTGAATATTTACCATATCTGCATCATCGGAAGGATTTTGCTCGATGTTATTAGTTGTTTGCGCAGACATCCTGCGTACTCGCATTGAATTGACATTATTTTTATCTACTTCAGTTTTAGCATTGGATCCATTTATAGAATTAATTGCTTTATTTTCACCGACTCTCTCAGGTTCTTCATTCGCGTTGTGTTCTACAGTTCGTTCCGTTTCCATGTATTGACTATTATTACGATCCGCCCAGTATCCATTAGCGACGGGTTCATTATAAGAAATATCGGCATCATTATTTTCATAGTCTGAGACATGGATCGAACTAGCGTTAGTATTCACTTGGCTTATCACAGATTGAAATCTTTGGTATAAGTTTTTGACCATAGCTTCCATTTCTTCAATCTTTTCTAACGGCGGTTGCTGAAGTGAATTATCAGTTTGAGTTCCCTGATCAAAACAAAGTTTGATGGTTTCTTGAACACTTCCAGGCAGCGGTGTACTGCTTACAAGGGAACGACGTCTTTGATTAGCGGCGGGGCTGAACACAGTCTGGCGATTACTTTCAGGGCCATTAAATCGATGATATTTCACGGGTTTGTTTAGATGAATCACTCTGCTTCTATCTTGTCGTCCATTAGTCTAAAAATAAATAGTTATACGTATCATATTGGAATGCTTATCGTATAACTTTTTAAAATTCAAAGTATTTAAACAATTGGATCTTATCTATAGACTTAGTAAAATATTATTACCTCGATCTCGCTATCGCTTTCGCTATTTTCACTGTTAGCTGCAACATAAGGAACTGAATTTTGAGCAGAAGTTGCTCGCTTATTACTTTCTGGAGAATTCACGTACTGAAAATAAATAAATAAATGTTAAGCCTGAGGTACGGTGACTTGCATTTAGGTTATTATTGAAGACTTACCATTGATTCCGATTTCATTTCTTTAATAGTGCGCATACATAATTGAAGAACATTTTTAACTTTTTGATCCTGTCTTTCTAATACATCTTTATACTCTTGCAAATACCGCTTGCTATCTAAAAACAAGAAAAAATAAAATGTTATTTTAGCCATTAGGTGAAATAAATTTACAACAATAAAACATTGTGACGTGTAAAATTCTAGTAGAGAACTCAAATAAATGTACTGAGATTGTACTTAGGACTAGTGATTTTCATGTGACAAATGTTTACATAAACGCATACGCACCTGATATACACAAAATTTGCGCACGTCGTGGATTATCCCGTTTGTAACTAATAAATATTTGTCTCCCTGCAACCAAATCATTTTGATTGTAGGCCAATGTGTCTACATTCACGACACCATATGCAGGAAATACAGTTCCCTCGTCCACCCATTCTACCAAAAGCCAGATGCGTCGTGCCATTATAAAATAGTAAACTTTAGCTCACGAAGTTCAAATGATAACTGAATTATATTGCTCGATGCGCTTTAGTTATGGCGCAAGAGCAGGTAAAAAGTAATACAATGAATTCGCTCCCAAGCACCCAATGTTTGTCGACCCTTCCTAACAACCAAGCAAAAAATTTACTATCACTTATATTACAGATGAAACTACGCGGCGTAATTGTGTTCTTTAAAACCGTTATTGAAAATAATATACAATGGTTAAGAACAAATGAACGTAAGTATAATTATTATTCATGCAAAGATTATTTAAATCATTTAATAACTTAACACCAGGCTTAATCCTATCCGTTTCATTGGTGTTTTGTTTACCCCTTAATGAGTTTATAAACCTAAGCTGGCAGTAATATAGGGTAAAAATAATATTATACTCCTCTAATGATAATTAACACGTGTGAATTAAAATGCTTAAAATCATATTGGATCATCAAGTAAGATTTTAGAGTTTAAATAATTAATTAAGTATAAATTGGACTGAATTAATTAAAAAAGCCTATTCTAATACAAAGTAATATGGCCTAAAAAGTATATAAATAATTAGGTATTCTTCTATAAGTTTATGATCAACTTACTTTTTTTCTTCATCAATATGTAGGTGCGATCTTTTTGAAAATTATTGATATTTCTGGAGTCGGTATCAGCTAAGGCAGGTTTGTAAATGTACACGTTACATGCGAGATACGCTTGCTTTAATTATGTATTGTTTTTTTCTTTAAATATTTTCGCATTATTATTTCTAGGTATATTGTAGTGTTTCCTCAGCTGACACTGCCTCCAAAAATAACAATATTTTCATTACATTATAATGTAATCAGTGCGTGGTAAAAAGATCGTACCTACATATTGATGAAGAGAAAAAGCAAGTTGATCATAAACTTATAGAAGAATACGCAATTATTTATTTTTTAGGGCATGTTACTTTGTTTTGGAATAGGTATTTCTTGAAGGCGGCTTTTGTTTTGATAAAATTTTTGTTTTTTTTTAGTGAAGCCATACCCAGAATCGAGCCCCCAATTTCAGGCGTTGTAAATCGGTTACTTTATCAGTTCCATTGATCATTATATTCGACTCCGACAATTACTCGACAATGTTGCAGTAGGGGACTCAATAATCTGGATAGCTTATCGTTAGTTTGCTCCTAAGAATTGAAGAGTTCCCCGTTGCATTGTCATGGTTTCCATGATCAGAACCTAACCAAACTCTGGTAAAAAAAAAATGAATCATTAAAATCGGTTGGTATTATATTGCGCTATTCGACAATTTGTCACGCACATTAGTATTAGTATAAGACTTTATATGATTTTTTCATGAAAGACATGGTCACAACTAGATCAAATGAAAATGGAACCAATCTGGAAGCACCAACTTTTAACTTTTTAACTGCAAAGAGAATCATTAAATTCGGTCCTCCCAGTTAAAAGTTCTGAGGTAACAAACATAAAAAAATAAACACGAATTGATAACCTCCTCCTTTTTTGGAGTCGGCTAAAAAACGCATATTATTATTAATGTTAAATATTTATTGTTTTTACAGTTGTTATATTCGAGTATAAGTTTAATAATAATGCAATTTGCATTGGACTGATTAAAAAAAATCATTGGTTTCGTGTACATCGTTGATCTCTCGGCTTACCTTAATGCGCGAAGAAGCGATTTAGGAATCCTGGGTTAACCAAGCTCATTCAAAGAGCTATTAAACTTATTTTATTTGAAAACTTAATAAAAATACCATCCTCGGAAACATGTTTAAAATAGCGTTTATCAAATAAGGCAAAAAGATACGATCTAAGACTGAACAGATTATTTTCTTGTATTATGATCAATATTTTTCAATGAAATATTTTATAATGTTTTATAAAATAATTTAAATATACAATCCATTTAATTGAGGCCTATCTCAACTAATATGTTAAGTCGGAGAGTTTGTTTGGTACGATGAACGAGATTATCTAATAAATAATAAATAAATACACCCAACAGTCACATACATAGTCCTGACCCCACACTAAGATACGAGTCTTGTGTCGTGGGTATCAATAACTACGAGAGTCTTTTCGATCTCACAAACACCTAGACCCGAAACAAATATTAAGTAATAATGAAAAAATGAAAATTGCTGTTTGTGATGAATAGTCAAATAATCGAGGAAGGCTATTTATGGACTTTATGCAATGCTATAGGAACGGAGCAACAATGAAAAATATGGCAAAACTGGAAAAAAAATCTTTACTTGACATCGTTGTATATAGAACCCGACACATTTTTTACAGATAATTTAGTTTTCTATAGGTATTTATATTATTTGTATTGTTATTTATGTTGAGTGTACTGTGTACTAACATATTAGAAAATAGTAATAAGCTATTTATAAATAATCCACCAAATTTCTAATAAGTTCCTTATGGCTTAAACGACCCTATAAGGATTACGAATTTCCATTGTTAATGGCGAGCAGTTGCGCTTTTGTCTAAAGATTTTCGCTGTGTACCCAATCCATTGTTCTAAATATATTCTCTTTTGAACATAATTAGAATTCAAGAAATGGTCAAGGATTTCCAAAGAACTTCGTACATAATAGAAAATGCATCCATTGGCAGCCCAAAGGGATTTAGTTTATCTACCTGAATATTAAAACAGTACCGTGGTATTTTACTTTATGATCCGTACAACTACGGGTGTACTTAAATGGCATCAATTTTGAAAAATGTTCAGTCAGTGACCGTCCTATGTTGTGACAACTTGTGAGTGTTTATGAGTGCACTTAGTTAATGTTCTGAATTATTCCTAAGAAGTATCTTTGAGAGGGTAAGTGTATTCAGTATATATTTTACGCGTAATGAAATCCTTATTATTGGTATTTATTTACTACATACTCTTAATTTTCTCTGTTTAGTTAATGATGTCGGCACTAAGTTTGAACGCTGGTAACATGGAATTCGATGCTGCTCAAGCCCTTTTGGATTTACAAAGTAATATACGAGAATCTTCAACAAGTCAATGTGAGTAGTTTAATCATTAATTTTTGTTAAGTATAAGTTTAATATTTTATGAACTTAAAATATTAATTGTTACTGTAAAATGATTCCAGCAAGCATTGCACCTCGTTTTCAACCAAAAGAAGACATGGAGAGGGCAGCAAAACTATTTCTAAGCTGTATTATTGCATCCAATCCACCTACACCAGCTTCTGTGCCTGTGACATTGATAGAAAAAAACAACAACAAAAACAAAGCAGCAGCTTTTCGCTTTCCTGCATCATTGAAAAATGAAATAAATAAGGACCCAAATTTTGACGCCAAGAAAGCTGAAGAACAAATTACCTCATATTATCATGAAAAGAAGCAAGGGCAAGCAGTTTTATCTAATAATGCCAAAACTCACAGCCCAAGACCCGTTAAAATTCAACGACATGTATCTACAAGCCCTAAAACTGTAAAGGAAAATGTCTACAAAAAACTAAAGACAAATACACGAGATGCAACTACCCAAACTGATGATTGTTATCAAATACATAAAATTGAGAGTATGGAAGCGACCATTAAAAGTTTAAGCGAGAAAATAAAGTCCTTAGAAGCTCAGATAGAAACCGCTAATGCACAACCATCAGTGCAAAATACGCCAGACTCAAATACTTCTGAAGAAAATGAGATGGAAATTGATGCAGATGATGCCTCTTCGGTGGAATTAAATCCCACCACTACAGATTTTGACACGGTATGTATTAAAAAAAAAAAAAAAAAATATATATCCTAACATTTTACTAGTGTCGAATCTAATTTCATTTTCATTGTAGACACTTGACAAAAGTTATAATAAAGAATCAAATGTTCGCCGTAAAAGTATCGCTTACGCAAATAAGACCCGTGAAAATACTTCTTGCAAAGTTTTAAGAAACCATAATGTAAACACGAAATCGAATGAAATGGTACGTATGACAATTAATTTCTGAATTGGTCTGAATTTCTGAATCCTTTCAGTGTGATTATTATTTTGTTATTTTTTATTTGTTTATAGGTGCCCATTGGCGATGGACATGCAACAATACCTTCGAGACTACTTCGACACATAAATTGGAATTCTTACACAAGTGCTACAAGAAAATTATTAACAGCCGTCTTCTCACGCAGGTTGCTAATAGCTTTTTATTGTAGGCAATATTTAAAATTTAGTATTTCAGACTTAACGGCGTTTTTTAACTTAACGAAATTTCATGTTCTAGGGTGTTGGCTACACATTCTCTCACTGGAAAACCATCACCAGCATTTCCTAATAAGCCTGCTAAAAAGAAATTAGATCCTGCACTAGTTAATGACATTGTGCAAACTGTTGTAGAGAAATGTTGCGTCCCCGAAAACGTTGTAAGGTACGACTGTAAGACCACTTAATATATAGTTTATATGTTGGTTATAATATTATTTTGGTTATTTAAATTAATTCTATTACAGAACAAGCATAACTACAAAGTGTGCGGATGAAAGTAAAATGTATAGAACTCGCCAGAAGAACATCAAGAAACGTAAACATAAAGTCAATAGAGAAAATATTCCACCTGATACATCAGACTCCGAAGACTTCTGATTTTCAATTTTTCATATATTACTAGCGATATTTGCTAATTTAGGGATTTTTAAAAAGGTAACTATTATAGGAATGCAATGCTTAATGGGTAATGATAACGAAAGGTATTTACAACTTAACTTCTTTGTTACAGAAAGTTAGACACTTGGGCGATAAATAGCGTGCATGCATTGACGCCGTTTAACTCCGCCACTTGGGTGTACTACTCTTTCCCAATGCCAGTCTCAAGCCTGGAAAGAGGAGGAGAGGGCGGCCTGTTTTATGGTAGAAGCTAAAATGTAACTTAACGTATAATAATTTCAAACACCTTAATTTGCCTAAATTTTTGATTATAATTACGAAAACAAAACTAATGTTACGATGAACAAATATCAAGTATTTTTATACAAGTACATTATTTCACTTAACTTCACATTTAGAAAAACTTGGTGAAACTTAAATAACTTTTACTAATGTTACAGTTTACTTGCTATGGTTATACGTTACTGATGTTCGAATCAAATGATTGATAATGTTATTTGCTATGACCAAAGTTGAATAAAAATTAAAGATCAATTTTCGAATTGAACAAATCGATTAGTCGATACGAGCATCGTTATCATATTCAATCCTTATTTTATTATCTGTAGAAAGTCTCAGTTCTGAGCTGTCAGGCTGTCACGCAATTGTAAAAATGTGTTGTTGGAATAGGTAGCTGTCGTGGTTGTTTTGATAGGAATTATGCAATTTTAAAGTTCAGTGATCAAGTGTTATTTATTAACACGAAATAACAGACAATGTCTCACGAGACTGATCTGTTAATATCTGTGCCACGGTCATGTATTAATGAATTTTATAACAAGTATATGAATTTAGTTGAAACTTTTTACTGTGTCACACTCTCCAAGAATAAATCGTGTTTGTCGACCGAAAAAACAGATTATGTGTACTTTGACGTTACTTTTAACCTGACACCAACGGAGGAGAATTTCAATACACGAGAGTTGGTGGGCCGTATTCAGGTAAGAGTTTTCTCGAATCATTCACTTACTAAACGAATTCAATACGAATTGAAAAGAAACAAAGGGAAATCGACCTTGTGGTGACTAGTCGTCATCATTTCCTGTCAATTTAATTTGTATCATCTGGTTTTGTCATAACGATATTCTATTGTGATAAGTGTCATAGTTAGTTCATAGTTTCTTACGACGACGTAACTTACCTGACGCGATAACATCCTAATTATTTTGTAAATATTAGATTTCATATCTTTAATAATTGCCAAGTCAAAGATTCTGATCTAGATTAAATTAGTCATCAGAATTATGTTTTAAATGAATTATTATTTCCTGGAAACATTATCTAATCATTAACAGTCCAATAATTCTAAATTCAAATTTCAAACTGTTAACATTCAGCTAAATTGTAAGCATATTTATTTTATGGTGTTAAAATAAATAAATAAATAACTAATTAAATACATGTTTACCACAATACATTTTTTCCATATATTGTTAACATATTATAAAAGTGTAAAAGACCCATAAAATGAATGTTGTATTCAAGATTATGAAAAAATCATAAACATTGATGTATGATTGAAGCTACATTTTTCTAAATTTAATTTAAGAATAATATTAAGAATAATATACATGCCACTGTTACCATCCCGGACCAAGAGTATAATTTGACTATTGATATAACATAAGTACTATTTAACAGCATTCAATTTAATGTAAATTTATTACACTCTGAGGTCCTAATGTGTTAAGCAAATATTTGTATTACATGTTTCAATATGTCTTCTTGGATTCAAAGCCAAATTTTTGTTAAGACATATGTATTATTTTACTATTACTACTATTTTATGTGATATTGATGCATCTTATGATGCTATGCATGTTGATGTTGGTACTACATAACATTGGAAATACCCAATGTTTGTAATGGATTATCACTTTAAAATATTTTCAATTTCTAGATATAATTGTTTAATTATAAGATTACAGGTAGAATGTAATAATAATATGGCAGCTCCGAAGATATATTTATTATTACAATTGAATTTGTAATGGATATATTGGCTATAACCACTCTCAGTTATTCTTAAAATATGATTAATGATTAATAATAATGAATGAATATAATGATTAGGAAAACAAAAAAATAAACAAAAAATAACTATTTATAAATGTATTTTTATTACATTTTTCTCACAATTGAATTATATATTTGTATTAAAGTTTGTGTAACAAGTGTGAAAAGCATATTGGCAGTAGTTTTTAAAGTAGGTCTTACCTTAGGAAGGTCTTATAACAGTCTGATAACTGCAACACCCATTGAAATACCAAAAACATAGTTTGGGTCTACAAAACAAATGTATCTAAGAATTTATTTTAAATTTGAATAGGATATTTCAATAGGATAGAATAGGATTGCTGTTTAGACTAAAATTTGCTCCTTGTCATTTCTGCCCCAGTTCTTGGGTATTTTTTGTGGACAAAAGTCAGTCAGTGGCAATACTACTATAGAAACTCAAAAGCCCAGTTTGCCTATCAAAATTATGAGTAATAATCTTTTGAACTTCAATCTTTGTTTAAAATAAGCAATTTGATATGAGAGATGTGAATGAGAATACCCTGACTCCACAAAAAACAATTCTATACTATAAATACCGTAAAAGAATAAAATTCGTTTGTTAAGGGGATAATTAATAAATCTGGTAATTTAATTTGAATTAAATCATTTTACATGACTTGCAAAGGTTTATCTTGCAAAATAATTGAATGACTCCACACACCATTATTATGACTGATAAAGTCATGATATGATATAGCATAATTTCTATGCACCAAAAAGTTCTATTTAATATGTATTTTTGGAAATTCTTTTTAGTTGGGTTGAAATTTCTGAATGATATTCAATGTACTTTTTAATCAACAAAGGACATTAAACGTAAATAATAATCAGATGCAAATTATCATTAAAAAATATTTTTTTAAAGTCTCTGTTAACGAAACCTTTATTTCGGAAAACAAAATTCTTTCCATTTAGTTTCTAAAAATAGGACAGGTTATTATAAATTTTTTAATCTCACTTTCATCAGACTAAAGAAAACAATTGACTGAGTGATGATTACCTACTGATTACATAAATGATGGTTGCGATCGCGGAATCGGAAAGTACGGTCTGTTCACAGTAGGCTTTACGTTTCCAACGGTGCTATAAACATTGACTTTTATTATACATTTATAACCACAGAGATAAAATGATTAGTCATATAAATTTTCATAACTCGTAGATTGCAGTATCTTGAGATTAAAGAGGCATTACAATAGCAATCTTGACTCAGAACTGATAATATGTTGGGCACATTATACAATTGGTTTGCGATTTGCATGACTTGCGTACCTTGAATGAAACAACTTTGATACGTTGGCCACAAAAAAGTATTAACGATCTATTGACTCGAGCGAAAGATGTTTAGTGCATTGCTTTTTTTTTATCGGCAATTGGTGATAATTTTTTTTCAGTATTAACAATTTCAGTCAAATCTTAGCCGGCTATCATTTATCGCGATTGATGATGTATTGCAGTAAAATGTTGTTAAATAATGCAATATTTTTTTAAATCATGTATTTTAAAAGAATATGATCTAAATTGATGAAAAATTTAAATACATCCATTGAGTCACTATCTTTTGTTTCTATTTACAAATGATAAGAATTTGATAATAACACCACTATTTTGCGATCCAATCTTAAACTAAATGATACCAAACTTGCCATGTAATTTCGATAAGTTTATTAGTTCTATATTTATTATGTACGCCTATCTCTTTTCCTTCATCGGCTAAGAACACAAATAACAAGTTTAAAAGCATGACCGTCGAGATTTTCGACTGCGCGCCTACTCCTAGAGGCTATGACTACTTAGATAGTGAGATACTCACTTCTAAAACAGCTTAAAAAGTGTGGATTTTTCCGATCACATCACACACATCATCAGCCCACATACGTTACGTACGGGTTTAGTCCATCACACTGATCTTGTGCGGGTTGGCGGAGTACAATTTAAAATATTCCAAAGAACTTACAGGTGTGCAGGTTTAAACACGATGTTTTCCTTCACCGTTAAAGCAAGTGATAATTCAGTGTGAATACACACATAACTTCAAAAAGTCAGAGGTGTGTGTCTGGGGTTTGAACCTGCCACCGCCGTGACTCTCGATCGTACGCCCAAACCTCGAGGTCATCATATTAAAGAAATATTTTTCGCTACGTCAACATAACATGCATGATGTGTTAGCTCGCTAGGGTCAGTTAATTAAATAGTTCCAACCTAACCTACTTCAGAGCTCCCCTCTTAAACATGACATATAAAAAGGGTTTTTTAACTTTTTATCAACATAGCTAAACTAAAAAGCATAAAACTGAATTTTATATTTTTAATATGTATCTATCTAAACACTTTACTGTTTTGTCTGTCCTTCCTGTTCTGCCTTGCCAAGAATTCGTAAGGGAAGTTTAAGCTACTCTTGTATCGTAAAGAACAGTTTATTCTAAACCAAATAATGATTATAAATAAAATATAATAATTTTAAAACCAACCTGAGTACATTCTGAGTAAATCAAGACTAAAAAATACTCCCTTACGTAATTCGTTACTGAGCTGCGACTTGAGGAACCGTGTGCTGTGTGTTAGAGATTTCGAAAACGCTTGAATACTTTCCTAGGCACAAAATCCTTATATTTTAATGCAGTAATACCTACGGATTTGTAATTTTTAGATGTATTTTTGAAAAGGGATCTAGTAATTCCCATACTTGTGCCTCAAGTCAACTTTCATGTAAACAGTTACTATAGAAGTAATGTATCAGTTTGTACCTACATCAACGCTTATTGCGTGCAGTAAGAACAAAAGTCACAAAGACATCTAGAAAATGTCTACGTTTATATTTTTTTGAATCAATACGCACTGCGAACCGCATTGCGCGAGCGCGATGCACTTCCACCCTTCCCCATCTCAATCCCTTGCATCTTGCAAGTCTTAGCTCCAAGCACTTAACACTTAGCGTAAGAACCAGCAGGATAGCTCGTTTTATACCTAATCCTTACATTAATCCATGCTCTATGATTTACTTAAAGACTTCATTCACATCTTCTATCTCCATTAGGATTCGTATTTTGATTAACATTATTTTCGCATATGCAATTGTTATCATAAGCTGATGGTGATATAGTAACGGCTTGCAGAAACGACGCTAAATCATTACACTAATCTGAGATTGTATTGCAGTGATATATAGGGTAGATTATAATCAATACAAAGTAGTGGAAATTTGGTCTAACAATTTTGACTCCACAAGGTGGCATTAGGGTAGGTTAGTGTCCAGAATATCTTATCGCCCATAATATTGGTGCTCATAGAACTAAGCTAGGCATAATTTTGTGTAAGATGCGTGTTACAACTAACAGTTTTAGCCTGTGTGTATCAGGTTCGTATTTGTGAGGGGTAATTGTGGTGATCGGTGAGGGATGATCGTCGTTGTTTCTTATGAGAATGAATTAAAATTACATTCTATTCACGATTAAAAAAGGCATAAGCATAGTACAAAACCATGGTATATTTTTTTAAATATGACGTATATCCCAATAATACATTACGCCGGCAATTCACATGTAAGCATATTGATCGTAATGATTAATAGTAGATCGTTGTCGAGATTCGCTACTGTTCACCCAGACATATTTCACAGTTGATATCATTGTCTAAGTTTACACAGGGACGAAATTAGGCACTACCGCAGGGCCTTTATGCTTCCAATATTATAATTTCATTCGGTTTTTATTAACTTCACGAAGTAGGTAATTTATTTGTCATCAACGCAATATCTTCCGGGAATATGCATGAATAAGTTTTATTTCATAGTTATGTCGCATGCATTCATACATCACGTAGTCTTACAATGATCATTTCTCTGCGTGGTTTTTCCTGAAAGGGATATGTGACCGCCATGTATAAAAACATGTGTCGTAATGTGTTTTGGTTCTACATTTGTTAGGTAGCGGATCCAGCGATGGGTCGGATACAAATCAAACACGTATTCGAAACTACATTCCTACGTCACGTGCTTTGTTTTCATTAGCTGTTGTCGGCTTCTCCTATCACCTTATGAATATAGCCTATCAAACCTTGAAGTACGTTTTTGTCCTTAAATTGAGCGGTTCAGTATGAAATTTGTAAATATTTTTTTTAATTATTGATATAAAAGCATTAAAAAAATACGAAAAAATTAGTAATTTTATAGATGATATTTATTTCCGGTATGTTGGAATAATTGAAAGAAGTAGTAGTGGATGCGAGGTATCTGAAACAGTATTGTCGGAGTATGAGAGGTCAACGGTGCGCGGTGTTGTTTGGGGGCCGCCCGCCGGGTGCAGTGGGCGCACAACCCGGATCTCGCGGTGCCCCGCTTCCCCTTCACTCAGCGGGCCCGTGCGTGGAGGTGTGCTGCTGCCCGAGCGCTAGTCTCGCCGCGAAACACGCCGCGCTCGCACATGCGCGCGAGGCCATGCGAAGCGCACACGCACGCGCTCTCTTACACTATTATGTACGCGACTGATAATTCTCAGGTGAGCGCGACTCCGCCGATACCCGAACCCCCGTTAGGGCAAGTTGCCACCGTCCCTCCCGACCGGCCGGGACCGATTCGCCCTCGCGTCACGGATGTTGTCGGCGCGCGAGTTTCACAGTGAGCCGCGTTTTTGCGTACATCGCATTGTAATGATGTTCATTCACGATCAGCCGATGTAACGATCCCGGAAGTAAGGCGCGTTCATTAACGTCATATAGGTATGCTAATTTTTGTACACAACAAACGGACTCCGGTGTAGGAAACGTGTGAGGTTTGGTTGTCATTTCAATGTGAGGAAGGTGATGTGATTTTCATTTGGAAATAGTTTCATTTTATTGCTTTGCGCAAAATTTTAATATATCACGAAATGTGTTGTTGCCATTGGAACCATGGAGTTTGTAGTCACGTAGGTTGTTGTTTTGGGTATTGAATGTTTGTTACGTCAATTGTGTCTTCAGCTGTTCCGTCATTGGTGGCGTAACAAAGATATTGTTCCATTTGTGAAAGCCGAGTGCAGATGGTATAGATGTGCCGGTGTTCACCTGTGGTGTTTGAAGTGTCGCAGGTCCGGGCCCGCACCGGTCGCTGGCGGACATCATGGCTGACTTTCACTTCGACTGCGAGAGCTCTACTAATTTATATTCATTCGTTATCTGATCACGGATTTGAATTTAATAGAGGTGTGCACTCGAATGTTTACGTTTCCTCGAATCTTACATGTAGTGAGCTAATTCCGTCGAGATTCTTGTTTAACAACAATCCGCCTTTATACGTCATCTAATTGAATTGAATCGTCATGTGCGATTAAATTAACTATTATATTGTGGATATTTCGAATCAACAATGAAACTGTTTTTTTTTTTGTCATGATATTCGTGTTTATTAACTTCGTGCTGAGATGGTTGTTTCCCCTTAAATATTTGTATAGAAGGCACGTACGTAAATATGAGTAATGCTTGTAAGTACTACGGACGGATGTTTTGTAAGTACATACACCATGTTCAAGTCGAGCCTTTTGTTGTAACTAAAGAGTGCTAACACGCTTTCAAACAGTTACGTAGTTGATAACTGGCGCACGGGAATTCCCTTTAATTGTCACGTTCCTCCCATAATTGCGAGATAACGATGAGAACCAATGTTTTATTTCCCAATGAATTGTCATTTATAAGGTAAAATTGTTAACTGCGTCTGTATTCTGTACAGAGGGAAACCTTCACTGATCTACTGAATATTTTCCTTGTCTTGTTTCTTATTTAGTCAATAAACAGTGAAGAGTTAAAGGAATGCTACAAAGAAATCATTGTATGTTATTGGTTATTTTATCAGTGATGTAACTTTAATTAGGTAATTAGTTCATATGTAACATTGGACGTTGTCATTGATTAACTTGAATAGTTTTATTTGCGGTTCGCTGCTTTTCGATTTTGACACTTAGTCCAAAGACTAAAAGCTTAAGGACATATTACATTATTTTCACACTACCTTCTGAAACCATCCCTTAATGTTGGAGAAATCAGAAAAGTATGTAAAATTTCACTTGGTTTAAAGGATGTAAGGTTAATAATGGGTAGGGATTTGCCCTAATGTAGAGACCAGCAATGGGTAATCATCTAATATCTTTTACGAAGAAAATATTATTTCGACAAGACCTTCTGTCATTCTGTCTGGTTGTCACTCTTAAGATTATAAATTTCATTGTAAATGGTGAGTTGTGTTCCATTAAGATAAAAGAAATAAGAATATTAATAAAACGTTTTATGTTGTATAACATCACTATCATTAAATTGTAAATATACTAGGTTTGACACGGAACTATACTAAACGGTAGTAAAGTCATTGGCAACATAATAAAAATACCTACTATTTTATATCAAATTCCTATCGAATTAATAATGATAGTCTTTAAACGGTGCGATAAGCGTTCAGAATGTATGTATTAATGTCTTATTAAAATAGAGCAGATAATTAATATCTAGTTCCGCTAACAGACCTGGTATTTTATTACATTTATGAGGAGTTCGACATAAACTTCGACTTTCTTATTTCTATAGTGTCCTATGGGTTGTAGACGCCTGTTATATGACATGTTGTTTCCTGAGTGTTGTATGAAGAGTCTTATTGAGGTGATAGCGTTTACTGGGCGATGCGACGCCGCGGTAAGCGATCCTGAGATCTTGATTGCAGTCGATCTTGGAAACATCTCAAGCTTCTTTTATTAAAAAGACTTTGCAATGGGTGCAAATCTTTAAAATGTTTGCTTTGGACCATATTATTATAAATTATCAATGCTGTCAATAGTTCTAAAGGGTTGACATTTTCCAATGTTAAACAGTTAATTCTGAAGCGGATATTGTTATAAAATTTGCTAATTCATTTTCCGTGTTAGATTATTATGATGTTGTTTAAATTTGTCGTCTCAAATAAGAAGTATTATCTTTATTTTATTGTTGATTGATAAATAATTTGTTTACAGTCATTAGGCGAGCGCGTTGTACTTTGTTCCGGGTCTAATCATACGTATTTAGTAAGATATAATAAGCCGTAAAGATTAAAATTCCTGAAAGACAAATCTAATCTGTCATTTGCCTTGAGTCTTGTCTGACTAATCGTTGTAGAAAGCTTTAACTATGTAAAGCTAATATGGGTTGATGATTTTCTTATGACCCCATTTTTTTTTTCAATGTTAACTAACATTTAGACGTTTTGCCCTTCAACTTTAAAGAAAGCGACAAAATGTAAATTACATAGATGTATTTTGGAAAACTTACAACCTCTTGTATTCGAACTTGCGGTCGTATATTTTGCAACCATTCATGGTCCCAACTGAACTTTTTCTTGTTATATTTAATTATATGAATATAAAAAGCGCACAGTTTGATTTTGATAAAAAGAGTCGTTTGGCAACCTTCTAATATCTTGAAATGTATCCGCGCTGTATCCGGTACAATAACGTTCTGATATAATGCCAATAGAATAGGTAGCCTCGGTGAATAGATAGGGGCCCATTTGTGGTTTGTGATTATTATACATGTCATAATACATTATACAGTTTTTATTGTGTAGTATCTGTGACGTCCTCGATGCTAATTTTTGTTCGGTTAGGTAATCGACGTAGCGTTAAGGATAACGACTTTGTGCTGCAAATGTCACAGAACATTGGTAATCGTTGGGTGGTGTTTCGCGAAATTGTGGCTTATGTATATGAAATTGCTGTTTAATTGTGAAATATTTTACATTTGTTTGTGATAGCGTTTCGCATTTGTGTTTAGTGTTGTTGATATTTAATCCAAATAAGGTATGAAAGTCTCCATTGTGAAAGCCAAATTATGCGCTGAGATGGCTGAAATGTCATTTATTTAAATATGTGCATAAAATGCTATAATTAGGATAATAAAAATACCAGTATCATTATTATGAACTGTTATATACCATCTCAATGCTGAAAGAGATATAAATCCTCTTTAGTGTAGATCACGCACAATCTACTACAACATTAGATATCAACCAATTGATACTGGCTGTTTTAGTTAGTACACGTAGAGAGCTTCAAAGACTTCGATGTCATAAATAGATGTCTTCCAGTCAATGATTAACAGACTACAATTAAAAAACTTATTAATAATCACGGTTTTTACAAGAGACAAATAAATATTAATATAAATGTGGTTTTCCGGTGTCTTCTAATGAATACACGACTTTTCGGGGGATAATTTATTTTTTGAATAAATCTTTTAATTTAAATCCGGTTGTGGGATCATATTTGCAACGATATCGCTTACGTTACGCGGGCGTGATCTTGAAAATCAAACTTTTGATTGGTTGTCCTGGTTTAATAAAAGAAAATAATGTGAAAGTTATCAGTCATTCCAGGTACGAAATATAATAGCCTAAGTTTAAGTTAAGAGTTTTCATCTAAATTCGTCGGCTCCCATATGTATTCGTGGATCTCTGCCATGTGTTTCGATGCGGGAGTTGAATACGCATTCTGTCATTTATAAACCGGCAGTCATTCACCACGTCACGGTTCCATTTAAATGTTGCTCATTGATATTATAATTTGTGTGAGCAATTTGAAGCAACGAATCAATCAAGTTTTTATAATTTTAATTCATCTATCGTTTAAACTGTTAAGATAACAAAAGTGATTATCGCATTTTTATTATTCGTAGTCGAGCGGATGTTGTCGAACGCCGTGTATTTTAGGTGCAATATAAGGTTATAAAAAAAACAATATTTAAAATTTGTTTCGAAATAAATACTGTAACTTCTTTCACGTTTTTAATTAGTTGCATGTCCCACATTGTAAAACCCCAGGTAAAATTAAAGTATGAAATTGCACCAACGTGATGTTTGAAAATATGATGTACTATATCAGACAATATATAATTAGACGATACACGTTGATGATCTGCGGTTGATGATAATGATGACCCGTAGCAACATACATACGTAATTGCATATATTAACTTGATAATTAATTGTTTTATTATTAATGTGTGAAGTTTTTTATTTATTAGATTTCATTAACGTAATATTGCTAGGGGCAATATAATATAAAGTTTAAATTAAATTCCATGTTCTGAATTTGAGATAAACCTAATATTTTTTTTGGCGTGTATGAATAAATAAAGCGAACAGCATCAAGCCATCAGTATAATGTCAATGCCTAACCTTTTATTTACGTCCATCCAATATTGTCGCCTGATAAACATTCTATTAACGTCATCTGTTTTCTAACGAGCCCGACATCTGCGTCAGAAAAGTAGCAGAAATCGCGGCTCGGGCACGAATTAATTTTATCATTATTTTTCAAATCGCGATGCCACGCACTGTCCTGATATGCGATTGTCGAATTAAAGCATGATAAATGATTGACTGCGTGCACTGTCGCTATAGGTATGTATTTTTGTTATGGTAACCGAACTGTGTGCACTGGTGTGGTGTACAGATATGCGCGTGTGTGTTAAGTGTGTCGCGTGCCCGCATCCTGTTGGCGCGTGACGTCACATCGCACGAGGTGGCGCGCGCCGACGTCGCCCGTGCTCTCCCACCCTATTGGCCAGTGTTTATCTCTTCAGCGAACCAGCGATAGAATTTCTCCTCAACAAACGGAACTAATTGTACTCACTCACCCGCAGACATCATTATCGGTGTATTGATAGTGGCCGGCCGCTCCAGCGCTCTACCACTGTCATACTCTCATTACGTCTGTATCTTATTACATTTCGACCGTTTTTAACAGCTGGAATAAATATGCAATCAATTTAGTTCTTGATTCATCATGTTGTGTATGTTTCGTTTATTGGATGGACTCATTATTTTCTAATTTTTTAAATTAATTTTTGCTATTTATCAAATTGGTGTAATTTAATAATCAAAAATTGAAGAAACAAATAAAAAACACTTGAGTGGGACTTGTAGCTGACCTTAGTATTAGAAAAACATATAAATTAAATCTTGCTATTCGTTCACGCCCTGTTTTTCTCGGTATTCGCACTACCAAGAATGTTAGTATTGGAATATTACGTGGCTCCGGTTGTGCACTGCACTCAATCTATCAGGAGTTAGCAACGAGGGTATCTAATAAGTTTCCCGAATACCCCTTAGCGTTACGTATTTAATAATGGCGATAACCTTTGCTAATTTACGATGTAAATATACAAATGCGTATTTGATTTAATTACAGTCGCCCTTTGTGTCTAATCTACAATTAAGTGTCTATTGACGTCATTATTATCTCAGACCCCGGTGTAATAATAGAAAACGCGACTTGAGTGATGTCAAAACAAACGTTTTGTTCTGGCGCCTGTTAATGTGGCTTTTAGGGTTACTCGGTCACATCACATCTGGCTTCATTAAATGGATGGATTAATACAATGGACTATTAAAATGTAACGTTAAGCCAGATCACATTCATTGAAATGAAATTCTTGTAAAACCAGTTATATTATTTGACTGCGGTGTTAAAATTGTCTGTTGAATAAGAAAGAACATCAAAATGTATTGCACGTTCGGTGAACCACAAAAGTAAACTATTCGTAAAAAGAAATGAATTGGAATTTCAAATAGTGTGCATGCAGAGTGGTTAAAAAGCCACAATCTTAAATTAGACGAACGAGATTACAAGCACTTAGCACATTCCGTCACGTGCCCGCCGGAATACTTCTGTAATAACTACATTTTGACGTCGTCCCACCCAGATACAGCTAATAATTTAAATAAATTTAACAGAAAGCGGAACTTATGCCGCCAACGTCCTACGTTCTCTGCTAATGATGCAATAAGACCTTCTAATACACTCTTAATAATAGTTATACGAGATAAGAATCTCATTACTGTGTCATTAAATCAGCGCATTGATTTGGCGCAAATTATTTGACGTCGTTCGTGATTAACTAGGTCGCGAAGACCTTAGAAGTGTTTTTGTCAATAAAAATACCGGTGACGTAATACGTTTGCGATTGTTTTAAGTAATCCGGCGGATTGTTTGTTCCCGATTTCATTAGAAGAACAGGCAATCGGGAAAAAACGTAAACAAACGTTCGGCCAACGTAAACGAGCGTGGCGAACTTAGCGGGATAATCCGACGGGGTTTTTTGTTTTGTCTTAAATATTCGCTACTCGTCATGAGGAAATTGTCTCACACCAACGCTTTTGTTTTATGAATACGTTGTGGAACACCATTCTATTCTCAAGTGACAACCTTTTGTCAATCAAACGCAAACGGAATCGACAAAAATTCAAAATTACTTTATTGAATACTAGTTCTCTATAACGACGTATGCAATCATCGTTAATGAGTTGGCCTCAAATGTATTAATCAAATATTTTGAACGTTTGACGCAGCCAGTAGGTGCACGAGTTTAGAATTTTCTTCGAACTATAAATTACAAATTAAAATCTCGTTCTTGATGTCATAAATTATCTGTATTGTTCTGAATACCAGTTCGTTTGAAATGTTGATCGTTTTGCATTGATGTTTTTGGTGTAGTTATGTTCAACTATATCCGTGCACGTTTCTCTAACAACCACACGGCGGACTCCGCACACTATATTTTTTAGAAAGTCGCATCCGGCTACGCGTAGAGGCGGGGCGCTTCCGAGCGGCTGATGCCGGATGTAGGCTTCTACCTGAGGCCTACTAAACTTTATCGCGTTGCCGACCCGATACCTAGACTCACAATCATCCTGAATTGAGATCCGTTTAGAATCTTCGGCTTCCATCTGTCTAGTCCATGTACGCACATTACATAATCGCTTTAGCGACCAAGTTTGCCAATGTAATGATGTAAGCGTTCAACTGAATTTCTTTTATTTCGTAATTGGACATTTTATCTGATCTACAACGTGTAGTTATTTCACCGGCGTTGGTAATTTGCGAAAAAGTCTGTCCAGTCGCGTATTGCAAGCGGCTTGAAACAAAATTGAATTTAGATTATCAGCCAACTAGGTCTCAATGCGGATCTCGTCTGGATATGACTAACTAGTATTTTGTAGATATTATCCTAGAGAATTCTTTGAACGCACGTAGGCAACCGCCCGCCACGTTTGTTGTTGCGTTAAAGATTTTAAGAAATATTTTTGTGAATGTAAAATAATGAATTACAACCGGTACGCTCGACAGTTGCGCACACGATAAAGGTCAATGATCATCTGTAGATCCGCTTCGGCGCCCTCATGACCCTGCCCTGAGCCAGCTTCGGCTGTAGTGAATAAAATTTGCTTATTGATCAATAATCGTCGCTTCTCAACAGATTAAACAATTTATTTATAAAACGCGCGTAGAATCGCTAATGTTCTCCCGGTACACGTCATCGTCATCGTATCTACTTATGTTTTCTAGAAATAATGTTTGTTTTAATTTTTAAT
Source organism: Cephonodes hylas (assembly GCA_030295005.1). Lineage (NCBI taxonomy): Eukaryota > Metazoa > Arthropoda > Insecta > Lepidoptera > Sphingidae > Cephonodes > Cephonodes hylas. The sequence goes on along the minus strand of AP025376.1, from coordinate 8,615,596 downwards.
AAATAGACTTTGTAATTTGGCGATATTTAAGTAAATGGAGAGCCTTATTTTTTGTCTAACTTATAAATTGTGTTTATTGTAGAAATATGTGGAGTCATCGTTGGGGTGGGCGGGCGAGCGCGGCGAGGACTCTAGTTACGACTCGGAGTGCGAGGACGAGAGCGCGCATCGGGCAGCGTCCAGGACGCCCTCCGACACGCTCGCCGCCGAGTTCGCCGAGTATGTCACTCTCACTCCGCCAGTATCACCCGCACAACAAGTAAGCTACATTACTCCTCAATAATTTTACAATTGTACTCTTTAGGGATACTTTTTTATATTAATGTATATTTGTTCACTACAGACGAAAATCGAGTTCGCCTTGAAACTTGGGTATTCAGAGAAATTAGCGCGAACTGCACTGCACCGGCTCGGCCCCGACCCGCCGCGCAATGAGTTGTTGGCGGAGTTGATCCGGCTGGCGGCGCAGCAGCCGCCGCGCGCGCTCTCCCCGCTGCCGCCCGTGGAGCCCGACCCGCCGCCCGACCGCGCGCCCCTGCGACACATCGTCATCGACGGCAGCAACGTCGCCATGAGGTAACTTGCACTTATTTATCGACAGCGACGGAAATATAATTTGCTTTCAGATACGTAACAACAATTTTTTCTTTACAGTCACGGCAACAAAGAAGTATTTTCTTGTCGCGGCATTGAAATATGCGTGGAATGGTTTCGCGCTCGTGGTCACAGAGAGATAACAGTTTTCGTACCCAAATGGAGGAAAGAAGCGTCACGTCCCGACAACCCCGTGGCCGACCGCGACGCGCTCGAGCGACTGGAACGGGAGCGCGTGCTCGTGTACACGCCCAGCCGGCTGCTCGGCGGCAAGCGGCTCGTGTGCTACGACGACCGGTACGTGCTGCGGCTGGCCGCCGAGACCGACGGCATCGTTGTCTCCAACGACAACTACCGCGACCTCGTCGTCGAGAACCCGGAGTTCCGCCGCGTCGTCGAGGAGCGACTGCTCATGTATTCTTTTGTCAACGACCGATTCATGCCTCCCGACGATCCGCTGGGCCGCGCCGGGCCCACACTCGACGCGTTCCTGCGCGCGCCGCAGTCCCGCGCCGACCCGCCGCCCGCCTGTCCCTACGGGCGCAAGTGCACGTACGGCAACAAGTGCAAGTTCCACCACCCCGAGCGCGCCGGCCGCCCGCACAAGTCCGTCGCGGAGAAGCTGACCGAGCGCGCCCAGAAAGCGTTGCGCGCGCGGGACCTGCACACGGTGAGCCTGCCGCCGGGCGGGCGCCCCGCCGACGTGAAGCGGCCGCTGGTGCGCGCGCAGTCGGCCACGCCGCGCCTCGCCGACGCCGCGCTCGCCACGCACTTCGACCGCGCGCAGCTGGCGCCGCCCGGGCCCTCGTTGGCGCCGCCCGGCCCGCTGCTGGCGCCCGGTCCGCCGCTCGACGTCAACCCGCACCGCAAGCTGGCGCGCCAGCTCACGCTCAACCCGGCGTGCGACCCGCGCCTGCACTCGGCGGCGACGCGCGTGGCGAGCGCGCCGGCCGTGGGCGGCGGCGGGGCGGGCGCGGGTGTGGCGGGCGCGGGGGGCGCGGCGGCGGCGCTGGCGGGCGCGCTGGCGCCGGGCGTGTCGGAGGGCGCGATGCAGCACTGGGACGCGCGGCGCCGCATGCGCTTCCACCTGGCGGGCATCTTCCCCGAGGCGCAGGTGGCGGAGGCGATGGCGGCGCACCCAGAGGAGACGGACGCGCAGCAGATGTGCGCCATAATCCTGGCGCGGTACCGGCCCAGCGAGGCGCCGCCGCCGGGCGCGCCGCACTGACGCCGCCCGGAATCGGCCTCGGCCGTCGAATTGCCCCCGGTTTTGTTGGAAACCGGGCCGCACGTTCGAACTCAGGCGTCGATCTGGGAGAATGATTGGACATCGAGCGCGGCGAAGAGAGAATCGGACGTCGAGTCGATGAGATTTGATGCCGGATGAAACGTTATTTGTATTGTCCTTCGACGTCCCGTTAGCCTTCTATTTATGTTTTAATGAATACGGTGGTAATTCCCTCGAGCCGACCGCGCCCGTATGCGTGCGACAGTCCACTACTCTGTGTAATATTGCATAGTATGCTTCTGAGAAGTGTACGCCGTGTAGTTAGATGCGACTAAGCGTAGATGTACAACATTTGTTTCCATTAGACAATAAAATCTTGTTGATTTTTTCGTCACATTATACTAACACCACAAAAAAATAAGATTAACGACGTTCGCTTGAATTTCCAAGTAATAATGTAGTTGACACATACATATTGTATGGGTGGAAAATTTGAAAATTACTAATAACACTATGTTATATCTCTTTCCAATATAGAATGTAGATTAAAAAATCAATTTAAGGTCTATGATGGTATAAATCATTATTGGTACTATGTACCAACTAAGTTAATTTAGGTGTAAAAACTATTAACATTATAAATGTATGACATACTCTTTAATATTCTCACTTTCAAAACAAGCAATTACAATATGTATTTTTGTTAAATATACATGAGCGATTAGGGCACGAGAATGTAATGGAACACGCACGGAATGTGTCAAATGCATTGACATCACACAGTATTTGCAATAGTGTAAGCTCCATGGATGAAATAGAATGTATCAATAGTCTCCTTGTACACCTACACCTTCCACAACGAAAACTTTTATATTGTAAACATTTTTATAATATACTTAAATATGTAGTATGTACATCAGTTGCCTTAATTGTTTTATATAAATCATACAATGTATTATATTGGGGACACCCCATTTGCTTAGTGCCGAAGTGATATTAGTCCAGTACATTTTGGATATCTTTTCACCACTGTTAAAGACTTGTTTCGCTATGTAGTATATTTTAGATATAAACAATGGCCAGCTATCATTATGGACTTTAAGTCATAGATATAACTATGAGAAAATCTGTTGTTTGATTTTTATTAAATTGAACTGTTTGAAAACTTAAATGCAATGCATCGAATGAAAATGTAAGATAAATGTATCTGCTCTTATGCTATACTTCATAGAATGATTGTTGTTATGTTTGTATAGATTCATTTTTATGGAGTATTGCATGTTAATATATTTTAGTATAGTTCAGCATTACAATCAAATTTTACCATGATGGAACATGGAAGTGTTTAAATTGAACATTTTTGTAATGACATTATGGTAAAATATGGTTGCAGTAGTCAGAAATGTGAAGGCACAGCTTCCCATTTAATTTAGCAAATGCATTGAGCCTGATCAAATCTGATTACTGGTGTGCAAATCCACATTCCTTCTGGAATGTATAAAATAATCCATGTCTTTTTTGACATTATAGTTTATTGATATTTTACAAATAAATATATCTAGCAGAATCAGGTTTTTTTTCTCTTCACCCTGTTTGGATTACCTAATATTCTCTTCAATGTCATTTTCATAAATTCACCATTTTTAGATTGTGGTTTCAAACTGTCAGCAAAACGAATGAAACTTTGACCTGAGAAATCATTATTTTCTAATACCACAGCTCCAGTTGGCACAAATACTCTGCTTTTCTTATCAGACCTGTATAGATGAAGAGCCTCTTTTTTCGAATCATTTGTTACAATATTCAGATTTTGCTTAGTAACTTCAACATCCATGGGTTCTACATTGGTCTGATTTTGAGGTATTTTCTTAACTTGATATTTATGTGAGATAGTTAATATTACATTTCTCAGGTTGGGCAGGTGGTTATTTTTGATACAAAGACAACTTGTACCAATACCAAAATTATTAGCACTGACTTTCTTAAAATCTACCATACATATGACTGGTATATTGGCTGTAACACAAGCTTCAACAGTGGGTTGTACCATAGTCCGAGGTTCAACCATAGCCTCTATAATTACAGCCCAACATTGTCCATTCCGAATAGCATTTAGACATTCTGTCATACCAAAAATAACCCCTTCTACTTTCCTGGAAATAAAATATAATTTTTAAAAATTTCTTAAAGCTATAAACCATAACTATTAAATACCATAGAATTATATTTTATAAAAAAAAACTATGTTACAATCTCATTATTAAAATAATCTGTGTTACTCATATATCATCATGAACATGAACATACATGATAATTTACTACTCATACATACAGCAAGGATTAATATAATATGTTTATATTCAACTACATGGAATACAAAACTCCTATGAAAACAGAGCAACTTACGGTATAGGAGGTGGTTTAGGCCTTTTTGATTTCTCAATATCCTTTATTTCTTTCCAATGTGGCTTTTTAAACTCTGGTATTTTTATTTTGTGTTTACTTATTTCTGCTTCTAATATTTTCGACTCATCCTCTGAGATTTGTGGCCTAAAATGGGTAATAAATATATGGTTATCTTTGTGCAGTACTTAAATGTAGCCATAACAGAAGTCTTTTTTTACATGAAAAAAACTTGTACCAAAACCAAAATTATTAGCATTACAAGCATGTTTAAACCGCAATTAGTTTCTCTCTCTTATAAAAACAACTTGTCCGAAAAAATATTCATAAATGAGAATTCCGGACCTAGTGATCCTTTTCTCAGTCTCCTTCCCACCCGATTATGAATAATGACCAGAGAGTAGAATTCTAATAAAACACTCTTTAATAACTTAAAATTTTCAAAATATATGGAGAATACCAGTTTAAAATAATGCCTTACAGTATTTTGTTTCACAAGTCAAATACTAACCAGTGTAATGGGTCAGGTCGACACAAAACATTCTTTATACTCTTCTTTATCTTTCCTTTGCTTATTGTTTTCTTCTTGGGCAACGTCTGTGCTTCCATTTTATAATAAGAACACTTATTCTATCATCAGCTCTTCAAATATTATTTAATCATTAGATTTAATGTTTACGGTCAACTGATAAACAGCTCATAACCTGAAATTGTTGATGTTCATTAATAATAATAAGATACTTTTATATCTTTTATACGTCACGTCTTTTTTTATTTTTTTTAATATTCATTGACAAACATATTTCTACAACAGGTTTACTTTTATTTATTCCTTACAGATTATTATTCTTCGTAATTATTTAATACGACATTTAGTAAAATGAAAATATCAAGTTTCAAGATTACCTCAATCTATGATTTGAAATACTCTTAAAAAAAAGACTCCCTTAGCTAGAATATATTATTAATTTATAATCTCTATCACAAAAACCACCACAACAAAATTATAACCTCAACGAAACAAATCACGTATTTTGTATTTTTTTCTATCAGAGGCAAGGCAAAGACGCTTGGCCTATACAGCCATAACATGCAGGCATATATAGAAATAATTTCAGTTTAATTTTCTATAGATTTTATCAAAATGTTATTGAATATAATGTCAAGGAATTTTCTTTATATATATCTTACGTAGATATTTAAAGTAGTCACATATTTATTAGATGCTATCGCTTGTATTGCCAGACCGCTCTTATGAGAGGATGTGGTTCTCAAAATAAATAATTATTGTTCAGTAAATAGAACAGAATCCGATTTGAAGCTTAAACATAGTATTTACTTTCAAAACAGGAACAATATTATAAATTAATTATAAATAACTTATAAATGAAAAACATAAAATAATAGGGTACAAGTTTGAAAGGGATTTTTACATATTTTTTACCAAAATATTGTGCAGAATTTTAAAAACCATATACTAGTTCAATTAGACACATACTCAACGCACCTTGTTAAGCAGATTTTGGACTTAATATACTGGACTATGTTACGATTCACCTATCTTCAAAATGACTAAAAGTGAATTCTTCAATGTACATGGAAAATCCTTCAGATTTATAGATAGGTAATAATATCAGGTTTCATACATTATGCAAGCTTTATCTAATAAAAAATTTCTTAAGTTATATCAGGGACCGGAGCAAAGGCAACAGACTTAATTATTGTATGCCCAAATAAGACAGTTAAAAAGTTTCGCTCTTACACTTGTAAATATTAGTGTCAAAATGATACTTGAATAAATCGTTACGCTTGGCGTCGTCGAGAGCAAAAAAAATTGGATCGGTCTAAAATGATTTCCGCTGCAATACATCAATAAACACAACAAATATTTATCATTACTTTGAAGTTTGAGTGCTGTGGGTCTGAAAACTTATTTTTCATTTCCGTCAGCACACTAAATACTGTGGTTAGCGTAAGACCTTAAAACCGTTAATCAATTACATTTTTTAAAAAAGATTCGTGGTCTCGCAGATGCGCGTGTGCTGTGTGATCTCGTAGTCCGGGGTTCGATCCTGGGTCAGGCCGAGTTCTGATAGGTCTCTCCAAAAAATTCTCAGTAGCAGCACGAAGTCTGGCAATGTGCCCGAAATGCAGCTATAGGTATTATATGCTTTCTATTACGTGGGACAGATACATACCTGACGAAATGTGAGTGTAGAAACGCACCACTGTTTTCTCCGTCGCGGTACGTACAATGTACGTAGGTACGTAGTATTTTTTTTTCCTAAAGCCACGCTCATTGGGTGGCGGAAGTTATATTTCGTGAAAACATGTCGGGCAGTATAAGGATTTAATGTAGCTGCAGCTGATTGCATGTAGCTTTTGTGAATGTCTTGGCAACGTAAAACAAAATAGTACAACCAGGGAAACGAACGTAGGACATTCAAACGCAGGCCGCGCATTTAGGCCGCATAAGCATATTCTAGTGTTCTCTAGTAAGTTATAACAATAATATAAGTTGTAATATTGAGTAGTTCTAAGTATATTAAGACACCTCCCCGTTATTCTACAGACAGATATTAGAACCCAAGATACTTAAGATCTCAGACCCACCTCCAGTTAGAATATGGTATTAACTTGTAACAATATCCAATTAGATATTTAAATATAGCAATCGCATTAATAGATACAAAGTTATTAAAACAATAATCTATAAAATTTACAAGAATAATCCATGTTTTTTGAAAAAGTCATAAAACATAATTCTCAAAGTTCCTCTATTCATATGAAACAAAAGAAGAAAGAATAAAAGTCTATTGTTTTATGCAGTTTTATAACTCAGCGAAGACAGCACGAAATTACAAAAGATTATAAATCTCCGCTTAGAAACCTACTAGGAAGTGGTTGCAAAAAAGGATGCGTTTTTTGTCGGCCCCAATGCCGTTGGCGAAAATTCTCATTGTTCGAGGGCCTAAGGGCGGGGGACCGTAATTGTTGTAAGGGTGCAATGAAACTTTTACCTGAGGCACGGAGCAATAGACCCTTGCTCGAACTATTCATTGAATTAGTAACGTTCGTGATTTCTAGTCGTGTCTATGATGTCGGCGAGGAAAAGTGAGAATTGGCTCCTGGTGGAATGGAATGGTGGTGGCAAAGACGTGGTGTACATTAAGTCAGTGTTGAGTCCTCTGAATAAGGAGTTGAAGGCTGGTGATCTGCTGACGGCTAACAGGAAAGGAGAGGCACATGCAGCCACACTTATTGCCCGGGCACGTAAGTAATTCACAAATCCATATTTTTCTCTGATGCAGAATATATCAATACGCAGAGTAACAGGACCTGTGAAGTTTAAGTTCAAATTTTGCTAATTAAAATTTCTTGGAATTCTAAGATATTCCATAACTAGTTTGATATGCATGTATAAAAGGACACCGTGTAAGAATGAAATAACAGCTCTATTTTCTTACATCCATAACTTATAAAAGCTGGCAATTAATCATTCTTTATACGTATAATTTATTGGATCCGGTTACGAAAATAGAAACCGTTCTAATAAAACTTGTGGAACTTGTCCGTTAGATATTTGAGCGCCTGATGTTACAACTTGTTTCTGAATTTGTATATTTTTAATCCACAAATTTCCTCAAAATTATTGTCATTAAACTCAAAATTATTTTATATTCCATCGATTTTGTTTCGACTAAAAAATTATAATCGCCTATTTTAATAATATTACCTATATAGAGTCAATTGAAAAATATTGAACGACTATGCATTATGGTAAAAATAATTGTAGTAATATGTTAATGTCGTTCACATTGCCATAAAAATAAGTACCTACATATTAATGATTTATAAAATTTTACTAACTTTTAAATTAATATTTAAATAGGAGAACGTCACATGTTGGACTCAAAACTCACGGAAGCTGAACCAGCTGGTCCCAGCATGAAGAACGACGAAGACCCCGAGGATTTTTCGGCTAGTGGGTCGTCATGGGAGCCCAGTGACGATGGAGCGATGTCCGCTGATTCAGACACAGTATGTTTTTGGGTGAATTGTAACGTGACAAGAGAAATGTTTAAATAACTGCCTTGTAGTGTATATTGTATTATTTTTTAAATTTAATTTCAGGTTGTTACAAAGAAAGTCAAATTAGAAAAGAACAAACGACAGTATTCCAACAGGAGATCGAGCAAAAAAATTCTAACACCATCGAATAAAGTAAATGCGGTTATACCTAAATGTATGCAAAAATCACATAGTAATTCATTCAGTCGAAAAAGAAGCTTCAAGGAAATAGGAAAAAGTAACTCAGTCAACAAATCGTTTGCGGATTCAACAAAAAAATATAATGGTTCAAAGGTAGAAACGAGCGGAGAAAAAGTAACAATTGATGTGCGAGAGCTCATAAACATCAGAAACAGTTTTAAGACCCTTTTTAATATGATAGATGATTTGAAAAAGGCGGTTGTGCCTAACTACGTTCCGATAGAGCACGATGAATCATTAGACAATATACCGATAATAAAGGCTACAGAAACAATAGATGACAACCCAGAGGACTTAAAAGACGAGGAAAATAATGACAGTGAAGAATTTGATCGGTCCGATGATAATGTTTTAATAACTAATAAATACGATAATCAAAGAGTAATGCAAGTCAAGTCAGCAGAAAAGAAAAACGAAGACAAGGAATGGGTATGTATTCAGTGATCACTCTACGGTTTAAATAGTAGTTGTTGATTGGAATATAACATTAATTTAACAGTTAGCGGTTATGTAAGGATCTGTAGAAATTATATTTTATTTGCAGATACCAATTGGGAGCGGCAAAACATTAATACACGCGGATCAATTTAAGAAAGTAAATTGGCGATCGTACACCATAGCAACAAGGACATTATTATTAGCCGTTTTTCCAAGAAGGTAACTACATATTGTGAATTCTTTTGTTTTTCGAACTTCATTCTTTTATTTCTATTTTTTTGTTCTTTCTTTTCAATCCAATAATTATATTGTTACAGAATATTAGCCACTCATTCATTAACTGGAAAACGATCGCCAGCATTCCAAGATAAGCCTGCTAAGATGTGTTTGGATCCAAAAATAATATCTGATGTAATAATGGAGATTATGGACAGATTTCTTGTCAAAGAAAATCTAGTCAGGTTAGTGGTATTTTATTTTTATTTTTTTTAGTAATAGTAATTTAATTAGTCTGGTTTATTTAAATAATGAATTTATCTTAAAAATAATTCCGATTATTATTAAATTATCTTAAGAAGATAAACACGTGGTATTTATCTTCCAGCTGTCATTTGAATAATCTATCTATCTATATCTACTGTTATATTTCTAGGAGTATCATAACTACGAAATGTGCGGATGAATGCAAAATGTGGAAAACGAGATTGAATAAGAAAAAGTCCAGATCTAGCAAGAATCAAGAAAACGTACCACCTGAAACTAACGGAAACTACAAAAATGATGGAATTAAGTCATGAATATATTGTACAACTACGTTTTTAGTCCCAATTCACCTATGTATGCTCGTACTTAAGCTAAGTGTAATTAATTACAATGCTAGTACTTTATTGATAAATTCTTAAAGAAATAACTGTGCCCAAAGATTTTAAACCGATTTTTCTCTCCACTTTTGTCACTTAATATGTTGCGATAATTGCTACACTATTGTTTAAGTTATCTTAGAATATTTATTAATAGGTTTGTAATATTAATTTTTAATTTATAGCAATAAGGCTGTGAGAATAACCAATGAAATTACAGAAGTAATAAATCTGTAAAATATTTTATTTCGTTGTTAATCATAAAGTATAAACATACACGTTTTTATAAACTAAGTAAAAAAGACTAGAATCGTATCGATGAAAGCGATCATCTATATCAATGTTAAATACATTGTATATCCTCATTCATTAAATTTAATTAGACAACCAAAACATCACTAACGATACACAAATCAATAAATACTGTGCTCAAATGCATTTACGATGTCTTGGGTTTAGCAATTAATACTAAAAACCTTTGATCAAATATCGATTCCGAAATTTCCACCGAAATTCAAATACTGCTGGTCGATATTTTAGAGCTGCAAAAGTTATCAAACTTTAAATATAGATGGCATATTCTTGATTTCGAAAGACTAATTTCCTTGCTGGAAAATACCGAGAGGTGAAAGCACTAAATCTGTATTGGTACTTGCTATAATGGCTCTCATTAACATCATATCGTCTGGTGTAAATTGCCAGCCGCTTAACTGGCCGAGGCTTTGTAGCTTTGGACAATTCTCCATGAGTAATTCGACAGTATCCCGGGTCAGGCGCGGTGCATTCGGGAACCATATTGCTTCTAGATGCTCGAATTTGTATCGACGTAGCATTCTGAAAAAATACATTAATTTAGAAATATTTAGTTGTTGCTATTACTTTATTGTAACTGATACGTTAAGTGGCTACATTATAGTTTTAAAATTTTGTGTGGATAATCCATGGATCTATAATAATAATAAGTTTAGATATTAAGTCCATGGGATAATCGAACAAAAGACAGATAAAAACCTTTACTTAAACTGATTTTCTCCTTCGCATTCATTTTATGACAGATAATATTGATGACGTTTTTAAGAAAGTTTAAAAGAAAAAATTAAGCAAAACGGCGAAAGATACAAGATAGGTCTTTGCCTGAACAGCTTCAATTCTGTTGACTGATAAATGTTGAGATTTTGATCCTTGTCAAAATAGAAAGCTTTTATTGAATAGCCGAAGAGGCATGTATCTAAGAAATTTTACGCCTTGATATCAATTCCACTGAAAGTTACGGCGAAGTAATAAAATATTTTTATACTAATATCCTTAAACGAAATTGAGAATTGCATTTATTTGTTAAGGAAATTATATAGTAACTTATTTTTAAAAAGGCATTTTTTGATCCTAAAGTATGATATGAATGACAAATTTTAATCAAAATATAGAAGAAAGGCTGAAAAAATGAAACCTACCGGGACATATCATTGTCATCCAACTTGATTTCATCACCGATTATCAATTTCTTGAGATTCGGGCTGGCTGTCATCAAATATTTTAGACACGACGTGGACAGATTACCTTGAATAATTTCAATATGTTCTAACTTGTTGAAAGGTATTTCTTCCTCGTGTGTCGCAGTTTGAATCCCATAGAATTCTAAACTTTCTAGATTCCTGCATGTTTCTGCTATCCTTGTAAAATTGAATGAACCTGATGCGCCTGACAACATAAGCGACACTATTTTGTATCCTATTTTTTCCAGTAACTGATGGAGTTCGTGACATTGAAATTTATTCAATTTAATCTTATTTACGTTACTTAAATCCTTAATTTGTGGTAATACTCCTTGATCGGGATCTTCTAGATAGATCGTTTCGAGCATCGGACACAAAGCGACGATCGCTTTCATAGTCCTCAAATTCGTGTTCGCGTCATGTAAATATTGCAATTTTGTTTTGAAATTCGGTGGACAATCTGTATTGTAGGGTAAGTGACCCGGTTGTGGCCACCGACCCCTTTGTGGCCATTTAGAACTTCAAATCGTTATAACTAAGGCAAAAACAAATATATTACTCTAAGGTTTACGGGAATAAATATATCTAATATTAGCAAAACTGATAGCGTTAACAGCTTTGATGTGTCAAACTTCACTTCAATCCAACAAGTCATTATTTTTTGACGAGCGTCAATTGTTATAAGTCTTAGCAAAAAGGCTAAGGCGAGCGGGTGAGTAATCAATCATTATTTTTTAAACCCTTCTTATTTCTTTAATGTTTATGTTAATCCTTCATTAAGAATACACTGTCTAAATAGTACTAATGATATTTTATCGCTATTTGTTTATTAAGTGAGGTTATGAGAGTGGCCACTAATGGAGCCAAAATGAATGACTTTTCCCATCTTTGGCCACATTACTGGCCTGCACGTAGAACCCCACTTTTGGCCTTAATTACTTAGCTATTTTGATATAAGTAATCTATTAATTTTCAGAGTTACGATTATAAATTATTATGTTGAGAAAGGTGGCGGGAAACGGATGGATGAGGGCTGCTCAAGACCGGGATGGTTGGCGCTTTCTTGGGGAGGCCTACGTTCAGCAGTGGACGGCGATAGGCTGATTGATATATTAATTGATACGATTATAATGCCTCCATCGAAATTCAAGCATGAATTCAAGCAGAATTCCAGAATTCAGAATTAATTTAAGCAGTGATGGCCTCGAGGTTTGGGCGCGCGGTCGAGAATCTCGACGGTCGCGGGTTCGAACCCAGGCACACATCTCTGTTCAAAGTTATGTGTGTATTCACATTGAATTATCACTTGCTTTAACGGTGAAGGAAAACATCGTGATAAAACCTGCACACCTAAGAGTTCTTAGGAATTTCTTAGGTGTGTAGTCCGCCAACCCGCACTAGGCCAGCGTGGTGGACTATGGCCTAAACCCTCTCAATGGTAGAAGAGACCCGTGCTCAGCAGTGGGCGTATATGGGTTGATGAAGAAGAAGAAGAAGAAGAAATAATTTTTATTCAAGCTGAGATATTATATTTCATATTTTCCGTCAATATTATGTTAGCTATTTTTCTCTAAATAAAGACTATTGGTCGTAAAATATGCGATTTTCGAATAAACTTTTTATTACTTTGAATTATCTGCTTTTTATTTTTGATGAATTTTGATGGCCAGAACTGGCACATGACTGTGGCCAGAAATGGGGTAAATCTGGCCAAAAGTGGCACAAATTCCCTTTTTTTTTTCTTTTCTACAGGATTATTTTTCCAGTGAATCATATTGAAAAAAAATGTATCCTTAGGCTAGATTTATATATATTTAATCACTTTTTACAAGAAATATGTCCGTGGTAACAAAAACTGTAAAATGATAGAGCCTCAAAGTCTACAAAATTCTTAAAATGGCCAAAACCGGGTCACCTACCCTATATGTGATTAATCGCTTTACCAACAAACGAATAACTGCCAAGATTTGTGAGATTAGGCAACCTTCGTATTAAAAGCGCGATGTCGGTGTGATCAACATTCTCTTCTCCGTACATTCCTACGTTGAACACTGTTAAACTTTGTGTCAGCTGCGGATTGCCCGAGAGCATAGCATCTATGCCAATTTCTGTAATATCAGTTTCACCCGACACATCTAACAGTTTCAATACCTTATTATATTGTCCGATATACTTGAGTACTTCGTCATTAGCAATGTAGGGTATATTCAAAGTCGTTAAATTCGTCAAATTCTTAATAAGTTGATACATGAGAGGCAGATGTTCGTCCTTGACCCAAACACCTTTTAAATTTAGAGCAGTTAAATGGCGGCCCTGTTCGACTATCACTTCGACCACTTTCCTGTAATAGGGGATGGGGAACATTCCTGTCGCGAGACTCTTCACATTCTCTTTGAGCAATAATTTCATTGTGTAATATCTGATGGACGGATCGAGGTATTCGGAGGTGAGTATCAGATTTATTAGGTCCTGGAATATATCGCTCGTCGCCCCGATGTTTTCGTAGTAAGACGAGACCATTGCGAACGCTAGGGCGGCATCCTCATCGGTAGTGACTCTCGACAGTGCGTAGATGAGTTGCCTGGCCACCAACGATAGTGTCGTCTCTTGCAGCGGGGGCACGGGACACCTCGGCGACATGTTTACACAAACTACGATACACTAATACTTTCACTATTTCAGACTACGTGTCACTTGAGCATCGCAGACTCCAGCTCCACTTTCCGTTTTGTAAAGAGATAGAAATGAAAAATCCGCGCAAGTATTCGGCTCACGCATGCGCACGAGTGGCTGGCGCTGCGCCAACTCACGTTTATAATTCAATCTCACAACTGGCGCTGTATTTTTAGAAATTTTATAAAAGGTGTTTATGGTGGGTGGCGTATGCAATTGTTATTATAAACTGGATACGCGCACAAAATCCTAACGTACCGTCCAATGGAGCACGTGTCTCTGGTATTTAATGGCACATATTGTTTGTCGTGCATATACTAATTATAAATGTACAATTTATGTGCTAAATGTTCGTGTACTACATTTGTTATATGACACCATATGCGTAATTTATATATAGACAAATGTGAATAGAAAAACATGTAGGTGTTGAAATATTTTTATTTCCTTATTTATGAAAGTAAACGGGAAACAAAGATGACAAAAAAGTGAAGAATTGTAATTCCCCATTACCTGTATATAAAATACTCTAAAACACACATAATATGTATTTACATTTATATTTTAAATCTAATTATAACGAAACAGCGCGAATTAACAGTAAGTTTCACAAATATTGTGGTACTACATGTAAATGACTAAAATTCTAATTACTTAAATTATGTTAAATTATTATTATTCATATCCCTGAATTTGTTCAACAATTAGCAGGGGTACAAACAGTATTTTTATATACTGACAAGAGAGTCAGTGGTCCACTTTAGTATCGAGTGTCAGAAATGTCAACAATTAGATGCTCTTTCCAATCGACACAGTAGTAGAATATGACATTATAATATATTGTGTGGTCGCTATGATGGAACTGTGAAACGCTGATAGTTTGGATAGACAAGTTATTCAAAAATCACTAAAATAATCGAAAATAATGCGACATTATAGATTTATGATTTGCAAGAATTTTATCTTTAAAATCATTTTCTCATTTTATATTCCACATTGTTTTTATTTGAATACTCTTATACACATAAAGGTAAGGAACTAATCACGCTTAGTGTCATATTGAATAATGCTTAAAATACCCCTTCTGTCGAATAACATCAAGTCCTTAAGTTTCTTTATTATAATACTCGTGGATGCCAGAGTTTTTTTTACTTACATTCAATTTACATTGTTTGTTTATTATCTTGCCTATCCTTACTACCTTTGCTAACACTTATTATTCGACTTCAAAAAAGAAAGAGGTTATCAATTAGTCTATATTTTAAAACAATTATGTGCAACCATAGACATTCTTTTTTTGAATTTAAAATATTTTTTCCACATTTTTAACATGTGACTGGCACATACCAATATACATATGGAAAGTTTTTTCTGCATCCATTAATTTTTCACTCATCTAAATAATGTACATATGTTAAGTTTTTTTTCTGCATTCCGTTTTTTATCACCCAACCGAATAACCACCACCCAGTTCCTTTAAGTTGGTACTGGCAAGTTCTTAGCCACCAATAGCAGTATCTGTTCTGTACTAAAGCACCAGTTGGCGATGTCCTTGGAGACTTTGCACCAGTTCTCGCCATGATGAGGCTCGGCCGCCTTGCACCGGCTTTTCACATCTTCTTGTTGCTGTTCGTTCCCGTGAAGTAGCTCGAACTTGTAGAAGAACGCCCACGCGTCGCCTAGATCCGGGTCGATTTTTACCTGCGTATACAATTATGAGTTAATTTGGTGTAATGAGGATGTGGTTGTGATGAATCGTTTAGGTTCTTGAGAACAAATGTAATTATAAATGAAGTATACGACTATATTATAAATGACAGCTCATTGGGGGACTTACGAAAGATTCTTAAGTTTTAGTATTATAGAGCGTTTTTAAATTGCTTTTATTAAATAAAAATTTAAAACTTAAAGATATTTTTCGGAATATTTTAAGATAGTCTGAGCTTTTGGGCTTATAGAGGAGTACTGTTACTGATCATATTAGTACATATAAATGATACTGACCGTTCTGTTGAACCAGTCCCGGCACTTGTTGAGTTTCCGCTCGGTCCAGAAGAGCTGCGACACCGCCAGCAGCACGTGCGCGTCGTGCTCGCACTTCTTCAACGCGTCCACCTGCACAAACACATTCATTATACATATAATTTACTAGCTTCTGTCCGCAACTTGCTCCGCGTAGACTACAGGGTTGAGTTCAGAAATCTTCTTCCTCTTCCAATCACTCTTTAAAAAAAAACGCATCAAAATCCGTTGCGTTTAATGATTTAAGCATACATAGGGACAGAGAAAGCGACTTTGTTTAATACTATGTAGTGATTCATAGGCAAATTTTGAATAGCGAGTTATGAGTTTAAAACAAGACTGACATACAACTGTATTTATTTATTTAGCACTTTCTTGTTTATACAGCAATAATAAAAAGAAACAAAACTATAAAGAAGATGTAATATGTGACGTTTATTCCTCGTTAGCAAAGCGATGTGGATAGCGAAATAAATATTTATGGATATGACATACATTAGTCTCGGTGCGGGAATCGAACCCGTGGCCTCTCATTTCGCAAGCTGGTATATAGCCAACTGCGCTATGAGGTTGTAAATTAATCAACTGACATCCCATTATCGTTTTTCGATCACATCGATCTAGCTCCTGTGCTACAAATCAGAATTTTTCTAAATGAAAAACCACATCTACAATGCCTGACGCGGGAATTTAACTCAAGACCCCTCGGCCACACATTACATTGCTTTACATCCAACTTAATCCATAAACAAACGTCTGAAACTCACGCTCTTAGTTTTCCTCTGCGGCCTAGACTCCATGAATATGGCCTCTGCCCACAGGCGCCCAGCGTTGGGACACTCCTGCAGAGCCTTCGCCATCACCGCGTTCGCGATCTCAGCACTGCCGTTCCTACGCTCCAGTCTTACACTTTCCAACCTGGAGAATCAGAGACCACAGTTATTTATGTCTGATAAAAAACCTTAGGAAACAGAACGAAATAACTTATCTAGTATAAACTTTACCAATGATAATAAGTAAAAAATTATAAAATCAAACATTTCTTAGTCGGTATCCGAATCGAACTCTCCACTCATAAACTTGACAATTCTCATTTGGGGAACGATAAAAAAAAAATAAGCTAATCAGAACAAACCATCTATTAGCGCGCCCAATGAACATGAAATTGGGTCACCACTTCATATTTACATCACTTTACATGAAATCAGTCACAAGTCACAACCTTCTGCAAATTGAATAGTATGAAAACTTGCAAAAATATCTTACCATAATTCAGCAGTTTTAGGATTTCTAAGTCTTGCTTTCTCAAGTACTGATCTCGCTTTTGTCACATGTTTCATCTTCTCTTCTAATCTTGATAGCAATATCCACATGGGCACACTTGTCGCACATTTTTTCAGCTGGAAAATAATAATAATTTATTAAGTATGTATAAAATTGATAAAAATTAATTAATCATAGCAAAAATTTTAGTATAATAAAATCAATAAAATGAAATAAAAAACTATGGATATGAAAAAAATTGTGGTTAGCTTAAATTTAGGAAATATAGGTACGTTTTATTTGGTATAATGTTATTAATATATTTTCAATGATTTTTTGTATGCATGCTATAAAACATAAATAAGTTATTTTTTATTATTAGTTGCATTTTTGTAAATTTCCATAAGTGTTAAATAATATGCATTTCTTACCCCTTGAGTGTAAGTGTTGTGTGCATCTTCATCTTTGTTCATTTGCTCCTCAATTTGCCCCTTCATCATGTGCAACTTGGCGTAGTCTCCGAAAACTTTGATAGCCTCTTCCAGTAGTTTCAACGCCACATCCAAGTTATTTAGAGCCCATTCCAATTTCGCTGACTTTATCATTACCTGAAATCATAAAAAGATTTAATTTTTGAGGCTGCTACAGAGATATAATGGAAATAAAATCTCAAAATAACTTGTAATTTTGTTCATATTTTAAGGATATCAGTTGGCAGCGGATGAACAAAAGTGGCAAGCATCC
The DNA here is from genome assembly GCA_030295005.1 of Cephonodes hylas. Lineage (NCBI taxonomy): Eukaryota > Metazoa > Arthropoda > Insecta > Lepidoptera > Sphingidae > Cephonodes > Cephonodes hylas. The sequence continues at coordinate 8,597,606 of AP025376.1, read as the reverse complement.
AAGAATTCCAAGTATATTTTGTAATTTTAATTAAATGCAATGTGGTATTTTTAATATAGGGTCGCATTTTGTCCTGGCCAAATTCTAATTATTGATACTACACATTAATTAGCTCTAAATGAAGAAAAAAATGTAAAGAAATTAATTACCTAAGATTTGATTATTTAAACAAATGTGTCAGGGCTACCACTCTATGCAAGAGATTATGTATAATATTTTTGGCAAGTTTATAAAAGTGCTTAAATACAATAAAAGTGTGTTCTATTATGCAGATAAGAGCCTACAAATTTTCTCACAAGCTGTAATAGAATATTTATTTATACCTATAGTGAACATACTCTACACATTTAATAAACTATTAAAAAGTGCTTACCCTGGGCGTGGGCGCGGATGCCCGAGCCTTAGCTAGCAGTCTCCGTGCCCTGTCATACTCCTTGTTCTCACTCTCCAGTTTAACGGCAGCCAACCAAATCTCCTCCGAGTTGGGGTTGGCTTGGAAAGCGAGAGATAGAATACCTCGGGCGGCTGGCACATCCCCTGGAACAGACAATTCATTTTAATTATGATATTATTGTCATTTTTTGGTAAGTTGTTGCTATGATATTTTTTAATAATTGAAGTTTTATGTGCGTAATTTATGTATGACTGTCTTTGTATAACGTTCGGTTTGTAGGTCGTGTAAAATGGTATTGGATTTTTCAATTATTTACAAGTTATTAATTTTCAGCTATTGAAATAGGTAAATATTGCTATAGTAGTTTAAAAATGATATCTTTTATAATAAGGTTTTTTATTATAAGGTTCTATTTCTTAGGTGTGTAGTCTGCCAACCCGCACTAGGCCAGCGTGGTGGACTATGGCCTAGACCCTCTCAATGGTAGAGGAGACCCGTGCTCAGCAGTGGGCGTATTTGGGTTGATGAAGAAGAAGAAGATTATAAGGTGTGTACAGGAATGGTTACTTTTTTTTGGCTACCTCTGCTTGTCCCTAACCAAAATCCTACGCGAAATACCGACTGAAAGTATTGCTATAACTATTTAGAGGCCATCCATAAATTACGTCTCACGTTAAGGAGGGGGTAGAGGGTCGAATGAGTGTGACATTGTGTGACAAGGGGGTGGCAGGTGGCAGTGGCTCCTTAACGAAGTGGTTGTAGTTACCGGCGAGCCACTTGGACTTGGCGCCCATGAGCCACAGCACCTCCGACTTGGGGCAGTGCGCGACGGCCCGCTGCAGCAGCGCCTCGAGGCTGGCGCGCGAGCCGTGCTGCTTCTCCAGGTAGGCGGCGCGCAGCCAGATCGACTTCTTGGACGGGAACACCGACAGCGCGTACCCGTACACCGCGCGCGCGCACTCGTACGCACACTCGTTCGCGCACTGGATGAAAAACATTATTATTGCAATTATTTTAGCTATGCTGTATCATTCTTATCTTTATATATTTCTCCTCTGTCTATCCCATTTATCCTATGTCCTATACAACCAGTTTATGCTTAGGGCCATCCATAAATTACGTCACATGAAATTTATGATTTTTCTGACTTCTCCCCCGTCCTTGTCACACCTGGTCACATTTGTAGGACTCCACCCTCCTTAGTGTGACGACACATATTTTACAATTTTACATCTAGAAATTATTAGATAAAAACAGCAATTCTGAATTGTTTTAATTTCAAAGAGACTTAGGTCGTCGGCACTTGCCACGTTATACTAGAAGAGCGAGCAGTCGACTAAAAATTTGAATGTTATGTTAATGTAAGTAGAGTTGCAAATTTTTTAAATTTTTTTTTAACAGTCCAAAGTTCGTATATTAACAAGATTTTGAAACGTGATATCACGATATTTAGGTCCCCCTCCAACCCTTAACGTGTGACGTAATTTATGGTAGCCCCTAAGATATCTCATTCAACTAAATGGTACAATTATTATGAAATAAAGTAGTACACATACCGCTTCAGCATCTTCCATCCAAGTATGTTTCTGATCTTCAGGTTCAATGCCGTGGCCGATAACTGCACGTATTATAGCCTAGAATAAAAACAATGGTACAATATTTATTAACAATATGAATGAACATCAACACAATTTCAAAGTCAAATGGTTATTATCATTTAAATAAGTGTCAAAAATTATGTCAATAAGTACTACCATTACTTTTTCTCGATCATTATTATTTAAACTCTTGAATACAAATCTTACCTGACAAGTATGCACAGCGCCAGATTTCTCCGCTTCCATGGCCTCTTTGAACCAGTGCTCGCGGTTGATTTCCACTCCGTTGGCGCTCAGCGACGTGATCGCACGGTCGATGATCTTTTCTACCATGTGAGTGTTGCCTGACGGAAAAAAATAACATTTATTGTACTATTGGCGATGGTAGGTTCTGGTATAACAAAATTGCATATGCATTCATTATAACCTACACTTTAGTGACGAACAAAATCAACGCGAAGGAACAGACACACCCAAGTCCTCGATTAGGCATTTTTAATCGTGAATAAATTAGAGTTCTTTACCTGCGTACTACAAAGTAAAGTTTTAGTTATAGGTACCACAACTTTTGAATTTTTTGATAAAAAAAAATATGTACAAAAACATGAAACATTATTCCTTGCGTGTTTAAGCCCATATAGACACTTTTGATTTCTATAACAACTATCCAAAAGAAATAATCTCAGACCCAAATTTCATATAAATTTCACTCACCATGAGCCTCTTCAAGTTTGGCAGCGGTGACCCAGATTTGCCTATCAGTAGGTATATTCTCCCTAGCCTTGTTGAGTACTTTTCTTGCATTCTCATAGGTTTCAAGTCGTGCCAGCGCGAGCCACAGTTCCACGCTGGTGGGACAACACTCCACCGCTCGAGATAGAAGGATACGAGCGTCTTCAGGGTTCTCGAGCTCAACCGCCGCCTTCCATAGACGGACTGAGTTCGGAATGTGTTCGAGGGCTTTACGATACACGCGCCGTTTTGCCTGTAATATAAAGTTAAAGGTATATTTATATGTGCAGGTATTTTGTTGATTACTAATACTTTTCTTCTATTGGCATTGTTAGGTATTATAGGAATAGTAAATAAATTTGATTTAAGAGTTAATTTTCAATAAACTGTGTCTTCGATTCATATACAGGTTAGCATCCACAAAATTGATTTTATATTTATGTACGCATTAGATACAACCGCTGTACATATCCCCCCAAGTAACTTAACATAAAATAGCAAATTAACATTACATATATAATATTTTTTTTTGCAGTGGACCTCAATTGGCTGGTGGATGATGACGCTGATGATGACGATTATTATTATAATTCTTTTTTTTCACCTCCAACGTTATTTTAAAAAGCCTGTACTGTACCTTGGTCTCCTGCTCCAGGTCGGCGGCCTTGACCCAGACGCGCACGCTGTGCGGCAGGTTCCTGGCGGCATGCGCGATGACCGCGCGCGCCGTGTCGGGGGGCTGCAGCCGCGCCGCCTCCAGCCACAGCTCCTCGCTGCTCGGGTTCACCTCGCAACCCTTCATTATCAGGTTACGAGCTGATTGGACTTTGCCTGCGGATTGTATTGTTTTTGTAGTGTATATTCTTTACAAGTTATTTTTTTTAGTTATTATTGAGTGTTTCGTTTAGTGGTAGAACGAACTGTACTGAACGTATAGATGGTTATGCACAGAAAAATGAGAGAATATGGTGTAGTGATATAATTCAGTTGCGAGATACATATTCGTACATTTGGGCGAATAGTTAGGTCTTCCCATAAACAAGTTAAAATTTTGAAGACCGCAGAGAAGATTTTTACTTTTGAACTTTCTCCAAGGTTAATGAAAGGAGGATATTTTAAGGGAAAAGTCATAATGTGGAATGAGTTGGAGCAAGTGTAGAGAACAGAAAGGTGGCAAATGAAAACTTAATAAGTATTAGTTTATACTATAACTATACATGAAAATCTGTTAAAAAAAAAATTATAAAAATTGCCTTCTTTAAGAGGAGCAACTCACCAGTGACTTCCTCCAGACGCGCGCTAGCAATCCAAGCGGGGGGATGATTAGGATTCGTTTCACGAACAGATTTCAGTAGCAACCTGGCCTTCTTAATGTCATTGATGTCACCTCCATATGTTGGTATCATTGATTGTAAATCCGTCAAATAACCCTTAGGATCCACAACAGTCTGTCCAGTAACTGAATCGGATACTTGGGACAGTTTTACCGTCATTAGGGTATTTCTTGCCTGACCAATTTTTCTCAAATCCAAATCCCCTGGAAATAAATGATTGTATAATTAAAATGGATAATTTATTAACATTATAAATATGATTTGTAATTTAGACATTACATTCCTTTTTAATCAATCACTACCGAGTTATTACACTAAAATGTTGGATACATGAATCATTCTGACCTACACATTACACATATTTAGCAGATTTTTTTTTCAGTATTATTATGATATGAGATAAATTATATACCTGAAGGAGTGAGCATTCCTGGTGTCATAACTCCTGGCATCATAGAAGCCAATCCAGAACCAGGGTCAATGGATGTTGTTGAATCTCCACCCAGATTTCTCGAGAGCACACTGTCGGGTAGAGGCGTGAATTTCTCAGCACGGGGATTGCGCTGTTTCCTGTTACGTGCGTCACCGACTTCTGGGATGGACGCCCATTCGTCTTCGGACACCATTTTCAATTCACGTTTGAGATCAGAAAACTGCTGTTGTATTTTAGGCCTAAAATTTTTAAACAAAACAATGTTATTCAAATTGATAATGACCACAAAACTATCTTAGAAATTAAGAAGGGATAAAGAGTAAAATTTTATTGAAGTTAATTTAAAATATGTGATTATTTGTTGTTCTTTTCTTTTGTCTGTAAATCAATATTGTAAGTTATTTCTTAATTGGAAAAGAAAAATACTAGTTTCATGTCTGTTGTTCTCTCACAATGACTGCTTGAAAATACTGCATGATGTTTGTTCTGATGTTTCAAAAATTTTATAAATCAAATGAATATTAGTTTGTTTCATGACATTAGAAACAATAACCAAAAAAATAATAATACAAAAACTGGTGACACCATGTACATCATACTTCTATCAGGTTTAAATAATGTTTATAAAATATTACCTCTCTTGGCGATATCTCTCCAAGTCTTCTTTCAATCTTTTTTCCCTATATTCCTTTCTTTTCTCATCCATTCTTTTGTCAATTGATTCATAAATAGCATCAGCTTCAGCATCGTCTTTGTCATATGGATCCTGCAAATGGCAGAAAATATTAGGATTTGTTATCCACATTACATTTGGTAACACAAAACACTGTTGTCATACATTAATTAATAAGACTTAATGATGGTTCAAAGAAAAAATATTAGGTCAAATTCAGGAATCATTAATAATTATCATACACCATGTGTAATGGCCAAGGAAATCTATAGATTATACCACTCTTTTTTAGACAAGACCTCTTCAACAGTGGTGTTGGTTGATGTTATAATAACTTGCAATGAAGCCATAAAACAAATACCTTTGAGAACAAAGATCCACTGTATCCTGAAAACTCATCGTAATTAGAGTCATTAAGGTCCTCATCATCATCTTCCTCTTCAGTTTTTTTACGTTTCGCTGCTGGTGGGGCATGGCGATCATCTCTGTAAAATACACATTTGAGCTAAATGATTTAAAGAACTACTCTACTACAACAACTTTTTGAACAACAAAAGTTATATAAAAGGTAAAAAACTTATTTAGAAGCTTAGAGAAATGACAATATGTAAAAAAAGTTAGGTAATTTACACATATATGTCTCATATGATCTATTATAAGTGTTTCATATATACATTTAGGTATTTGTTTAGGTTTGATTTTTTTTTCTTTGTATTCTTGGTGTACAATAAAGTATATAAATAAAAAAATATCTTCTTCATTGGTATTACTTGATAGTAATTTATCAAAGAAAATTGTGCAATAACATTGCACAAACTTACGACACATCGTTGGCATCTCTCGCGGGTCCGATATCAGATCTTGTAGTGAAGCCGGTGGCACTGAAAGTAAACAAAAAGAATTTAATTAATTTTAACTCTTCACATACAAGCTACTCCATAAATAGTAAACAAATACGTACCCACGACCTACACCAGCAACGTAACCTAACGGCGCTGGAATACCAAGAAAATGTTTCTTATTCTTATTAACAAACGCTTGAGGCGGCACTGACATGGTGATTCACTTTAATTAACGCACCAACCTTCAATAATATAAGAAGTATAATATTTTATTGCGACAATAAACAATTCAATATACTTCACAATATTTTACAACCTTTGACAGTTTTTTTTTTAATAATTGTGGTTTTATAGCAATAGAAACTTGTTTACTGGTTGCAACACAGATTATAAAACGACACCGCTATTCGGTGTATTATAGATATAAATTGCAAATAAAGAACATTTATCTACCTACATAATTTAAGTAGCAAATTAAATAAATAATAAATAATTGAATACCATTTCATGGCCGTCTCCGCTACCTTTGCCTAGATATCTACCTGTACTCTGTAGATATGTAGATTTTAGATAAAAACGCCCCAATGTATGATAGTTTACCGCTTAAAAAAAATAAGAAAATTGAATGTTCTAAAGATATCATGAACGATAGGTACAACTCTTTAATTTTGTATATTAGTGAAATAAGAAGTGCATAAATTTATTTATATACAGATGTACTCAGACCGTGATCGAAAACTAAGGCAAGTAATAGGGTGATTACGAATCCTTTGGCGCTCAAAAATTCCCTATAAAAATATTAATTTTAAGGTTTTGCCTAACAACTAGATACATATATTTAATTCCTACGGAAAGCGTAATTATTTTCATTTGTTGTCGGTTTTTTTTTTGACTTTGCAATCATTGTGCAGGCATTTTCCCTATCATAGGTACATAGTTTTCGATTACGATTTGATTACACCCGGTGTAGGTATTTGTGAAGCAACATTTGTCCAATTGTAAATAGTAAGTTGTCTGTAATTTCAAATAAAAGTATGTTTTTCTAGTATTGGTACTTACCTGCTCACAAAAACTTTAGGCTCTATAATATATTATACCTACTATAAAAAATATCTAAAGATAAAATTTGTATTTATTCAGTCGCCTGTACTAATACGTATGGGGTAATTCGTTCAAATAATAATACGTATTTATTTTAAGCAGTGTTCTTAGAATAATCATAGTTCGCAATTTATTAAAATCCACTTGGATCATAATTACGATATTTTGAATAGATGTTCGTTTCATAGGCATGTCTACTGACCAATAAAAACTAATGTCAAAACGTTGCCTAGCAACGGTGGCTTGTTTGACTGACGATGAAATCGTTGCGTTTTTCATTATTTATTAAACTTAGGTGACTATTGATTATTTCTTTTGTTTCCTTATTTATTAGTGTAGCGGAAGGCCATAGCAATGGCGCAAAACGCAATAACCATTAATTATGATTTAGCTTCCAACGAAAATAGTTTATCTACCAAAGAGTTTTTAAACTTCGAGAAAACATGTGAGGCATATAAAGACAGTGATGAAGAGATTAAAATGATATTTAGTGAAATAAATAAACTGTCTGGCGGAAAATCTCAAGATGAGGTCTTGGGTAACGACGTAGAAGATGTCGAGCTAATTTTGAAAAGGGCTGAAGATATCGCGCTGGAAACTGAAAATTTACTGAAATGTAGTCCTGTGGCGAATGCTATAACTTCCGACAAGGGTCAACTAGCTGCCATACCACAAATAAAAGTTTCAAAACCGGGTGATATTGTGTTTGACATAGGAGACAACAATGCATCCCCTAGCAAGGTATGAAATCAAGTTACAAACATTACTGACTTTCCATAAGCACCGTTGGTTAGCAAATTGTGTTGTTAAAAAACAAATTTGCATTGGTCTTGTTATGTATGACATGAAAGAGTAGCAAGTAAACTATGTAACTATTAATTGGACTGTAGCAGGCTATTTTTTAATATACTTTTACCATGTAAGCAGTGGCGGTACTTCCATAGAAGCCCGAAAGCCCGACTTGCCTTACATAGTTCCGAATAACGAACTTAACGATTGTTTAATTATAAAATAACGTTATAAATGTGAATGTGAGTACTAACCGGTAGGTATTTATTAGTCCTACGTACCAAAAAAAAAAAATGCTGCTACTAAATAAACATTTGGGCTTGCCTTAGTTTGACACCCTAGGCACGCCACTGCATGTAAGTAAGGGTTTTAATAAAAAAAAAAGGATACATGAAGTTGCATGATAATTGTCTGTTTTAAAGAAAAATTAATAACCACAACTTTTTTTCAAATAAATTTATTTAGTTCCTTATATATAGACAACCAGTCTATTTTAAATGCACTTAAATATTTTTTAATAACATAATTTAATCTTATTTCCCTAAGAACTTCATAAATTAATTTCAAATGGCATCTCTAAACTTTCTTCACTTGGCTTGCCATTGCTCTTAATCCAGCAAGATTTTCTCTGGCCACTGGTTCTATGTATGAAGTAGGCAATACAAATCCATATCTTCCAGTATCATTCAGTTCTATAGTATAAGTGTATTTGACACCTTGTGCCTTTGCCCAGTCATCGGAACCGCCAGAAGCAGGGTACAGAAGGCCACTAGAGGACCCAACTTGATACTGTGAACCACCAGCTTGGGCAATAGCCTGGAAGAAAAATATAATTATATATTTATTGGTTAGCATTTGCAATGTTTGATTCAGGTTCACAAGGGTTTTACTTATGATATGTGATTTTATGGAAAATTTTCTTTAGTTCATTATTATGATTAAGTCCAGTTGAACTCCTTACAGTTTTCTCAACACTAACAGTTTACAAGTCGAATCTGCTATGTCAAGCAAACTTCAGTAGGTCTAACAATACTTATGTTACTATTAACTTTATAATATTGAAAAAAATATATGCAGAAATACCCTACCTCTGCCATGTTCTTTCCTAGAGCATCCAAGTCTTTGTAGTCAGGAGGCAGAGCATTGTCATAACCCCATGGGTATAGCAAGTATTGGCCATAGCTGTGGTATGTTATGTATGCAGTGAAATTTTTCGAGCTTGAGGTGATGAAGTTCTGTTAAAAAAAAACAGATTTGAATAAACAGTCATGATGTGTACGAAATTATAATTTCCTCTCTGCACTTTATTATGTAAGATAGAATAGGCAAGATTTTTAATTTTAAGTCTAGGTATGCTTTTCTTTTTTTTAACTGGTATGCGATGACAACTGCGATGCAGTCCTGATGAATATCAATTAGCAAACAATGATTCCGATTGTCCGTAACCTTCCTACATAAATAGATATGCTGGTTAGTCAGGGTTTGGATTTATACTGATGGATGCTATAATATGTTGGGCATACATAAAAACATGAAAAAACCTATTTCTTATTTTGAAATTAGTTTCGCAGTATTGATTTAAAATAAGGTGGCTATCCATATTTCATCTTTCTCAGAAACAAGATTCCCAGTTCGTACTACCTCTGTACTTTTATGAATAGTTTTTAAATCGATGACTTACGCTGACGGCTTGTGTCTCAGGTTCGGAAAATGCTCTAAGTCCGCGGTAGATCTCGCTACAAGGGTAACTTGATGATCCTTTTCCTCCCCAGCGATATCTGAAATAATAAGTTGTTTAGGTGTTCTTTAGAAACATAATTTCATTTCGGATCCTGTATTAGGGTGCATCATTTGATATTTCATTGATTTATTTTATTCATTCGTAAAAATATATCTATCTTTAATCTTCGACATTTTTAGAAATCCTTCATCTTACCCGAAGTTTCTATTAAGATCAGTTCCTGTGCATTGTCTAGTTCCTAAGTACGGTTTTCTATTTTTCCTCCATAATCGATCAACTGTATGGGTGTATTCGTAGCCATCGGGGTTCACGACTGGTAGGAAATACCTAAGATCGAAGAAATATGTTATGCAATGGCTTTTTAATATTGAATACAATACTAGTCAGTGTCATTTGGTGAATATACATACCAATCGATATTTTTGATGTCATCAGATTCTACGTCAAAGTTTTCAGCGAACTGGTTAATGAAGTATGTTACTGTGGCGGGACTGATCCATTCGCGTGCATGGATACCTCCGTCGATAAACACCGCTTTGTTCGTTGGTTTGCCATCAGATATTCGGATCACCTTGGCAAATATAAAACAATATAATTAAATGCTAGTTCTTCTATTAAATACATTGTCTGGATTTAAATTTACTTTAATTAGCACTCAAGTAATGCATACTCAAACGTAGGAAGTCCTTTTTACCTTAAGATCGCGACCTTCATGCGATTTTCCTATTGTCTTTACGCTAGCAATAGATGGGTATGTTTTAGCCAGGTAATCCAAAAAGCCGTAGATGTCTTCTAATCTGTGGTATTGTTTCCATGTCATGCGATGGCCTAGTAGAAGAAAATGGACGTCATTAAATTTAATTTAATCGTATAAATATTAATATCTTTACCTAAATTTAGTTATATACCTGCTTTGCTTACGGGGTTGTATTAATAGTTAAAATACTATTAATGAATTAAGGGGACGTTAGAATGATAATTGCATAGCAATCAATTTAATTAACATAATTTGTGTATGCATCTCGACAAGGAAGCTTGAAATTAAAATATTCTAAGTTATACTTTAAGGCAGCGTTTCCTAACCTTTTTCAGCCATGGACCCCTAGAAAATTAGGGACAGTTTTCACGGACCCCTTTAATAAAAAAAATGTTAAGTAAGCGTAGCGATTACGAGACATTAGCATTTATGTATGATCCAGAGATGACACCGCGGACCCCCATACATATACTCGCGGACTCCCAGGGGTCCGCAGACCACAGGTTAGGAATCGATGCTTTAAGGAATGCTTTAATGTTGCGATCATTAAAGATAATCATATTATTTTACGTAACCATTAAAGTCCCTAATTCATGAAATACTTCAAATAAAATTCTTAAGAACTTAAACATGTTTTTGCTAGTACAGTTATTCACGAATCGTGTTAGAATTCACAAACAATCTCTAAAATGTTAAAAACACAATGAACACAAAAAGTCGAAAAACGAGAATATTAGGACGTTGGTAATCGTGCAATACAATTTAGATTCGGTGCCGAAATTCAACAACGAACCCCAATTCGCATTCGGCCAATACTCCATGGGTATGTTGAGAGAATTGTAGCCCATGTAAGCGCTTATTAAACCTAATCGCCGATGGGAGGCCCTGTAACGCCAAAAATTGTAAGCTCTTGCTGTAACAAAACGTAACCCTTGGAATATAGCTGTCTGTCGTAAAGTGCTTTCTATAATATGATTTGTACATACCTCGTCGGTCTTGTAGTTCAACTTCGTTTTCGTCTAACGGAGGATTCTCGTCATTAATATTCTTTTGCAAGTCTTGAATGACTACCTCATACTGAATGCTTTCTCTTTTAAATATTCTTGTGACATTTTGCACGAGTTCGGATTTAACGAGGATGTCGATCGAAGATTGACTTCCGCCCCATGTCGAGATTACTATAAAGAAAACATAAATTATATTTATTGCCTCGTGGTCTCGCGGTACAAGTATGTGCCGTGCGATCTAGAGGTCCTGGGTTCGATTCCTGGGTCGAGCAAAGTGTTATTGGGTTTTTCCATTAGGAAATTCTCAGTAGCAGCACGGAGTCTGGAAATGTGCCCGAAAAACGGCAATAGGCTCGCCCCCTATTACGTGGGACTGATACATACCTAGCGAAATGTGGGGCAGAAATGCATCTCTGCCTACCCCTTCAGGGAATGTAGGCGTGAGGTATGTTTTTGTTTTTTTTTTATTATATTTCCTGAGCAAACTTTGCACTGGTAGTATAGATTACTTTCAACAATACTTTTCAAATTAGAAACCTATACTTTCTTCTTGGATCACTCTATCTTGTAATCTAAATCGCATTAGAAATCCTTAGATAACTTAGAGTTTACTACGATCTGATGAACAGATGTAGTGGAAAACTTGTTTAAGAATATGGAGTGACGTTATCATTTGCAGTGATTGACGTTGATATATCTACTTACGATTCCTTCGTCGCAATCTTGAGATAACCGCTCGACTGCCGGATTTTACCGTTGATACTTTCCAGATTTGTGCACCGGAGTAGTCTACCCTTTGTAGGTTTGCCTTGGGTTCGATGGATTTTGCAATTATAACAGCATCATCAGTGATTTCGCTTGTAGGGTCATCAGTAGTGAACTCTTCTTGAAACGTGTCTGTCTGTAAGTCGCCGTTTAGCGGTTGTTTCACTGAATTACGTGCTGGCCATTCTGAAACAAGGCGGTTAAGTTATATCTTCATTGGATGATATATAAATTGCATTTATTGTGAAGGCTGCGGAATTATGTGGTGTGGAAGTTAGTCGCGTACCTACGTTATTTTATCCTGTATAATTAACAATGTGACCCTGTTGTCGGACATATCGTGTTTAAAATCTAAATGTATTTTCATTTTATGTAATGCAAACGAGTTTCTAACGTTTTGTTTGAATGTGGCTTTATTGAGTTAATCCCATTGTATTATTTTATCCTTATGTAGCTGTTTGAATGCTTTTTTGCCATATCAAAGCCGTACCGTATAATTTTTAATGTATTTATTTAGTTAGTTATTGAAAAGTACGTATCAGTTTAATTTTGAGCAATAATATTTTATTAAGTGTTAATATTAAAAATATATGAATTTATATTGCAACAAGTTTGCATTCATCTAAGGCTTAATTCTAATCGCCCTCAGTTGTAGAGGAAGTTAGTGTCCAGTAGATATATAGAGATAGGTTGACTGATATCAGAGAAAGATATTTTGCTTACATCATTGAAGTGGGAAACACCAATATTTTTTAGGACATATGTTGTAACTACATGCTGCTGTTTAAAAATTCCTGATAGGAAAATACAATGAAACTTTTCCACATAATCTGGCTGGCGATTCTCCCCAAAAAATACACGTAGTCGCTATCTTAAAACTTTGCTGATAAGCCAGCGAAATAATCATATTGTTTAGGCTAATAATTTAGCTCGATGTTTTTTGAATATTTTTTTCTCGCAGTTATATTTTATAATTGTGGTAAAATTATGAAGTGTTTTATGATCGAATGAAATAAAATAGTTTGCAGGTTTTTTATTGAGCAGCTTAATTTGAACTGTTTTAATCATAAGGATCTGTTTATCTCATTACACGATGGTTTTAATAAATTATTATGGGCATAATGGTATGCAATAGAACTACAGAACTACAGAACATTCATTCAGTCATATATATATATTTTTTATCTTTATCTTAGGGCACGCAGAAGCTAGTTGTCTCAATGAGACCGCTTTAAAAGAAATGATAAGAATATCATTCCGTTTATAAACAGTGGCCCTCATTAGTTTTTGATCTCCTTTAATAAGTGCTTCATTTATCATTGCTTCCTAACGACATTTGGATAAAAGTGTGATACCTTAAATTCTGTAAACATAACAATAAATTTAATGTAGGAAGCAGTTATACGAGTGTTTTTAGTTTATAATCCGTAATTAAAAAAGAATGAATCAGTATAATAGAAATTTACGAATTGAAAAATCTTCAAGGAAAAAAATCTAATAATCTAAATTTTTTAAGAATTTTTAATTAAAATTACATCATTATAGAACAGGCAATATCAACATCTTGAAAAATGCATTTGATACTTATCAAAAGCACTTGATGTTTTGCACTTGCAAAACATTCTAACAAAAGCCGATGTTATGCCGGATACTGTAACAAGTCACACCATACACCAAAAAGCCTATTTATCAATATACGGAATAATAGGATTTCACTTTAGACGAGTGTATGTTATTTATTTTTGTAGTTATTTACTTCATAATTGTAGGGAAAAGCCGACGTCGATATAGTATGTATGAAAATATTTTGTGTAAACCATAAGGTAAGTGTGGAATCGATTATGGAATGTGTTGGAAAATTGTCACAGTGAAAGTGTAATGAGAATGCGCAGTTTTGATTTATTGTGAGCACAATCAACGATAAAGTTCCCAAGAAACCACGGTGACACAGAACGAATTGATAAATAGAAAATTATAATTAAAATGCGCGGCTCGTGCAACATGGGTGATGGGACATGTATAATGACTTTCTCTGGCCGTGGGTCGGTTTCTATGGGCGGTTGGCCTGATCTTGGCCGGCATAACGGTTTAGTCAACAAATTTATGCGAGTACCATGAGTTTCCGCGATTGTGTTCGATTTTAATCACGTATTGCCAAGGTACTGTCCGTTTACGACCGGAATTGCTAAGAAAACATCGCATTTGTTGCAACGCTATGTTTGAATGCTATCGTTAATTATTCTTCTAAATTTTAATGAAATTAATTATTTTTATTAAAGTCATTACGAAATGAATGTAAATATTTTATGTTTTTTGGAAATAATTGCGTAATTTTAGAAAATACTGTTCATTTAAAATTAAATATCACTACAAACATTTTCAAAATAATGAATTTACAAACACGGCGCCTCATTAAAAAAGCTATAAATTATTTTTATTATGACCGGTTATAATATTGATTAATCGTGTCTGCTATATGGTGTGAAGGTCCCATACCTTGCCCTGGTGGTAGTTCGTTGATGAGCGGCGTACACACAGCAGTCGAAGCCACAACCAGGAGCACGACCGTCTTCATCAAGGTCCCCATGTCTACTGCGCCGACTCTGCGGCCGCTCGGAACCAAGTTGATCGCGTTGATGCGCTTGCGCATCTCATTTTCCGCCTTTTAAGCTCTGATCCCACAACTTATCGCAGGAACAATTATAGCTGTCATATCTAGTGCTTAGTTCAAGAGGAGAATGATACGGTTATAAGGTAGCTATGAAGGACCATAAGTGTTTACTGAATAGATAATGATGTATCGAAAATTTTACGTCGATACATTATTTGACACTTTAAATTGTTAAAGACATCTGATAAAATCAGAGACTGCTTTTACCCAAGGGCTTAAATGTAAATAACATGCAAAGCTATTTTTATATTCTTCGTTTTCGATTTCAAGTAAGCCCATAACTGTGTAATTCAATACCTGGGGCAAAAAATTTGCATATACGCATTTACTTATATTTCCTGCATAAATTAATGAATAACTTATTCACACGTCGGCTGCACTCGTGCAGTCACATCTTTTTCATGTAATATAATAAAATTAGTGACCCATATTGTGATTGTTTACGGTGAATAAATTATGGGATAGATACTCACCGACACAAAAAAATCATAATACATTGCGACAAAAGCGTCTATTTAAAAGCAACTCTAGTTCACTTCATCTCTTAATAAATGAAGAATCGTTGTATTATGACGAATTTATTATAAACGTATGTGTACGCTTCTTCTTGTATGGGAAGTAAACAAACATACGTAGCACTCCTTATATTTCTTTAATAATATTAGTTTGTTAGTGTTGGTAAAGTGTAATTTGTTTTAGAACATTGCAAATTAGTTTCCAAATGTGGTCCCTCCGCGGTCGATTTGTGTTTGTTTTGGAACCAGAATGACAACCTTAGTCAGGCAGCGGCGCGGGCGCCAAGTCCGGTCATTGCCACCAAGTTGCAGTTATTTAACTCGGATGACAAACTTTGTTTACTGTAAACACGTTTTTAACGATTTATTTATCTATTCTCGCCTACTAACGCTTATTACATTACCTAGTTCACAGCGCATGTGTTCGTTTGTCATGATTTACTCAATAGAAAAACAATTAGTAGATAGTTAAAAATGGAATAGATTGACATTTAAAATACCTGTTCATAGGTGAGTCAGTATGGCAAGCAGCATGGTAAAGAAAACATTGATGTACGTCGCAAACCAAAGATAAGACCTTATTCTGCCGGTATAATTGATGGTAAGAAGAGAGAGAGTACTAAGATTGCTAGATTTACTGCTAATTCCCCAAAAAAGGTGAATACTTGCAAGCATGATGGGTTAGTAGAGGAACTCAAAGATGTCAATGAGAGAGCTAAGAGTCTTGAACTCCAAAATGTATATTTAAACGAAGACAATAAGGTGCTGAGAAAAAAAGTGGATCAACTTAACGAAGATAAGCATATAGCCGAATTAAAATTAGTTGAATGCGAGAAATTTGTCAATAGACTAAGTAAGGAATATGAAAATAGAAACAACGAATTAAAGACTGTAAAAGAAAATGAAAATAAAATTATAGCAGAATTAAATAAAGAGAGAAATGATAGAAAGAATTTAACTATTCAGCGTGATAAAGATGCAATTACTATGCAAGATTTACAAAGACAAGTCAGGGAAATGGAAATGATACTAAAAAGAAAACATCCAGATTCTGTATCAGCTTTGATAGGTTTGTTAGATCTACTTTTATGTATAAACATAAAATACACATTGTGTTGTATATAATTACACATTATATTATATTGCTAAAACCGATATGTTGTAATTTAGTTTTAACATAATATATGAACATTTTAGTGGCGTCGAAATCCTCAACGGTAGAAGACAATAAAAAGAAACTTTTAGAAGAACGCATAACTCGATTAGAACAGGAACTTAAGGATAAGGAAGATCATTTTCAGGGTATATTATTGACATTACAAGAAAAGTTCTGTGATATGAAACAGAAATACGAGAATCATATAATTGATGTTGAAAGACAACTAATGGAGGATCGCAAAGTTAATTCTGAGTTGAAAAATAAAATCAATAAAAAGAATCTTGTTCATATAGCTACTCAAACTTCGTCAAAATCGCAACATACATTAGGTACACAAACATTTTTGAAATCTGATAGAGCCTCTTCCGCTGTGAGTAGGCTATCGCAAAATTCAGCTATACTTTTGAACAAGCTGAAAGAGGATAGCTATCTTGTAGCCACGATAAAAGGATTGCAAGCTGAATTAACAGTAAAACAACGAACTATTGGGAAGATCAATCGAGAAACAGAAGAGCTAAGAAAGAATTTACGTAACCTTCAAAAGGAAAAGGAAAGTAAGTTGTATCTGACACTTTAATTATATTCATTGGTTTCAGTGTATTTAAATAAATCATTTTATTTCAGTACTAATCAATTTAAATCCACAAAAGAAAATTGGGGCAAAACAAGCAAAATCGTCTGAGAATATTCTGGTCCGAATAAACAATGAAATGGAAGCTGAACTCTCAGAAGTACGGAAGAAGAATGAAGCGCTAGTCCAAGAGCGAAGCAGTTTGTTGGATTCTTTGAAGCGTACAAATGAAGACTTTATCACGCTGAAAAAGAAACGAATTCAAGATGTAAGTATTATAAATAAAATAATGTGTACTATCTTCTGTATCTTTATATGTTAGTAGTTTTTACGGCCTAAATTCATTCTGCCTACTTAATCCCTTTTTGTTTCAAGTTGAATCTCTTCAAATTTAATATTATAAGGTTCATATAGATGTGTCTTGTACTATAACTCAAAGGATGTTACATAATCTTTTGTCCTTTATATTGGTTGTTTTTCATGTAATTATTTGCGTATTAGTAATAAAATATTTGAATGAAATGCTAGCAAGTGCTCGATTATGTGTGTAAGTGGCATTGCTGGGCTAGCTCCAGCACTACAATTGAGAACGGTTGATTTATTATCAAGATCAATAAATATATCATTCGTGTATTTTGTAGCTGCACACTCTTCAAGTTGCACATGAGAAGGAATTGATGCAAATGAACATGCAGTTGTATCCGTTGCAAGAAGAGATCAAATTGTTGAACAGAACGGTTGAGATCCTACAGGATCGCGTGAGATCCGCAGAAGATAATCTCGTAACGTACCAGTCTGGATCAAAAATATCTCAAATGCACGCTGGCGGAGATAATCCTAATTCTAAGAATGGAAAAAAAGATTCTCGTTGATTTACCAATCTTTAGTTGTATGATTATGATACAGAACACCTTGCAGAGTTTAACATTTATGAATTGTGTTGAGCTTTTTGTTCTATTAGAACTGATTGTGTTGGACGGGACCATGTTTTTTGATTTAGTGGTTCTTGTTTTGTTTTATAATTGTCCCAATTTGTAAAGATTTGAGAGTGCCTAATGAAGTCTAAAATTAATTATGTACGGATATACGAATGTTGTGAATACTATTTATCTAGAATATTAAACGCACAATTTAAATACAAATGTTAATGTAATGTTGTTGAACGAATTTGCCTAGTCAAATATTTTCATGGAATATTTAATAATAAGGACAAACTACCCACCGATGCGCAAACAATTGTGGTGCCTTGATAAATAAGTTTATTTGTGTATATTACTGTGTTTTATTTTATGAATAATCTGACAATGGGAAATCCAATATTGGGAACGAAATGAAAATAACACATGACTAAGTCAAACTATTAAAATTTGTTTTTATACTAGAAGACCTTAGTGACCTCGGCGATTACATTTTGTATCAATTAAAATTTGCCTTAAAACTTTTATTTATTGCACGTTTTTATTTATTAGGGATTTTTGGAGTCATTAGAAAATTAATACGATAGTGTAAAGTTTTTTATTTTTTAAAACCATGATTGCTCCCGACCTCTATTAACAAATTTCGGTGTTAGATCCTTGGCCAGGTGTTTTACAGCGGTGAAAATTTCGTTTCCTGTGTTCTCGATGTTTTCTGGGGAGATGAGAAAGCCGTGTTCACCGGTGTCTCTCGTTTCGATGGCGAACGCGTGACTCACGCCTGTTGAGTAGATCCAGTCTAGCGCAGACCCCGTCGCTGGGTACACCATGTGGTAAGTAGGACCAGCTTTGTAAATGTGTTCCGTCGAGTTGAAAATTGCCTTAAATGGTATAGCAGGTTATTTTTTAATAACTATTTTAAATGACTATCAACAATATACATATTACCGGCAAATTGACAAGATTTTGCGCTTCTGATACTTAGAATTATTTTAGAGAAGATAACCAATCTTATTCCTATTAGAAAATAAATTCGTCACGGGTTTGAATCAAGACTCGGTTACGACAGATAGGTATTAGGTAAGATTATTACGAAGTAAATATAATCTTAGGTTTTGATAGATATAGAAAAATATAAAAAAATAATAGAATACTGCATTGTTTTTTAAGACATTGTTTCATTTATCTTTTATCAATTGGGTAGCCGAATGATTTATTTTTATTCTTAAGAATCTGGACTCCTAAAAAATCAGAATGTTGGTAAAAATCCGGTTGGAAAAGTTCCAAAAAGCTTAATGCTAATTAACATAACACCCAAGTACACGGACAAGTGTAAAACTGTTAAACGATGTATTTTATGTAGGTTGATTTTACTTTTTCATTTCAAGACGTGAATTATCCTTCGAATGAGATAGCAATTTGATTATGTATTTTGTTTCGATATTTTCGATGATAGGATCAATTATTATTGATTACCCCGTTTTATTCTACTTAGGGCAAAAGTGAATTTAAACGTGATTTTTAAGCTAGAAATGAGGTGTATTTGGACTGGACGGACGAAGAACGGAGTTTGGAAATAGTAAATGACACTCACGCCCTTCACTGTTACATAAGCTCATACTTGTCCCCCTGCTGGGCACGGGCCTCTACAGCTGAATGATTTAGGCTTGAGTCCAACATGCTGACCTAGTGCGAATTGGTGGACTACACACCTAAGAAATTCACAATATTTTCCTTCGCCGTTAAAGAGATAATAATTCATTGAGTAGACAATAACACAGTAAACGTAATGTTAGGCGATCAATATCAAGACGGAAAGAACGTAATAAACGTTACAAGTTTATGAGTTTATTAATATTCTAATGTAAATATTATTAAGGTGTATGCAAATTTAAAATTTCGCAGTAGAGGTTTGAGGAAAAAGTTTTAATATTGTTACCTGAGTCATACCTTCAGCAGCTTTTTTTTGCGCTGCCACATCTGGGCTGGGCGTGGGGCGAGCGCTCCATGGGTACAAAATCAATTGGCCATACGAGTGTAAATCTACCAAGGCGTTCAATTTTCCTTTTGATTTTAAAACAAAATCCTGCCAATTATGTTTTTTAAATTATAAGAGTTCTCAAATTTTGTGGAAAGTTTTAGTTGTTGTTACTGGAGTTATCAAAGTTTTCCTTTAAGGTCTTTTTGGATATATAGGCGATGATTGTAAAGAGACCGTACATAAATGGTCAATGACACGCGTTATGCTACAAATTTTAACTTTACATTGCATGCGTATTAACTATTGAATTTATTGTGTTTAATAAAAAAAAACTGCTTCTCTGCTTTCTCAAAAGACATTTAGGTTAAGAGCAGAGAGGTCATACCCTTATGGCACGAGATTCGGGTTCAGAAAATGAGGATGGACCAGCATACGCATCTTTACATTCATGTTTTTCTGTTATTCCATCTATAGCCCAATCTTTTCTGAAAGAAATATTCATTTGACCAAATTACTTAATTTATAATAAGTACTTGGCGTTTTGGATAAAATTTTAACTTCATAGTCCGTTGGTAGTTGATAGGCACAGATTATAAATAATTGTGATTATTGTCTCCATCTCGTAAATAAACGAAACTTTTTCGGCTTTTATCGAACTTTGGGTGATTGCGATACACATGCGTTTAAACGTAGACGCTGCTCTTGAGTTCATTGCATATATTCAGAATGCAATAGAAGGCAAGGCGTCGATGCCCGCATCAAGACACATTTCTGAATATAATACCCAAAAGTTCAATACATTTATTAGCCACGAGCTAGGCGTTTTTAATGTGTTATAGAAATTTGTGACATTAAGGTATTTATTTAACTATTCATACTTACCCAAAATTCCTGTTTATATCTACACCGTGACATCGTCTGAATTTTCGACGATTTTTTCTCCATAATCGATTCCTAGTCTGCGTGAATTCAAATCCGTCTGGGTTTGCAAGCGGTAAAAAATGCCTGCAAAAGGTTATATTTCTTTTCTAGGTCAAATGTTTAATAACCAGAGATGTTTTGACACAGATGCGGGCTAAAATGTACCTAGCTATTAGTTTCCACGTATCTATTAATTTTATATCATAACATTTTTAAGCTTGTCTTGTATGATGTAGGTATCCCTGCACATGAATTACATTCTGGTTTCGGACATTCGTCAAATGATGTTTTTATGCATTCGCAGAAAAATTGAAAATGAAAATTCTCTGCTTCACTTTGCGCCTGAGATTAGAGACAGGTCTTTTGATCACACTCCGCGAACTTTCGATAAAGCTAAACCGGCAACAGTAAATGTGTAATAATAGCTTTGAATGTTGTGTCGTTTAAGTAGGCACCGGTAGATACAGCAAGAAATAAAGTACATTGAACGTTTGTGGTGTGAAGAATGAAATGAAGACGTCACGAAGCTTGATAAAGCAGTGCCAGATAATAGCCATCACAAATTGGCTGTGATAGCGGTACTCTAAACGTGGCTGGTGTGAATTATCTTTGCAGTTTGGATAATTTCTTTGCTGTAGCTATTGAAGGCATACATACAAACAAATTATCTCTGGTTATTGAATATTTTTAAGTTGTCCAGAAATTGAGGTTTAATATTCCGATTTTTTCATTTGCTAACGTGCATAACTGTAAATATGCATCATAAATAACCTCAAGAATTCATTGTAATGCCGAAGTTTGATAAACGAATAAGTGAGAATGATCACAAGACTGAAATAACTAAAAAGGAAGGGACAAATGGAAGTGCGAAATCAGTATCTTACGTGATTTATTGAAATGGTAGAAAGATCTAATTCCCTATTACCATTGCAACTAATTAAATGATTGTCTATAACTCATTTCTAAAATAAAATCTAAATTAATAAAATGCAGTCATATCAAAAATTTTCTCGTAAAAATAACATAGTTTAAAAAACTAGTAGAACTTTATCAGGACGTTAAAAATAGTCATCCACTATCTGTGCTTATTTCAAAAGTGCCTACTTAAGTGATATTCACGTATTTGGAAGTAAAATTCATTTAATACTTCTATAGCTAAATATATCTGTTTTTTTTTTATTTAAAATATAAAACTCGGCGTGCGTTCTCACCAATTCTTGTTTCTTATGTATTCAGGTTGCTGGTCAAAATTTGTTACGATGCTGTTTAGTATGTACAGGGCCGAAGTGATGCCAATCCATTCTCTTGCGTGCATTCCCGACATTATTAACATTCCGATGTTATTGGGATTCCCATTTGACACAGTGACCATCTACGTTATCAAACATTTGATGAATATATATTTTGATAGTCCCGTGGCGCAGTTGGATAGACACCAGCTAGCGCAACGAGTGGCCACGGGTTTGATTACCGCACCGAGACAAATGTTTATGTGATCTACAAATGTTTGTTTCGGGTCATGGTGTTTGTGCGACCTAAAAGTCTCTCGTAGTTTCTAATACCCACGATACAAAATTCGTATCTTAATGTTGGGTCAGGAGTCAGGACACAGGTTCCACTATGTGGCCTTGGTATCCCCAATTTTAGGGTTAACTAAACATTAGAAAAAGTTTACACGTCGATTAGGCACATATGAAAGTGCATTCACCTTTTCTGACAAATTAAGCAATAAAATTGCGCAATATATTTCAGGATATCCAGATAGGCAGAAAACATTAATCCAGAGATCATTGTATAAGACTAATTCTGATTTTCGATACCATAATTTGTTACCAATGAGAATAATAAATAGACCATGAAATTGATAGAAAACTCGTTTTAAACTGGGGTACGGAGCTTGTACATGTAGGTGTAATACGTCTAACTTTACCGTTATTGATCTGTTCTCTGCTGAATATCCTATGTTTTGAACTTTACATATCGAAGGATAGTTCTCCGATACGTAAGTAAAATATTCTTCGATTATTTTCAATGTGGGAAATTTATTCCATGTTAGTCGATGTCCTGCGAAAAATTGAACTTGATTAAAATTTATATATAATGTAACGTGTCAAATTATTTTACGCTTAAGTAATGATTCAGTTTTCGTTATTTATAGTCTATTTCTCCATATATTTAATTTTCGTTCCAGTCTAATTAATATCTATATTGATAATATATTGACCGTGATTGCCTTCATTGCTCGTACAATAGACCTTTTATTGCATTGTATATACATTAATAATGAAAGGCGTGAGTATAAGTGTATACATCTATCTTGAAATGTGGTGTACCTAGATACATGGGGAAAATATAAATAATTATAAGAACCACTAAATATAAAAAACATGAGCAGCGATGTCTTGATGTTAGGTTACTAATACTGCTTTTGACAGAGTGACATGCTGCCTTTGGTAGAAAACCTTACTATTTTTTCCAATGAATGTAGGAGCTTTGACTTAAAAAAATACGGCTTCTAAAATTTAGACTTTGTGTTAGAGAAGAATGTCTGGTATCGACAAGGATTACGAAAGCAATTATAGCTTGCGTTAAGGTTCACGGAGTGCTAAAAACGAAAGGTTGAAAGTGCATCGGCTTTATCTTAGCACCATTGCGTAAAATAATTTACAGAACCATGGTGTATTTAAGGATATTTAAGGATATATATGTATAAAATGTATGTACATTTATTGTGTTTTCTTTTTCAAAGTTCTCAAAGGAATTAAAAAGTCCTGATGTTTATATATTTTTATGTATGTTTACGATGGGTATAGGTTTGTTTATTTGATAATACGAATAATAATTTAATTGATAAAAGTCATTAATCCTCGACAAAGATATCAAATAGCATAAAATTATGAAACTAGACCCTACTGTACAGTTTGTGGGCATTTGCATATAAGTGGATCCTTCATGCGCATAATTATTGCATAGGGGCTTCGAACAAGGTCAATCGACCACACCGTAATTAGTAATGCTTTTCTGTCCTTACTCTATGAATACTGGTTAACTTTAATGAAAATAAATAAATAACATAACGGCATTATTTCCTAACCCACTTGTCTATCAGGTGCAGCGTTTTACCACGCCGACAAAAATATTCGACACTCTACATTCAATAAAAAAATTAATTACAAAATTGTTCTTTTATTTTCAGAGTTTCTTCCTAGAAGGGTTGGTATCAGGCAGGCGCGGCGACCGACCGTAATACATTTCAGTTCTAAAGGAGGCTCGTGCCCAGCAGTAAAACCTTCCTTTATGACTGGATAGTAATATAATTGCTAGGCACTTCAAAAATATCATAAAGAGTTACCTTGTCTTAAAGTGTTGTCATCCCACAATGATGACTCGGGTTTTTGTGAGTCCACTCTCCTCTGAACGTCCAGTATGAGCACAGAGTGGTTAAGTTTTCGAGAACTCAATTGCCTGTGTACCTTCACTTTATTTTCAGCTAACACGAGAAAATCTGCTCGTTTTGGTGATAAGTTCCATATTGAAATGTCTAAAAGTAGATGATTATCATATCATCGTCGTTGGGATAGACAAAGCTTACAGTGTTATTAATATGATTCACACACCCTTACGTTTAATAAATCATTAACATTCTTATGCAGACTGTATTTGGTATTGTTATGTCATTTTTTCAAACGGTAACGGTCCAGCCGTTACAACACTATTTTCACACAATAGATCTTTTTCAAAATCCGACGTCACCTTTATAAAAAGCAATGTTGAACGAACTAACCTTGATTGACGAAGAGTTTTTTGATAAGCAATATATCATTGGCTGTTCTCAAATTCGTTCTCCAAACTTGAGCTCCCGAGTATGAAACTTCTTCAAATGAACTGAGGCAAGCTTGTAATGAAACTAGACACAGGGTAAGTACAAAATAAATTGTTTTGCAATGTTACTACATCAGGATCCACTGTTAGAATTTCAAGCTTAGACTTAAGCCACAGTTGACCACGTTGTTTAGAATCAATTAAAATAAACTTAAAGTAAAATTTTATTACTTAGAAACCCATTTTTTGTCATTTTTATTAAAACACATGTTTGATATTTTGCAAAAATGTACACATCTATAATCACATATTGATATTTATATACGTGCGGTTTATTGGACTTTAATAAAGTAAAAGGCAAGATTTGGCCCATCTTGATATCTGCGCTTACTCAGGACTAGAAAGTAGAGATAATTTCATTTCAACGATCGTGGTATGTACGGAGAAAATCACGACAGTGAGTAATCCAGGATGATATCATCAACATTAAGATTTTATGATTAAGTTACCTTTACTTTTATCTATATTTCATTTCGCACTAATGTTACTTAAAAATTTAAGCCTTAAATTTATTCAAATATCTTACCCAAATAAAATACTATACATACTGTCGAACACATTTCATGTTTTTATCATCACTTTAAAACTATAAAATATTGCTTGTTGATAAGGTTTATGTTTTCGACTACTTGAAAATTTCATATAAATATATATATGTCGGAGAATGATGATTTTCACTATCATCTTCATTAATGATTGCGTGTTTCGTGGGCGTCATGAGGGTCAAATGCGAGCACAAAACACAATGTTCATAGTTATTCACAATTTTATTACGTAATTACAAAATAATTGAACAGCAAGACCGAGCAGCGGGTTCAGGGCACCGATCTTGCATTTACTCTCCACAATCCAACTCAATTGATAAACATCACTCCAAAACAATGTGCAACACATCTGCCAACCAATCAAGATATGGCGGCCCCGACCACCGCTTCTAGAACGTGCTTCTACACGTTCTCAGCTCTCATTGGTCATTCAAGCTTTTCATATTTAGAATACAAAACTAAATTTAAGAAACATAATGAAAGTGACATCTAATGAGGTTTGTACATTCTTCTTGCAATCAACTATGAACTCGACTCATGGCGTACTCCGACACGGCCTTCCTGACCTATTACACGCCCTCGTGTAATGTTGAAAGCTGCGGATCATTGCCACCTGCGAAAATAAAACAAAAGGTATAGTTCGGCCAGTCCTGACCAAAAGAAAGTGTTCTTCTTTCTTTACAACGCAACAACTTCATTTAAGGCACTTTCATAAAATTGCCATCATAATAATAAGATTTTCGATATCGAATCTGAATCCATATAAATTCCTGGTAATGTACTAGATTAAATCAGCAGTATCAAAATAGCCATCTCATCGTCAATCAATGTCAATGGGCTCCTCGCCCGTCAATCTCAATGGGCTCCTCACCCAAAACATCTCAATGGGCTCCTCACCCAAAACATCTCAACGGGCTCCTCACCCAAAACATCTCAACGGGCTCCTCACCCAAAACATCTCAACGGGCTCCTCACCCAAAACATCTCAACGGGCTCCTCACCCAAAACATCTCAACGGGCTCCTCACCCAAAATAAAATAAATAAAATACATAAAATAAATAAATAAATAAAACATCTCAACGGCCTCATCGCCAAACAATCTCAAGGGCCTCCTTGCCCGTCAATGTCAATGGCCAACTCGCCCGTCAATGTCAATGGCCATCTCACAATTCACAATACTTAACTTTAGCAGTCAACGATGTGCTAGGATATCTCTCAAAGGGACTCCACACACACATTCCGAAATTTTAGGCAACGAATAATCAATCGAAGATCTTACTATTATTTTCGTCGGACAGACATGGATTCAGCTCAATTGGAACATACGATTGAAAAAGTGAACGTAAGCGGTCTCTCACGATTGTAATTCAATCCCTTGATATGACTATACTTATCCCCATCTAGTACTTCAATAACCTTATAAGGTCCTTTATGTTAACGGTTCAATATTGCATAATTCTAATCTTCAATGATGATTCTAATTTTCAATTAAAACATTTACTCCTATAGTAAAAGAAATAACATTTGCTTTCCTTTTATCATATAAGTCCCTCTGCTGAGCACGGACCTCCTTTACTATTGAAAGGGTTTTAGGCCTTAGTCCACTACACTAGTCTACTGTAAGTTGGTGAACTACATCATCATCAATCAAGTGAACTACACACCTAAGAAATTCATAGGAACTTCTAGGTATGCAGGTTTCATCACGATGTTTTCCTTCACCGTTAAAGCAAGTGATAATTCATTGTGAATACACACATAACTTCGATAAGTCAGAGGTGTGTGCCTGAGGCTCGAACCCGCAACCGTGCGCCTAAACCTCGAGGCTTGTGTTCAACCAAGAAATGCGCCATTTTCTATTAATTGTTCTCTAATATCTCCCACATCTACATCCACCTTGTAACCATCTATGGTTAACAAACTTATAGGCTAGGCCTACTATAACAAACTGCTCTATCTATTAACAAAATCTATGAATTATGCTATTAATAAAGGTATGATGTTCAACCTTTATTGCATTTTGCCATCATATAATCAAATGATGCAACTTACTTGAACTTGTTTCTACAATGGTTAGCATGTTTTTAGAATGTACTCATTACATAGTCTACTTGACTATTATCACGACAAGTGATGGTTGTTATTAAATGTAGCTGAATATTGTGTTTGACACAAAAATGATTAAAGTCTTTATTCCCAAAACAACTATACTAATCTTTGATAACACGTACAAGAGTTCCGAAAAGAGATAAAGACGCTTTAAGGAAACTAATCGGACTATCAATATTAATTCTAGTAGAATACCTGAACAACTGTTATTTGATAAAAGCATCTACAATAACAAAAACTAATTCTTTTTTATCAGTTTTACCACTAAGCTTCCTGAGGTGTCGGTATGGACAGTATGCAAAGGAATATTAGCTTAGGTATAAGGTGTAGCTCTACATGTGGTTTAACACTTCATGACTTAGCCATGTTATTCAATATTATCTGACATATCGGAAAAGTCAGTAGGTAATGTTGAAATGTCTTCTCTAAAGTTATGATAGAATCTCAAATGGAAAATAGACTTATGAAATGATTATAATTAACGAACGAAAAGCTGTTGATACAATTGTTAATCAAATATTACGTTTATTTCTTTGATTTTTTTTTCTGTTAAGTACCTTAGACGGTAACTGGATAGATTTTACAATTCTCCAAGACTAGTTAATCGCTTTCAAGTTTACTAATAATTGTGTTCGGGGTCTATTTAATTCGAAGATAACTTTGCTGCATAGACTCGTTTCAACCCTAAATAATTTTCTATACCTTTAATCTGGGAAATCGCTAACGACAGTGCTATTTATCTCAGATAAATGATTTATTAGTTTGAAATCTTAGTGCATTAATTATAATCGAAAGCTTGGAGTAAACCTTGCTACCTATATCCTCTAGGGGTTAAGTTTACCTTAATAAAATTAAAATTGAAGCTTTTGAATTATTTCAGTCAGTGATGACTATGAAAGTTCTACTATATAAATATTAGCGCAAAAGCTTAACCGAGCTATAACTGTGAATTTCTCTACATCATAAGAGTGGTATCGAGACTCCACATGCGTAATGCGTTTGCTAAAGTACTACAGACCATACTGGACGTAACCTTCTATAAGCTCTTCGGGGTAGAATCGTCCGTTACTAGCGTCTGTCTCTATAAATAATGATTAGTTAAAAAAAAAACATCAAAACTGGAGACGGAATCAACAATTATATTACGTCTTGTTTAATTGTCTCATACTCCTGGTTCAAATTATGATAGAGTTATTGTTAGCTAATAAATTGTAGACCGTTGTCAGTTGAAGCGATAAGTTATGAACAATTTGCCTAAAGTAGAACGTTAAGCTTAATAATTGTCTGAGTTTTCACTTTCTTTTATTTCATACCTCAAAAACCGAACTAGCTTCATACCACATTTTTTTTTCAAATTGAATAAAAATCTAGTTGTTAGTGCTATGCGTAACCATAACAACCTTCGCTCTATATAATATGCAGGTTTAAGTAAATCGTCTATGTTGACAATCAGCATAAGAGTGTGGTGATGTCTGTCATAATGTCATAGGTGACTATGGCCTTGTTACTAGCTCTCTGATGCACAAAAGGTACATTTTGTAGGCCAAACGACGTGGCAGTAAACTTATAGTTCGAATCTAAATTTACAAGACACTTTCTGAAGTCTATGGCTATCAAGACACGTATTAATCTGCGTGCTCGATGATCTTTGAACATGATCACGTGATAAAAGTTAGGGATATCGGCTGCTAACTGTTAGAAATTAGAATTTAACTTTCGGTAATCTATTCACATTCGGTCGGTGCTATCGCGCTTCTTAACTAAGATTATTGAACAGAAACGTTCGATTTGCTTGGTCTAATAACTCCAACCAACAAAAGTTTACTGTACTTATTATGTACCATCACGCGCTACTCAGGGTTCAAGTGATAAGGCCTCCGTTTGCATTATTTTGTCAGAATCTAATAACTTAATTTCCATCAACTTTACTTGGCTGTGTTACCTAAGTTGCAAATATTAACTAAAGACAGCCTATCAAGTTTCTCACTCGACATGTGCACTGACATTTTAGGTCAGCAAAACGCGCCTAATCAAAATATTATTTAAATAACCATCAGGTACTCATCATTAAGGGTGACCCTATTTAAAATTTGTGCATCACACAATACACTTAATTTTCCTACTATAGTTAAAATAACAATTGCGCGATGCAATGTACCAGGCAAGCTTACGAGAGACGCTCTCTTTTATTAAGGAACGATCAGCCCGGAATCAAATAAACTGGAAACTGCTCACCGGATTGCATAATCGTCCCGGAGATGCGTTTCATACCATACACATTCTCTCGCTTCACGCGCACGCTGGATACGGCGGTAGACTGCGTGCTGCTACTTGTAACCGGCCATGTTCTCGAGCACCGATGCCGCATGAAGCTCAGCACCGCACTCGTAACAAGTCACAGCGGCACGCGTAGCAACAGCCGTTTTGGGGTGCGCCGAAGTCGGATTTGTTTGCTGCTTGTCATATGGTCGGCTGAAACATTCATAAAATTTATGGCTAAGCTTTCCATAAGCGTTACATTTAAGCGAAACAAGCAAGAAAAATCTCTTTAAATTCTATTAATTTCATATAGGGAAAAGCTATCTGATAAAACTATACTGCGGCCAAGACTTTCATAGCCATACCGAATATAAGAATGTACTTCCCTGTATGCTGCGATTCGATACGCAGATGTCTGCTGTTGCTAACCAGGCCCAAACGTCAGTATCTGCATCCTCCGGTTTAAATTTATGTAGCGTAATGCTCTTCTCCTCGTCAATAATTTGGATGGTTAGCGCCTCCACGAGTAATCACATGCTAGTTTCTTGCGCTTTGAATATCGCACGCCATCCATAATTTTCCGTCGTCTCTTCACGCAAGTTTTGTGCCTGCACCGATCCCACTTCTGATGTCGGAGAAGGATGATTTTCACTATCATCTTCATTAATGATTGCGTGTTTCGTGGGCGTCATGAGGGTCAAATGCGAGCACAAAACACAATGTTCATAGTTATTCACAATTTTATTACGTAATTACAAAATAATTGAACAGCAAGACCGAGCAGCGGGTTCAGGGCACCGATCTTGCATTTACTCTCCACAATCCAACTCAATTGATAAACATCACTCCAAAACAATGTGCAACACATCTGCCAACCAATCAAGATATGGCGGCCCCGACCACCGCTTCTAGAACGTGCTTCTACACGTTCTCAGCTCTCATTGGTCATTCAAGCTTTTCATATTTAGAATACAAAACTAAATTTAAGAAACATAATGAAAGTGACATCTAATGAGGTTTGTACATTCTTCTTGCAATCAACTATGAACTCGACTCATGGCGTACTCCGACATATATATATATATATAAAACTGAAGTCTGTTTATTTGAACGCACTAATCTTAACAAATACTGGACGATTTGAAAATAGTTTTTTGTTGGCTAATTTATATTGCCATTCAGCCATGACAAATCTGTTAAATACTCCTGTTCAAATTCAAAGTTTCGCATTCGGGTTTAGGGCAACAGTTTTGTTTTATAAATTCATGGAGTTACTTAAAATAATACGACCGCATTGATGCCAGCAATATATGTTTATTAACATATTTTCTATATACATTCATTGTAATTTTATAATAGAAACATTTCATGTAGAAACTCACATAAATTTTAATAAAAACGTGTTAAAACATTCATTGATCATTCGTAATATTAGGCTTGGTGTTGATCCGTATTGCATTTTCCTCACGACGAATTGGAATCCGCGAATTCTCATAAATCTGGCAAGTTAACCAAACAAACGCCATGTAACAATGATAATCGGCAACAAAAGACAATCGCATCGCTCATATCTCATTGGATTTCTCTAATATATTATCACAATTAATCCACTTATTCATAAATAAATTATAAAATTGTCAACCGAGTGTCTTGTCTTAATATTTCAAGTATAAAAACAATGTCAAAAACGATTCACTATTAAATCTGATCACATGGTCCACTGTAGTGCATAAAACGCAAACTATACTTTTACCAAATGTTTCCTTAGTCTCATATTCACCTTTGACACAATCATCACCAATTCATTGTCAATGGAAATGACACATTCGTCTGTATATCATGTCTTCTAATGAAAGTACATAGATTTGTAGTACACTTTACATGCTAATATATAAGCGTTCACGTGTCGAGTGACCGCCACCGAACGAGGGTTTCACCTCGGGAGAATTTTGATCACTCACAATATTTGAGATAATTTGGAGCCAACGGAACGGGCAAGATGTTCACGAGTTTCACTGTTTCATGTTGAAGAGTCGTGTTCGGTAGTGGAACACCGTGGCGCGGGGCTAGTCTGCGTCTCCGTTGGTGACCGTGAGCGGTTCCTCTTCCTCGTTGTAGTCGAGCGAGAGCACGGAGGCGCGGCGTCGCTTGCCGGGCGGCGTGTCGCTGCCGTCGCTGGCGGCGTAGGCGCGCTTGTCGGCGGGCGAGTGGCGGCCGCCGTTCACCGTGGCGTGCGACGCGCGCAGCTCCTGCTGCAGGAACAGCACCGTGCTCTGCATGCCCTCCACGTCCTCGTCCAACTCCTGCAGGAACTCGTCCAGCTCTGGAACACAAGCGGACGTGCATGTGGTAGCCGGTTTTAATCTAGTCATTTTATGAATATTAATATCTGACTATAATACATAAACGTAACGAACATTTCGCCATAATGGCCAACGCAAGAGAATGGCCTTTCGTGCCTCTCTGTGTATATTCGGTCTCACATAGGCAGACAAACTATATAATGCTCTAGCGACAATTAGCAGTTTTTGTGGACTTAGGTATCTTAAAAGTCTAGAAATTACATACTAAGGATTTGATTACAAATCATTGTTAGCTTCATCAAACACCTTCACCACCACATCGATTTCATATACGAACCTGATTGTGACTTTTTCACCTCTTCACTAAAACTTTTCTGTAGCGCTAGATCACCTTCTAATTTAGCTATACGACCACTCGACGTCATTCGGCCGAGATCCTCATTTTCCTGATGCAATAATCTACATTTCGCCATAAGCTTTTTCCCAGTATTCGAGTCTGGAGTAAATTTCCACGCGGATAATTCATTTTGTGTCTCCTCTAATCTCGCTTTAGTTGATGTTAATTCCTGTTTTAACCTTAATATTAATACATTGACTGCCGGATCTAAAAGTGTAGGTCGACCATTGAGACTCGCATGTGATGACTTCAATTCGGTTATCTGGCTCTGAAATGTTAAAGACTTGTGTAAGAGTCTAATAAATGCTACACTCCTTAACAAATGTTAATAAATTTACAATATTCTTGCTTAAGTATATTGCTTTTTGCAGCTTCCTACAGTTTATGAAGGTTAATGACTCACGGCATAATCTTGTATTTCTTGTTCCTTGGCGGCGAGCCGCCTAACCAGCACTTTTTCTCTATGTTGTGACTCCACATGTTGTTGTTTGATTCTATCCTCTACCTCTTTCGCCTTTTCCAGACTTCCTGCATATTTTAATATTCAAATTACTAATCATTCCATGTTGTGTAAATAACATACAGTCTATGCACCAGGTTGATGTTTTAGTGCATTTATTTAAGTATGTTATGACACTGTTCTATATTTTTAGATTAACTATATTTACTAATGCTATCAATGTTTTACACAAATAATTACTAATACAACTTCAACTAAGAGCAGAGACTGTATACAGTGTGTACAATGTTCTTTTATGTAATAAAATTATATCTTAGTATGGACCACATTCCATTACGCTTGGTTTAATTGCAGACCAATTTCACAGTACATTAAATGTATAATAAATTATGCTAGTGTGACACTGATTTCTCCTTACTTATACAGTCTATTAAACTTACAGATAACAAAATATCTTATTATTTAAGTGTGAA
Organism: Cephonodes hylas; assembly: GCA_030295005.1. Taxonomy (NCBI): domain Eukaryota; kingdom Metazoa; phylum Arthropoda; class Insecta; order Lepidoptera; family Sphingidae; genus Cephonodes; species Cephonodes hylas. Next base: position 8,564,279 of record AP025376.1, on the reverse strand, counting down.
CTACAATACAAACCAAAACATAATGAAAACAGACAAGATATCTGATTATGTGGTTCCTAATATTTTTTACAATATTATAATCGACAACACCTTAACTAGAACAAAATGAAAATTAGTGACAAGTATTGCATTAAAGTGTAATTTATTAAAATAGCAAGGTGATACAAGAAAATATATATATATTGACAAGAAATATTTGCTTACATTCCGTCAAGATCAGTAAAGATTTAAACTTATTCTCTTTCATCTCTAAAATAGTTTTTTAAGCTTTTTCCTGGGAAGAATGTGGGTGTTAGTATAACTTCATAAAATGGGTCTATAATAGTAATACTAAAATAGTAATTGATTTTTTTTAATAAAAACTATTGTCATTGATTTATTATATGGATGACAATCATAATTATGTGCATTACTTAAAAAATTATGTGTGAATTAGGTTATCACATAAGCAAGTGGTCATTGACACTTCTTTATCAGTGAGTTTAAACTTTAAGCAATGTTATATCACAAAAAAAATAAATGATAACAAAAATTAGCTTGATAAAGCGAGATGCATCCTATACAAATTAAAAATTTTTGTTGTGATAAAGACTTCTATTAAATATTACAATACTGGCATGGCAAATTGACTTTTAGTGCCTGAAGGAAAGTGGTCATCTTGTTCAATATATTGCCTCTAGTCCTTTAGCACTCATGTTGAACTGCAAAATTCTTTTATGTAGTGCACTTATTAGTTGAATGCCCATGTACATAAAATATGTACATGGAACTAAAATAATGTACAACAGCACTTTTATGTTTAAGATGTCTCCACTATCCATAATTTTATATTTCTCAATGTTAAAAATGAGTCTCCTTTGCAACTGAGAATTTAGATCTTAGTACACCACTGGTCTAGTGCAGGTTTTTAAACTTTACACCAAGACATCATTAATGACTTTTGGGTGTACAGGTTTTCTCAAAATTTAATTCAAATTAAAGTATATGATGTTTTATTGTGAATACAATCATAGCTCTGATAAGTCACAGGTGTGTTCATTCGGTTTGATCCACTCTTCCCCTAACATTTTCAATTGTGTGTCTAAGCCTTAAGGCCATCACTAAGAGACAATGTAGGATACTGTAATTTCAGAGAAGGGTATCCTCTTTCCAGAAAAAAATATTGTAACATTTATTAATACTTCCATTCCTTGTAGGGAAAATTTTGAAGTATATATCATTCTCAAAATCTAAACAACAAATATAAATAGAATTGTTACAGTGATTAATCTAGCATTATATTTTATCAGGATAATTGATTAATGTCTCTTATAAATTTGTCACACTCCTCTATCCTCCAGGCTCCTCTAGACATATAAAGGACATACATTGTAATCAATGTCTTCATATTATTAGGATATCATGATAGCAGTAAAAATATTGGAATTCATACAGAGTAGTTACATCTCATTTTGTCAATGTAACCAGTACTATGATGAAGTTAGTTGTATCAGAAAGGTAATAATCCCTTTTTAAGGTGATTATTTAAAATGCATTCACTATTTAGAACAATTTTTTAGCCATGCATTGAAATAGATTTCAAAGAATGTAGAAATCATAAGATATGATCATTTTTCATACTTAAATAAGTAATTTATAGGCTTTTAAATGCTATTGAATAAAATCTTAACATGGTTGCTATAAAGTTCTCTAAACTTATTACTAAAATATTCAGATGTTTGTAACATTTGAATATCTAGCAACACTTTCAATGTTATTAACCTAGTTAAGAAAATTTATAAATAGTACAGCTTGTGCAGCATTATCTTATATCTCACTTTAATTTTGTAACTGTAAATATGATACAACTTCCAACTAGTTGTTGTCAAGAAAAGAAAAGTGAGACATTTACATAAATTTTTAAATGTAAATGAAGGTTGAATAGTCATTCATTAATTTTAAAAAGTTAAGAACAACACAATAATGTTGAATGCTGAATGACTATAAACCTTTATTCACAAAGTGGATAACTATTACAATATCAGTTCACATAATCATGTCACATATTTACAAATTAAACATAAGATTGTATGGCATAAGATAACAAAGCCAATACAAAACAAAACCTTATCTAAACAGCAAAACAAGTGAAAACATATTTACTTTTTGGTGTGTACAATAACCGGCCGTAGTGGCGACACTGAGAGCTTGCACCGGAGACATTGTAACAGCACTGAACACCGCTCCAGCGCACTCTGGAGACTTCACTTCCACTGAACACTCCACTGGCACACAGCAATACACCATAGCTTCATCTTCATCTTTATAAAACACCTAAATACACCCCGTACCACATTTACAGCTAAACAATTTGAATATCACAGAACATTTTCCAATACAGTATCACTAATTTTAGTTAAAGTATTGTCGATTTAGAGACATGTTAACTCGCGGGTCGGGCGCATGCCGACCGGGCCGCTACAAGCCGAAATTCGCTTAAATACCTTCTAACTGCTTGTTCAACTTTTCAAGGTGATCAATGTATAAGTCTTGGGTTTTCCATGCGGCGCGGAGCGAGTCGGCGGAGGCCGCCTCCAGCTGGTGCGGGGTCAATAACACACGAATCGTGTTCGTGTCGCCACCGCCAGCGGTTCCATCGCACGCCGTCTCGCCGTGCCGCTCTGTCTCCTCGGACATTGCACTCTGACAAATACGATAAGAACCTCCTTTCGACTGGAAGCAAACAGGCACGGTTAATTCTAGAAACAAATTCATTTGCATCTTGGCCGCTTATCACACTCCTGAAATAGCGATATGTTTCTAAACATTTTTTCTTGAATACCTAGTACTTACAATTGTATGACTGGTACCAAAATACAATTATGAGACGGATATTAATTTAAATTAAATAAAACTCTTTAAAATCGTCACAAAAAAGAACTATTTCACGAAGTCATCAAGCGAAACACGATAGACGCCATTTTATCACGTAGCACTACAGTGTTGCCAGTAAAAGATTAGTATACGACGTAATTGTATAATCACTATATTAGTCGATGTTTAACACTATTCACTCTATAAGACTTTATCAGGAATAGTATAAATTACTTAATAGCCTAAATTATGTGTTTTATTTACCAGCAAAAGTTACAATTTACTGGTGGTTTTTTAATCAAATTCAAAAAAGGAGGAGGTTGTCAATTTTTTTTAAAATTTAACACCTCATTCAGAGATGAAATTCAAAATAAGGATTCATTTATTTCTTATTCCCGGAAATAAAAATAGTTTTTACATTTGTTGCATTTTCTAAATTATTTGATTAAGTAGACTATATTAATTAATTGTTGAAGATAAAAATAATAGTTGCGCTTAGAAATGATAGTTTGTGTGATTTGGAAAGAGTAATTAATAAGTTACGCATTTAAAAGTAGCACATTAATGTAAACAATTTTTGTATAACTTAATTATCGAGACTATCAAGTACATTTAGTCGATTATAATATGAAACTTCAAGAGATAACTTCAAATTATTAATTTATTTAATATTATTTAATGCAGACATAATAGAGAAAATACTTAAATAAAATTAAAAACCATTATGTGTTTAAACAGATTAAGATCGTGACGTTGGTGCTGCAGCAAAAACGTGCGGAGTGCAATCAACAGGTCCCGGGTTTGATTGTCAGATCAGGCTTAGGCACTTATCGTAGCTTATATTATTAGAAAGTCTAATGTAGCGACACACGGGAATAAAGTATGTTCAGGTGTGTATATGTAATGTTGTTATGTTCACATTATAGTGGTTAAAATTTGACAGTAGGTGTGCGGTAACAAAAATTTATATGAAATGAGTTACCGAATACTTCACTTTTCATCAGCGCGTCTTATGAAAATATTAATCGGTAAAACTCCCCCATCACACAGAACTTAAAAAAATTGACAAGAATAGGATGGAAATAGAACTTGAAGGAAAAGAAATAGCCTTAAATAATAGAAAAGTACTTCTGCGGTCATAGTAGGTACAAGTATGGGTAATTTTATGGCAATCATGTTTATATCATCATCATCATCATCAGCCCATATACGTCCCACTGCTGGGCACGGGCCTCCTCTACCATTGAGAGGGTTTAGGCCTTAGTCTACCACGCTGGCCTAGTGCGGGTTACAAGTATCTTATTTTCTTATTCAGAATTCTAACATCAGAAACCTTCACACTTATCCATTCATACGTACAACAAAATTATATTAATTAACTTTTGATTAATAAATACTAAAAGAATAAATTTTAGCAGCACATGTTTAAGGTCTTGTAGACTTCAGAAAATATAATACATTTTATTCTGGCAGTATCAACATTGCACGTAAAGGTTAGTACGGTGATATCCTAACAGAAAATAAAGTATCATGGGACTTTTATTCTACATTAGACTTCTTCTGTTACTCGACATCTTAATGCTACCCTGGTGAAGAGCTCCTTTAAATGTGAAAATCAAATCATCTTTATTCTAGTTGACTTTCACAAGTTCTTTTGAATCGTCTTTTTAAAACTAAAGTCCGGAAGATAACACTGGGACTGGGACGGCTCAGATAAAATAGCCCCGCAAAAATATTTTTTTTCCTAATTTTCGACTATTTTGCTAATTAGTCGTTCGTTCATCGTTTGTTTTTGATTGTTCACCGTTAATTATTGTTTGTTCTTTATTTATTAATTAAATAAAAATTAATTAATAAATCTACCTTCAAGTTAGCCCCGCTATTGCAGTTTTTAATATTATGCTATCAAAAATTACTTATATCTATTGGTTTTTGATTGTTCGTCCATAAATAATGTTTGTTCTATTGCGAAATTGCTGATTTCTGGATAATTAATCGTTTTAATTAGTAAAATACATTTAAGCAAAATGTGTTCACAGCGCATGCTTCAACTACAAGTTTAAATTTTAAACGCGGTTTTAATGGTTGTAAAAAAAACAATTAGGTGCAATTAGGTATCAATCCTACAAAAGCAACTAATTTGTATACAGTACAATTCAAAAAATTAAATAAATAAAATAATGTGCTCACTCATAAATAGTGTTTGAGAAGCATTTGAAAAAATAATTATTCACAAGCATCATTAATAAAGAATACTTTTTTGAATAAAAATAATCAATGTAAAAAAGGAATTCTTAGTAAAATTTAATTGATAAAATGCCTTTTAGGTTACGTGATTACTATCATGTGATTATTTTTTATAATTTTTTTTACAGATTCAAAATTATATTATTAAGAACCATTTTCAATAAAACAACTATAGGAATTATAACACATGAAGTATTTTGCCCGCTTTTTATTACCAAAATGGAATTGCCATATCATTGGTATGAATTGCTTAAGAATTGTAGGTACAAATCATCTCCTTTCCAGGTGATTGAAATTGCTCCTGGAGAAGTTTTTAGAAAATGGACAATATTTCTGACTGGAAAATACATGAAGAACTGTAGTATTCCCATTCAAAAGCAAAGAGAAATAATGGTCTCAAAAGAATATGATCACAAGATAATATTGCACAGAGAAAATTACAATGGAGCTTGGGAGAAATCTAAAATGACTAATAAAATTATTATTATGAGCAATGAGTTTGAACTTCCTGACTTTGCATATAAAGCTTTTTTGCCTATAAGTGAAGTTAAATATAAAGATTTAATGCATTTGATACCATTTTTTACAAGAGAAACACAATTTTTTTATGAAGCAGTATAATATGATTCCAAAACCAAAACATGTTATGATTAACTCAGTTTTTCATAGTATAGGAGTAATTTCCTAAAAGACATTCCTTGTTTTAAACTTGTTAGAAAATGCTTATAATTTTTATTTAATTTATTATTGTTTTGTTTTTAATAAAATGTGGTGTAATTTGAATTATAATGTTAAAGAAATATCTAATGAATAGATGTAAGGGTAAGAGACTTTGCAAATTCATCTCAATAACAAAATAATGACTTTTAAACTTTAAATTGTGTTTTTCTCTTAATTAGTAAAATTGGACATTCCGTCTTCTCTGTCTGTACCCTTCAATTATATGGGTTACATCTGGTAGAGTGTAGTAGAAGGTAATGATGCCTATAAATTAAATATTTGTTAAAATTACATTTATTAAGAGCCAGTTATTCAAAGATTAAATTAAAACTTGTTTGGAGAATGAATCTATAATTAAAAATTCTACAGATGTTTAAACCATAAAATTGGCATGATAATTAGTCAGGACCTTCCAGGAGGCCGCCGACCTCGCCGCGGTTGGAACTGGTAACGTGGCGAGGAGAATTCGGAGGCTGGGCCTCACAGTGGCTCTCCATAAATCTGAGGCCATATGTTTTCATCGGCCTCGGATGGGACCACCTGCTGGGGCCCACATTAAGATTGAGGGCGTTCGAATTCCCATCGGCAAGCAGCTCAAATACTTAGGGCTGCTGCTGGACAGTCGGTGGGAGTTCCGCGCCCATTTTGAGATGATGCAGCCGAAGTTGTTGCGGGTAGCAGGCGCTCTTTCCGGCCTGCTGCCCAACCTGGAAGGTCCGCGCATCCCTTGCCGAAGGATGTACATGGGAGTCGTGCGGTCTATGGCGTTGTATGGGAGCCCAGTATGGGCTGAGTCCCTGAGCAGGCGCTGCGTCGCTGTTCTGCGCAAGCCTCAGCGTGCGCTGGCGCAGCGGATGATCATTCCTCCACGGCGGCCGTACGGAGGGAGGCTTTCAGTGCCTCAACCTATCTCGGGGCCAGTCGGTCCCCGCGACTTGACGCCTCCTCCCGCTGATGGAATAGACGCGAGAGGAATTTGGCGTCAAGGCAGGGAACCGGCAAGAACGCAGGCCGCCTCGTAGGAAATCGTGCGGTAGCCCCTGATCAGTCGCTGCGCCAGCGCACGCTGAGGCTTGCGCAGAAGAGCGACGCAGCGCTTGCTCAGGGACTCAGCCCATACTGGGCTTCCATACAACGCCATAGACCGCAAGACTCCCATGTACATCCTTCGGCAAGGGATGCCCGGACCTTCCAGGTTGGGCAGCAGGCCGGAAAGAGCGCCTGCTACCCGCAACAACTTCGGCTGCATCATCTCAAAATGGGCGCGGAACTCCCACCGACTGTCCAGCAGCAGCCCTAAGTATTTGAGCTGCTTGCCGATGGGAATTCGAACGCCCTCAATCTTAATGTGGGCCCCAGCAGGTGGTCCCATCCGAGGCCGATGAAAACATATGGCCTCAGATTTATGGAGAGCCACTGTGAGGCCCAGCCTCCGAATTCTCCTCGCCACGTTACCAGTTCCAACCGCGGCGAGGTCGGCGGCGTCCTGGAAAGTCCTGACTAATTATCATGCCAACTTTATGGTTTAAACATCTGTAGAATTTTTAATTATAGATTCATTCTCCAAACAAGTTTTAATTTAATCTTTGAATAACTGGCTCTTAATAAATGTAATTTTAACAAATATTTAATTTATAGGCATCATTACCTTCTACTACACTCTACCAGATGTAACCCATATAATTGAAGGGTACAGACAGAGAAGACGGAATGTCCAATTTTACTAATTAAGAGAAAAACACAATTTAAAGTTTAAAAGTCATTATTTTGTTATTGAGATGAATTTGCAAAGTCTCTTACCCTTACATCTATTCATTAGATATTTCTTTAACATTATAATTCAAATTACACCACCTTTTATTAAAAACAAAACAATAATAAATTAAATAAAAATTATAAGCATTTTCTAACAAGTTTAAAACAAGGAATGTCTTTTAGGAAATTACTCATATACTATGAAAAACTGAGTTAATCATAACATGTTTTGGTTTTGGAATCATATTATAATGCTTCATAAAAAAATTGTGTTTCTCTTGTAAAAAATGGTATCAAATGCATTAAATCTTTATATTTAACTTCACTTATAGGCAAAAAAGCTTTATATGCAAAGTCAGGAAGTTCAAACTCATTGCTCATAATAATAATTTTATTAGTTATTGCCCGCAACTCCGTCTGCGTGGACTACAGGGTTGGGTTCAGAAAGAAAATAAGTTGTAGTATTTTACGCCGCAAAGCCCCATTTACTTAAATATACAAAAAACATACAATCGGTCAAATTGTTTCAACGTGAAACCGTAACGCGCCGGTCGACGCCTTGAGTATCATTATTGCGCGCTTGATCATTATTTTGAAACTGCGATATCTTCTAAGATACTCATTGAAATCAAATGATGTAAAGGACAAATTTATTTTGCATTAAATACTTGTAATGAATAACGTATTTATTTGGATAAGGATTAATATCATGTTTGTAAAAACACCTTCACAAATAATGCTTTATTTAAAATAAATTTGGTTGGAATAAAAAACGTTATAGTGAGCCAACCTTAAAAGATAGACATATGCTGTTGCGGACTTTCTTTTAGAATTTTTAAAGGGGAACAATTCTGTCATACATTATTTTAGCGAAACTTTAACCGTTTCTGCAGCGTACGCAGCTGAAGCTCACAAAAAGGAAAAAAAGTCCCCGATTTAGAAACATTCTTTATTGCTGCTCCGCTCCTATTGGTCGTAGCGTGATGATATATAGCCTATAACCTTCCTCGATAAATGTGCTATCTAACAGTGAAAGAATTTTTCAAATCGGACCAGTAGTTCCTGAGATCCTAGCGTTCAAACAAACAAACAAACAAACAAACAAACAAACAAACAAACTCTTCAGCTTTATAATATTAGTATAGATTTTAGATTTCTCCCAAGCTCCATTGTAATTTTCTCTGTGCAATATTATCTTGTGATCATATTCTTTTGAGACCATTATTTCTCTTTGCTTTTGAATGGGAATACTACAGTTCTTCATGTATTTTCCAGTCAGAAATATTGTCCATTTTCTAAAAACTTCTCCAGGAGCAATTTCAATCACCTGGAAAGGAGATGATTTGTACCTACAATTCTTAAGCAATTCATACCAATGATATGGCAATTCCATTTTGGTAATAAAAAGCGGGCAAAATACTTCATGTGTTATAATTCCTATAGTTGTTTTATTGAAAATGGTTCTTAATAATATAATTTTGAATCTGTAAAAAAAATTATAAAAAATAATCACATGATAGTAATCACGTAACCTAAAAGGCATTTTATCAATTAAATTTTACTAAGAATTCCTTTTTTACATTGATTATTTTTATTCAAAAAAGTATTCTTTATTAATGATGCTTGTGAATAATTATTTTTTCAAATGCTTCTCAAACACTATTTATGAGTGAGCACATTATTTTATTTATTTAATTTTTTGAATTGTACTGTATACAAATTAGTTGCTTTTGTAGGATTGATACCTAATTGCACCTAATTGTTTTTTTTACAACCATTTAAAACCGCGTTTAAAATTTAAACTTGTAGTTGAAGCATGCGCTGTGAACACATTTTGCTTAAATGTATTTTACTAATTAAAACGATTAATTATCCAGAAATCAGCAATTTCGCAATAGAACAAACATTATTTATGGACGAACAATCAAAAACCAATAGATATAAGTAATTTTTGATAGCATAATATTAAAAACTGCAATAGCGGGGCTAACTTGAAGGTAGATTTATTAATTAATTTTTATTTAATTAATAAATAAAGAACAAACAATAATTAACGGTGAACAATCAAAAACAAACGATGAACGAACGACTAATTAGCAAAATAGTCGAAAATTAGGAAAAAAAATATTTTTGCGGGGCTATCTTACAGGAGCCGACTGGGACAATGTTCCATAATTTGATGGTTGTTTATTATAGAGTAAGTTATATGGTTGTTTTGATTGCATTATCTTTTTAGGCAGTTATAAATATTATTCACAGCTGATCATAGATGGCGTTAGGTTACTCGCAGTGACGGCACTTGTTGGAATTCGAAGATACGAGGCGCGGGAACGTTAGGCAGTATATTTTGTAAAATTATTATGCTTTGGTGCATTGCGATTAATAATTATGTGTACATAGTTATGAAATCTGGTTTTTACAAATGAAATATCAGGTTTGAATTTGTAATTAGCTTATAATTTATTTAATACAATTGTTAACAATTAAAATATAATTAATGTTTAACATTAATTTAATTCGAAACTAATTTCTTTACAATTAATACTAAGAATGAGTGGAATTCCACAATAATTATATCACAATATGTACAATGGAATGTTTATCTAAACGAGGTGCGAAATGTCAATAGGGTCTCCACACTTCCTGACTGGCCGCGCCGTATAGTCCGTGTTTCACTTCATCGTTGGATTCACAAGTTTGAACAAGCCCGCTCGCTTCACCCGTGCTCTGCAGCTCGGTGGTTATCGATATCCCACCGTCGATATCGCTTATTTTGATCTCACTTGGTATGCATTGATCTAGGTTGTATTTGTCCGTTGAACTGTGAAGGTGCACATGAATTTGGTTTTGGTTCACCGTCGAGTATAAATTTGGCAGTATCATTTGCGGATTGGGATTAATGTAAGGCGTGTGCGATTGTATGCACGTGGGGTTGTTGTTGATGTTGTTGTATTGGTAGTTGTTGTAGTTGTAGGTGTTCGTGGGCCAGGAGTTGTAGTAATTGGGGTCATAGCGCTGCGTTGGCATCGCGGCTGGCGCATTCAGCTCAGTGAGGGAGGAGCTGGTTCCACTTGGGCTGCCTTTCACGAACCCCGTTGTGCTTGATTGGAAGCCGCCGTAGTCTGTGTGGCCCAGTGGCAGCTCGGGTAACACTGTAACACAATAATCATGTTAGATTCTAATTGATTATAGCTTCACGGTCGGTTGAATTCTCAATCGCCTATATCGTCAATATGTGTAATGTTACATTTGTAATACTATTAGCCGCTTAACTCCATGGGCTTATACTATTAGTGGTTAGTTTTTCTATTTAGTTTTTTTTTTAATTCTGAACAATTCAGTTTCAGTGGATTTATCACGCTTAGGTACGATTCGGTTGCTATCATGTGGTCAACCGCTCCATTACCGTGGTTATGCTTGTTATGAATTGAGGAAGTTTATTTATCATAACAATAAATAGGTATGACGTAAATCTCATCCACTATGTACTTAATTGGGATGTTAAAGTAATAACAATAAATTCAAAGGTATAACAGTATTTAACGGTACACGTTTTTGTTTAAGCAATTGGCTATTTTAATAACAAAATAATATTGTTCGTTTTAGATTTTAAAGCAATTTTACTGGATTAGAAACTAAAGCTGTATTATTCGGTAAATTTTGGGCTTAAAAAATATGCTAACACATTAGGCTTGGTCAAGGCTCAAGTTATAATTTGTCTATATGTCTGATGAATGGGAAGTTGTCTATTATGCATTCGTATTAAAAATCCTAAACTTATATAAATTTTAGTATAGAAATAGATGGAATACTGAGTCGTACAAACTCTTTGGTGTGAAACTATGCCTGAATGAATCAAGACTTGGCTGGTAATTAAAAAAAACTTACCAGCAGGAATATGCAACGTAGGGTCAGGTTTATAATACGGCGGCTGCAGCGTTCCATACGAAGGGTACATGGTGGTTGTTGAAGGGTAGCCCGTGTTCCATTCGCTAGCTCCCAGGATGTTACCACTACTTTCTGAAAATACAACAATACAGATCATTAGTGGGCTAGTAAACGACTATTAAGGAATGGAATCAACGACTGAGGAGTCGAAAGGGTTTTCGAATGGAGGTCTTGAACTGACTCATGTGACATTAGGCTTTCAACCAAGAGTTGATGGTAAATGGTAGTAACGTTTTACATTATGTTATTAATTGTATCAATTTATAAATATGGATCCTTTCCAAATTTTAATACTGCGAAATCTTTTCTATTTGAAAACCTTTTTAATCAGAATAATAACATTGTTTTTAATTTTATCAGCATTTGTGACTTTTATTTCCTTTGACTGTTTCGTTACTTGGATTAAATATGAAGATTTTGATTATGAAATAACACTGTCTGAAAGCTCGTAAACATGTTTTTGGCGACGACATACCGAGAGAAACTTGTTGGCAAAGTGTGTGCCGCGTGGCTCAACAAGTATGACGCCCTGCATTCTATGATCAGGAGCTTCTGATTCATTCTATACACACTTCAGTAATACGTATAACAGTAGATAGAAGTGGTTGAAGATTTGAATACGGTTTTGAATTTGATAACAGATTAAGTCCCACAGCCCCGTGGCGCAGTTGGCTAGGACACCAGCTTGCGAAACGAGCGGCCGCGGGTTCGATCCCCGCACCGAGATAAATGTTTGTGTGATCCACAAATATTTGTTTTGTCTGGGTGTTTGTGAGATCGAAAAGTCTCTCGTAGTTTCTGATACCCACGACACAAGACTCGTATCTTAGTGTGGGGTCAGGGCTATGTATGTGACTGTTGGGTGTATTTATTTACATAATAGCTAGTAAGTCTATCTCAGTTATTGTGTGCATGTCCAGGTTTAGGATGGAACGTCTAATTCCCTAATTTAGAGGCGCTTTAAGACTTTGCTTGAGCTAGGAAACGAACTCAAGATTGCAAGCGGTACATTTATCCGCTGACTCAAATAGGCAGCCGTACTTCTTAATTCATTGTGCAGTAATTTTCATTCTTCGGTTTAGTTTATTGCAGAATATACTGTCGCCCATAATCATGACATAATACGTGCTAGTTTTCTATTAAAGGGTATTGGCATACCTACTGAAATTTCCCGTGCTTAAAGGGATTAGCTAACTAGATTGTACGCAATAACTGTGCACAGGCGTCTGACAGTGGAAACCAAACCGCAGCAACAAACTTGCACTGAGATTATATGTCGCGTGATATACAATCGATATGCAGTTATATCATACAGATCAAACTTATTTATATATCTATTTCAGATCAGATAAGATCTGAGCTACGTAAGATTCTAATTGTCCGACGACTTGAGGAAGGTGACGGGTGGATGAGGGTCGCTCTAGACCGGGATGGTCGGCGCTTTCTTGGGGAGGCCTATGTTCAGCAGTAGACGGCGATAGGCTGATTCATAGAATGTAATCTTGGGCTTACAAAAGGTAGCCTCGAGCGGGTTGTCTGATGATCACTTATTAAATTCCTTTAGGGGATTTTTTTAGGTTTGCACTATTTGTTATCCATGTTGTTTTTCTTCTCCGTTTCAGTGGGTAATAATATATTGTTAATATGCTAAAAAATCTTAGGACAGATTGTAAATACACACATGAAGTTCGTTGAGGGGAATTATTTAGATGTGCATGACTCACGATGTTTTTCTTCTTCGTTGAAGTGGGTGATAATTTATTGTTAACTAGCTTTTGCCGCGACTCCGTCCTAGACAACAGGATTTGGTTCAGAAAGAAAATAAGCCATCATCTATTTTAATTTTCAGAGTCCTATTTATGTCCATACCAAAATACATACAAATCGGTTAAATTATTTAAACGTACACGTTTTTATACATGACGTTATTTTGCAAACGCATTATTCAGGCGAATTTTCACAAACAGTCCTTACATACATCAATAAAATACCTTATTTTTACCTGTTTCTGTTATTATCAAAATTAAATTATAAATTATTTTGTTTTGAATGCGACAATCCCCTGGCGCCAAAGGTGGATTCGCTTTTGTGTAGAAGTATGTGTTAATTTAAAATCACAATAAATAAACGTAGATAAAATCAGGCAAATTAAAAGGACTAAGAAAAAAAATATCGGAACTACGAACTGCATTGTAAAGTTTCCAGAATTTACCTATATTCATTTAAAGTATACTTATTTTTATTAATATTGAGGTCATTGGTATGTAGCTACTACACTACATTTTATCTGGCAAGATCTTCTGAGCAATAAAAAAAATCAGACGTAGGAAATTCATAGTCTTCGTCTTATTTTTTTTAGGTTATTATGTTTTTTTTCTTGCAATATATGTCAAGTGTGAAGACAGGTGTGTATCGTTAATCACGGGTCATTGTCGATGGTAAGTTCTATCAGTATTGAGGTCACGAGCGCGGAAACGCTGCGCGTACGCACTGGGATTGCCAGCTGATTCATAATCTCAGTTGTATTTGTATGCTCGCGTGTCAGAGACATTTTTTTTGTTATTTATACGTCATCATCGATACTAGTACTATCTTATTTATTAATTATATTTTATTGTACCCTATACACTTTATTAACTCTTTTGGATGTACAGGTTATATACAGGTTTTAATATCTAATAAAAAAACAATTTTCAAGGTAAAACTCATATGTTCTAAATGCTATAAGTACCTAATAGATAAATTTGTAAGAAGATTAAGGTAGTAAGTATTTGCGTTGAATATTGTAAAAGTAACTAACTAAAAAGTTTTTAAAGTGATATCACGCTATAAATTCGTTCCACTTATAATAAACGTTACATTATCAAAATGTGGCTCATCTTTCTATCATAATGCATGCTATTCACTGTTGAAGTCAATTAATATTTAACAAAATTCGACAGGAAATTTGATAGTGCGGTTGGTGACTTAACCTAGCACACAGTTGGTTTATAATTATGAATGAACTCAGTGAATATGCGCCAACATTAGTTTGAAGAATAATTAAACGAGTGAATTTGAACGATGTTTGTATGAATATTTTGATCATTGTGGCATTATGTAAAGTTTAAGTTAAAACAATTAAAATAATTGTTAACGTTTATTTAGAACAAAATGACGTTGCCTATAATGTATGTAAAATATTCAAAAAGTATTTCCATAATATCTGCCGCTAATCATATACGAATTCACACGTCATATGCTATGGGTAAGTTGCGTCATGAGTAGGGGATTCGATCCCGGTCGATTTTGTAATCCCGGGATTTCGGGATTATCAACAGTTAATCCCGGGATCCCGGGGTAATCCCGGGATTGTATTAGTAATAAAAAGTGGTAACAAAAAGAAAGTAAAGCATTTTAAAATAAATCTTTTATTTTAAATCTTTACTTAAATATTAAAAAATAAAACAAAATTATAATTTCTTCTGATAAAATAAACAAACTAAGCCCTTTTATCTAAACAAAGAAACGCCATTGTACTATAAAAAAGAGCATGCAACAGAGATCAATGTATTTTAAATAAAATATAAATATAGGAACTATAAATTACTTATTTAATCCACGAAAATAAAATCTTAGAAATAACAACGCATCCAACGTCTCATCCGAAAGCATACTTCTTAATTTGTGGCACTAATATGTAGAAGCAGAAAAAGCGCGTTCAGACTCGATGGAAGTTGGAGGAATCGTCTATAAATTTTTATAGGTCTTCTCCAAATTATTGCCTCGTGTAAAACTAGCCTCAGAAAGAGTAATTTCTTGTTTAATGATCTTAGAAAGCACATTTTTATTGATTTTTATTATAAATATGTCAATCCCGAAAATCCCGGGATTTATTGAATTTAATCCCGAAAATTTCGGGACTGAAATATGACCGGGATCCCGGGATCCCGGGCTTCGGGATCCCGGGATCGATACCTCTAGTCATGAGTCAACTTTATTATTGCCTAAATCGTGTCAACTATTGGCATACGGAATAACCCATTTCAACAAACTGCGACGATAATATCTAGTGAGTAAATTTCTTAAAATCCGGTGAAAGTTCGCATTATTTGCAAATCGCGTTGACCTTGGCACAGAGCCAATGATTGTTCCATCATACGCGTGTATGAGCCGATACTTTGACGATTAAACAATGCTTATTACAATAATTATATACAAAATGTCATTTATAATGTGTCTGCAATTTATCTTTCATTTACGTCGACACTTAAAGTGTAAAATCCGAAATAGTGATTTGCGCAAGAGTATTGCGTTCCGGAATACTCGTAATTGTCTGTGTGTATTTTGGCTTTAAAGACAGTTGGGACAATTCTGTTCACTATTTTGTTCCTGCTAAGTCCTACCATTAGCTTTTTCCGTGCTTGTAAAAAGTAATGGAATTCGATATAAGGTGTAGCAATTGTGAACTGAAGAATAGCAGTAGTTGTAGAATAACAGTATATCTAAATAGAGTAAGACTAAGGACAAAAACTGGCTTACATATGAAGACACGTCATTAATAGCAGGTATATTGAGATTTCCACGTAAATGCTATATTCTATTAAAGCTGGCAAGATAAGGTGCTTTACGTTCTGCGTCTGACACAAACAATACGCAGAAATTCAGTTTAATTCCAGTGGACTGCTAAACCCTTAACCGGCCTCCATGTATAAATATTGAATACTGAAATAGTAACTTCCCGAAGTAAATAAAGGCTTAGTTTTTTGCGACTGTAAATACCTTACAAATATAAAATGAATAGATTAGAAAAACACAATATTAAAAAAATAACGAATTCCCAAGGCAGACGATATTCTTCTTTTTTAAAAGATATGGTTTCAGCAAATGAGCTCTGTTTTGTAATACCCCAGATCTTTTGAAAAAAACGCATAAAACCCGTAATTCTGGTATTGAACTCAAACCTTTATATAAAGCCATAATATAGTGTGTTATAGGATTTATTGAAAAGCAGACAATAAATATTCCTGTCGTTGCAAACAGGTAAGAAGTAAAATGTTTATCCTGCTCATTTCAATAGCATGTCATATGAGGTCCCATTCCACTATTCCTTGTTCTTCCGAAATCCGCCAGGTCATACTGAGTCAATGTTTTGGTAAAACAAGTCATTATTATGCTAATTCGCCGAGTAGTAAAGCTTTGTATGTATATTGCTTGCACACGCGGACCGTGGCACGTACACACACTGATTAGAATAATTTATTATTGTTAAATTTTAGACATTTCGACGAAAGGGAATGGACAAAGAAGAATAATATTTTATATAAAATGGATAATAATTAATAATTAAAATATAAAAAAAGTGTCTTTACTGTTTTGTGTGTTTTTGAAAAAGTATTTGCACAATTTGGCATGCCTGCTACCAGATGTGGTCATATCTAATGTGCGATCGCGAAAATGTTGCCAAAAATACCGATTTAAAAACACACATACTACTATGGTTATATTTATGCTTGGTAAGGTATGGTCAAACATATGTATTATTATGTATGGTTCAATACTTTATGTCGATAATGGCATAAAACATAAATATTTGATAACAACTTCGAAACATCATGTCACGGTTGAATCAGGAAAATTAATTATTACCCTAATAGTGTTACATAATATATATTGTTAAATTCCGGGAAGCGTGTGCATAATGTACGCTGCCAAACCTAAAATTTATGAGCTTTGAAAATTCATGCTTTAAATATTACCTTTTTCATATGCGGTGATTCTTTAAATGTCTCTATTCACACAGAGGCGATATAATACGAAAAAAAAGTGCAGGTTAGACTAAGACGACGCCTGACAACGGGCTATGAATAATTAAAAGTCTGTGATACTCCTTGAATATTTAATCTTTAATCTTCTATATTTTTTAGAATACTGGCACTTTCTCGAATTATTAAACTTTTTCAGAATATAACTTTACTATATAGAAATTTGTTTGGGCACTCGATAATCACTATAAAGGAAAATAACGTGAGAAAAGAAACACGTGATAGTTATAACAAATATCACGTGCACAGAGATTGCGTGATAGCTAAATGTTATTCGTGGGGTTGAACGTAAACAAAATATCGGAAAAAGATACCAGAAATATGTCTCGTAAGATTAGAAAAGCTATTCCTAAATTTCACAGTTTTATTTTAACTTAATTTTACCAATCTTTACGGAAAAGAATCTAATTTAGTGAAGAAGATATTTCCTCCTTATTTTCTTTTAAACGGTATAGGAATTTCGCTTTTACTATCGACAAAACAAAACCATAATAATGTGTGGTCATCTTCATTAACATATCTTCGGAAAGTCAGATATGTGGGCTTGGGGTTTGAGTCCACGACACGAACGCGCGCCTAAACTTCGGAACCATCACTATTTTTGTAAATTGCAATGGTAGTATGTAAAAATAAAAAAATACTCATATGCATAGGATGTGCGAGAGATACATAAATAAGACGACATTAGAACCGAACCGTTCACCTAGTTCATTATACAGTGACGCAAACTATTGGCCCTGGTAATCCCCAAGAATATGTCTTTCTACAGCAATTACATAATTATCACAGGATATTTATATTCTATTCCGAGTACTGGACTATCAATTTATGCATAGACCCTTGAAATCTATGCCTGTGGCCATTTTTAGTCTTTATGATTAATTCGCTGCGGTTTTGTATACTTAGTCAGTTTTTTATGAATGAATATTTTATCTATTTGTGTTAACGTCTGGCGGTTTATATGTATTGGAGTAATTCTTGTTTTTCTTGAAATCTATTTCGTGACGTTTTTATATTCTAGCACTTCCCTATTCCACTATTTTCAAAGACGATAGGATTCGAGAGTTACTTATTGTCACTGCTGCCTTAAAACGTTTATCGTGGAATATATTTTTACCGCCTAATGGGAGAGTTCTTCGACTCTAGTATTTCTTGTTTCCATCGAAATAACTAAATTTGAATATAAAAATGGTTTCCTAATTTGGGTTAAATTGTTGCCCTATAAAAAACTTATTCACTCACAAAGTTGCTCAATTTTATTCACACAATGAAAACTAATATTTAGGTATGAAAAGTGGTTTCCAAGATAACATAATATAGTTACATCTTGACCAATAGTTTTTAATTGCTTCTTTAAGTTGCAAATAGGAACCAGACAGCCAACAACATTCGTTTCAATGAGACATTGTGTAGCCCTCTGCGTCATATTCCTGAGTGTCAATATCGATGTAAAGGCCCGCTATTAATATGAACACATTTTCACGTTAATAATTACCGCACTACTATCAGGAATAATAAATATGTTCTATAAATACGGCAACCATTATCAGCCGTCGCATCAAACCGATGGCATAATAAACAAGCGTAAAATCTATATATTATTAGCGAAGTATTAATTAATTACCATTAGTAGGTAAACCGCTTCGTAGCTTTTACGTAAGTCGTGTCGTATCGCAGCGTGACTCATTAGGAAACATACGATCGGCCGCTAAATGAATTGAATTAGTCCTAGAATTTGTTGACATGGGACAATGATTAATCAATGAATTCACATTCAAACGGTGAAGTACAATACTTAAGAATACAAAGAATTGCTTGGTGATTTTGTCTACCAGCCTGCAAGGCGTATGCGTGGTATACTAAGGTCTAAGCCTCTCAGTTTATGAGGGATCCCGGGCCTAGTGGTGGGTGTATAGGCTGAGATTGGGTATTGAGAAATAGATCGCGTATGGAGAGATTTTCTTGAACAAATTTTTAATTGTGTTTTTATGTCTGATCCATAATGCAATAAAATGATATAAAATGCGCTAGGCTATAGTCAACCTTGGATTGCCAGGTGATTATGATTCGATTAAAAAAATCATACTGTTTCATTTTTTTTTCGTACTGCGTTTCAAAAACTGATGTCTTAGGATAATAATCTATTAAATTGCTTTATAAAATAAAGATAAAGCATAATAAATGAGTCGCTGGCCATTAGCGCAGTATATGATATTAGTTAACTGGCGCCATAATTCGCGAACATTTAGCGAGCGGGAAGTGTATTCGATAATGATTTTCCCTAGCGTCGATGCCACTCACACGCCAGTGCGCCCACACTGAACGAATCCACTTCATTTTGCGGTCCAACTGTACGCTGTTCCTAATTTTGCGCGCTCGTACATGAAATTAAAATCGGTTTAATGTATAAATGAGATATGCACTTAATAAATATTTAATTAGGTGTCTAAATAAAAGCGTTCGGCGCATTGGGCGTTGTGGTCGGTGGCAATGTTTCCATGTAAAACAATGCACGCCGCGATACAGAAAAATATGCTCGCCGAATTTACGATGGATTTTATAATTAGTTCACTGTTGCATTAATAACAGCTTATCGGGCGCTTTTTAGTCCGATACAACTTTTGACTGCAATTATTTCCTGCGGTTGTTAGTTTGATGAGGCAATCATAGAAAGTGTAAATAAATTGAAATCGCGGATTTGCTGTGGATTGAATAAGCTAATTATGTTTTTAGCGGACTAGATGAAATCTACGTTAGGGATGTAAAGTACCCATGAAGAATGATTAAGTAAACTGCTAATTGGTGATTTTTATACTTGGAACCTGTTATGTCTCGCCTATTTATATTTATTAAAGTGGAAAAATTCCCGGACCCGATGGTAAGTAGGTATACTCGTAGTGTGAATCAATCAATTTTTACCATTTAGTTACTCACCACCCCCGTTTTAATAGCCGTTTTTTTATTTGAATTTATTTCATGACGTCTTTAATGTATGCAAATATAAACGAACAAGCTGGTATTTCCAAAGGTCTAAAACAAAACGTCAGAAATACGCAGGATAACATATGACGATCGCATATCATTCAGAATATAATTAAGAAGATTAAACGATTATACATACTGCATATACTTTGTAATATGAAATAATATCTGTATATTGTTACATAAAACTTGAATATTAGTTTGTTGTGAAAATATTATTCTCGAATCGGGGAAAAAGAAATCTTAAATGTAAAATAATTGTATATTTCAAATTAATTTCAAAACCGTAATTACTTCAAAGAACTATTGTGTGATCATGAGTTATCAGTATTAATGTTATGTAGTAAAATGAGCTACAACAGTAGGGGAAACTGGGGACACTTGATCCTTTCTGGAGACTAGGTACATTGAATTTACAAATCAACCAAGTGCAATTAAAAGGTTTAGAGTGGCTGAACTGGTAGATAATAGTACTCGCCAACTTTTTAATAGTGATAAACCTGCCAGATTTGACACTTTTTTCAGGTAGCGGACGATGTATGAATTGTGTTGCTGAAACTTCTTTTTAGTAAGTTTTAATTTTAAAATTTCAATTGTTTTGAAAACATGTTTACGATGTTGTACGGCTTTAATATAATATTTATCCATGTTTCTAGCCTTTTGTAACAGAGAAAAAGTTTTAATCTTAAAATACTTTTATATATTAAATGTTATGTAACCTAAGTGCTGTTGGGTACACATGGTCCTTGGCATTATGGGACACTTGATCCTCAATTTTATTATGGGATCAAGTGCCTCCAATTTACAAAACAAGAAAAGGTGCACAAAATAGAGTCCAATCGATAAACAAATATTTGGCGTTGGCTGTGAATAATGTTATTGTTCGTAAAAGTTGTAGGGGTACGGTAAAAGAGTACCGAATAGCGGCTATGAAAATAAAAACATAGGCCATTGATTAAAATAAAACTAGAAAATTATTCATTGCACATAAATTTGATTATAGCAATCCTGAACATATTTTTAGTATTTATTTCTTGTAATGGTATCATATCGACCCCAAATTTGGGAGATATTCCCAAGGATCAAGTGTTCTAGATGGGGAGGATCAAGTCGTACATATATAGGAGACACTAGATACATTTTCCTATTCGTACTTATAGTGGAATTATAACTAAATTAATACACTGAGATCGTTGGCTATCACACATAATATAGCCAAATAAATTTCACGTGTTTCACTACCAACAAATTTAAAATCCGATAAATATTAAGAAAATGAGAGTTAAAAAACAAAAGGGGGATCAAGTGTCCCCAGTTTCCCCTATATATTAATCAATTCTAATCACTAAGTATGACGTCGTTTAAAATAAGTACAATACAAATATTAACCTTTCCTTACTTAGGCAATAAATAAGATGATCGATAGCTTATTCCCATATCATTAACCTTGAAAAGTGTACCTATACTCTCACGCTTCTACTTCAAAAAGTTAAACCGAAGTGTATTCTTATTTGCATTGTCACATTCTTATCATCATTCTTCATAACATATTATCCTTGGGATCTGAACAATGTGTCGAAATGCAAAAAGTTATCATAAATATCACTCATCTGTCATTACTCGATATAATTATTACGGAAGATGGTATTAAAAAGTGGAACACTTTTGTGATTGACTATCATGATGTTTTAAATAAGTTATTTGTTTTTTCTTTTCTTTCTTCTTTGTTAAACTGCATAGTCTACGATTAAGAAGTTAACTATCTTAGCGGAGACGAATATCCTTCGAAAATTATGTCTGTAAAAAATTTCCAAATCGTATAAATAACGTAAGTCGTAAAGGGAAGCATACTTTAAAGTCTGAAAACTTAAGTCGTAAAATAAGTTTTGCTTAGTCACTTGGCTACATGACGTTCAGAGTTCTTACGTTATAAGGAATTGTTTTTTCCTCTTATTTTGACTTTTGCGTAGAAACAATTCCAGTGAAACAAACTTAATAAGCATTTTATTAACAATTTAAATATTCTCGAAACATTGTGCATAATTATTACGTATTTTTGTAATCTCAAAGTACTTGAAATAAAGTGTTTTAATTAAGAAAAGTTCCGATTATTGAGAATTTAAACACACATTTCATTGAGTGACATGTTTTGACAATTACAGAGCAACTATAAAAACTGGGATCATATACATGTATGACTATGTACATTAATTCCATAGCGGTATTTCAAAAGCAGATTATGTAAAGTGGAATAAGGTGCCATGTTCGTGATCTACTTTATATCTTTGCTACTTGAGTTGGGAAAAACGATCGTGATGGATACATTATATTGTTCCTCAACTTAACAATACGAATTCCCAACAAACTTAACGTCAGACAAAAGTTGTTAATAAGTAGTGATGCCGGCCATTCGGATATTTGAATTTGGATTTTCCGGTCTGATACGTCAACTGTTTTTTTTCGCTTTTATGACGTTTCGTCTATTTCCCGCGTCATCACGTATTGCAACTTAGCAAACATTCTCCGTCTATTGTCAAACTTGCTTGTTTATCCCCAATATTGAACAGTTCCGATGTTATCACTGTGTAATAACTGGTGAATCGGCGGCTATATCGTGATAGTTATGAAGGCTAGCTGTTAACATAGTCGTAGGCACGGGCAGGGCGCCTAGGCCTGTCGGTGACGTGGGATAATTACCGGCCCTCCGTCCCCCGCGTCCCGAGCCGCCCCCCTCCCGTTCGCGCCTCTCTCCCCCTCACAGCGAGGGTAATGTCACATTAACACCCTCACCTAGGCAGGGCGCGTGGCGAACTGTCAAAACATCGCGCGCGGACTGTTTAACGAATGTGAAACAAATGAAAATCGCCATCGCGTATTTGAGGTGCAATGGAAAAAAAGGCACGTTTAAATGGTAAAATTTTCGTATGAAAATAACGTCGTCATATTTATTGATATATTTCTTTAAAATAGTTTGTTGAGTCATTAGGATTTTTTGTGGGAAATGATATAGTCAAAGTCAAATCTCCTTTATTCAAATAGACTTTTACAAGTTCTTTTGAATCGTCATTTTTTAACACTTTTTTCTACTGTTTTTTTTAAAACTATATTTAGATAATAATATACAAAATAGAAATGTACATGTAAATACATTTATGTAGAGCTTATATTCTTGTTAGCTAACAAATTGTTGCGCGCTACTTTATTTCTATTTCTATAGTATAAGTCCCGGTGCATTTTAGGTTCTGGAGGTTGAAAATGGAATTATTACGAGGTTGAATGCATATATAGATAAGCCTTATATGATTGTCATAGTAAATTATTAATTCTAATGAATACTAAATAAACAACCACATTACTGTCCCAACACAGTTTTGACCCCGTATTAAGATGCAAGTCTTCTGAAATGGATATAAAAAACTACGATTCTCTTTTCGGTCCCACAAATCCAGAATTTAAACAAATATTTGTACATTATTATAAAGTCTGTCTGGTTAAAGGTAATAAAGTTATTCAGTATTTCTCATTATTGTCCAAGTCAAATCGCTCTGCTGTAATTTCTTATTCCCTCTAGGATCTTACTTATAAATTATTATTAATGTAAGTATCATAAACAACATCTAGTCTCTTTTTTAACGTCACAGATTATATACTTATATATAAATTGATAGAACAGGAAACATGCTTAAGATGTAATTAAATTAACTAACGTTTTTAGGTAACGCCGCATGTTAACCTAAGCACTTTCTTACATAAAACTTCCGGTTAAGCGGTTCACACTTTTAGACCTATTTTACTTATGTATGTTTAATGTTAATGTATGTACTATGTATGTATGTGATGGTCTCGAGATTTAGGGAGGTGGTCAAGAATCTCGGCGGTCACAGAATCAAACCACAAGCACCAAGCTGGCCTAGTGCGGAGTGGTGGACTATGTTTAAAAAACTACTCACATTTTTTAAGCTATATAATAATTGATTATACTTGTGGTTTGAGCTCGCAAACCCCCAAGTATCTGTATCTGTCGCGCGCTTAATTCTCTTATTACTTATTGTATTGTATTTATTTTGATTTAATTTAATTATGACGATATAGTTACTGCCATGTGTCATCATTAAGTCCCTTGGCACGTGATTACAAAACAAACTCTTAATTTCCGTGTACATAAGTGGTTCGATAGCGTACAGAGCTAATCAAGGGCGTTGATTAGGGGCGGGGGGTGTAATTAGCTTCCTTTGAGCGCTCGCTTGTTCTTGTTACACGCAAATTTCACGTGTGCCAGCCATGTTGTAATTAGCATTATAATTAACGTGCTATACGCCATTATGGTTTATAATGGCAGCAAATTAAGTTGTTTTGCGTATCGTGATCCGATTGTGGTTATTAATTGATCTTTTTGCTGCAGTGGTGTGCCATTGTTGAATAATATATTAAACATATTATCGTGAATTCATAGGGTTCTGGTTTATTTGCCTCTGCCAATTCGTTGTCGGGTTTTGCATCCCCTTGAGGTTTTACTGATGGTAAGTTTTACTGTTATTCTCTGCTTATTCCCGTCCACTGTTTAACGCCCGCCTCTCTAAGTAGGCGCCAACGATCCCGCTCTAGAGCAGCTCTCATCCATTCGCTACCCGTCAGCTTAAGTCTTTAGAGTCTTCTTAACTTATGGGATCATCGTACTGCAAGACGTCCTACATTGCGTTCACCTAAGCGTGGTTTTTAATCCAACTCTGGTCTGGTCAAACTTTTACTAAGGCATGTATTTTACAGTATTTTGGGTACTGCTTTTCGGACATATAAAAGTGTTAAAAAATTGTTAATAATGTAGCGAAAAAAGCGAACAGGCTCTCCACCTATAACACGGGACGGTTAGGTACACACCTGGTGACAATTGGGTGCAGAAAGAAACCTCTGCCTACCCCTTCAAGAAATACTTTATTATGTAAATTCGTAAAATTACAATGCAATACATAAATTTATACGATGGTACAAAACACATTCTTAAAGCGGCTGCTCCAGATTCAGACGGTAAACCTTTTTTTTATTTATGTCGGTATGTATTGTTAACATTTTTATATTTTTTTAATATCCTTGTTTTTATTGTTAAAAAAAATCTATTGGTTACAATTCTTCAATTGACATGGGTACGAGTAGGAAAAAAATATAATTAATTAAGCGGGCTAAAGAAAGATAAAATATTAGAAACCACCATTCTTTAGTGATTAACTACAACGAAGCTATAGGTTAATAAATAGCAAGAACACATTATAATAATTTCGTAACAATATACAACAAAAACGTGATCAGTGAATATGAGAAAGACCTATAACAATCTCGGTGCATACTTGTATGAAGCTTTATAATCTTATTAAACTCCCATAAGAATATTCTCACCCCTCGGCATTGTTCGTTGTTTTTCTTGGATTTTTTCATCCTTTTTGGTGATCGCTTACATCGCGAGTCGGCGTAATTCGATACATCCTGTGCATGACGGCTCTCGATGAAATCCCCGAGGAAAAGAAAGGCTCTGCGATCTTGTTTCTTGTAACGAACTTGTCCTTTTTCTAGAGTTTTAATTATAACGCCATGATAGAATTCAAATATTGTGATAGGTTTGGCTGTATAAGTTATGTTCTTTGGATTAATACGAAATAAATTTATACAAGTGTAAATTAGAATTCAGATTTGAATTTGGAATACGAATAGAATACTTAATTTAAACCATTTTAATTAACGTACAAACTTTATTCTTACAATTAAATATTTCAAAGTATTCTTCCAGAATAAAAATTGTTGTCGCTTTTTTATTGGAATTTTACGATTGCGTAGTAAATACTTGTCCGTGATTCGTAATTTAAATACTTTCAAATCGTGAATCATTTGATTCATAATAAATGTTGAGTGAATCATGCGGCCTTTTAAAAGTGTATCTAAGCTTTTACTTGTTCTAAAAAATAAGAAAATTATTATGACCTTATTATAAGGGGCCTACCTCGCGGTTGGCCATGTGATCTTAATGTAGTGGATTGGATCCCCGGGTCGAGTAAAATTTGAATAAATCTCTGTAGAAATGCATCTCTGCTTATCCCTGAATTTTAGAACGCTAATGGTTTACACAAATATTAATTATTTTCCAAATTATATCTAAATTTTTCCCGTTGCCTTTTATTTTGTTATATGCAAATAAGGAGCATAGTTAGTACGTCAGCCAAATTCGCAGAAGTAACAGATTACCTAGAAGTGATATCTCAATCTACGAACGTGGCGCGTTACTGTTTTGTTTTGGGCTGGCCTTCGTTCGAGTTTTTGTGAAGAGCACAGGTTAGCAAGTAATGTGGAGTAATGATAGTGCTGTAGACGCAACCGCAGTACGCAGCCCGCGCCTACTTTTGTGATCGAACTCTGTGTATTTCTTGCGAGAAAAAGAACAATAAAGTTTTGTAGGGTATTCTAGTTTTCTTAAACAATAGTAGTTATATTTAAGGTAGTTTTAAAAAAACTGTGTATTTAAATTCAAGCTTTAAGTTCTTTACTTTGTGATAATAATAAAATTGGGGGAATACTTCTCCTACAAGAAAGCTTCCGACATTTTTCTTAGGTCCATAATATAAAGTTCTTTTCGACTTCATTCTCGCTTCGTATTGATGTTAGCGAATTAAAGAAACGATCAATAGGTTAGGGAAGACGTATTTTTTGAGGCTTGCTAAAAATTTAATCTCTTTTCTTTGGTCCCTAATCTCAATTATACGCGACAGAAATTCTATGACTGTCTTTCGTTCGTCTTTAATTTTGTATTCTTAGGCAAAATTGAACATTACAGATATAACAACTTTACATAGCCGAATAGTCTAGAATGTAGCACATTTAGAATTATAATTTTATTTTTAACGGTACTAACATAATCTAGATTTATCGAACATTATATGTAACAATTTAACGGTGACTAGTTTCAGTAATCCATAATATAATAATTTACAAACGGTAACGTTGTCCGGTTCAATGCGTTCGATTCTTAAGACACGTTCACTGTGGGTAATGTAAGTTGCTAAGGTTAGACATGGGGCCACTAAACTTGCCGCTATCACGCTCGTGAATAAACAGAACATTTACATATAAAGATTATAGATCCTAGAGATTGTGGGTTAATTAGAGTTTTTTAATTCTTAAATAATGACGGTTGATGTAAAAAAGGTGTGTTTAGAGCATTCGGCGCTAGAGATAGGTGTGCAAATTAAAAAGATACCTTAAGCTTCTTCAATTTGGGAAACTATTATTTGTAGGAAGAAATACTATTCCGATGATTTATGTAAAACAGGAAAGCTCGGTCCTTATAAGTAGTAGTAATAAACTCTACCCAAATTAATTGGAAAACTAGTTTAACCACTTGACACTCGCATTTTAAATATCGAATTGATAAAGTAGCGCACCCTTGACCACACACATCCACAACCACAGAAATCTATAATATGTAGAAATTACTTAGGTATATTCAAAGTTCATCACCATTCTCCATTTGGGAAAACCTGCTAAGTAACGTTTAAAAGTTGCATGCCTGAACCTGGTTCGGGCATGCACAGATTTGACACAAAGCCGCACCCGAACTAGGTTCGGGCATGCATGTCAAGTGGTTAATAAAAAAAAATTGGATAAGGTAGAAATACTTAAATTAATAGACGTAAAAATCTGAATTTCATATAGTATGTAGGCACTGCAAAAATATAAACTAGAAATCAAACTTAGAAAACACCATATATAAATCCAACGTGGCGTCTCCGTCCGCTACTTCTATGCGCAGGCGCACGGCCGCCGCCGCCGTGGCCTCCGAAGGTATTGTTACGCGGAATGGATCCGATTGACGATCGTTGATACAGCCGGCCGATCGCGTAATTTTATCCCTCGTACACGCGATACACGAGCTAGCGTTACCTATCACATCTCGGACACGTACCTACCGGCGCACACCACTCCACACTCACATCACATCGTGTTAGACTCATACGGTATTTCATTGTATGTGGAAGCTGCTTGGTGATGTATTGGTTGTGATGTGGAATTTTTAAGGTCAAATTTATACAAATTATTGAGCAGAAAATGGATTTTGTTGATTTGGTTGTCGTTTTTGAAGGTCCTAATTTTTTTTATGAACTCTACCAGTTATGCTAAAATTTGGCTGATTCCATGCTGTGAGGAATACTGTGCTATGATACCATGCAATGGCATGAAAGCTCTCCTTAAACGTACTATCAGGTACCTCAGTTTAAATATTGCATAATTTATTACCGACTTTTAAACTATTCCTGTTTGTGGCCTTTGTGAGTCATTATCACCGCAGTAGCGCTTCCTTTAGGGTTACAGACGTAAAATATAAAAGCCACTTAAAGTTTTGTACCAAAGTACAATATACCTTGTAAATCATTCCATTTTATTACAAATTGGCTTGGTTATTAATATCAAAAAATATTGCGACACAACAGATGAGCTTTCTAATAAGTCAATGACGAAATTGTTGCGTTACATAAGACGAGTCATCACACGAGTTAGGAAATAAAAAAGTAATAATAGAGGTTCCAAATAATCTGCTCGCATTAGAAAATTGCTATTCGCCAGCAACAAAGATAAGCAGCTCTACTACTGTGTGCCTGAGCTTTGTGCAACGCCCGTGTGCCGTCAGCGAGATAATCAAATCATTACCGCTTCACGGGACAACGCTGCACTTATTTAGTTTTAAATTATATAAAGTGTCCTCTCATTCAAGTGGAGCGCATTCAAGAATCGCTGACAAATTATACGGCCGGAATAATGGGATCACAAAATGTGGTGTCGTAAGGAACTACGCAAATTGCCGACACGATTTTTACAATGTATTTTTTTAGTTACAAACTCAAACATTACCGACATAAGGTATCCGTGCAACACGTAGAACAATAATTGATTGCATTGAGATCGGCCGACACGTCAAAAATGTATCGGGAGCGAATATTAATTTGGCGTCTCTTTTTAACCCGGTACGATGGAGCGAGAAAGATTATGGTACGGTGCTATACGATACGCGTTTTCCTCCGAAGGATACGGGTACGTGATTCGATGTGTTTTTTTCGTGGGTAGAATTATTTGTAGGGCTTCGTTATGTGTTGCTCATTACAGTACAAGCGCGTATCCTGCCGGCAGCGACCGCAAATGCGAGACATTACGGCTCGGCTACCACCTGATCCTCGGAGATGGAGCGGCGACCGTCAGCCTTTAATGCTTCATTTGAAAGACGTGATCCACGTTCGCGACAACTATATTTTTTTATAATATACAAGCATATTACAATTACATTGAGGATTAGATGTATGGAAGGGAAAAAATTAAGCATCGCTGGTTAGAATCTTAGATACTCCTTTGTCTTTTCGCAATTAATTATCACTAATACAAAAAATCTCGTAAAGAAACCTGCTCAATTAAAGGTTTGGTACTGACTGTGTAGACCGCTAACCCGGGTTAGGTCAGTGTGGTGACTTAACCCCTCAGGTGTTGATAAAACCCAGCAATGCAACATTTACGATTATCGAATTTTAAAATACCTGTCGATGTTTTTCAAATCCTTGCAAAATATGCTGTAACATGTGCGTCATGTTCCGCATATAAAGTTCATTCATACGTTTATAAAATACAAAAGAAAATAAATATGTAGCGAAGTAAAAAACAACATTTTTGAACCAAACAAACGTGCGAAAATTAGAGCGTCTTTCGTAAATACATGACAGTTTACGTTCGCCGTGTGTGCTGAAGGATTTCCTCATATTATGCCAGTTGTATCTCGTCCGGATAAAATCATGTTGTGCAATATATTCAATAATATTTTGTTTACATAATTATTATCGACAACATCGTGGTTAGTTGGCAGTACCGCGAAATATATGGACATTTGTAACATAAAGGAATTTTGATCTGTTTGTCGAAAAAACTGCAGCATGGTTATTAAAAACCAAATTTTCGCACATTTAGATGACATGGTAATCGCTTGTGTCGCAAGACCCCTATCAGGAATATTGAAACTTTTTTAAATTAACCTGTACTTTATTTATATTATACTCTAGTTTGTATTTAATATTTTTTGTTGTTAAATATTTTTACGTGCATCGTGTTGTATTATAAAATACATGTATTATTTACTATATTGTCGAATTAAAATATAATTGATGAAATTTATGCAAATTATATTTACCGTAAAAAATTTATAAATTTAGTATCACATTATTATAATTACCAGAAATAACGTAACATATTTCGAACATTCGTCCATTCTTAAACTAAATATAATTTTGTGATTTATTTGAAGCCAAATTATGAAACGAGGAAGTAAATACAAATGTGGCGCGTTAAAGTATAAAACGTCTAATGTAGACTTATTTGATGGTATCCTTGCGGTTAGCGTATTTGACCGTGCACTTTACGGTTCATTTCGAATGCGAGAAAACAGACACAATTGAAAATACTGGCCGGTTGTAATGAGTTAGGGGAAACGCCACTGATAGACCAAATTAGATGAATAATAGACCAACGTCGCGACTGCTTTGTTGTTTTAAATTTCGAATTCGTTTTTGAATATTTAAATTCTGACTGTTTATTTTTCAATATAACAAACTTTCCAAGAAGTTGAAATTTCAAATTAAATTAAAATTGTGTTATAGTTTTGCAATAGCAATAGATGTTTAATGTAACACCGAAATGAGGAATGAGGACTAAACAAAGATCAATTATTTTGTAACACATATTTTTAAGATGTCAATTGGGTCTAATTACCAATTATTTTGTACATAAACGACTATATTTAGCGTATAGTTGTAAAGTGTATTAAAGATAGTATTTATAAGGCGTTACAGCGATTCCATTTGCAGTACCAAATGGAATTCCTTAATACATCTTTATTATAGATATTACTCGAAAACAATTGAGCGAGATAAGGCAATTATAAAAATAATCGTACCGATAATAGTCCGCAAGTAAGGTAACTGTCCAGCTTGTCGACCAGGAGCTGTGGTTTGTGGCCACCAAGCTTAATTCAAGCCACAGAGAACCGCCCACCATACATTTTAATAGTTTTAATGCCCCAAGAAGCTATATTCAGTAGCGCGATTACCGCTCGCCGAGTTCCATAGAATGCACCGGTTTGTATAAGTGGACTTTTTGCCTTCAAAGGTCCTTAACGAATGAAGTTATTTATGGCTATTTAGTATGAAATTAGTTTCGGGAAATTGACTTAGAAATTGTTATGTTGAAGTGTGAATGGATGGTTTGATTTTCAATTTTTTTGGTGAACGAAAAAGCTTTCGTTTAAGCTAAGCAGTTTAAAAGATTTTCTTAAATTACTCTTGAAACAGTCATCTATTGCGAATAGCAGTGGAAATGTGAATAAACTGAATATGTCTGCCGCAAAAAGTCAGTTCGACCGAACCCCTTATCCGACAGATTAAAAAAAATATATAATCATCACAACTCACAATGATATTTTCTTACTTAACTTGGGAGGGGTCCTAGAAAAAATTATGATTTTTATTACTTTAACGAATTGCACGGTGCCGAATTAAGGGTTGAAACTCCATTAATTTTAGGAAAGATTTATTGGATAATAAATAAATGTGTTATTCTTCGAACATGATGACTTTTGTCGACCTATTTTGAGTTTCTAATTCGCCGTTTTTGTTCCCATGTTTATGCTATGTTATTCGCTGGAATTGTTTACTGTGCAACGATGTCACGGAGATGTGTTGCAAGTGTGGGCACGTGCGTCGGTCGGTGTGCGCCGTGTGTATGCCGAGACGGGCGGCGGGCGGGCGGACACAGCGCGTAGGCGGCTAATCCCCGGCCGCTTATTACATCCCACAGTAGCACACCGACTGAAACCGCAGCTATCAGCCCGTGATTTCTGCATCCCCATCGATCTATAGTTTCGTTATCAAATTTTCACACGGACCCTGTTTCTCGCACCAAGATTGACTTTATTTGTGTAAGTGTAACCGCAAGCCTACGCGCCGACGTGGCCTAACGTCCGATAACCGACTCTAAACTCCGCTTCGCTATACATAGCATGATCGCTTCCATTTTTCAATAGACCCAGTTGTGAATTAAGGCGTTGTAATGTGAAACAGTAAAAAATATCGTCTCAATGATGCGATAGCTCGCCGGCCGGTAGCCAATCACGGCGCCCGAGATTATTGATCATCGAAATTGATCAATCATATCGAAAACACTGTACCGGAAATAAGGCGCGATATAATATTACGCTGCCCATTGAATTGAATGTTTTTGAGAATGGATTTTGTTTTCTATTACAATTTAGGTGAGCTGTCAATGGGTTCATTATATTGTGATGAAAGCTTGTCTACACGAAGTCCCGCTATATGAAATGTTTTTGTTTCTAGTCCTATCTTTTTTGAGTATGGAAAGTGTTTATTAACACAGATTCACGGTGATTAGGATGGTAATGACGTCGTGTGTGAATGTGCGCGTGTACATACATTACAAAATGTTACCGACGGCCCGCCACTCTGATTACTTCGGATTCAAATGGTGATAGACAAGCTCGGACTAGGCGCATATCAAAACTAGAATTGGCCCGATAATATTTGTCACCCACATCGTAGATAGAGAGTGATTATGACTACAAACACGGACAAAGCTTTTTAGAATCTTAAAGTTTATATGTGCATGAGTGTATGAAATTTTACACATGATGTTGCTATCTGAAGGGAATACTAATATTTTAATCATATCCATCAGACTAAGTTTAATTCATAATCGATATACATTTTACCCAGCAACTTCGACTAAAGTGCATTTTTGGATAGTGTGATTCAGTTAGGCGCCTCCCGGTATAGATATAATTAATCTTAGTGTCATCGCCAAATTATTCCAAATTTATCAACACCTGACCTTTGCGATTAGACCCATGTTAAAAATAAAACAGGAAAACTCCTGCAGATTTTATATTTTTAAATAAAAGAAAAAAAGGAAGGTGCTTTTGCATATATTAGTGGCGTGCTGTCTCTGTTTGTTGGTACGTCTATGGTGCACGATGTTACGCGCCGCGCCGTAATGACATTGTAGCGTCGGTTTTTTCTCTCATAGCATTTGAAGTTATTGTTATTATTTTTCTCTTCGGACTCATCCAGAGGTTAACGAACTCAAGCTCAGCATCAGCTTAGAAATTGTAGTTTGTTTCTGTGAATGGTTTTAATGTCGATAATGGGTAACTATAAAGAATAAACATACTGTTACATATTCCGGTAACTTTGGAATTTAACAGAAGAAATAATTCGTAATATAACCGTTAAATAAAAAAAAGGTTTAAACATAATAGAGATAAAATAGAATAGAGTATAATAAATTAATAAAAATTGTAACAAAAAAGGTTACACATAATTATTACGTTCCATTCCACGCAAAACCAATCATGCACATGCCTTAGTTTCAAGTCATACGCAACACCGGTGCTCACATCCAAACAATCGGAATGCAGTTGTAAATAAGTTAACATCGGGCTTATTGTTTAGAGTGCGACGCGGCGGCCCATCGGGCTTGCAAGGTGTTCCATCAGGCCACGTAATTGGCCGGTTCCGATTGGCGGGAAACGTGCGCCACACCGGCTGCCGTTTGTATGCTGGCAACACTTATGTGTCAGATTTCAAGCGAAACTGTCATTAAGAAAGTTTAATGGATGAAAATTGTACCTCTAGTTTTTACTATTAGAAATGGAAGCGTTTTGCATAAGGGCTGTACATGCTACTTTCAACTAATAAGTGGCGAGCAAAAATCAGGTTTTTGAGAGTGTTGCGGCAATTATACGGTCAGTTGATAAGGATTATGTGGTTAATGTATGTGATTACGTAATGATGTTTTGCTCTGTGACAAGAAAATAGCATAGATAGGAAAAAAAAAAGAGATAAAATTATAATTATTACGGTATTTTAAACATCGAAATTATACTAAAAATGTCTAAAATTATAATTAATTTAATTGGAAATGCATATTATAAGTTGAAATATCAAATCCATCACTAAGTTAATTTATCAAGCACCACAAGGATGCTTTAAAAGCCTTTTACTCTTTTTTCTACATTCAAGCAGTTTTAGTTTTCCCAAAAATAGCTAACAGAAGGATAATTTTTAAATTAATTATATTAACATAATATTATAAGCAACTGTTAGCTGTTAGGCAGTGGTATGGGTTAAATTAATTAATATCCGCGCTCATTA
Source organism: Cephonodes hylas (assembly GCA_030295005.1). Taxonomy (NCBI): domain Eukaryota; kingdom Metazoa; phylum Arthropoda; class Insecta; order Lepidoptera; family Sphingidae; genus Cephonodes; species Cephonodes hylas. Next base: position 8,529,733 of record AP025376.1, on the reverse strand, counting down.
CTAATGCTCGGATAGGTTCAGCTCTCAGCCGCACACAATCACCACACTCTAACTGACTACCGCCTTATTTGACGACGACTTGCACCCAATCATCTATCAGAACTTCCTTAGTCTTAAGTTTATTTAATGTCTGTGCAAGAATTGCTTTTACTTTGTCATCTTCATCAGATTACATTGACTGAGCGATTTTCGAATAATAGAATTTTGATCCAAAAAGCATCATTAATTCATTCATCTTTGGAGTTACCTACAACACTTTAAATGACTGAAAAGTGCTCGGAAAAAGCTTTTTTAGGTGAAGAATACTTTTACTTTGACTGATACTATGATTGATCTAGAAATTGTCATGTCAGGCAACATTGAGTAAAAATGGTGTTGCTCTTTCGTGTGTATTAGTAGGAAACATTATTTATAATGCTTATTCTACAGAACGAAAACCAAATTATTATCAATAAATGAACTGCCAACGTTTTGTATTTTCGACGTGCATATGATATATATGCAATAATGAGTATCCTTAACTTTTAAAAGCAAAATCGTACATTCATATCATGTGAATTATATTCAATATGTAGAGTTTCATATATTTTCCTTTTATTGTTTGCCTGTCTCTGGTTTACCGCATTACGCAATATTTATTGTGTTATATGATGACGTGCTATGTCGATGACGTATGTCGTTTTATCGACTGTCTGTTTCGATTTTGTTTGTTTTTATGGAACAAGGGATCATCGGATGAGCAATTATCCTTATGGTGAGTAATTATAGCTGGTATAATACACTAAATTTTGTTTTGGAGTCTTTTGTATTTATTCATCGATGTTTATTTTTTTGTGAAGTAGAACTTTACAAAGTAGTACGCTTTTTTCTCAAATATTAAAGATTAAGTTCTAAGTTATTAGTTACTTTAGAGACAATTCAGTGGTTTTCATCAATACTTTATAACTGTTCTGTTGGTGTTATTGGGGTGATACTAGTTTTTGTTATTCTTTATTAATGATACTCTACAACTCGCTCTCAAATTTTACAATAAGGGCATAGAACTCTACATATACAAATCATAAACATAGGAAATAACATTAAATTCAACGAAAAAAAACTTTACCGGTCATAATATTTAGTATCCGCCGTGTCTAGACAGTACTACGTGAACGTGATAAGCTCTGGGCGTTTACAAGGCAATCCCAGCGAGTTTCATCAGCGCGGCTGGCAATCTGCGCGCGCGCCGCCTAATGACGGGCTGCCATTACGCACGTTATTAGCTCAGCCGGAGTCGGCACCACCGCCCGTGACAACTCTAACTTGTTGCCAACTGTGCCTACATTATACTAGCTTTATAATAACTTTGCGTCTGACTTACAAGTGCAATGTACAACGCTCTTAGTTAGCTAATATTTGGAGATTTACGCGGCTGCTGTTTTGAATCTTACATATATAGGACTTAACTTATTAAAGTTGGGTAATTTCACTACTTAGTCATGCTTTGGCGTGCTTTACTGATTGGCATATTGTAAGCATTTTATAAGGCACGTTGTAAGTACTTAAGGCCTTCAGTGTTTTGTTTGATTAATAATCGAAGTAAGTTACAGTTTACAAAATTACGTGCTTTTTATCCTAAAAAATACTTTATCTATGTATATTACTAGATATATTTTTTTAAAATTTGATGACAGATAAGTTTTTCAAACGTGTCTTTCAATATCTAGGAAGAGTTGTACAAACACATCTAACGTCAATAGTCGTATCGTAAACAAAAATGTAAAATGAAGGCATTGTCATTTGGGTAACAATATCTAATTAAACTTCGGACGTATTAAAAATCTATGACGAGTTAAAACTTACCTCCAGAAGGCAGATTGGCGTTAGTCTTGTACTCTCGTTCCTCATGCGACAAGGACCGCAAGCTCCTGGTGGACGAGGATTTGTACTCCATGTCTCGGAGGGCCAGGGAGGCGCCGTCGCACGCCAGCAGCGGCCGCTGGAACCCGAACGATCGTATTTGGTGGGTAGATGCATTTGTACCTGAAAATATGGGGTAAGTTTAATGGACTGTCGAAGACTACAGTATTAGCCTATGTTAGGTCTGGCCTCTATAGACTATAGTATTGGTAGAGAGTATTAGCATGAGAATACGAATTGGAACTTTGATTTATTAGAGAGAATGTAGTCTAAAAAAAAACAACGATAGCCTGTTGGTTTCTCTCAGAATCTCGGCGGTCGAGAGTTCGAAGTTAAGTGTGTATTCAAAATGAATTATCATTTGCTTTAACGATGAAGGAAAACATCGTGATGAATCATGCAGACCTAAAAGATCTTAGGAGTTTCTAATGCATGTAGTCTGCCAACCCGCAGTAGGCCAGCGTGATAGACTAAGGTTTAGACCATCTCAATAGTAGAGGAGGCCTGTGCCTAGTGCGACGTATACATGGGCTGATAATAATGATACCTACTGTTTAAAAAGTAGCTCAAGGAAAGTATTCTCTCAGTATCTCATCGTAAGTTCAAATCCAGATATGTTAGGATGAGTGTTTATAACATCTACTCTAGTATCTCCAAATGAACCGCAGTTTAGGTTTGTAGATCGCCGCAATCACCTATACGGTCTGGCCTGTCTGTGATAATCAATATTTGAATTGTTTACTTAAGCTTTGCCTCATTTTAGACTATGTAGTATTTTTTTCAAAAATGTGCTCTCGTCTATCACCCATTTAAAATTTTAAATACTAATTCATTTTCAAACTTTGTTCAAGAAACAGTTCCACAAAACATTACAAATTTCTATGTTTACAAGATCCAATACAACTAAACAAAAAAAGAATATCGAACCATAATTTAATTTGCCACGTTTCCGGCGTTTGCTTTACAATTCGATACAAATTGCAAGTGTCAATCATCTTATTAGACAGGTAATATGTTCTTCTCTAATTTGCGGGCCGAAATGACGGGTCCTTTGTGGGCTCACCGACTTAATTGTTTCGGTGTCCACGTTAGGAAGAATGCACGAAATTAGTTTATGAGTTTACACAATACGAGGGAACATATCGGTGCAATTATGTTGTGAAATCGACGCAAACAAATGCACACGGCTAATTATTATTATTGTACGGGATAGTGCTGTGATCGGTTTAGGAATCGTTGTTTTGTATCGATAGAATTTGTGTTCATGGTTAGAGTAAATGATAAAGAATATGCTTTTTACTTCATAATTATGCAGAGATTATTGTAAAATATAAATTTTTAATTATCGTAATTGACATTTATTTCTTTACATTTTGAATATTTCTTGTTCAACTATAAATAGATTTTCCTCTTGACTCTACATGTTTATAATCTTGGTAGAAGTTAAGGTTACACGTAGATAATATATTTCTAACTTAAACACATTTAGTAGTAAGTTTTAAAAGTTTGAACCGAATTGTCATGTTTTATTTATACCACGCATTCTAAATTTGAATTCATTCCATACACAAAACGGTCATCGATAGTCGATACTCTCCTACAGCGAATAGACAACACAATTAACGAGTCGGGCCACCTACAAATTAAGTCTATTAACTCAAAACTTTTAAGTCCCGGCGCACGCGAGATCTTCCTTTCTTGTCCTGTCGAGTTTGGGGCTTATTCGTTAAGTACTCGCCTTTTGTGCCCTCTACTCTTTGTTTGCTATCTGCCATAACAGGATTTTGAACAGTCCATAGCTTGCATGTTGAAATTAATTTAATGAACGCTCTTGTGTACTGATTATCTGATGCGGCGAATAAGACCTCATTTAAAGAAGATTCCGCTTCCTATTTTTTTTAATGGAATACTGTTACGCCGCTTTGTATGGTATACATTAGATTATATGGAAAATGGCTGTTGTGTTAACTTAAAGTTTTTTCACTTCACATGCAAATTTTTATGTGGATACAATTATTATTTTTATATTAATATTTGCTCGTTACCCTTCTTTCCTATGAAATATAAATATAATAAATCGATTTTTTTTTCTTTCTGTCCAGATAGTGATTAATGTAAACAGAAAACATAACAGAAAATTTTCACACACATATTTATATCTTTAGCGATTTTAAAATTGCATATATACGTCATCAATAAATCTAATTATAATTTCAACCACAATTTACTCTGTGCTTAGCGTATCGGCTACCGATACCACGATAGGCCATTCTCAAAATCTTAAAATTAAATGCCTTAAAGGAACATTCACCACTATGGCCATAATATATACCTACAGATTCACAGGTATGTATAAGTACCTGTTGTACGGAAGGTCGTCAAATTATATGACATGTCTGGTGCAGGAGCACAAAGGTGATCCCGGGAGCAGTTGCGTACCGTGCGTGAGTACAACTTATTACAGAAATAATTTCACTATTGTTTGCCGCCGGCACTGCCACTCCATATGGCGTAACGTGTGTTCTTTGGAGTTCCGCATGAGAATCCTATAGGACCCAACGCTTTGAGCCTTTTTGACTTTAAAATTTTATATTTGGAAATGATAAATGTGATTTCTAAGTAAAAGTAAGATAAAAGTTTTAAAAAAATTCTTAGGTGAACAGTCCGCTAACCCGCATTAGGCCAGCGTGATGGACTAAGGCCTAAACCCTCTCAATAGTTGAGGAGGCCCGTGCCCAGTAGTGGGACGTATGGGCTGATGGTGTAATTGTGATTTATTTAACAGTCAATTCTTTAAGACTAATATTTTTTTGGAATATAGAACTTTTAAAACTTATTTACGTTCCTATTCAGCCTACTGGCTGAAGTTATTACATTTAAAAAAAAACATTGTGTGATAAACAATAACCCGGGTTCTCAGCTCGGGCAAAACATTATTCCGACCAGTGAGGCCAGAAATACACCTTCTTATACCCTTTCTGAAAATAGGCATGTATGGAGAGAAATTTATTTTAATTTAAAATAAAACTATATAAAAGAAATCAACCCATAACGTTATCTATATTTTAGATAATATTATAGTTGCAATAATATACGGGATTCCCACGCGCAACAAAATTCTGCTCGGGTTTTTTCACCGGCAACCAATTTCGATGATAGTTTGAACTCCTTTGAACGAGGCCTTAGTTTCGCGTGACTGGCCGAACATGACGAAGGCGGAAGAAGATATTTTATGATATTAATTAGTTCGCAGTTTTCGTGGGGTTCGAATTTGTATGAAATACGATTATACGAAATTATAAACGGTGTACGAATGGAACCCGTTTATAAAGTAGGAATTTGAAAGTTAACATCAAATTTAAAAGATCATTTAGAATAATAGCGTTAATACATTTGTTGACAAATGAAGTGCTATACTCAAACAGAACCAGTAAAAACCAGTTGCAAATAATGATTTATTTGACTAAAAGGTTCGGATTTGTAAGCGGTACTTTTTTCACGTCTAAAAATATGCTTGTCATGCACCACAAAAAATTGATATCGAGAGCGCTAAATACTTGTCATCCATGACAAGAAAAAAATGGGTATTAGGAATATTGTGACGTGATATGTTGATGAAATTGCTCTTTCTATCATAGTTACCAGATAGTAATAGGATTTTAAATAAACTGTCAATAGTTAATAAATGGAAAATTCAAGCTTATAATTTTATGGCGAGAGTTGAGCCTGCATATTTTCTCTTTTTTTTTTTAGGTTAAGCCACTTTAAATAGTTAAAGATTTTTTTAAGAAAACGTTCCGACGTAAACGGGACTCAGTCAGAACTGCGTGGTCATCATAAAATCTATAAAATAAAAACTGAAGTGAAGAAGTATGAGACTACAGAGAACTTAGTAAGTAAGCATTATAATAGTCATATTGATCACACATAAGCAATGAATGAAATAAAAATTGACATGGCATAAAAGCTTTTTATACAAGCCCGTAGATATAAGATCGTAGACCGTAGTAGACTATACTAAAATGCCAATCTATCAGAATGTATAATAATAATTTAATTTTCTCTCTCATAATATAAATTTATATTCCACAAATTCTTAAGCACGGCATACCTATAACACATTGCATAACTGTAACCTACATATCGAAATTGCGTGGGTCGACCGCTTAAAATGTGTAATGTTAAAAATACCACCGTCCTTTAGCTACGTTCCAATGTCATATCGGGCCGAAGTCCCGTGGGAAGAAACCGTTATCTGCCAGCGATACCGCACCGGCGCACCGCATCATATCGCCCGTTATTAAAATTATAAATGATAATAATAGAACACAACAATAAATATTTTAATTGTTTATACGGCTGATGCGGTTTGCCGGCTCGTCGGCGCATCGTAATCAATTGACACTGTTTTCAGTTTTTTATATGTGCGTATTTTTACATATGTGATACCATTTGAGCTGTGATATTGTCTAATAAACTACTATACACATTTGGTATATTTCCAATCTAGCACGAAATTAGAGGCCGTTATTGATGCTTGTGTGATTGATACATTACGACTTCGGTCCTTGGTTTTGTGTGGTAAAAGAACTAAAGTTATATAAAAACCAAAGTCCTGTATCTAACAGCATCAAGTATGCATGAGACAGTGATCGTGAGATTTAATCAAACGGTCTTGAAAAGAGCATAAGTATGAGATGTTTATATCGAAGAAGTTCATGCTGTTCAGTTATTAGAACGAGTATTATATACTCAGCCTATCGCCGTCCCCTGCTGAACGTAGGCCCCAAGATAGCGCCAACCATTCCGGTCTTGAGCAGCTCTCATTCATCCTTTATTAACGGGTATTAACTTTATTGGAATATTTTAAGTAGTCTTAGCCCAAACTCTAAAGTCTCTTAAACTTGAATACACAATTATAAGCTATAAACGCTTTTAAAACTACTTAGCAGCTGCAGTTCCTCAAGCTAAGTTTGCGATGGGAGAGGCCTTGGTTTCGATCCCCGCACCTAGACAAGTATTTGTGTGATTCAAAGACATTTGTATGTCAGTGTGTTTATGAGACGAAAAGCCTCTCGTAGTTTCTTATACCCACGACATAAGACTCGTATCTTGGTGTAGGACTAGAACTGTATACGACTGTTGGGTGATAATAGTTGAAGCATTTACTTACTAGTTTTCGATCTCGGTTCCCGCGGTCCGTCGACGGTCACTTTGATTGCTTTTTGGTAGGTCGCTACTTGAGGTGGGTTCGTTGATATCGTGATTGTTAATGAGAAGCTCTTCCCTGAAACAAAACACGACCTATGAAATGCTGAAGTAAAAAATGTAAGAAGTCATATGCTTGGGAAGTAGCCGCAATTCTGTGTCTTGCATAGCAGCACTGTGGTATGAATGGGTCGGTTCGACCAAGATTCTAAGAAAGCTACGTGCGTGCTCTGAGTTTTTATCCCACTTGATAAGTTGATGTGAAATAGGTTTTAGTCATGTGAGAGAATTTTGTTTTTTTTACGAAATGGCGCACCTATTATAGACCAAATGGAAATAAATAATATACGTAAGAATTGAACTCAAAGCCATTCAGGTTATTTGATTTTCCAAAAGACGTGGCGACTTTAGAAAATACAGTACAAGTCTAAGTTAGCATTTTGTCCAATATTCATGACATATGTGCAGAACGAAATAGTATGTCAACGAAAACCTTTTATGATAAAACGCAAACAATAATTACAATGAACATGTAGAATATAAAACCATACCGCATTACAATCAATTGTACTTTATAAATACAAATGTTTTTCACCGGCGCAAATTAATAAATTCGCACATTAATTGTTTTGAAAAGCAGGTAGCGCGATTGAGGTCTAGATAAATGATTGAAAATATTGATATAATCTTTATAATGCGGCGACACATGGCGATGTGCGTTGAATCAAGCGGGCGGGTGTGTGTGTGCGTGCGCCCTAACTACGCGCACACTACCACCGCACCGGTCGGAAAATAGCGAGCTTTTTGGGCGCCCGATTTGCGGTCACTAGTAATGAATGCACCGATAAATACCGAATAAAATTACTGTTAAAATGAGTGGATTAACATGTCTAATGCAGATAATTCGTGTGTAGCGCGCACTCGATTTTGAATAAATGACTGATTTTGAACGGCACGGGAATACGGTGAGCCTGTGTGTTTAGGTATTCCCTTTGCGTTGAGCTTTGTTAAAGAAATTATATATCTCGCTATTTCGGTGCGTAGTGGGTAGTTGGTAGAGTATGGGGAATTGGAATTTCTTTTCTTATAAAATGGACTACTTTGCGTGACTTCTGGTTGTATCTGGTTACTAGAGGTCATACCAAACATACAGGATGAAATGAGTTAAAAATAATAAGCCGGATAAGGGGCAGTAAGGAGTTTACAAATAGATTGGTTTACATCCAGTAGTACCATTATCTTGCAGAAAACCGTCTTAATTTTTATATACCTATAGTTTCGCTTCTAAGTTAGTAGCCTTTTCATCTTGTCTCCTCTACTTCTACCCCTTTTCTTTCTTTCTACTACGAGAAAGACAAATTAATCAAAAACATTTTAAAAATATAATTCAAATGGTTTGTTTTTTTATTTCACGTGGTTTTAGTGTTATCGCAAAAAAATGGGTTACACGCTGCAGTGACAGTCTTTTGATAAAGCTATCTATTAAAATGCTTGTTATTTCCTGATGTTTCAATACAAGTTCAAACCAGTCTGTTACGTATTGACTCATACAAGCCCGTGACGGCTTATTAAATAGAAAACAAATGAATTCACTATAAATATTATTAAACTGTATTTATTATAGTGGTTGACGATATTTACATTCAATTATGTACTTGTTATAACTTGCCTAAACGTAAACAAACATATGTATATATAGTTATATACATAATAGCTATTGATTATATTTCAAAGACTTGCTAAAGGCAGAAGATTTCCCATCAGACAATCTTAAGGCGTTTTATTGGCCTTTCTAAGTATAAAAAGAATATGTTCAAATACATGTGGAAAGTTAAGATATTGGTCTTATAGTATTTACCCAAAATTGCGAAAAAAGTACGACCTATCATTAATGGCACTGGAATGGCCAGATACAACTCGCGTAATTGATCTTGAGTGAGGCGTCAAGGGTCTAAGCGGAACATGAATTCGTTAAAGATGTGTGCTATATCGGATACTATCGATAATACGAACATATGTGCATATTATATAACTTTACAAAGTAGAGCTTAAGTATGAGGTCTCAATAGCCTTCTGCCAAATTACAAACGAAGCGCACGTTTCAATAAGGAAACAAATCATCATAAAATATTCGTCGCTAAACATTAAAGGCGTGTTCTCAACGATGTGAAATATTGCTTTTAAAATCGTTGTAAAACTTAATGCATTTCATATGATCACTCATCAACAGTTTAGGGCCTAAACACAATGCGAGAGTAGCAATAAACTCAACATTGTAACGCGACGACCGTCTCCAGAAGGTGTTGAGAGAGCTGCGTGAAATATTCAATTATTGTGCGCAGGCGCAGGTGGGTCGCGGCGGGGAGCGCGGGGACCGGCGGCCATTTTGATTTACGATTGAGCGTAAATCCTTAGTGACATTTGCGACCGAACACTCGAATATTTATACATGCGTAGATTTTCAGGAAAATTTTCTGCGGTTTATTTTATACTGCTGGACGAGTGCAGCGTAACTTCACACGGTTTAAAGTAACAAAAGTAATGAAAAGCGAACATGGAGATGATGCCGTTTCAGACGAATGTTCATGACTTCTCAATACAGTATTGTCGAGAGGACAATATAACAGGTATACAATAAATATAACAGGTTATGCGTTTGTCGTGACGTGTGAACAGATACTGTGCGGCACTGATCATGTTTCAATGTATGTCTACATACATATACATTATACATACCTAAATTAGGTTATAAAATAAGGTATGCTGAGTTTGGTTTAAATTCAAGAATAAAAAGCACTGTATAGGGTCGACCATCACAATTAGACCAATGTTTGTAGCCTCCCTTAATATTGGTACTTTGCCCTTGAAAGAATGTAAAAATCGCCACTAGTTTCAGTCCCACGATATGTCACTAGGTGTCTATTGGATATGTACTGTTTATATAATGTGCATGTCACTACAGCTACTTGTCACTAAACTAAGCAACTTTTCATTCTATGCCTTTTTATTGCAATACACGTTTTTATACATGATGATTTCAACTGCCTATATTTGCAATGTCAATACATTAGATGTCAACTAAAGAACATAGACCTCTCTTTTAAAGCGAATTTTGGATCAGCGACATCTAATGAGCTTTATGAATACTTGCCATTTTAAACCTGACTGTACTTAACCATGTATATATAAGTAATACCCAAATATAAAAAAGACTAATCAAAAAACTATGTTTTACAAAACCATTCATGTTTTATACATCAAACAGAGCAGAGCGAAACGCCATAACATTAAAATATCAGTTGTGGTGATACAAAAAGAAGTGTTCCGTTGACGACCGCCACACAAAATGATTTGGTCACATTCTGGTCATGCCGTTTACATGGCGGCCGCTCGTTCCTAATTATGTGTTTAATCTGATGACAAAACTGACAAGCGGGGTATCTTACGACATCGCCACCACCTTATACGCCAGTTTCGGATTTCCTACGTGTGATTTTCGATGTTTTGTGTATAAGTACTTCTACTTTCTTTTGTTGGCGAAGTTTAAAGAATTTTGCAGCTCACCATTAACTGTTCAAACGCCAAAAAGTATTTTCCCCCCGAAAATTATAAATTGTAAGCAGTGAGTCCTTCGTTGATATTAGTTACTTGAAGCTACACGAATTATTTAATAGTAATTGTGTAAAAAAACATATATTAATTTTCTTCTTTTAGGTGTGGTTAGGGTTCGCAGTTTTTTACTTGTTGGAACCTTCTGCATACAAAAATCACAAGATTGCTTTCAAAACACATTTTAATTAACAATCTGTTACAACTTATCAAGAAGACAATATAAGATATCTTCATAATAAAAATATGGCCAGAAGCCTTGCAAGCTTTGAGACCTTTTCTCGAGAAATTTCTTTAGCGTCGAAAGCCCATCAAATTTCGTAAGTTCTGATCCTTCCCAAATACAGTCTCCGATAGCCTAAAATTAGAATCAATACAGTTACTTATTTCTCAATAAAAATAATACTAATAAACGATTACATACATACATGTGTCGGAACACAAAGTTCCCACACTTGAAACCAAATAGTAATTAAGTAGAGGTCATTAGGTGTGCACCGTATTACCTATTAGATATTTATTACAAGAATGTCATCATTCGAATCATGTCCACTGGACCCGTTTCGGGCCTGTCCAAATTAATCACGTCAAATAAATCGGTGCAGTGTTTTGATGACCGAGTCACTTTTATGGCAGCTCACTTACTGCCGGTGTTGTGTTACATATAAAAATATAGACCAGCGTAACTTGGCCTTCGGATTTGTCATACCATTAAGAACTGGGCAAAAAATGCAGTTTTGTCAGTTGACTTGTCTTGGCCGGTATCAAATTAGCTAGTGCCTACGTATATGCATCAACTCGCGCTTGTTGGCCACTGGTGTAGGCAGATTATAGAGCGCCAAATGCTACCGTCTAACTGTCCCATACAGATCCTACGCTTTCTTAACTGGAATTACTTTCTTCATTCATATAAATCAGTTTCGAGAACTCTTTAGCAATTTTTTAACAGAGCAACTATAAGGTGTGTACATATGTACTTAGGACGTGCTGGACCAACTTCACGACTAATTTCTGAACTGAAAACCTTTTTTGTAATCGTTGTAAAGTTTAGTAATATATAGAAAGGTAATTTGTACTACAATTGCAAGTTAGCCTTTGTTCAGCAAAACAAAAATTATTCCTGTACATACTATCCAAAAAACAACACATTGCCTCACCCGAAAATCGAACCCATTCCTTTTCAATCGCAATTACCACTTACCAGTTTGATAGAGATAGGCGGGCGTTGACTCTAAGAGCCTGTCACTACACAATTCTATATTCCTTATTGTACTGGCCGTTGCAAGCCGACGATTGGCCGGCAAAAACTCTATGTGTCCATAAAGGAGCTTTAATGTTCACGGCGACTCGGTGATGGCCAGTCATGGGGCAGAAACGATCTCTCACATTTTACTATGTCTTACACATAACACTGTGACGACCAGGCACACATTGCAGGTATATAACGGGCCCCAAATTTATTTTTGGTTTTGGTTTATAGTTACATTAAGTAGCCTATTTTTAGTAAGTAAGTAACGTCATGGTTTAAACGTTTGGGGACGTGGTCAAGAATCTCGGCGGTCTCGAGTTGATATAACATGCACACACTCTGACTTTTCAAAATTATATGTTTATTTACAATGATTTACCACGTACGGTAAAGGAAAACATTGTGAGGAAACCTGCACACTTAGAAAGTTATTAGGAATTTCTTTTAGTATGTAATCCGCCAACCCAGACAAGGTCAGCGTGGTGGACGAAGACTTAAATCTTTTCGGTTTAAGAGCAGTAGGAAAAACCGCAAAATACAACTTACAATACTACAAATAACAAGTAAATTATTTTAGCTCTTAGCTTTTTAAACTATCTTGACAAGCAGGTCAAATCAATGATGTAATTCATTTCTCGATCTTTCGAACCACCTTACACAGAGGGTCCTCTCCCCCATACTATATCCAGACTAGGTCCCTGCCCCTAGTGTATGAGGGTCTGTAATGTGATGTGAGACGCGTTGTAACACAATGGAACAGTAAAGTGCGAACGTCGTTTACGGCCCCCTGCGGTTTGGAAATTAAAATCTGACTTGTCCTGATATGAAGACAGACAGAAAGAGTCATTGCGAGGCTGTCGCTATTGTTTCATTGTATAGATTTAGGAAAATCGAGCGTTTTCCTTAATATATTCAATATAGGCAAAATATGTGATATGAATGCTTTGTCGGTCCCACGGTATAGGCGTGCGGTCTGTGTTGCTTCGGTTCTCAGGTGAAATTTATATCTCATTAGATTTTGATGAAGTTTCTTAGTATTCACTTGACGGATAGGTGTAGAACAAGTCGTCTTATATTCCACAGTGTATACTAATACAATACTAATACCAAGTATACTATATAAACCTCATACGATTAATGCTTTTTAGAGAGCTATAAGGTTCTTTGTCTAGTTTTTATTACTAAAAATCTTAAATATGGAATTAAAAATATGACTTTAAATAAATACGTGGTTCGGTTTCAAACTCCCAATTCTGTCCCTGCAAACGGTATCGGTAAAAACTAACCTATCACGCATATAAGCATCCGTTTAAACATTAAACCCTTGTACTGGTCGCAGATACAATTTTATCAATCGCGGCCAATTTCAACGCTTTCATCCGAACAAAGTAGCAAAACGTGTTAATGCCGAACATACAATATACATTATAACATCGATAATTATCTTACAATTCAGTTAATTCGAACAATTTGCTCGCTAAATTATGACGATAATTCAGCAATGACACGCTCGTCGCGACTTAACGGTGTCGCAAATGCTAGTTTTCACATTCGTGATTTAGAAACGCTCCCTCACCGCAAACTATTATATCTTCATGAAGGGGATCTGACGGCTAATAGCATCGCTGCTTTTCTTTTATTTCACGCGCAGTTTATCGACTAGACCATTTATGTACTGACTCGTAAAAAAGTTTTAACATTATATCTAAGATATTGACTAAATAGTACTTAAAACCCAAGAAGGTTTAAGATTTTTAAGATGACGAAAGCGGATGGATGAGGTCTGCTCAAGACCGGGATGGTTTGGAGACTTACGTTAAGTAGTGGACGGCAATAGGTGAGTTTATAGGCAACCTGATTAGATCAAGCCGGTACTAAATTCTTTACATAGCTATAGTTTAAGATCATTTCTACCATCACAAGTGATAGTTTTGGGATCTAAACACAAGACATTGAGCGTAACGGTGTTTCGAAGGAACGACATCTGTCTGTTACGCACCGTGTTGTAGATACTTAATTGAGGCTTTATATGTGACTTAATGTGAGCTACCTACACCATCCCATATAAAAGATGTTTAGATATACATATAGAGCAAAAATTACTAGAGCTCTAAAAATGTAATCCAGAACAATTTAAAAATAGACCTTGCTTCAATACAATTATAGAAAATACCGGCAATTTTCCGCCGGACACCGATTTGCAAATAAAAAATATTTCCACCTATCCGTCTGAGCAAACTCGGAAAATGGAATATACTGTGTAATACCCACAATCCACATACTTCAAATGTCTGGTAATACCGTATATTTTTTTGTGGGCAATCCTTTAAAAAAATCAAGTGTGAAAAATCCAGGCAAAAATTATAGGTACGTAGTTGCCATGTTAATATTAGACCATCGATGACGTTATGCACAGTACGAAGAGCTGCAGTAAGATAACATTGAACATGACTCGGTTGGGATATTTATAACTGGATTTAACATTGTTCATCAAGTTTCATGTGATTATATTCAAGAAAATAATAAATGTAATACTTCAGTGTTTAATTTAAAATATAGTTCGCTTTATTTTAAACTAAGCAACCGTTGAAACTATACTTTAAAAATCATACTAATTAACTTTAAAAATGTGTTTAAAAAATATTTTTCCTGCTTTTTGTGTAACTATGAAATCCTAGAGAAATTGTGTTCTATGTTAAAAAAAAAATATATTTAAATCCGGGAATAACTTCCGCATGTAGATTGCCCATTTAGACGTCGTAAAAAAACAGCGCTGAAGTACTTTACTAAATTGTATACGCTTATATACAGCATTTGTCGAAATGAGATGCAGAAATGTATCTCCACGGCTCCTATTTGTTCTTTATTTGAAATATAAGAATTCCATACGAAGATAAAATAAATCGTCGTATTAATATAGCACGGAACTAATGTGTTACTGTTACATACCCACGTAGCGTTGTAATGAATGGAAACCGGTTCTTGCGTCGTCGCTCTAGGAACTCGTCATCGTTTCTATTGATTTGTCATCTCGGACGTTTCTTAATATCATTAATGACGTATTGGAATTTTTTGCATATATTTTTGTATGGCCTAGCTTTTTGTTTGGGTTCCGGGAAATTGTGATGTAATAAAATAATGATGTAGAAGTATAGTGTGGGTTATTGGAATACAGTTTTTATTATTAAGAATTTGATGTTTAAGAGTCGATTTATTACAAGTATTTGATGTTTAGTTGTCTACCAGGGAGAAGCCGCGAGTTCGACATAAATGTTTGTGTAATCCACAAGTATTTGTTCGGGTAGTTTTTGATAGCCACAACATAAGACATGATCTTAGTGTGCGATTTAAACTTTGTTTATGAAACAACATACACAACCATACACAAATACATGACTTTAAAATGATTACTATTTTATAAGTTTAAATTATTTTTTGTATGTATATGTGAATTTGACCTACTTTAGATAATTTCTAAACTAAATAGATTGAATTCTAATACCAAAATTATATTTATTTATATCCGTTTACATAAAAATCACTAATTATTTTTTTTATCAAAACTTTGCACTGCGTAATGTCATTTAACAACAAAACCGGTTTTAAGGTAATTGATAAGTAGAAACGAAAATACAACTTGACCTTCTTCGAGTACCGTCCGTCATACATTACGTAGGTCAATCTTAAAATACTAAGAATTCCAAGCAATTATGAACCAGTTTTAATAAAAATATCTAATTTAGGTGTCATGGATAATAATTTACATCTGTTTGTATATCAACCGCTGTACAAAAGACGGATTGTTCGTCATATTGACACAATACAGCCCGTAAACATCCCATTAGTGGGTACGAGCCACTTCTAAAACTTCCTTAGTCTTAGAGCACCACGCTGGCTTAGTGTAAGTTGGCAGACTACTCACCTAAGAAATTCCTAAGAACTTTTAGGTGTGCATATTTCCTCATAATGTTTTCCTTCAACATCAAAGTATAATAATTCAATGTAAACATACATAAAACTTCGAAAATTCAGATAAATGTGACTGAACTTGAACCCGTGACCGCCGAGATTTTCTACTCCACGCAATAACCTTTAGGGCATCTCCATTTACATACATGAAATACATATTGATACCCTTACGCTCTATACCCTTATTTATATAAAAAGTAATTTATAATTATTATCTATCAATGAAGTAGGTAATAGTTACATTTTACTCTACTAATAGATGTAGCCCACAAGTTCATACAAATATACTTTATAGATTAATTTTACTTTTAAAACTAATTAAAAATTATTCATGCCAAATTACTTTTAATTATCCACTTTTGCGTTATTTAGTAACAAATAACTATAAAAAGTCCTACCTGATAAGTTCAACTTAGGAGCGGAAGCATTTTTTGTCCTTTCCGTCGGTGTTATTATGAAATGTAACGAAGCGCGTGCAGTTACAGCCCCGGTCGACTATTAGTACTGGAGGCGGATAATAATTGGTTAATCTGGCTCGGCCGGTGGTCATCATTTACGTCCACACACCGTCTAATAACCGGATTAACCATTTTATTGTCCACAGACGGTCTGCTACAATCGATTGTGTATCAATCATCGATATAAGACTCAATTAGTGATGCTACTTTTTAAATGTTTTGATTTAAATTTGGAACTGTTTTTAGAACGCGATAGCATTTGAATTTGGAATGATATCACGAGGGAAAACTATTAAAAAATATACTCTAAGAGATATTACTGTATAATGAAAGGGAATTGATATTACTATTTAGTCAAATTAAACTCATTATCCTTGTAATAAGATTAGCACATAAGAAGCATTTATAAAATTATAAGCAAGGAATCGCATAAACTATTTTTTTAGTTTCGCGTAAGTAAATAAAGACATGAAAACTCAATTTGCACATTTGCATTAGATTTAACCGTTAGCTGCTACACGTGTAGGTATGACAAACATGGAATTGACTTAAAACGAGGAAAAATGTATTTACATACAATAAAAAACTTACGCAAAATAATGATCTATTTCTGTGCGTTGACTTCCATAGTTTTAACTCGTTCATTATAAAATATTTTTTTCTCAGTAGCAGTACGAATTCCGTAACTACTCTATCAAAAGGGCAATAGTCTTCATCCTACCTTCTATCATTTGGAACTTAAAAAAAAGTGTTGAGGCACGGGTACAGAAATAAGCCTCTGCCTGTGCCTTCGAGAAAACATTCATTATGTATTTATGTGTTTTTATCAGTCACTTTATATTTCTTGTTTTGTACCCTAATTACTGCCAAATAATATACTAGCTGTTGTTGCTAGGTGGGGTGAAAAAATACGTCCATGAAAACTACTTGGAATCTAAAAATATATTACAAAGTTATGAGCAATAATATAATTAATATTACGTTGGCAGATTTAAAAAGCGAGCTTATAGGGTAGGATTATAGCATTATGTTCAGTCATTTTAATTTTAAAGCTTTAAACCTGATAGGGAAGCCACATTGTGTGAGCGTTGAGGAGTGCAATAAGAATCCATATTAATATTTATTGCTTGTTGGGGAAACGGCTTTTAAGGCAACTTTCTTCCATTATCTAAGAAGTTTGTCTTTAATTTTGACACACTAGAGGTTAGGACAACATTAATGATGAACTTTTTTTATGGACTTGATGAGGCCGTTAAGAAAGAGTGCTATATTGAATTTCTTGTCGGTATACGTTTAGGTGGGTCTCTATAAGCTAGTTGAATAATGAAAAGTATCGGTGTATGAAAAAAAAAGTTCCATTTTTTAAGAACTTTTCACTCACCTCTCCCACTTCTACCGACGAACCTCAAGTCATTAAACTTAGCAACCCTATTCTTCATGACAGCTGAATTATTCCTCAGCTCGGCGGAGCAGTTCTCGTCATTGCCAGCCCTGACGGTGACCAAGGTCCCGTCGAGCACATCCCCGAGAGCCACCACTTTGAAACCGCCGGGTAGAGTCTTGTTCGACCGCCAGTGTTGTGGCAGCTCCGTACACATGTAGTCTGGACTGCCAGTTCTAACTGTCGACAAAAGAAAAAAACAAATTAATTAAAAAAAGTTTTGTCTCGTACAGAGATGTTTTAGATATTTTTTTGTGGCCAGTTTTTTAGTGTCAGTGAAATGTAATTGGCCAAAAATCCAAATTGAAGTGTTCTTAAATCAAATAGTTTTATGCTTTTTATTCTTCAAGTGCTAAGTGCCATTAAAAGTTCCCATTGCAAATCCTGTTTTCTATGATTAATTAAAAATAATTTGATTAAATATCTTTCAATAATTTTATGGTACTTACAGAATTCGTTTAAAATAATGATGAATTTTCGTGTTTTTATAATAAGAATATTAAAGAAGAGATTATTAACTACAGAGATGTCGAAGATGAAGCCACAAATTTATCATTGAAATAAAAATAATTATGAATTTAATCCGTATTCTATTTAATTTTTTTAAGGAAAATACTAAAATATATCTAACTTAATAATATACAAAATGTTTCACAACAATTCGTGACATAGTGAAGACTGTATGTGTCATTGGCTCGAAAAATAAGAAATTCGAAAATACACTGAATTTATGAAAACCAATATTTAGTGTATAGGAACCACAAACCGCTGCGTCACTGAAAACGTTATCCTCTAGGTGATAATACGTCTGTACATAACATAACATACATACATACAATTACATACATACATACATACATACTGATAATATCAAAAATTGTGCAAGTCATTTTTAACGTTTCTGTAAAATTTGTTAGTTCCGATTCACAAAAAAATGAAAACTAAGCTATCTGACAAAATTGCAAGGATTGTTTAAAATACAAGACGACAGGATTGTCCGCTTAGTGAAGTACGATTTTTCTGAGTTAAAACAATATATTACTGATTTGAATTTTTTTAAACCGTCTAATTGCTGGTTTAATGTAGTAAAAAATATATTGTTTTTGTTTCCCTAAAAACTAATGAAATATCACTCAAGTACCCTTTTCTTGTAGTGTCTTATTGGATCCAGAAGAGGTTCTAGTTAATACCTGAAAAAATCTTGTTTCAGTTTCAATTGTATGCCGACAACAGATGCTAAATGTTATTAGTTGCTTACAAAGATACACGCCAACATATATACAACTTTAACAACTGAGAGGGTACAGGCCTTAATTTACCATGCTAACTTGATGCGGGTCGGTGGACTTAAGACCTAAGAAATTTTGGAAACTTTTGTGTTTCGTACAGGTTTCCCCACGATTTTATCCTTTACCACTTAAGTACGTGATAATTAATCGTGGATACACCCATAATTTTGAAAATTCAGAGGTGTGTGCCTCGAGTTTGAATCCGCGATCCCTACGATTCTCGACCTCGTGCCTAAACCTCGAAGTCATCACTAGTTGAACTAATCCTATATAGTTACGGGAAAGAGCAAAACTTTCTTTTGAATAACAGGGAAACCTACTGAGTTTCCATCGACATTTGTATTCCATGTCCTAATTTATTACTCATATGGGGAAGTTTTCCGGTACAATACCTGTCTTGTGATGACAGTATACAACAATTATACTGCATAGTAGTTGTAGTATCTATTAAAATAATATGCATTCTTATTGAATGACCGATAAATCAACGACATACATGAAATTGCAAAGAAATTAATGCATTACGTACACTAGTTGTGTATTTTTAGAGTACGCTGTAGAAGATAATATGCGTTAAGATTAAAACCGGTTACTTGACGTCAATTTCTCAGAAGTATTCGTACGAGGGAAATTATTTTCAATGAACGGAAAAGTTTAAATCAAAACAGATTTTTTAAATTTTAGTATGTAGTCCTTATTCGCTGCCAACCCGCACTAGACTTGTAGTGGATTAAGGCCTAAACTTGCTCGGTTATTCAGGAGGCATATTCCCGGGACATATGCCAGCCCCGTGGCGCAGTTGGTTAGATATCAGCTAGAGAAACGAGCGGCCGCGGGTTCGATCCCTTTTTTTTTTTTGTTCTCGGGAGGAAAGCTGTTTATGGCTCTACTTCCCGCCAGCCCGGGGGAGGGGGGCGGGAAGCGTATGTCGGGGTCACCGGTCTTCCAGCCTGGCGCGCGGCGACGTCATATCCGCTCAGACGTTAGTGCCGGGCTGGGTCCCTAACAAAATCCCTAAACCGGCATACCGACCAAAACCCCCCGGTGGCCATCTTTGCGCCGAGTGGGGCGACCACGGTACGCGGGCGAGAAGCGCCCACCGTCGTCCGCAGCCGCCCGGTGCGCCTCCGAGGCGTAAATGTCTCGGCCGTCTCGGAGTTTTAGGGGGCACAGATGCACCCCCACTATCTTGGTTCGGGCGCCCCGGTTGTGGATGAGCGCCCGCGACGTACACAGGCCACAGTGCCGCCGCCCCTCTCGGGGTCACATTCAGTGAGGACGCGCTGCCCCCACAGCACGTCCAGCGACCCCAAGGGCCCCTTTAAGTCGCCTTTTACGACAGGCAGGGGATACCGTGGTGGGATTCTTACCCCCCCTTACCACAGGGCAGGGCGCCGGGTCTAATTGTCTCTGTTGACCCGGCGCCTCCTTCTTTGGCGTCTTTGACGGGCGGGATCGCTTCTTTCGCGATCCCGCTCCGCGCTCTCCTTCTGCAACATGACGTACTCGCAGAAGGAGAGCATCGCTCGCCAGGACCTCGGACTCCCGACCATCGAAGAGACGACGGCCGGGAGCGAGAGATCGCCACCAACAGTAGCGCGGAGAGCGCTGCGCTCCACCTCCCAGGCTGGACACTCTTGTAAAGTGTGCAGGGCTGTGTCGTTCAGACAGTTGTCACAGTGGTGACACACGGTCGACTCCTCCTTCTGTGCCACCCGACACAGGTAGTGGCCGAAGCATCCGTGCCCTGACAACACCTGCGTCAGGCGGAACGTCGCCGCGCCGTGGCGCCTGTCCACCCAGCGGGTTCGATCCCTGCACCGAGACAAATGTTTGTGTGATCCACAAATATTTGTTTCGGGTCTGGGTGTTTGTGAGACCGAAAAGTGTCTCGTAGTTTCTGATACCCACGACACAAGACTCGTATCTTAGTGTGGGGTCAGGACTATGTATCTGACTGTTGGGTGTATTTATTTATTTATTATTTATTTATGTATATGGGCTAATGATGATAATGTCGATGTTTTCATTTTGTTACTATTTATAATATTAACTTATCAATTATTTTTTTATGTAGCGATTTGAGTTGATGTTATTTCAACTAGCGAATTTTAAATATTTTTAGAAGATAAAGTGGCAGTAGGCGTAGACAATATTACAAAAAAAAGAAAATACATAGAACATAACGCTAGATAATTGCGATTTATTGGACTAAGTTAAAAAAATGTGGAATATTCTTAGATACTATGCTATTATATGCTTTCTGTCATACTTAAAGTACATTACAGTCATAGAGTTAATTTTGGGTTTATGAGATATGAAAGATTTTTTGTAGACTACACGATTTTTAACTGTCCTAAGTAAGGAGTAAAGGCTTTATTTAAACGCATTTGCTAACGTATTAACTAAGTTAGGTTATCTCATATCCTGGTCCCTGCCATGCAAATAAAACAATCGTTTTAATTAGTAGTAACAACTATGACGCACTTATATATTAACGGAGTTAGATTTCGGCTTTTCTTGATGACGCTAAAGCGAGGGAAACACTTAAACAAATCGTATTTATGACGTGTTATACCGGATAAAGCGATCGAGAATTCGTTGAAGCCGTCAAATCAATCCGGAACTTAAAATTTAATAACTGTTGTTATGACTTATCTATGAGGACGCGAATAGCACTTTATCCTACATTAGATACATTTTATAGAAAAATTAATTAAAAACCTTTTTGAGGCTTCCGGATAAGTTTGGGCAAAAACCTCGTTGATTTTTTTAAATTTTGTTTTATTCTTAGTATAAAAACTCCATTTTAAATGTCTATTAAGGTTCAACAGATGTTGAGTTATAGGCGTATACAGGTAGCGTTTGTGTACAGAACTCTACAAATTACAACTCGTTTCTTAACACACATGCGTTAAGCCGTATTACAATCACGACACGTTTATTAAACAAGGAAACAGACTAAGATGACGATTTAATGATACGAATATCTGTGACGTATTCAATCTTAGCAGGTTACGAATGACGTATGCGAAATTTTTATTAATCGCACGTAAAATTTCCAATTCTCAGTACTATCCGAGATAAAACCCCAACGTTAATAATTTTCCGATGGTAATTCATTCGGGTCATAAAGTTTGCTAATTATAGTACAGGCTGTGTTACGCAAAGTTCCGGTTAAGGAGTTATTGCCTTACCTAGTAATAAGTGGTCATAATTGTCAATAAGTCTTGATGAATCTAAACAGAAATTATGCATCATCATTATCAGCCAAGTAAATTTTTATTATTAATTTTATATTTAATTGTTAAATAAATACTGAGACAAAATATAATAACTACTAAATACAAATAGAAATTTTTCTCTTTTAACATCTCTTGTACAAGAGATATAAGTAAAAAAAAACATAAGCTTATTTTTAATTGACGGTGCGTTTGCAAATATAAGTTTTATTTTTACAAGCACTTGGATTGGCTAAACAAATATTTGTAAGCTAACAAATATAAAAAAGCTGACTACTTGCCGGCATTGTTCTAATACTGATGATTGCAGCCACGAATGCCTTTACAAAAATATTATAGCTAGCTTAATACTAATTTGACTGGTTTTCGTATCATTGCATTTGACATCTGACTTTTATGCAAAAAGCGAAGTAAAAATCATTTTCAGTCTAGAAACTATAGATTAGATACCGAGATTTCTAGACTAATTATAATCTGACGGTCAATTAATTGCGCGTGGCACTTTAGCACTAAGTAGTCGGGCATAGGCTAATCTGCAACTAGATCTAACATTCTAAAAGATTATCATTATGATAATTATTGTCAAAGATAACATAAATTATACCAGTACATTATCTAGATAGATAAGTAGTAGTTGCATGTGGAATCAAATAAAAAGTAAGAACCTTTACTGCACTGTATTAGGAAAGCTTTCTTGAGATTGAGAATTTAAGACGATTTTCTTTTCAATTTATTATCACTGTAAGGTTAATTAAGCATTCAATTCTATGAGGTTCTCCAACTTAAGATTATTTCCTACACTGTGGCACACTTGACCTGATACTGAAAATACTCTCCTAGATTTTGTTTTTTTTTTTTTTTTTTTTTTTTTTTTTTTTTTTTTTTTTTTTTTTTTTTTTTTTTTTTATAGAAAAGGAGGCAAGCGAGCTAGTGAGCCACCTGATGTTAAGTGGTCACCACCGCCCATGAACACCCACAATACCCTAGGGATTATCGGTGCGTTGCCGGCCTTTGAGGAAAGTATAGGCTCTCTTCTTGAAGGTCCCTATATCGTATCCATTTGGAAATACCGTCGAGGAAAGTTAAAAGTTATCCACGATAAAAGATTTGTATCTTATTTATTTACACTTTCTTGTTTTAATAAGTATGTAGTGAAAAAATAACAAAAACAAGAGGCGGTCTTATCGCTTTAGGCAAAATAATCTTAGTGTGGGATCAGAACTATGCATGCAAATATGACTGTTGGGTGAATTCATTTTATTTATTCCATAAATAATATTTAATTTGAAATCAAGATAATCTATGCACATTAGATGAGACGCCTTCGACTTGTAAAATGTATGTATATGAAACAATAACCTATCAAGTTCAGAATCTATTTACAGCAGATGTAAAATAATATGTTCATAGGCTTCGATCTGTTTCATGTAATACTAAAGTCTGCCTGCTTAGCTTTGTTTGGCTGTTTTGATATAAAAAAATGTATCATGTGTGTATCAAAAATTAATAAAATATACCGCATGTTTCTAATACTAAGCGATTCGCCCAAATATTTTAATTTTCCACTCAATTTTATTTGAGTAAAAAATTACTATTTAATCGTTTAATACTCACATCGGTCCTCTATGTTTATGAAGAGAGTACAAATACTTATTTGTCTCGATGTGGGAAGTCTGCGGTTCCTGATTTCGACTGAGCACCAGAGGCACAACAGATTATGCTCTTATTTGAAAGAACTATCAATTCTATATTGTGTCGTAAATTATTTTAAAAATACCGATAATATCAAAGAATGCGAGATCGAATGTTGCTTGGTGATGCAATAATTTAAACAATTGCGGCAGATTTCATGATGGCTCCTTAGACTTAATTTTGACTATCATGTGTTATTTTTGGCCTGTTAATTTGCCTATAAACCTTATAATCACCTAAATCACCTAATTTAAATTTGTCAAATGAAACCATTCTAAATTTAAAACATCTCAGGACAAAAAATTGTTCAATCATTGAGTACTTGACTCGATTTATTAGCACCTTAAGTGTCAAAGTACTGTTTTTTGTGTAACATACAGATTCCTTACATGTAGGTGAATGCTTATGAACACAGCTGTGTTTTGCACAACCAATGAGTTATATTAAAACTTTTCGGCGTCGTGGTAATCGGGTAATACTAGCTTTTGGTACCACGGGTCAAGTGTATCGTGCGAACTAGAGGTCCTAGATTCGGTTAATGTCATTTAAGGTACATGACACTTCCCACTTGTATAATATGAAATAGATAGAAAAAATCTTTGTGTGAATATCTGTATTTAAGTTTCTTTCTTCGCTTGTAAACTGCCTAAAAAGTAAAGAATTCATTTTCGTGCGTGCTCATAAAAGTGAAATAAATAAAACAAATGATTTATTTTGTTCCGAATATCCCACAAAACGGCCACAAATTGTCATTTGGGTAAACGGAGCGCTAATTGCCCAATGAAACACACATTCTACAAATTAGGATGCGGTCACACCGTCCATCTCAAAAAATCACCGAGTAACGGCCGCGAGGAATCATAAAAACATTAATAGTGTAACTGTGGTTTCACTATTTACGGAAGCTGGGGGCATGTGCAAATTATAGAGCCGCAGCTTGTGGCCAAGAAGTGCGGTCACGCTGATAAAGGGTTGGCCGGGACCGCCGCGACCCGATCATCCGCCCCTCTTCATCACCTGATTTTGGATACGTGGGTGATTAATGATTTTTGTTACAAAAAAGTGTGTGTGTGGACTAAATTTAAAAATTGCTATACCTTCCCCACAAAACATGCTTGATACCTATAGAATTTATTAACGTGGATGTTATTTAATATTAGGAACTTTTTGACAGAACTTTGACGAACTTGAGTAAGTAGATAGCTTTATACTAGAGATATAGATCTTTATTCATCGAAATTTTGAGAGCCCCGTCGTGCAGTTGACTTGATACCAGCTTGTGATCGAGAGGCTTTGGGGGTCAATTTGTACGGAACAAATGTTTTTGGAATCCACAAATATTTGTTTCGGGTCTAGGTGTTTGTGAGACCTAAAAGTCTCTCGTAGTTTCTAATACACACGATGCAGGACTTGTATCTTAGTGTGGGATCATAACTATGTATATGACTATTGGGTTTATTTATCATTGGAATAAATGTTATTATAGATACAGCACAACACTTGAGATACTATAGTAAGCCGTCGGGTACACGTTAAAATCAAAGAAAAGAAAAAATAAATACATTTATCACGCTATGATCTTAACTATAAAAGATAGTTATTATGGTTTATATTAGTTGATGAGAAATTTAGTTGTTAAAAATCATTAATTGTGAATTCGCAATAAGTCTATAACTTTTACTTGTAAGGTTTCTGACTTAGCTTAAAAGCCGTTAGCGATACTTAAGGAGTAAAGTTAAAAATCTTGACTTCATACACTATTTTATAGCAAAGATAATTTCAATGTGGAGGCATCTAGGCCTTGAGATCGTTTAATAAAGGGGTGGATGGATATATTAACTTTATATGAATTCAACAAGAATAAGTTTTGTTATTAACAATGCACTTTACGTGTGTCGCATGAATGATGCATCTTATCTCTTGAAGATCGTTTGCATCTTTGAATATTAATTATTACAAAGTATTGACAACACGTAATGTTTTACATATTAAGTTTATTAATAGGTGTTACAAATATTTTCGTAATCATATTAGAATGTCGAAGGCAATTGAAGTTTCTATTATAATCTTTATAGCTATTTAAGAGATCGAATCAATGTTCAATTTATAACATGTATGATGTAACGTTAATAGTAATAGCAGTAAATTATTTTTATTCTTGTATGTTTAAGATTTAATATCAATGCAAAAGTACTCTGTTAAGCTTTCAAGACTAAATTGATGAGGTGATTTTGATTTAATAATTTGGTGCAGAGATTAGCTGGTGCCTGGTACAGTCATACCTAATCCTCAAAATAATATTAGTTCTTAAAGGACTTTTTAAATTTAACAGTATTATATGCATATAATTAGAATTTATAATTGGTTATAGTTTTAATTGGTTATGGATTTTCTAAATCGCAAAAAAAACAAGACATAAATGAAAAAAATAATTTTAATTAAGATTCGATCAGTGAGTGGTAGTAAGGAGGTATATATGTTCGATTCGAGGCAAAAATGTGTTTTGCTAAGGGCCATTTAAAAGTTTGATCTAACGGAAATGCCTGAATAGTTAGTAAACGAGGAAGAACGAACAGATTTTAATCGCTATCGAAAAGGTTAAAGCATATTTACATACATTTTGCATATTAAAACCATATTTTGTTATTTTATTTCAATTATATTGAATTTTGTGCAATATTATATGTTATTAATAGAAGAAAGTAGACAATTGAATTCATTACAAATGTATCAAGAAAATAAAATTATTGCTTTACTAACGTTTTTATGTAATTAATAAAAGAACTGAATACTTTTGCCTGCATACAATAGACGACAAAATTTTTGGGTAAAAAATTAATATAGCGCCTATGTCAGTTTATAAAATAATAATTTAAAACTTAAATTGATTTTTAATCGTCTCCTTTAATGGCCGGAAATTATAAATAATATTTTTTTGTGAACCATGATTATCTCTGTGCTATTGAATCACTTAAATAAGGTCTCTACCATTTTAAGGTAAATAATGTTTTATTGCTATTAGTTTGTCAAAAACCGACCAAGTTTATTATTAATATAATTAAAATTTGGTAATAACTAATTAAGTTTTTGTAAAACTAACAGTTTGCAATGTTGTGTCGCGTTGATGTCTTTTGCTTTGATGTATTTTATCGGAGCTCTATCTAATGATAATTATTTTTATATATAAACGTATTCAGAGATAACTGACGTATTTTATCAATATCACTTTTAAAATAATAAGTGAGACGAGTAAAAAATATTGGACATAACTCCATAAAGTAAAAAAAAAAATTAGGGTAATGATAACAACGGCTGTGCATGTTCAAATAAATTAAATTTTAACATATTATAAAATTAAATGTGGTAAATATATCCATTGTATATCATATAATATATCGTGGAATAATGAATCAAACATATTCCTCTAACCACATACGAAATATGAAGTTCTGTCGGAAATATTTTAATATAATTAAATGAATTATTCTCGCTGACCACTAATGTTGTATATTTAAAGTATCGAAGCGATTATTTTTGTCTTTTTTAAGTAATGCATCATTAAATATTTTCTATATAAACAAAAAGTACTAGTAGGTAGCACATTTCATTCTGTTATACAAAATCTTAACTTAAATTGTAATAATGAAAGAAAATTTAATAACTTTTAGTTTAAATAACTATGAAGCGATAATATTAACAATAGCCCTATTGTTTGTATAAATTGTTCCCTATTTTGTTAACATGTTAAAGTGTATAATAATGATGTTGATTTAAACAAAATAACACTTTAAGTTTTGTGTTATTTGAGTTGTGTGTGTGTTGTCCTTACCGAGATCGGGGTATTCGGCGACAGTCTCGTCGACGATGGACTGCAGCCACCAGGGCTCCAGGTCGGCCATGTCACGGCGCCGTCGGCCCCGCGATTCATACGGTAAATGCATCGTTCACAGCCGCATCACAAGCCGCACCACGAGCGCTCCGGCCGGCGCCGCGGCGATGGGCGCGCCACTCGGCCAATTGTCGCCCGTGTCAAGGTCGCCTTTTATTATTCTAATTTTGGCAAGACAAGGCCTCCTCGCAACGGGTGATTGTCTTAAGGCAGCCCCAAAGGTACTCCGAACGACGCCTTCAATTCTTCCTTTTCTTGTACGGCGAAATCGAAGTTTTCTCTCTTAGCAATTCGGTTACAAGTACAAACAATTGTAGGTTGAACCGCGTATGAGTATTATGTTAGCGTGAATGCGCTAATTTCCTCGATTAGGCGCTCTTTGGAGTATAATACTATCGTCAGTCTCTTGAGTGTCCCTTGAAATAGTTTCTTGGTCTCCTTACTCGATTAATTGAATTTGTACCGTAACAATAGAATAAATAAACAAATAAGCACTAGTCACGATAACAGTCTGTGTACAGTTCGAATAATATTTGTGTTATAGTTTCCTCAAATGTTGAACGTAAACTCTAAATTGATGTCAGAACGGACCTTGAGGATTTCTTCAACTTAACTTTCGTCATTTTACATGAGTCACGAGCGTCCGGGGGTGTGGGGCCGATCTGTGCGTCGGCGCTCATTGAGTTCCGGTGTGGAGTTCTAAGAACGCGTGCCGAGGCGCGTGTGGTTCGAATCCGCGCGTCGTGTCAACATCAGCTGAGCGATTATTTATGCACGATGTTCCCGCGCGTGTCGTCGCCGGTCGGCATCAGCCCTCGCCACTCGGCATGTGGTACGTGGTGGTGTGTATGTGTCGTCGGTCGGTCGCGGAGTGCGCGCGGCTGCGCTGGGAGGCTGGGCGCGTGTTCGCTGCCCGCGCGACGGTCTACTACTGAACCGCCGCCATTCTGTCACTCGCTGCCTCCATTCTCTGCGGTCAATCTGCGGTTTGGCCACGCTTCATTTGTCGGGAAAATGCGCGTTGTTTTCCTCCTGTTCGTGCGTGCGCGTTGTGTTGTCGGTGCGAGCGAGACGCGCGCAAGTTTTGTGCCATTAAATATTTTTGTTTAGTTCCATTGTTGAAAGGGAAATATTATGAGCTTTTTCATTTTGAAGCGCGGTTGCGTATCTCCCTCTTCGGTTCACTGGCTGCGGTCGCCGCGGAGAGAGACGTCTATAAACCACCCCACCTCCCGCTACTCGTCTGAAAAACTTTTCAGTGATGGCACTTGTAAAAGCATATTCTGAAAATTTTAGTAGTGACTACAAAATAACTCCACGTATATACTGTTTTGACTAATTTATTTCTGATTGAAAAAATATATCTTATCGCTCGCACATGTTTTAAATCAAAACCATATTCCAAAACTTCGAAACATGATGTTTTGTTGTTAATGCCCGATCCAATTATCGTTCGAGGTTCGGTTATTGCTGAACATAACGCTTAATTCGACACATATCCACTATTAACGCATTTGCTAGCATTCTAGACTGTTTGTTTTTCAGAGTATCTTAAGACAGGTGGGCGTGCGCTAGGCTGGGCGGAGCGGCCCCGCCCTCTGTCGCGAAGACGCGGCACTCGCGGGTGGAAAAATGTTGCGCCGCGCCACACCACGCCGCCGCGCGACACTCAGCACGCCACACTTGTTGCGCGCGACACGTGACGTCGTCCCTAAGAATGCCGAGCTGTTGCGTTCGGCAAATATTCTTAATAGCAAATTTGAACTAATGTTTACTTTCTATTAAAGTAGAGAACTGGTCTAACGCGAAGTAATTAACAGTAGCTAACCAGTTTGTTTCTTTAGTTTAATTATACTTGTGAGTTTACATTTTCGCATGAAATCACGTTAAAATGTCAATTAAAATTATGTTTTCGTGGCACGTATATAAAAAGTCTATCTAATATATTACACGTAATAAATATCACAATTAAAAATATGTCAACGTAATTTTTTATCAATACTTTTGCCTATTTTAAGCGCCAACATTATCTAACCTCCTCATTTTGTATGAAATATTTAAAAACGCCTCACATTCCTTAGACACGAAACATTTACTTGCCTATTTACTTATCCACCAAACCGGCGGTCACAGCCCCGCAACCTCAACCATGTAATTTTTTAATTGCGGCCTTACCTTAGACTTCCCGCAGACAGACTACACAAAGGAACCGCGTGACGTAATTATAGGAACGTGGTGTCACCAGCCCCCCCACCAACCCCTCTTTTCCCCTCCCTCGCCCGATAACCACAGCGTAGTCAATTTTTGTGGCGAAGCTCGGCCGCACCGGGCGCCACGATACGCCGCGTATCAATTAAGGATTGTCTAGTTGGTTTAAACCGATTTCGGGTCTAGGATGTGTTGGTTGAGTATTGGAAGTCTCCATATCCATAACTCATTGCCAAGAAATTCAGGTATTAATTTAAAAAAAATAGTGGGCCCCGTTGAGTTTTCAATCTGTGAAAGCGACGAGTTCCCTTATAAATTCTTTAGGAGTGTAGTTAACAATTGCATTTTGACCGCCACTGGTACATCCGGCTTACGTAGTTGCATATGTCTTGGATGTAATGTAACAATATTGTCTTTGTAATTGGACACATCTTATGCTCAAATTTATATTGTTATTCTTTTTTTTATTTACTCATATAATAATAATAAATACACCCAACAGTCTAGGATATAAAACCTCTGTCATAGGTGTCAGCAACTACTTGAAACTTTTCGGTCTCACAAACACCCAAACTCGAAACAAATATTTGTGGATCACACAAACATCTGTCTTTGTGCGAGAATCGAATATATATATACTAGTTGAGCTCTGGCTCAACTTTACTGACAATGCTATTTTGTATCGGATATAATATATCCGAAAAATACATGTTATGTATCTGTGCGGAAAACTAAAATTAATCTTAATTAGTACCTACGGCAATTTAGCTCGTCAACTGTTTTATACGTTGCTAAGGAAAGATTTAACATACTAATAATCCATTATACTGATATACATAGAGGAAATATATATTGGTCTATGTGATAATAAAAAGTAGGAACATTAATACCTCGCTACAGATTACTTAATATAGGGCACAAATTATATTTTATAATTTCAGGATCTGCTTAAAAAAGCACAAATAGCCTCCCCAAAAGAAGGTTAAATAAATACACACAACAGTCACATACATAGCTCTGACCCCACACTAGGTTACAAGATCTGTGTCGTGGGTATCAGACACTACGAGAGACTTTTTCGGTCTCACAAACACCCAGACCCGAAACAAATAATTGTGGTTCACACAAACATTTGTTTTGGTGCGGGGATCGAAACCGCGGCCTCTCGTTTCGCAAGCTGGTGTCTAGCCAACTGCGCCACGGGGGTTGTCAAATGCTGGGGGCGGGGGAGGGGGGGGGGGTTAATACTTTCATCAGCCATATACATGTGTAGTTAAAATGTGTGTAGGTACTTACGTCGACGTTATATACTAATTCTATGTCTTTTCTGCAAAAAGGTTGAAGAGACCGATAGCCGGTTTGTTTATGATATTATTATAAAAAATTGATTTATTTGAGAAAATAAATAAAGATTCCATAAAACCAAAGTGCAAGCATGAACAGAATAAAAATCCTGTACAACTGAGAAGCTTTTGGCATTACTCTACCACGCTGGCTTAGCGCGGTTTGCCGGACAAAACCACTAAGAAATTCCTAAGAACAATTAAGTGCGCA
Source organism: Cephonodes hylas (assembly GCA_030295005.1). Taxonomy (NCBI): domain Eukaryota; kingdom Metazoa; phylum Arthropoda; class Insecta; order Lepidoptera; family Sphingidae; genus Cephonodes; species Cephonodes hylas. Next base: position 8,498,026 of record AP025376.1, on the reverse strand, counting down.
GGTTATTTATTTATTTATTTATTTATTAACACTTCCTTGTTACAAAATAAAAAAAGAACTAAATATAAAAATAACAAGAAACAAGAGGCGGTCTTATCGCTTTAAGCAATATCTTACAGACAACCTTTGGATGGAGGTTACAGCCCGATGTTTTCCTTCACCGTTAAATTTCATTGTGAATACACACATAACTTCAAAAAGTCAGAGGTCTGTGCTTAGGGATTGAAGTACCACCAAATTTCTCGACCGTAAACCTCTAGGCCATCACTACTTTTTACACAATTTTATACAGTGTAACAGAAGTTTAATTTGAATTTATTTAAATAATATTCCGTCCTCATCGCTCGTAACAGGAAAGCAGTGTCATGAATGACTTAATTATCGAATAATACCTACATTATAAATACGTAACCATCGGGGAGTCACGTACGCGCTCTCCTGTACTCATTGTCCGGTCACTATGTAATCAAAACATAATAAATACATAATCTGACGCTTGTATTCCCCCAAGCAGTAGGGAGATGTGAACCCACATTTCACCATATGTATAAATTCCAGGTAATAGAAGGCCTGTTTCCGTTTTTCGGGCACATTTCCAGACTTTGCTTTGAATGAGGATTTCCGATCGGAACGTAGTAAAATGTAGGTAGTTGATTATGAAAATCTGTGAATGCTGATCGCATTTCCTGCTTATAAAATTATTAACTGCCTGAATACTTGCTTTTTAAATTATAGTGTTAAAACTTATTTTAGCAGGAAATAAAAATGAGTTCTTATTAATGTTTCTAATATTTAGTCACTAATCATTCTTTATTAAATTAAGTTACGTTTTAACCTCACGGTGTAAATTTAGCAACAAAAAAATCAAAAACTAATTTAATTAAATGCAAACTAATTCGGCGACCTAAAACTGAACACCATAACGTTATGACAATTAATATTAGTTGTCTGTCCATTCATATGGTGCAGAACGGGCGTAATGCCGATGATTCAATACAGGGCAACAGACACGCCTTATGACAATGCATACTGCGCCTAACAAGCCTAATTGTTTACCAACAGCCAGCGCGACTCTCACCACAACCACACGACAATAACTACCGAAATTAGCATAGTATCTTAAGAAATAGTTTCACATATACTGTTTTCGAGATGGGTGGTAGATTTGTACTTTCACGTCCACGTTAGATGAGTTTAAAGTTCTAGAAAATGTTTTATTAGGACGCGAGTGTTAGTCTTTTGGGAAGCCGTAAGTATATGGGTGATCAATGACTCTAACCCACGACTTTTGGTATATGTGCACTTATTTATATCAGGGGCAAACGAGGGATTCTCATAGACGGAGATCCCAGAGCCGCCAGACCTTACTTATTTTCTGATGGATGAAATGTGGACCATTGGGTAGTATTAGTATGTACAATACTACCATCGTATGCACACTCGCTAACTCGGTCGAAGGGCCAACTTACAGATATCAGCTGGTCAGGGTACCTAAAAACGTCTAAAAGAATTTAGGAAAAATTTACCCTTTGGATCGGTCTGTCGTCTTGTCAAAGGTTTTAAAATAGCTGTCTGGTGAAGATAAATAAAAATGGAGCATCAAAATTTAGATGAAGTTTACTCATTATTTTGGATTTTCAAAGCGTCTGCAAAGCAATATGGCTGACGGGAATGCCTGGGAGTATTGACAAAATATTTTTAACGATATTATCTTAAACAAACGTAAAAACCAGCCGTTATCTGTAAGTTGGCCCTTCGACCAGGGCCGCGCCAACCCCAGACAGCGCCTGTGTGCGGAACCTATGCAGCGCCTCTTTTTTAACGAATCTTCATAAAAAAACGAATTAATTTTTTTTTACGATTATTATTAATTGTTAATTTTGACCGAAATAAATGTTATCCTGTTTTACAGTACTTAGATAACATTATCATCATCATCATCATCATCAGCAGCCAATATTCGTCCACTGCTGGACATAGGCCTCCCCCAATGACTTCCACCGGGAACGGTCGGAAGCCTCCTGCAGCCAGCGACGTCCCGCGACCTTGACAAGGTCATCGGACCACCTTGTTGGGGGACGTCCCACGCTGCGCTTTCCCGTTCGTGGCCTCCACTGGAGAACTTTTTGGCCCCATCGGCCATCAGTTCTCCGCGCCATGTGGCCGGCCCATTGCCACTTCAACGAGCTAATCCGTTGGGCTATGTCGGTTACTTTAGTTCTCCTACGGATCTCCTCATTTCTGATTCGATCACGTAGGGAAACCCCGAGCATAGCCCTCTCCATAGCTCGTTGAGTGACCCTGAGCCGACCCATGACGCCTTTAGTGAGAGGCCACGTCTCAGTGCCATATGTCATCACTGGTAACACACAACTATTGAAGACTTTCGTCTTCAGGCACTGAGGTATATTGGACGAGAAGACGTCTCCTAACTTTCCGAACGCTGCCCAACCGAGTTGGATTCGACGATTGACCTCTCTCTCGAAGTTGGACCTGCCTAACCGGACCACTTGTCCCAAATAGACATATTCGTCTACAACTTCGAGAGTCGAGCCCCCAACTGCGATTGGGGTGGGCACAACATGGACATTCGACATGATTTTCGTCTTGTCCATGTTCATTTTTAGACCCACCTGTTGGGAGACTCGATTGAGGTCTTCGAGCATAGTGCTAAGGTCCTCCAGCGATTCTGCCATGACTACAATATAACATATAACATTATCACTAACATCTAAGTGTACAAAACTGGAGAACATTTGGGAATTAAGATACTAAATAGGTAAATCCCGTTCGCTTCTGCTTGCCAATTACTGCGAAAAATAAAACTCGAACAAAATTTTTACATACTTTATTAATACAATGAATTTTATCTTTAAATTATATTAATAACAAAGAAGCATTTTTAGCAAAATTAGAACAGACTATTATTATAAAGAGGAAAAGTTTGTATTTTTGGATTTTTGTATGTTTGTTACGAATAAACTCAAAAAATACTGAACCGATTTGGATGATTTTTGGTATGGAGATAGATGGAACCCACCGAAGTAACATAGGATACTTTTTATCCCGGAAAATGTAGTATTCCCGTGGGATTGGGAATACAATGCTATATATTTTTTTCGCTTTCACGTCTAAACCATTTGACCGATTTTTATGATTTTTGGTATGGTTATAAATAAGATCCTATATCCTAATCCCGGAAAATGTAGTATTCCCGTGGGAATGGGTATTTCTGGATCTCTTGAACCAATTTGAATAATTTTTGGGATGGAGATAGGTAGGATCCACAGAAGTAACATAGGTTACTTTGATCCCGAAAAATGTAGTATTCCCGTGGGATTGGGTATAAAACTCTATTTATTTTTAAGTGTTCATGCCTAAACCATTGAGTTCAATTGTATGATTTTTGTTATGATCATAAATGAGATTCTATTATTTAACCTTACCATCATTTTATCCCGGGGCTATGTAGGGTTCCTGTGGGATGAGCATATATTGTAACGCGAAAATGACACTGCCTGTGTATTGCTTTCACGCCTAAACCATTTTACCGATTTAAATGATTTTTGGTTTGGAGGAGATACGTAGGGGCTAGCGAACTAACATAGGATACATTTTATCCCGGAAAATGTAGTATTCCTGTGGGTATCGGTATTTCTTGATCTACTGAACTGATTTGAATGATTTTTGGTATGGAGATATGTAGGACCTACCAAAGTAACATAAGACACTTTTTATCCCGGAAAATGTAGTACTCCCGTGGGAATGGGTATTTCTGGATCTACTGAACCAATTTGAATGATTTTTGGTATTATAGGTAGGACCCACCAAAGTAACATAGGACACTTTTATCACGGAAAATGTAGTATTTCCGTGGGAATGGTTATTCTCTAGATCTAATGAACTGATTTAAATTATTTTCGGTATGGAAATAGGTTGGACCCACCAAAGTAACAAAGGATACTTTTATCCCGGAAAATGTAGTATTCCCGTGGGTTTAGGTATTTTCTGGATCTACTGAACCGATGTGAATGATTTTTGGCATAGAGATAGATAAGACCCACCGAATTTAAATGGGATACTTTAACCTGTAAATGTATTCCCGTGGGTACGGTTACATGTTATAATTGCAAGAGTAACTTTGTAGATCTGTTACGCTTTCACGCCTAAACGATTCAACTAAATTATATAATTTTTGGTATTAACATAAATAGGACTCTGTGAAATAGATAACAATTAAATATTCCTATGGAATAAACATGTTATAAATGCGAAAATAGCTCTTTCAAAGTAAAACTTTTTTTGGACACTTATGAGACGAATTAAAGATTCACTTTTTATCGTTCTATACTCAAACTTAAAGTCTACCCAGACGGAGTTGCGGGCAAAAGCTAGTGTAAACTAAAACCCTAAGCGTAAAATGAAACCATAAACGTGGATATTAATAAATATATAAATATTGAGAGACTTGTTCAATAAGCGTAATATATTATGTTTTGTTGTTTACAAGGCCTATGTTGCGCCTATTGTACCTACTTACATATCGATACTCCACTACAAAAAACACAATAATTTAGGAGGCAGTGGCGGCGCGGCGCCCCTATTGTCTTGGCGCCTGTGTGCGCTGCACACTTCGCACACAGGGGCGGCGCGGCCCTGCCTTCGACCATGTTAGCGAGTGTGCATAATATGGTAGTACATACTAACACTACCCAATGGTCCACATTTCGTCCATCAGAAAATAAGTAACGTCTGTCGGCTCTGGGATCTTGGTCTATCATTTACTCCGCTTCTATGAGTCTCAGCGTGATGATAGCCTTATAAACTCTTCAGTTTTCATTTTTTTTTACAGATTGAGAACTGTCGTGGTGTTATAGATATTTATTTGTCCATTAAAAGACGTTTATTTCCAGATGTTTTCAAAGCTCAAAGCTGCGATTGAGAAAAAAGGAGAGTGTAAATTAACAAGTTTACTATAATACGCGAATAGAAGCAATATTTTGTAAGACCTCAGCCATCTCCCCAACCGTTCTGCGGAAATATTGTAAGTGCAATAACGTTAAATAAAATGGCCTATGAGTTGAAATAAAATATTGATTTAAACAGTAGGCACAATAAATGAATATGAAAAACAAATGACTTGTCCATTTCCAAACAAACAAAGGCGATGGGCGCATGACTCAACTATTTCTCTAAAAGGAATCACGTAAATACCGTATTCGATATAAAGTGTATGGCGCGAGTGAATAATGAATCACTTTTACATGGACATCAATGTATTTAAACACGTAGCAAATTGCTTTGGTGTCATTTATTATTCCTTGTTTTACAAACCTATGAATCCACCCGTTAAATTCACGACAGACTGAGAGGCACTTTAGTTAGACTTAAGAAATGGAAGGTTGCCGATAGGATCACTTTTAAGAGCGTTTTATATACCTACACGATTTTTTGTTAAGTAATTGAAAAGCTTTTCATATAGTTTCTCTTTTCTTTTATTATATTCAATTCAAAATTCATCAGCTTGAACTTGTTAAATAAAACATTTAAGCACGTAAAATATAGTCTATTTTTTGTTACGCTAGGTTCATTAAGGAAAATCGGCACCTGAGTAATAGAGGCTTCCTGCAGAAGGGTCATAACCGCATTGTTTATACAATTAAAGTAATTATTTTTAATTACAAAAACATAAATATTTACTCTTCCTCTTAAAGTGGGGTATTTTCCCGGCGAGAGCTGATCTTGTTGTGGGGCACGTGTCTGTCAGACTAATCGGTTTACGAATATTGTTAATGAACGTCCGAGCTCTGAGGACAGGGGACAGTCTCCACAAAAAGAAGCGTTTGATGGATTACAAAATAATGAGCCATAGCATTTCAATGGCTGCGGTGTGGTTCGTTAGTATTTATATACCAAAATTTTGTTTATCTTAAATTTTCATTAAAATCATAGTAAGAATTTAGTTTAAATTCACTGATGATTTATTTAGCGCCATCTACATAACAAAGCTCATAACTTAGAATATTTATATTCTCATAGATGGCGATTTTAAAAAAAAAATTATAAGCGCCCTCTATGGGTACGTAACGTAACAATATAGTAAGCTTACAAGCCAACTTTACAAAGATGCTGGTAGTTCATAGTAGAATCACTAGATGTCAGAATGAATCATTATTTCCAAGCTGAATATATAGATGGCGTGGTTTGACATACATAGTTGACACATTTTCACTCGTTTTTAAATTTATTTACAAGATTTAATATATAAGAATTTTAATATTACTGGGTTATTTAAAGTTTAATTTTTGTTATTTGAATACGGGATTAAATGTGGGTTATTTGTTGCTATTAGCTAATGAGCTATATATTTTAATATGGGGATTTTTAATTTCGTTCCCCTTTACACGATATTTCATCATCAACCCATATACGTCCCACTGCTGAGCACGGGTCTCCTCTACCACTGACAGGGTTCAGGCTATAGTCCACCACGCTGGCCTAGTGCGGGTTGGCGGACTACACACCTAAGAATTCCTGAGAACTTTTAAGTGTGCAGGTTTCATCACGATGTTTTCCTTCACCGTTAAATTCACATTGAATTAGCACGATGTTTAACTTGTTCTTATTAATAACACGGTAAAATTTTGTTTCTATTAATGAAAACATGATTTCTACATGGGTACAAGTTATATGTAAAATGGTTTACAAAAGGAGATAAATATCAAGAATGGTAGAATCGTGGAAGGGCGGCCAAGAACTTATGTAAATCAAATGGATGATTTATTCTAAAGATGGTAGTCACCAATGAAAATGTATGAGGGGAATGAATTTAGGGGCAAATGAGATATTGTAAATTTTTACTTTGAGACGCCCAATAGTCTCTGCATATGTTTAAGAGCCTTTATAAATATTTAAAGATTAATATTTAATCCACCAACCTTCTAAATTGTATAAAACTAGTAAGGTTCTCGCCTGCATTAAATAGATTCGTCAAACACCAAAGGAAAAAATTATATTTAGCACCAATAAATCACTTCCATTCATACAAAAAGGCTAGAAAAAAGTCCGTGCTACCATTTGGAACGAATAAAAGGATTCTGCGTAAGTAAATATTTGGATTCTGTGTCTCATAACATTTTTCGAAAGCATTTTTCTCGGGTCCGAGTGCGGTCACGCCCTCCTAAAGTCACAATAAAAACGTTGGAATCTCACCAAAAGTGCAAATTGTTATTTCCACGCCATAAAATTTTCTAAAACTTCTTCTTTAATAATAAAATGAATGAAATGGTGTGTGTCGCGGACTATTAATCTTTCCCAATGAATGATTTTTATAACAGATGGCAAAAAGTTATGTCTTATTTCGAATTTTATGGTTATGCTTGTATATAGGATATTGGGATAGAAGTTACCTAAATAGTTTTATATGTTATATTCTTCTGACATAAGTTGGTCATAAAACTATATTATTTAATTTTTATAAATCTATTGTCATAATTAAGTTAATTTCTATTTATAAAATTATTGCAATCTCTATTAACATTTCGGTTCTTGAAATAATGGAGGAGACTAAATTTGAAACATTTCAGTTGAGACTTCTCAACAAGATTTTTCTTCTTATAATGTAGTTATCGTTACGATAATTAACATAAGTCCAAGATCTCTGTGTTATAGCAAAACATTTTGAAGGAGCTCTGTAGGACGCGGAAATAATAATTAATTACATGTAAAAATTATCAAAGAATTTGGAGTTGCTTAGTCCATCTAGTCATTTGTAATTATGATGACATAACTTCGCTAGGTCTGGAATGTGCGTTTTGGAACCCAATACTATTAAATATTTGTAAATTAGTTTAATCTTGACAGCCTCTATACTCTCAGCTCAAATAAACTTACATTGTTATATAAAATGATGCAGTATTAGCGTCTGCCCGCGACTTCATCCACGTAGACTACAGGATTGAGTTAATAAAGAAATTATACATATAAACCTTCCTCTTCAATCACTCTATCTAATAAAAAAAACCGCATCAAAATCCGTTATGTAGTTTTAAAGATTTAAGCATACACAGGAACTGAGAAAGCGACTTTGTTTTATAATATGTAGTGAAAAGCCACTCTTTTAATTGTAAAAATGTACCAAGAAAAGTATATACTAAGAGTCATACTAATTATAAGTTTAACATTAAAATCATTTAACGGTTACATATTTACAAATTACAACCCACATCCATACCTTGTTAAGATACATACGTAGTTACTCGCCCTTATTACACAAATAGTATTTCACTATTGCAAAAATTTATTTCATGTGTCGGTACAAGGATTCGTAGCTCAAAGAAACTGTTTATCATCACACATTGTCCAACGGGGACTGTTCTATCAATATCCGCCATTTATTATCATAACTGAATGGCTTGTCGCATCGCGCCCAAACAATGATTTCTGAGGTGTAACTTATCCAGGCTGTCTCGACCCTTACATTGGCATTCCTCCCCTACAAAATCCAGTAGTGAGAGGGGTCATTTTAAACTGGTGAATGCGTTATAATGGATTTAATGGCCTGTAATGAATGGCATAACATCCATAAAGCTACAATACGGCCACTCGAACATGCCCTTTTATAAAAATGCTTGATTTATAGAGTATGTCGGCGAAAGGACGTTGTTTTGCACGTGTTAGGTTCGCGACGCCTTCCCAGCAGACACACGGGCGACAATGCGGTTGACAGCTAAAAGTCTGTGAATGAAATTTTAATGGTTACCCGCCTACCCGCGCTGTCTCATGTTTGCACTCAAAAAATTAACACATCACACTGTATGTCTCGCGCCTTTGTCTGTTTTGTTTAGGCGTGGGGCGGGTACACTGTTATGGATCTGAACTGAAAGAACCCGTGGGAGAGTGACAGTTTAAGCTATGCTAGGATTGGCATGTTTATGCTTTCTAGTTTAGGTTATTGTGATAATATATATACTATGTGCCTAACCTCACGTGCATTTGGAAAAGTGCAGACTTTAGAGTTTCGAACACATAATGCTTAAACTTCTTTCGCTCTCTTAACCACCATCGAACTAGTCACGCCAAAATGTAGAAGTAAGGACAAAGTTCAGATTTCTCTACGCTATGCGCTTTCAAATTTATTGTATTTGATATTTATTAATCCAAAACTTCATATTTTTCTTATCTTTAACATACAGCATTCTTTCTAAAAAGTAAATTCTTGTTTAGCGTGACAAGAATATAGGCACGCTTGACTAGCTAAAAAGTCCTTCTTAACGTAACCTTAAGTTTGGAAGTTTTGCCACTGCGGAGATTGAACATAAAGTGTCTGTTTAACTGCACATTTATTTAACATAAACTAAATGCATATTTATGCAGGAGTGGATAGCGGGTACAAGGCCCAAGTAGTACTGATCATATTCTCGAACCGCGAATGAAAGCTTAGACATTCTGCTTGAGAAGACCATAAAAGACAAAGAATAAGGCGCAATCAACTGTATATTTGCCCAATCGCGGGTAGAATCAGGGACTCTTTTGATCCATAGCGCAATTATTTCGCAGTAAACTGTCATAGCCTACCATAACATCGGGAGCGTCATAACTTAAGCTCGAAAAGGCAATGCGATTATTTACTTGTTAAAAAACGTATCTCCTCAAGGGTGCACAAAACTGTTAGCCAAAAAAAGTCAATACAAAGATAGGCCAGGCACCCAAAACAGTCCAAACATTTAAATCTACGTGACATCTGTATCAGAATCGCTAGGATATTTGCTCTTTTTGTGTGAAAGATAAACGGCATCGTCTGGCCGCGCAAGTCCCACAAAGCACAGGCAGCTGTCTAATTTTTATCTCACTTTTTTAATACCTCTTTAAAACTTACAAAAAGTTTTGAAACTTATTCATGAGCAACAACACCTACGTAACGAGCGGCATTGTGCCATAGACAAAGCCGGGATAAATGTGACGTGAAATCTCTTCTCTATGTATAATCCACTTAGAGGCATGTAGTTTCTTTTTGTCAAAATACGATACGGTTCATTGATTTGTAAAAAATAACACCGCGGGGCACCTTCTGTGTGCAAACACGGTAGTCCGGGGTGCCGATCTTGTGTTTGTTTGTTGAGGACAATAGTTCTAGTTTCTTATAACAGATGGCGTTAGCGAACTTTCATGTGGTGACGTTCGGTATGAAAGTGGAAAGTCCGATTTATTTAAATTAGTTTTGAAAATTATTTCGTCTATAAAAATAAAAATATGATTATGAATACAATTATTTTACGATTTTAAGACAAAAATACTTTCCTTAAGTTTTTGGGTTAATAAACCTTTAATTAAAATATGTAAAAAGCTTTTTTAATTACATTACTTTTATTGGGAAAATACCAAAACTGATAGAACTTGCCAGAACTATCATGTGAAGTTTTTTCTTGAAATGATTTTTCCAGTCCGATAGAATTTGTTAGTGCTGACTTGTGATTCGATACAGAAAAACACATTGAGAACGAAACAAATAATTCAATATGATTGATACCTAATTGTATATTCGAGCTATAAACCATTAAAAATTTTAAAATTCGAAAGGCATTGCCGGTTGATTAGTAGAACTAAAATAAGATGGTTTGAAAAAACTTTTCAACGGTCATCTTAAATTGCATACATTGAAAAAACACACGAAACAAAATCACATTGACAGTTTTATCCAACATTGCTTCTTTGTTGAGAAAGGGATTTTAAATCGCTGGCTAATCGTATAATTTATAGGTTATTTGTAAAGGTGTGGGGATGGTAATCGGCTGAATGTCAAGGCACGGTGGAAGGGTGCAAGCCGGAAAGGGCGGTCACCACAAGTTGACCACGTCTTATAGTCCTTCACCTACTTTCAAGACTTTAGTAGGATAGGGTGTGTTGAAAATAAAGGAAGGTAAGGTAAGAATGCTGTCAAATTTACCCTCAATGCTGTTGTATTTGCCGTGGAATTTTATTTATTTTTGGCTCAGTTGGCTAATTACCAGTTTAAGAAAGGCTAACGTTTGTGTGATCCACAAATATTTTTGTTGAAGGTTTGGGTGTTTCAGAGAGTGAAAAATACATATATTTCAGACTTTCATATTTCAGAAACTTGTGTCAAACAAAGTTCGTAATGGAGGAAAAAAAAAATTGTCAGTACAAAAAGTGTGCAAAAATGGTATGCAATCAGTCTTCTTAAATGAACGCTGCTCTATTAAGCCGAATTCGTATACGCAGTAATAGATTGTGTGTCAGGTTTCATTTAGAGTATGATTGAGATTGAGAGTGAGGGTGAGATTGAGAGTGAGATTCGTAGAAACCGAATAATCCACTCTCGTCCTACAATCTTCTCGTATTATTTCTGTTATGATTGCAACGCAGCTAAAATTAGTAAACGCAATTATGCCTGCATACACAATTTTAATAAATTAGCAGGACAATTTAAAAATAGAACGGAAATATTGAATAGCGGCTAAAAGCTTTTCATTGAATAATTCACGTAGTAAAAGCGAATGAAATGAGGTCGAATTCCATTTTAAGTCGACCTTTTTTCGATTCTCAGAACTTATTATTAATTTTGTGATTCATCTGTTCTTAATCGGAATCCCTTTATGACTAGCTCGAGCCCAAAGGATATGTTATGAATCCGTATCGGAGAATTATGAATCAAATTTCAATTAATACTTATCCTTTGCTTTTTATCTGCAATATTCATTTATACCCTGTATGTAGATTGTGAATTGAAAGGCAGTACCTAAGTTTTATATATCCAATTGTGATACATTTTCGTTTGGTTGTCAAATATTTACTTTTGTTCAACGATATGGCGACGGAAAAGTCTCTCGTCCGTCTAAAAGTCACCAATCAAGGCTTAATTTTCTGTCTTTGTTAAATATATTATTTTAAGCATCCGTGTATATGCGTAGAATATACCAAAATTTATAGCAAACTAAAATTTCTGTGTTTCATTTTCTTGTGAATGAAAAGACTTTGAAGGCTGCTACAAAGGATATTCGATACTATAGAACTCCACTAATTTAAATACCAGCCGATAGATGTCCATTTCTGAACATAGGCCTTATTCAAAGTTTTCCAAAGAGCTCTGTCATACATAATCAGTAAACCTGTATCCGATAGCCTATTTTTATTCCAGACAAACTTATAGTTAATATTTTATGTTTGCTGATAAAATCGATACGCGAGCAAAGCCGCAAGCAAATCCTAGCTCTTTTAATAGTACAAACATTTTTTCATGATCACGGGTTTATTGTGAACAGTTTGTGTATTTGAACTTGATTTATGTCATCACACAACTAATGCGCGTTCGTACTACACTTTGTGAACAACTTACTAAGAATTCTTGTGTGTGGAGATTTCGGACACGGACAATGCATTGTGGGCATTTATGGGGCATTTAAGGGTATGAGGTGATTAATGATGTGATACACTTTTGCTCGCTCGTCGATGCCAATTCATTAATTGATTTATGGTTAAGAATGTTCAGGAATTTTGAGTGTTGTCAGCTTCCGTAGCGAGTGCCTGCTGTGAATCGAGAGGCCGCGGGTTCGATGGTTTTCTAAGCCACAATATAGTAAAACAGGCCTGTAGTAGGTATTTTTTTTTCTCTTTATTGCTTTTTTCCAAAGCGTATTGCCTTAGCCTACCTTATAGAATAGGCAAGCCCAGCAAGCCAGGCAGACTGACTCGCCATCAGTTGAGTAAGGTTCGGCTTTAGTGTGAAACTCTAGATACTATTACACAATCCGTGGAAACTTCTCCTTGCCTTAAAACTTTTAAATATTCATGTGTCATTGCGATAATTTACTTCTGCTATGAAGGTAAGGTTCCGTCACTTATTTGAGCGTTTCCATACTCCGTGTTTGTCCTAATAATAATTTAATGGAAAAACTTATAACACTCAGCCCAACCCGAGAATCGAAAACGGGACCTGTAGATCGCTCGGCACATACTTTAGCTGTCATCGAGGCAGTTTATAATAAAATTTAGAGTTATAAAAAAGTCATATCATTTCTTAATTAAATTCTTATTCTATAGCTCTAATATCTCAAAATTATAATTGATGAAAAGTTTAGTCGCGAGCGCAACGCAAAACATTTATGTAACCATGTATATACGAAGCAAATCCGATACAAATCTGGCTTCACCAATAAACCTGCGTCTAACTTTATGTCGGGTGGAATATCAGTTCTCCGACTTTACCCAATAAAGGGTAACCCTTGATCCGTTAAGTAAACAGAAAAAAGGGAGTGCGGGGCCCGCGAGGCGACGTAACAACTAAATCACTGGTAAGCCCGTATGCGCGCCCGACTCCGCTCGCCTAAGCCTCCCAAACCCTTTAAGTTCACCTTCCCGTATCCAGCGAATAAACGAGACGCGGGCCACGTCGACTCTACGAAAGCCTACGCGCTTTTTTATGGGCCAATGTCAGTGAGGTAGTGATAGTTGCGTTTTATTGGTGGGCTTAATAAGGTTGACTATAGGTTGTTGGTTTCGTTGAACTATGGAATATAGAAAATCTTTTAGAACCTCAAAATGAGATAACAATATAAAATATTCTATCATGAATTTCTGTTGTATATTTTCGGTGTTATGTCGTCAAAATCTGGCGATGAAAGTTGAGTTACTATACTTTTTTCCTCTGTGCGGAGGTATATAGGTAACTCTATTCTTTAATGGGTATTGATTCATACTAAGTTGGCTATTAAACAACATAAATATTATGTATTTACCATAAACAAATATTATCCACTTTTTGCACCTGACAACAATATAACAATATCGCAATATTTGTGCAACAATTTCATCACCAAACCTTTCTCTCCCGGCACCCTATTCCTAATTGGTATTTCTTCCATACACATCCCCCGACATCTCGATTAGCAGTTTCCAGTATAAACCAGAGGCTACTTAGTGTAGGGGCGCGTGACCGAGGCGCCCACACTGACCCAACCAACTACTTTCACCCAACACCCTTACACAAATTGATTTTAAATGGCGATTTATTTCCGCCTCATATCACCAATCCGATCTCCTATGAGTTTTACGGCCGGCTTTGGATCGGCTTCACCCACTGCGACTTATAAAACAGTTTATTTCTTTTTCGGGCTCCGATAAACCGTTGTTTAATTATTTAGGATTAACTAACTCGCCTTTATTATTTACGTGAGCTTGCGGTTTATGGCGTTCAATTGAATTCATTTTGGTATTGGTATTCGAATTGTTTCTTTACGTCATTATGTCAACCTTAAATTTACTTGAGGATGGAAGGCCTTGAAAATATGTAAATGTTTTTGGTATAGTAGAATTGATAGTAATTTATGTTATTAAAATAATAAACACGTTTATATGACGTTAAGTCATATAAGATCTTAACTTTAAAGTCTTATAATATAGATAAATGCGTTCTTTCGATGCCAGACACAAGCCATCTTCATGTCATTTCAGAATTTTATTATGGTAAATACTATTAAACGCCATCTATTTTATTAAAGTATTTTCTTTTTTATGGACTCAAAGCGTAAATAAGAGAATCCAGGCTATTTCGTATTTCAAGCTGTGTATAATACGTAAAAGTACTTGTATGTATACGGACTGCATGCAAATAGTACGATGGTTTTGATACATTTCTCGGAAAATGGACAATACGGCGCATTCCGCTGATGAAATTATTCATTTTATTTGAGTATTTTACCATTCAACACCTCCGTGGATATACTTGGAAATATGTTCTACACTAGTTTAGCTGCGGTTCTACTCGCGAAAATTTTATTAAATATATTTCATACAAAAATCAGAGTAAAAAGCATTCAAATGTTCTTTGCTATTTGTATATCCATCAGCCGAACATATTTAAGTTAAAAACATAAGGTAGATACTCATAAACTAGTGGACAAATCGTTATAATGGAATGAAAAACTGAAATTATTTTTACAACTACTTAGAGATATACTGATGCTGGAAACATAGATATGTTTGTTCAATTTAGTTTGAACCTTAAACATTGTGCCTATCGTTCTCACTTTACGATCTTCGCAATCTACCTAGAAGACCAGATATGGCTAGCAAATCTCACTTGATGTTGCCTATGCCGTTCTCTGCACTAATGACATTTCACTACGAGATTGATGTAAATGGATGAGTCGAGACTCGCTCAGAATTTAGCAAAGTGGAAATGAATCTACAAGAAACTTACACTCATAACTTCGGAAAGTCAGAGGTGAGTGCCTGAAATTTGAATACCCTGATTCCCAACTTTCGTTTATACGGTCGTCTAGTTCTAGAAAATGACGCCTATAAATATTAATTAATTTATTTTAAAATTATATAATGGGTAGGTAGTTTCTAGCTGTATTCAACGGGCGCGTGCACCACTTTGCAACCATTGTCACCATCATGAAGGGAATATAAAACGGTGTTTTAACTTTATCCCGTGACAATTGCGTTGCGAAACATCAGACACTTCGCAAACGACAAAGCGCGGAATTACACAAGCGAAGGCCGACCGAACGAGTTATAAAACTAAAACTCTAACGGTGACGACCGCGCTTTTTATCCAGAATTCTATACATAACGGGTGTTTCAAATAAAACTTTCCAACTGTATAGCGAATTTCACCCTTTGCGAATTTTGCGCAAATTACTTTATGAGCGGCCTTTTCAAGCGAATAGTGATTTTTTGCGTCGCCGTTTACAACTGCAGCCGAGATGGAATGGCTTAGAAAGTCGCAACCCGGCTATGTGCAGTTGGGATGTTGGTTTTACGACAAGCGAGTCCCGATGTGTCGCCCCAACTCAGGCGGATAATACAAATAAATAGTAACCCTTCGGTGGCGGCGCGTTCGCTGCCGAAAGGTTTACTTTTATTGCCGGTAACTTTCTTTTATTGTACCCTTCATAATTGCCAGGGTTGTGTGAAAAAAAGCGCCATTCGCAATTTTCTTGCAAAAATACTATTGTTTATTTTTTGGCGAATTGCAATTGGTGAAAGATAATAAATGTTTATTTTTCGAAACCCGTTAACAGCTATTTAAAACTGTGAAGTATTGTTTTATCTGCTAGTATCTTGTGTTGCCTCTATGGTTGATAATGTGCAGATTTTTTTAGAGGTTTATCATTGTTCTGGAATGCTATTTGCCATGTCATTGTAATGTGTACTAACGGAATATTTAATTTCTCTAAACAATGAATTCTTAATCCGCAACGAGAAGATAGAGTAGGTGTATTTTAGAACTTTGGCAATTAACTCTTGTGATGTTTGTGAAAGTAAATCGACAGAACTTTAATTACAATACTTATTTATACTGTATATAATATAATACGGTTTGCACGAGTATTTCCCGAAAGGCTAGCTAGTGGTCCATTTCTGCATGCACATTTCTCTAAATCAAGGATTTTTTTAGCCTACGAAAAGTGGAGCGACCCTATTGCTGATTTTCAGGCGGATTTCGGCAAAAGCCGATAGCATTGTACACACGACCCGGGAATGGAACCCAGGTCTATTACTCGTAGTGACACAGCATAATTTTTACTTTTACAGTGAGACCACGAGGCAGTCAACGTAGTTATCATCATATGTGATACCTTGTTGCCTACTCAACAATTGAGAGGGGAGGCTGGCGTAGTGCGGGTTTGCGTCATATGTAAGTAACTACTAATTAATATGAAACTTCGAAAATTTACAAGTGTATCCTGTTGTTGCCAACAACAAACCTGTCTTGATAAGATGATTTCGAATTATCTGTCAATCACTAAACGTTAGTACTTAAATAATAATTCTTCAAACAAGATAACACCACTTAAAATCTCAGCAATAAACATTCTCTACATGTAATTACTGCGACAAAAAGCCGTGTCTAATAAATAAACTATCCCAGCGGGGGCTGGGCTTTGAACGGCTTGGACTCAAAGCCGGTGAGTGATATAAATTCAGTTTTTTTCGGCTTTAATGTCCGCTTCCAGATTGAGACGTTTTGCGACCGCAAAAGCTTTCCTGCGGGGGGTGGTTGTGACGGTGACCGTTTTTTGCCACTTTCCTGCTAACTTGTCAATCGGGGCAACAATAACTCGTGATTGTTGAGTAATGGAGACGTGAAGTGCACCCAGTGTAGCTTTCATTACGTTGGGCAAGTTTTGGCTTTGGTGTGTGTCATTTAAATCGGATTGTAAGGTAACGAATTGTTTTTTTTTATGAGGTTGATAGTGGATATTGTGATCATTTCATCCCTGCAACACTGTAATTTCTATGCTCCAGGATCAACAACGGTATGCACAGTATTGACGTCGAGCGCTGAAATTAGTGAATGTAAGGGAACCTTATTTGTCATGTCCTCCAACAATGATCTTTAGAAGTTTTGGCGCAGAAGTTTACATCACTTTATACTAATCTACTACAAAATGAAAAATACATTAACGACGAGACTTATAATAAAACTGAAACAATAAAATTTCCAAACTTTTAAAACATAAGTATAATCATTTATGTTTCTGTGCATAATATTAATTCCCCCCTCAACCGTCAGATACATTGGCTGAACTGTAGCTTTATGCAGGTAGTGTGTTGTATGGAGACATCTAACCGAAGCATTACATGGGAAAGTGAACACGACAATAACTAGTAGAGTTGACAGGAGATTATGCGGTCATTGTACAATAGTTAACAAAACAGGTGTCATGATCGATGTCATACAGATAGGATAAGATTTCGCAGGTCAGTTATGCTCCTTTTGAATTCAATTTCTAATCACTAGGTTAATTTGATACATATTTACGTAAAAAGATTCGTTATCCAATCGATAAATTAAAAGTCGAAACCAATATTTACGGATCGCACAAAAATATATTTCGATGAAAGGATGAAATTAGCGAGTTTTCTTTGTGTAGTCTACTTTTTAAACTGTCATTTTTTTAAACCTATGATAGACTGCATCTCGACGTTGTTGTGTGCAAAAATGTATTAAAAAAATTACTTGGCACTTGACGAAAAGACACCATTTCTAGAGATTGAATAATATATTCATACATTTTTTATTACAAGCTTTTATTTAACTTCACTTTTGTATGTATGTATGTATGTATGTATGTATGTATGTATGTATGTATGTATCAGTGGCGTGCCTAGGGTGTCAAACTAAGGCAAGCCCAAATGTTTATTTAGTAGCAGCATATTTTTTTTGGTACGTAGGACTAATATATACCTACCGGTTAGTACTCACATTCACGTTTATAGCGTTATTTTATAAATAAACAATCGTTAAGTTCGTTATTCGGAACTATGTAAGGCAAGTCGGGCTTTCGGACTTCTATGGAAGTACCGCCACTGTGAATGTTGTACTATGTATGTATGTATGTTTGTATGTTTACAAATCTTGCAATGAAGATTTGAACCACTTCCAATAGACCGATTGTGCTGAAACTTGGTATACCTACGTAACTTGGATGATAATACAATAATATGGTACCATGGAGCTGGTCTGATGATGAGGTTGGAAGATGAGAAGGTTGGAAGAGGTTCTTGTGGACCGATTGAGCTGAAATTTGGTATGTCTTTGTAACTTCGACAACAATACACAAATACTGTACCATGGTGCTGATCTGACGAAGAGTTGGAAGATGCCCATAGGAACTTCGATTTCTGTGGTCCAATTGAGCTGAAATTTGGTATGTCTTCGTAGCTTTGGTAACAATACAAAAATATGATATTATGGAGCTGATCTGATGAGGAATTGGAGGATGGCCATAGGAACTCCGATTCCTATGGTCGAATTGAGCTGAAATTTTGTATCTCTTCGTAACTTCGGTAACAATACAAAAATATGGTATCATGGAGCTGATCTGATGAGGAGTTGAAGGATGCCCATAACTCCGATTCCTATGGTCCAATTGAGCTAAAATTTTGTATCTCTTCATAATTTCGGTAACAATACAAAAAATGGTATCATAGAGCTAATCTATTGAGGAGTTGGAAGAAGCCCACAGGAACTCCGATTCCTTTGGACCGATTGAGCTGAAGTTTGGTATACCTATGTAATTTCGGTGACAATATAATAACAAGGTATCATAGAGCTGATCTGACGAAGAGTTGGAAGATGCCCATAGGAACTCCGATTCTTGTGGTCCAATTGAACTGAAATTTGGTGTGTCTTCGTAACTTCGGTAACAATACAAAAATATGGTATCATGAAGCTGATCTGATGAGGAGTTGGAAGAAGCCCATAGGAACTCCGATTCCTGTGGACCAATTAAGCTAAAATTTGGTATGCCTTTGTATTTTCAGTGACCACATAATAACAAGGTATCGTTGATCTGGTGTCATGAGAAGTTGGAAGGTGCCCATAGGAACACTAGTTTCCATGGACCGATTGAGTTGAATTTCGGTATGACTACGAAATGGATAGACTTAGAAATATTTCCAACTAAAAAGTTAAAAATAAATTAACGGTGAAAAACATATTTTAAAATCAAGCTTTTATTATGCACGAAAAATTAAAAAAATAAACTAAGAAATCATTCATAAAATTCGTAGTTTTTTAAACTTTACAAGTAACAATTTACAAAAGTGTTCGGTTTATCAGTAGAAGTATGATACGTAAACATATATTACCTATAACTAGTATATTAATATTCTTAAGTGATTTAAAAGCTTGTCGCGCAATTTCGTTAATGCAAAGACCTCGGCCGCGACGAGCTTTTAGATCACTTAAGAATATTAATATACTAGTTATAGATAATATATGTTTATGTATCATACTTCTACTGATAAACCGAACACTTTTGTAAATTGTTACTTGTAAAGTTTAAAAAACTACGAATTTTATGAATGATTTCTTAGTTTATTTTTTTAATTTTTCGTGCATAATAAAAGCTTGATTTTATTAGTTTATTACTTTAAAACCAATAAATGTCAAATAAATATAATACACAAAAGTGCAGCCAGCATTTAAAAGCAATAACAATAAATTCGATGTCTCAATTTGTTCATAAAGAAACGTGAAGACTTTATAATTAGGAGACCATTTAATTTTATGCGTAACGGAAAGCGTACTCCGCCCACAAGACCACCTCAACATCGGTGTTAACTTACAACTGCTGAATATGGAGGTAGAAATACATCTGTACTCACCTTAGTTTCTGTATTTAGATCCAACAATCATAGACATTTGGCCCCATACTAATTCTTGTGACATAGATAATAGGCAAGAATTGGCAGAAATCCGAGACTAGATCTAAATAGGTACCAATATTTACAGGTGAGTCGTCCGTCGTGAGTCGTGTATTAAATTTTGAATAAAGCCATGTGGGCTTTATTCAGTCCGCGCTGTCAAACAAAGATTGATTTTGTTTCACGTTCACTAAATCCACTTCATTGACGTGACCTAAGCGCGCAAATATAGAAAGCCCTAACTTGAAGTTTTTAATGACTCCAATACCACATATTTTGTAGTTTTATCATTGTCTCGTGACAAAGCTGCGACGTGTCACGGATGCGTTCTGAAAGTAGCGAACAGCCGTAAAATTTTATCGCCCCTAATGGGCGGCCACGCTGATTTGTGGCGGCTCGGCCGTCTAACCAGCACGGTTAAACATAACCTCAACGAAAACATCACGCATTTAGATATTCAAAATTCTTTTAACTGTTTCCTCGCGTTTTTGGAAGTTTAGATAGGGATCAATTTATCCGATGTCAAATTTTCTTATTCTTGTAGCATTCCATAATCTTTTCTATTGTCTTCGGCCCATTTATGTACGTTCTACCGCTGGGCTCAGGCGAGAGTTTAACCCTTGGTCGACTACACTAGCTCGACCGCCCGCCTCAGCCTCGAGGCCATCATTATTCAAGTTAAGTCAGGTGTAATGTAATTTGTAACGACACGTTATTTTATCCGGTGACAATTGTTATTTTCCACTTTCGTATACTGGCAAAGGAATGAGACTGCACTAGCAACTGTTCGTAAAGTTTTTTGCGGTCAAAATTTAGTCTCGATTCTAATATTGTCACAACTCAAGAATACAAATCGCCACTTATTTACTTAACACGTGCTAATAATATACCTAACAACAAACATTGAAAACAATAAACATCTAAAGTGGTTCATATATGCAAGTTATGTTTCAATTATAATTTGAGCTCGTAAAGCGAAGACGTACGGCGTAATTTCGATGTGGAACGCAAAAAATGTAAATAAAAAAGTGTTCCCAGGAGTGAGGTGCGAATGGCCGTCCATCACTTGGTAATTGTCACACAAATACAAACGCATGCGTATATCATATTTATAAAGTATCATTTTGTTGAAATGGAGCCAAATTTTCGGGCCGCGCTTTCAACGGAATTTACAAAAAGCGCCATAAATTGGCAAATAATCCCCCGCATAACGCAACCTTTGTTTGGCCACACGTGCTTTTAATATCTGGCTGGCATCGCGCATGCAACAAAAGCCGGATTTAGTCTTTGTGCCCGCCAAAAGTAAACACTCGTAAAAACTTCCTTCGTGTCGCGAAATGATATTTGTTAATAAATTTTATTAAATAATGTAAGTACAATGAGTTCGGCCATTGAATTGTCAGCGCGACAATCGCCGTGTCGAATTTGTCATGAAACTGTAGACCTTTGTTTGCGCGCATGAATGCCGAGTGAGAAGGAAGAGCTTCCGGCGCGTTGTGCAGGTTTTGTGCCGGCGCGGGATCGATGCCCCCGGCGATATCTTCACATATCCAACATTGTTGTTTTTTACACGATATTCATATCTGTTACACGGCGTTTCCTCGTCTTACGCACCGGATATGCTGAGCGATGCGCTTTTT
The DNA here is from genome assembly GCA_030295005.1 of Cephonodes hylas. Lineage (NCBI taxonomy): Eukaryota > Metazoa > Arthropoda > Insecta > Lepidoptera > Sphingidae > Cephonodes > Cephonodes hylas. Next base: position 8,476,205 of record AP025376.1, on the reverse strand, counting down.
TCCCATATAAAAGGAATTCTTGAAAAGTGATACTTTACAACTGAGGTACACAAGTACCTACACGCAGAATATTTTAAAACGACGAATTTTTTAAACTGGTACAATCGAAATAAAGATTTTTAATGTCACGGCTACCTATCTAATATATACATTTACCTATAGTCTACAGACCGGATTCGTAAAAGGCACAAGCTATGTAGTAAGGGATATATAAAGAAGATCAGTTCAAAGCGCTGCGCGAGTTGTGTACCACATCGGTGGACGCAAAACCTCATTACGGTTGCAAGACGAAATCGAATGCAGACCACTCTACATATCAATTTTATAACCATAAGAATCGTTTCAGAATTGGCTAGTGCTCCTATAACCATACAATAATAATTCCGCTATATCTCTTACTCCAAAAACTTTTATATTCTTATATCCTCAAAAGAAGAGCCAAAACTGTGTTACTTACACAGGAATTATAATGCCATTATTAAGCGTGATATAAGTTTATAAACGCTGGTAGCAAACAAGCCGTCGTTGCCGAAACAAAACATGCAAAAAATGAACTTCAGCCATGTGTCGATGCACGCATCGGCGAGTGCGCGCGTATGATATGTGAAAAAAACTAAAACCACGCCGGAACAATCGAAGCTAACTTATAAAATATGTATCCTGCTGGCTTTTCAAACTTGCACTCGGTACTATTTTGACCGCGATCGGGATTTTTCGGAAGAGAGAATGGAAAATCATAAAGCCGCTGACGGTGTATCGCGTTTGTTTCGCCCCGCGTTTGTGTTGATTCAATTGTCTTCACTCAACGAATACGTGGGCTATGTGACTCTACTCTTTGGTTTGAACTTTATTTCGACCGTGCTAGAAGTCTGGCTTAAAATGTCTTTGGGATAAAATATATACCTACAAGTAAATTTCTTATAATAGTATTGTTAAGAAATTGAAAATACTGAAACAGCTCATATCACCATCAAAGTTTTCTGGGGTATGATTTACTTTCAGATGTTTATCTTTACTTTAAAGTCTATGAAAATAACATATGAATGCTCACTTACTTCGTAAAAGACATGCTTATATTTTAAATTAGGTTTAAATTTCGAAACAAAATAGATCAAAAATAAAATCATTTCAAAATCTACTTCATATATTAACAGTTTTTGTCTATTCCTTGAGTGACAGGAAATAAAATATTTAAAAACTTTAACAATGACTCAGAGAAATGCATCGATACACGGTAGTTGACAGGAGACATCCATAAGATGTCGTCATCTTGATGTCTGCATTGAATTTGCAAAAAAATACGGCCATTATGTGACGGTCATTAATTAAAATACCGGAGTCTGTCGTAAGTGTCGTGTGCCAATCATTTGCTAAAGAATTTTGTGGAATTGTGTAGCCTTTTTTGTCTGCTTTCTTGATACGAGAATGCAGGGCATATTAATAATCTTGTGACTATGAGGTTATTGGGGATTATTCATTACAACGTGGTAATATGCTTGTGAGATCAAGTAGTGTTTTGAGATTCGTATTGTTGAAGTTGCAAGCAAAGAGCTCGCATTCTGGAAGAAGTTTATACATATATATATATTGGGTTAAACAAATTGTGTCACATGTTGAGGGCAAATTAAATGCCTTGTCAATATACATACAACACTATTTAGGAAGGTGAGTAGTAAGAAATATATTTACTAAAATATTATAACCCGTTCTTTATTTCAGATATGCAAAAAAGTAAAAATAGCGCAATTGTGAAGTGAATGCACTAATTTTTATAATAAAACCCGGTGGCTGTCAAGTGTTATAAATTAATTAGGTGTCGGTGGTGTCGGGCGCGCCGGCCCGTCGCCGCCCGCACTCGCCGCCCGCTGCCGACTCCCGACATTTATAACTCTCTGCGCCGATACAAACGTCATTTTTACCCGTCATCGCTAATTTGCCATTGTTTCCACCCTGACGCCACCTTTTTTGCTGAAAACCATAAAATAGATAAAACTTTTTGTTGTTTGGGCGCCTTTAATTGATTATAAACGTTGTGTTTGATCTTGAGGTGCAAAATTTGGACGCGTGGTGCTAGTTTTTTTTGTGATAAAAGCATATGACGTTTACCTTGATGTTTATGAGTAGGAACTGGTCGGACGAAATAGTGAAATATAAAGGCTGGAGAGCCGAGACAGGAGGCAGTAAGTGCGCAAGTAAAGCGAGCGCAGTCGGAGCGTGGCGAGTGGGCCATCCGTTAGCGGCACCTCTGCGTCGCATGAAGGCGACACGGCCGCCTCGCCTACTATAAAGCACGGCGTAATAAAGAGAATGGATGCCGCCCATCGGCAGCCCCCGCCCGCCGCCGCCCGCCGGCAGGATTACCCGAATCGCCACTATTTATCGCTCGAGCCTTGCGCCCAGGTGCCATCAATCTATTTAATGATCGGGTCAGCACATGCTCTTGGTCTTTTTGCCCGGAGCGCCCGCCGTCCGCCGTCCGGTGCGGCAAAACGAAGACGCAAACACCTAGCCCGGGAGATGGACGTTTGATGAGGCGCTTTTGTGTCGATCGCTGCCGTTAAAAGGTTTTCCAACGCACTATCAGCAAAGTATTATAAAGCTTTTGCTTATTTTTTAGGCTACCGCGAGACCATAAATTGACGGTCTGAAATGTTTTACGCCCGGATCGAGATAAAATCTTTTGTTATTTTTCCTATGGCTACGGCTCACTGGATGGTTTAATTTTATTATATGGACAATGCTAATTAAATGTATGATAACAACAACTCTATATTATGAGTGAACCATTTGTTCATATGTTTAACCTAAGTGAGGAATTCTATTCAATAAGCTAGTTGCCGGAATGCTCAAATGATGGTCGCGGTTACGAGACAGAAACACTTTTATAACTCTTTAAGGTTTTGTGTATTAATATTTACAAATGGTTTTCACTAATAGGGAAAGTATTACCACGTATAAATCTGCATTTCATCGCTCTAATAACTAGTTAATCAAAGTCGTTGTTAACACTTTATCACCAAATTACGATAGATATATTCTTAATATATCCGCGTACTGAACTGAACTGAACCAAGCTTCTATTTAGACAATGCGCCACTTCATTGCCGGCCGGTCAATGGCTGTAGATATCACAAAAGGCCCATTTAGATCGGCGCGGGCGGTCATACATCTGCCACGATCGTGCGCAAGCCAATGGACATAAGGATTTGACGGGTCTTAACTCACAGCGCCTCCAGCCCTCGGCTTTGTTTAAACGATCTTTGTCCTGGCCCGGAATGGTCAGCAGCTTAATCTAACTATTATAGTTGATGTTGGGAGAACTGTATAGCGTTCGTGAAGGGAGTAGACTTTAAACTGTTACTGGTTGGGCGAGATTATGATTTATTTGATGATGTTATTAAAATAGATCGTGATGGCCACGAGGACTAAGCTAAATTAAGCGCGTGGTCGAGGTAATCACGGTGATCGCAGGTTTATATCCCAGGCAATTTATCAAAAGGCGAAAAAATCGCGAAGAACACATAGCTGCTTCAGACCTTTAGACATGAAAGCGGAAGCAAAATTTTCAATATGTTTAAAAATATAAGGTAGGTTTTCCACGATGTTACCAATCCAAAACAAAAATGTAACCTCTATCGAATATATAAAGGGCACAAACTTCATTATAATTCTGAATAGTCAATCAGAGGGTCAAATATTTGCGCGTTCACCAAAAATGTACCCAAATCAGTGTCCGACATGATTGGACAATAATGTAGTAATATTGGCCCTACCTCAATAAGCCCCGACTTGTCGTCTTTGAACGGTAAACTTGCTTACTTTACCTGAACAAACTGCCTCCCGACCGAGGGTGAGGGTTGCGTTTCCATTACACGGTCCGGTAGATTTAATCAAGATTTTCAGTCCATTTCGGTATTTTGAATAATTTATAATTTTCAAAGGCAAACATTTTAGTATAATAAAATATACTAAAATGTTATATTCGACGCTTGTAGCCAACTATTAAAACGCTACCTAATTGATGCATTAATTTGACTTATTTGATTGATTCAAGTAGTTATACTCATACTTCATTTGATTTATTCAAGTAGTTATAATTTAAGTGGTATACTATAACTAATAAATTGATGGTACTAAAAAAAAATCCAAAATAAAAAACAGTAGTACATAAATTTTAACACACATATCTCATTGTTTCCCATACACATTATTCAATTTACATTTAATTCTCGCTTCACAATGGATACAGATCACAAGGCGGGCATCGCGTGGGCGGGCGGCGCGCAGTTCCGGTCAAGTCGCGGGCGGCTCTCGGCTTCCGCTCGTCCAATTTGGCCACATTCAGCCCAGTGGTGGGGGTAAGACGTTTGATACCTTCCCCCCTCCCCCAACCCCGCCCGTTACCGCCAGCCTTACTTGTGATTCGGCGCGTACTAAATTACAGATGCGTCTTTTGAAGTTTTTTTGGGAAAACTGTATGTTGTGTCCTACTGTGGTGGTGCTGGAATTTTTCATGGTTTTTCCAGTGTTTGAGATCTAGAAATTGATAACTTGTCACGAAATACTAAGTGCGGCTCTTTAAATATCGAAATTGTGTTCTCCTTAGACAGTCATGGATATATAGATGTGACCTACTATGTGATGTGATTTATATTGAGAAAAAATATTTATTGATAATTCTTGCGCCTTTGCGATTACAATCGGAAGCTCTTTTTACATTTTTCATAAGTATTGCGTAATCATTTAAAAAAGGAAATCAGTTAATCTCCAACTGAAGCAATTATTACGTTAAGATTATAACGAAGTCACTTCCGCAATTTTTGAAGGGCCACCCCAAGAGTATTACCAGAGCATAATCCTATACAAACAATACGACTAATTATAAGATGAGCCGAAGTTAATCCTTGGTTGGGCGGCCCTAGGGCGCGGTCTTAGGGCGAGCAATTTAACGGTCCAGTCCAAACAGCCGAAGCCTTTGAGGACCGTTGGTCAGGGACAATTATGAGGACGTTTACCTTACCGGCTTTGTGTGACTTATGGAGTTGGAATACAGATTTCGGGAAAATCGTGTGGATTTAAAACAGGAATTTCTATGAAATTTGGAACGCGGCCAAATTGAATAACATACGTGGGATAATTGATTAAGTGCTTATGGGATTAGGAACTATGTTTAGGTATTGTATTACGTGTTTGTATAACAAAATTTGAATGAAGATCTATGGGAGCTATAGAAGTCGTCTTATCGTTATTATCAAAATCACGTCCACAGTTGGATTTATGTCTCCCCAAAGACTTCGAGACTGTAGGAATTAAATCAACACCTTCACTCATTTCTCTGCAGTATGTAATATGTTCTTGGATAATTATGGGTTCATATCTGCCTATATTGAACAAATCATCTTGACTATGACAGTGTTCATGTCACAAAATACCAGTAAAGGGGTCTCTACCTTGTCAAGTACAATTTGTCATAAATGCTCAACAACACTAGGCCTTTAATAATATATCTTTTTTTCCTCTCTTCACCATTACTTCCAGTTGAAAGTATACCTGTAAGTTCCAATAATTTAAAGTTGTTACCTGTTATCATCATTACCAGGCTAGTCAGTAGTCGTCTCAGTTAAAGGATCCGAAAAAACTTTTCTGGTAATTATCCGGCAGTTTTTGACTTTTCCATGCAAAATCCTTTTCCTTCCTGTATTATTGCAAACTGTCGGTGGACTCTCACCGCACGATATCAGAACAAAGGCGGCGTCTCGTAAAATCCACACTAGGTGGCCAAAAACAGCTCATTAAGGAGTCAGAAGGGTAAAAAGTCGGGATTCACGAGCGCATCGGGCCTTTTTGTAAAAAGAGGGCTTAATTAGGGCTCATGCGGCTACCCTACAACCCCTGTAACTTTTAATAAATGTTCGAAGAGCGCCATTTACATGACGTATACTTGTGCCTCTGTCGGAGGATTTTGTACAAAGCCCGGTAATTGCTTAGATTATGAGACATTTAATGAAATACTTAGGCTTAAGCTGTTAGGCCTCGTTTATAACAATTGTCATGAAAAGTATGATAATCTCACTAGTGATAGTGTGATTGATTGTCTTGATGATGCGGATAAAGGCAAAATCTTTATTTCGTATTAAAAGTTATAGAAAACTTTTATGTTTCACAACAACCAGACTTGAAAATCATGTTTTGTTTATCAACATGTTATACCATTATAATTTAATTAACATCTTTAAATTTCTAATGTTTACGTCCCTAATTATAAAGAATATTTTATCTATCAGAAACAATATTTTATTTCCTAAATCTTTTGATTACGTTCTCGTTTCCAAATGGATTAATGTCCAATGTTGACAAAAACATTGTATTTCCATATTTTTAATGATAAGAGATAATAAACGTCCGGCTACTTGGAAGCGGTTTAATTACTGTTCTTTGACACATAAATATCAGGCGTGTGGCAATTTATTTACAGTAAATATCATCACCTCATCAGTGTTTGTGCTTTTGAAGTCTATAAATTTGCATACCGGCGCAGTCATACAAGATTTGCATATCATTGTGCTATCTCAACCTCTTTTTATATATATACAATTACAAACACACACACACACACCTGAAGACGGGATACGGGAATCCGGTAATGCTACCACTAAATGTGCACTCAACGTGACTATTGAGATCGCACCACCATAATGTTATCATTGTGACAATATCAATCAACCTACTGATATAGCAGATTAACATATATACTAATCAATTACTATTTATCTACCCTTTTACAATTTTTTTTATATTAATAGAAACTAGTTAAAGCTTCAACCGTTGTTGTAAGGAGTCTATATTTATTATAATTCACTAGTTTTATTACCCATCTGTCTGGTAAAGTACTCGCAGAATCAACCTTGATCGAGAACTCGTTGGTAGCTAGCGCCAGTGCGATGGCGTCTATTTACTTTATACTTCACTGTTTTATGGTGATTCCGGCACACGGTGTATTTTTGTACTCGCTTCATCATTTACTGCCGGCCGAACATCAAAGCTAGACATTAATAACATCAAATTAGGGGATACACCTATTACACGCTTCCCACGTCAGGGGCGCGTGCTGACATACACCTCGGACAAGTCTTCGTGGGAAGGTATTAAATATCTCGAATCACTGCGCACGGTTATTACTGAATGGGGCTCAGATTGGAACATATGATAGTGTTACTCCACTAGCCAGTATATCCTGAGCCCCGCTTTATTAGACTCGTGAGCCGTTTCGCGTAAATGTCGAGTTCGCGCAACACTGGTCGTATTATTTTAATAAAACGACGCGCCCGCTTATCAGTGCCATCTGTGTACCGGCGGCACAATGACGGATCATCCCGTAATGCGGATGAAAAAAAAACAAGGGTGTATTGTCGATTTTTTGGCCGCCACTGTACCAGCTTATTGTTGCGTTGTTTAATTTTATGGGATACTTTAAGCAAATGATACGGTTTTATCTGTGTTCATCTTTTGATGATGTGATATGGCCGCATGAATGGCGTGGAGTTTTAGGTGAATTTAATGCTTCTTTTTTTGCGAGATTTTGTGTTATTTTAGACTTCTATTGAGTTGTGTAGTGCCTAATAGATTTGTTGATAAAACGCACTGTAGTTTCGAACTTGAGTGGACGCAAGAACTTTAGTTGAAAGTTACGTAAAAACTACTTAATGAAAATCAATTTGTTGATGAAAAACATCATGTACTTTTAAATGATCAACATATTGTATTACGGGTTAACTCAACGTTGGTTCAACGATGAGAAAATTCTTTTCGGGGGTATAAGGGCCGATGATGATGCAAGGAATAGATTACGAAATTAATATGAATATTTCAAGTAACCATTTTCCCTCTCATAAACGAAATCCGTGCTTAGATGAGAAGTAAATGCTTACTACTTAGATATATTAAGCTATGACACAGTCTTCCTTATAGTAACTCCATAGTAGCTTCAAAGAAAACGGCGTGTATATTTAATAGGATTCGTTAAACTATTTTGTGTCAGTGATTTATTATTATTATTACGACCAATCCAGTATTTCCAACATCCGGACTAATATTTTGCTAACAAACGAGAATGTCGAACACAGGTTTTCATTTCGTTGCGGTAGTTCGATTGCAAAAATGTACGCAGTGAGCGCTATTAATGCGAAAATATTTTAGCGCGCTATTTGTATCAACATAGTTTACGGGTAAAAAAAAATAGGGTTTTTTATCTATATGCTTCATCATGCATCGTTGGTTTTGAAGCATACAGCGTGTGATGGTAGGTCCTGGGTACGGTTATCTTGTCAACAAGTAGGTACCTACTTGGGAAGTATTTTCTTAAATTTTTTGTATATGCTTTAAATTGGTGTAAGGAAGCATAAAGCTTGCGACCAGAAGGCCCTGGGTACGATTACCTTGTCGACAAATACATAACAAGTAATTTCTTATATTTATATGTTAATCCTCTGATTTGTTAACGAATGGTGTAATAGGGTATGTCTTAGCTTCCCGTTACTACGGAAGCCAGTGTTTATGAATAAAATATATCAATATGGTTATTAAAATTTTAGTAGAATCTTAACATACCTCTATTTCTCATCCAAATGATTAGACATATTAACTTAGAACTATAATTATTTACTAAATCAAACATTGATTGAAAATATGCATACGAAATATCTTATGTACGTATAGACAGCCAAGACTGGCGTGTTAGGTTGCAGCCCTCTTTCAGTTTTATAAAAGACCTGTGCCCGGCAATGCGACACTTACCAGATATAAACAAGTAAAACATTCAAATCTAAGCTAGCCCAGTCCGTCGACATAAAAATGACGTAGCTCGATCTAAATAAAGAGAGTCGGTTAGGATTGTTTATGGGCGCATTCGCAAGGACAATAATGAGAGCAGGATAAAGCCGCTGCCACATCGGCGGCGGTATCGGCACGATCAGCGCGTCTCAATGGAAGTTATTTACATAGCAATAAGCCGGAGATAGCGGGGCACAATCGCGCGGGCTTATCTCTCTTATTGCCTGTGTGCACTCGGCTTATGGTCGGAAGAAAATGAACTGGGGCGACGGGTATAAAGACTTTAAAGAGCGACTTTTGATTTATTTATGAATTATAGTTTTTTGATAATGGATGGTCAATGTGCAACGGGCTTTTTTAAGCGTTTTTCGGGATTGTCTTATGTGTACATTAAGTAACCTTGTAATTGAAGAAAAAAAGGCACCGTCTGTTTTTTTCTCTATTTCTCCGTACAATAATATATGTGCCCATACCTAAATTTTTCGCTATACCCAACGTGTATTTCGTAATTTTTTTTTAATTCTTCCGTAATATTTTTCATTTATTGAGACACAAGGATTAAAGTGTTTGATACAACATATTCGATGACAATGTCTTTGGCCATATCAATTATACTAAACCCACTAACCACCCAAACAAAACTGCAGTAACAATCGCCGCTGCAGCATTGAGTTGTGTACCAAATACGAAAATTTATGAAGTGTGACAGCGGACGGGCGTGCCGAAGCGATTTGTATGGAAATTTGTCCAAGTGTCGTCAGCGTATGGCAGCAGTGCCACGTATCGCCCTAAGGTACCGTTTGATGGCATAATTTGGGACAACATACGCAAACCCGTCGAGATTTATGGGCCCCAGCCTTTATGATGTGGAGGGACACGGGTTTATGTGCGTCGCCGTATCAACGCATTTATTAGATTTGATTATTCCGTGTAAAGTATTCGCACAAGCGATGGATGCTACGATCGGGCAAGTAATTCCGTTGATATTTTATTGTTGTTTGAATACATTTTTTGTGTTGTTGCGGATAATTGGGGTGTAAATAGCTTAATATTTTCTTATAAATAGCGTATTTTATTTTAATAAATTTATTTACGCACCTACGCATTTTATCTCTGCACCACCCAAGGTTCGACGGTAAGAGAATGCCTTAGGCATTATGTCCACCTTTACATGTAATGTATAAAGAGTAAATAAATAAATAAATAAATTTGATGGTGGATACGGGTTGTATTGAATATATTGATTTGTAAGTTTGATTATTGGCGTGGTTATTCTAATTTATTTTTATTATTAGAGTTTTATTATACTAATTACAATTTCCCTTCATTGAGCCAATTCATTTGCACTTTGATCATCAACCTACATGTTGTACGCTCGTTGTCACTTTGGAAAAATAAGTTTAAAAATATGTTTTCTGAAATTACATCCCTCAATTCCGTTGCACACCATCGGTTTCTAAGAAACAGTTGTACAACTGAGATGGTACCATCTCATTCAAGCCGGACCTCACTTTAATATAAGCAGAGCACAGCATTGCTCCAGCTCTTAAAATTCAAACCGAACTCATTGCAATTCCCGATAAAGTATCCATAGCGCGGCGATTTCGTTTGTTTTTACATAAAAACTGTTAAGCCGTTATATCGGGCGGGTCGGTGCAGCGGAATCATTTGAGCCGGGTTTTTTACGCGCCCATAACCGAACCGAGTATGGGCAGCGGGAATCCTTCATAGACAAACAACGCGACAATTTATACACCTATTTTATGTTAGCAATTTCCTTTGATTTGCGGAATACTAGCCGTGACGTCATGTTTATTGATAGTTCTGACTCCTAGTATACTAAATAGGACAGGTTGTAAAACAAACTTGGGTGTTCGATCAACGCGACAGGACTAATACTAACATTTGATTACAAATTATCATTTGCGAGAGATACGCTTAAATTTGGTAAGTTATAATTTTTGCGTGCACAGGTTCGAAGACTGGGTACTCTGATGTGTTTTTCTTGAAGTTCACTTTATGTTTGGTTAAATAAGAAAGCAAAACAATATTCATGGATATATAAACCTGGGAGTTCTTCAAACAATTTTTCTGATTTATAAAGCCTAGCTGTCACCGGCGCGAGGGGCTGTTCAACCCCCCTCCTGTTTAAAGGCAAGCTTTTTTGCCAGCCAAGGTAAACAAATCCCCGATCCATGCCCAGAGTTTGAACCTGCGACTAAAGTTCAAACAATTCGCCCATTCAGTTTCATATGCATGTAAATTACGGCCACACATTGCGTGTGAAACTGGAGTGGCAGTGACAAGCGGCTCCCGTCGCGGCGACAATCGCATGTCAATTAATTCCCTATAGTTTTTATTTATTCACGTCGATTCGTGCTGTCCGCTATTATTAGGTTTTAACTTTTTTCAGCTCAGATTCACAGGCGCCGGCCGGTTTTTCATTGGAGCGAAATGTCGACCCACGTTCGTCTTTTGTTTTGTTTCTACGTTCGCGCGCTGATGACAAATTCCTGATCGAATTAGGATAGTTAGGTCGGCTACAGTTGCTCGTGTGCCCAGGGATTACTAATTTCAATGGAAGCTTTGTGCTCAGTTATTTGTTACGTATAATTATAATGGGAAATTTTTAAATGTACGGTTCTTATGAAATATATATTAAGATTTTCGCTTTAATATTGAAAGTTTAAGGGGAAAGAATTAAATTCTAGAAATGAAATGGATTAGTTATTCAAATAAAAATAATAAGTAATATTATTTACTTCTGACTTTGAATACTCATTCTATTATTCTGAAAGGAGTTGGCGTAGGTTTACTACACCTACGTTTTTCGATAGGATTTTAAGTAATTTGATGATGAGCGTGGTGATACAGATTTGTCTAATTGGAAATAACAATTCTGTACATGCCTTATGAAGCAAACACTAAACCAGCTGATAAATCAAAGAGATTTTTTTCTAGGTATCAGTGTACCTATAGTAAAACTCTCGGAAAAGGAGGAGAGTTACTTTTGTATCTTCTCTTGGTTTTTTTTTAGCTTTCGACCTTACACATGTATACGTAACTTCAATACTGCATTCTCCGCAGGGAACAGGCATCAAGAAGTACCAATATTTCGAGAGTATGAGCTGCTACAGAAAATTTCATAATGGAAAATCATTTTACTCGTGCCGTAAATTAGATCAAGGCCCTGTAGATATTAGATGGCATCTACTGGTGTCAAGAAACCATGATGTTCTTGCATGCTGATATAGTTACAGTCTTTGGTTTGGATGTATGAACTGAAGCTTTATTCACTTGCCCAATAAACTGCTCGGCGGTATAGTCGTAATAATACTCATAAGTATGTAGTAGATGGTCATGTCAAAATAGAGGGCCTTGTAGCTAGAAATGATAATGAGCGCATAACAATTTCGTTTAATTGTATCTTTGCTACTCTAAAAAAGATTAAGAATACAGGAAGAGGACAGCTCGTTAAAAATAAATAAGTTAATTTTTTTCTTTAGGTATTTTTCTTATTAACAGCCCCGTAGCGCAGTTGGCTATACAACAGTTTGTAAAACATGAAGTCGAGGGTTCAATCCCCACACCAAGACAATTGTATGTGACCCACAAATATTTGTATCGGCTCTTGGTGATTGTGAGACTAAGAAGTGTTGTCCTGCTTAATTTGATACCTACGACACTCAACTTGTATTTTATTCTTGTGTAGGGTCAGAACTATATATTTGACTTTTGGTATAATTATTTTTTGTACAACTTTCCATTTGGCAGTATTATTTCATCAATAAATACGTGTTTCCAAAAATAAAACTCCTGTAAAAAATAGCAGTTGCCATGTTATACAATCCGCTATTAATCCACCAGCTACGTATCGAGTATTATTTATTTATATAATTAAAAATATACAATGAATTCGAATTTTGAACAGTCAAAAATCGAATTCGACGTTCGCAGCTGCACACTGCGCGAATGCAAATGTTGGGGTGTTCTGTGAACGCGCAGTTGGCTGCATTGTGTGCAACCCCTCCCCCCGCCGCCGGCCCGTGCTGCCCCCCCCGCGCGTCTGCACGCCCAGCGACCACCACACACCCCCGCTGGATCCTGCATATCCCGCGAGAGTTTGTTTTTCGGGGCAAATAGCTATAGGCTTGATAATGGCCTCGCGGGCCGCGGGCACGCTGTGGAGTGTGCTCTACTTAAAAATTTCGTAGGGATATTTAAATGTATTCAAATATACATAATGGAAAATAGCGCGCTTTAACAAAGAATTGTTTGAATACGGAAGTCAAATGTCACGTTGTCCTTTAATATTTTCATGGAAAATACGCCAAACACTGACTCATAACAGAGTTATTTTGGGGTCTGAAATCTAATAATAATGTCAAGAAAATAGACCACCAGTAATCGCGACCAAAAGTCTGTTTCCTGGTAAAATTTTGTATGATTCTCTGGAACACATGCAAAAATTTGAAGCCCCGTCTTTTATTTACTTTATCATGTCTTTAATGTCTGATGCCTTCGAATAAGCATTCTCCGCCCTTCAGCTCGTAACTACCATAATTTTGGGCGCTCTACTGTGTAGAGCATACCGCGTACCGTAGCCACTGTATCGGAGTGGCGGATGGGTTTTGATTTTTGTAGTTTCGTATTATTTGCGTATTTATCCGCCCGCCGCCCGGCAGATACATTTATTTGCGCCACTGCCTACCCACCCCAGCGAGCCGTGCCCCCTCGTTCGATTGATCGTGATATCATTGCGATAATAGGAGCAGTGCGATCGAAGCGCGGTTCCGTCACACGGCCAACGCAAAAATATGGCGGCCGGCCGACTGTCACCGGCAAATACCCGCCATTGTCTTCATTTGACGTTAATGTACGGCCGATATGTTGCACTGCCAGTTAAGATAATAAGGTTCGTTTTACTGCCGCCGTTTGTCTGGCTGAGATAAAAATGGGTGGAACAGCCCGGTATTGTATCTGAGGTTAATTACTTATAGTTTTTCATCTGTTTGACGGTGGAAAGTAATGATTTTTCAGTCGGCCTTAAATTCGAAATTCAATTTGCATGATTGAATTCCTAAATATGACATATCTGGTTAATTACTCCAAGAAGTCCTTAAGCCTTGTCACTTATAAAGTATTACGGAATGCCCTTAAAGTAGTTACATCAGTTATACAGTCAGTTAGCTGGAGTGGATTCAGAATGCAATCTCACCAATATAGAATAACTCGGGGTTCTATAAAGCTATGATAGATCCTACAAAATGCTAGAGAATCAAACTACATAGATATTTTGCCTAGATTTTTTAAGCAGAGGATTCGACTGAAGTACAAAAGCTTTTTAAAAATCGATCGGTTAACATCACCATGTATACGTTCAAGACTTACTGCATTTGAAAAAATATACTGCAATATTATTGGTGCGTAATATAAAATAAGATATTATTCGCTTCGCAATAATTGTATCCTTGAAATTACTCGCAAATTACAACATATTTGAATCCCTTTACAGAACTTTCGAAAAACATTGCGGTAGGCACGGATCGTCACGCGAAAAAATATTCAGGCGGAATTTATGAAGTGTGAAATGTCACACGCCAGTACGGGTCCAATCAATCAAGGAGACGACTTCTGGGTAAGTCGGTGGCATCAACAAATATTAACCTCACAAAACATGCAAATTACTCACAACACAATACCGGGGCCCCTTATGTAAATGAGCTGTAAAGACATCTTTAAACGACGCTACGGTTAAACTTTTAACCAAATAATATTTGTCATAGTAAAAAATAAGGAGGCGCATACACGTTCAGTTGGTGATCAATTTAAAAGTCGGCATTATCCTTGTAATGCTGGGGGGATGAAATAAAACATTTCAATTTCGAGATCCGGTTACGACCCCGTTTCAAATCTGCATTGTGGCTCTGCGGGGCCCCATATACTAGTAGTTTTAGGTACGCTCGCGTACAACGTTGCAGAATTAAAATTATTCTCTCCGGAACCGATATCATTTCCTGAACTTTTACAGATTATAAAAGGAAATAAAAAATTCAATACAGGATAAAGTAAAAAGTAAAGTTAAACTGCGTATTGGTTTTCACTTTTCATCTCATGTTTATATGATTTTTTTCCGATTGCATTTTCTGAACTCATTTTTATTAATGTAAATACATCTACAAAGAGAAATGTAAAACATTTGTTTGGAAATTAAGTAATTCAATATTGTAATGGGAATACGAAAAATATTGTTGATTGAATTAAATACAATGTTTAACATGATTTACCATTTAGTATTTACCTAGTCGGACGAATGACTAAATTAATATTTATCACATATAGCAAGCAGATAGGTATTCCAGATTGTGGAGTTGGGGCTTCGAAAGACGTAGTGTGGATCGTTCAGTAGCACGATGGTCCGACGACTTAAAAATGACGGGTAGTAGAATTGGATAAGAACCAATTAAGACAAGGTTTTCGTCTATTTGGGGAGGTCTACATGTAGTAGACAGTGATAGACTTAGAAATGCCGACATTTAGGTGCGGTGGAAGAATAATATTGTTGCTCTCTGATTGACTCTTCGCTCATCATAAATAATGACGTCAACTTACCAGCCAGTATCAAGAAAAAAAGAAAAGCAAACGACGTCAACTTACTGGACACAAAAAAAGAAAGGAAAAAAAAGCAAAATTTGAATTAGGAAATAAAATGACATTTGATTTCACTTGTGTGCGCACGTACGGCCACAGTGGGTACCCCAAACGCAGTGTATGCTTGGTTAGGCCCGCGCCTCCCGCGGCCGGCCCGGTTTACAAGAAAGGGGTAGTTAGCCGCTATTGTCTCACAGCCCCAATACGGTTGCATTGATTCCGCTTTCGGCGCAAATGTGGCACGTCGATGCAAGTGTTTATTGACGTTAGGAATATATTTTGTTTTATTCATTCTTTAGTTGACATAATATTTGGTTGAAAATAAGGAGTACAGACTAAATTACTACAATAGGCGATAATATCCCACAAGGCGATTTCACACAGACATCGGTTGTCTGGATGGAGATGTAGTTACGGAAGAAGTCACGGATATTATTCTTTTTATAATAATAAGAAAGAGTCCTGTGTGGTGGGTAAGAAACTACGACAGAATTGTAGGTTTGGTAAACAACTAATTATGTCTTAAAGAAATATTTTTTGAATTTGGAGACTCAATACAAGCGTAGTACCTAAATGTATCAAAAATTAGAAGTATAAAAATCTTTCTTAAAAATTCACATTGCCGTTTTTTCCTTGATAGTATGATAGTAACTTCAAAATAAGTGTCATTACAGACGTTATTTTAGTTTTAGCGCAACGGGAAGTCTATAACTACAATAATATAAACAACCAATTAAAGTCTTTAAAAGTTTTTAGAGACTAAAATAAAGTAGTTACTTGCGACATTATTATTCTTAACAAAAACATACAAAAATTAAATCCTCTAAGCCACATACCTAGTTGTACCACTGCGCAGTGTGTCGGTTCGTTCCGTGCTCGTTCCCCACAAAGACGCAGGACACGGAAAACACTTAGCTCTGTTGACACTACACTTTAACGCCGATCCCACTCGCATACAGCCCACCGACGGGGAACGACAACTGTCATTCGGAATTATTGTATACATTGCGCTATAATGCATTTAGTTGGTACTAATTAGTTTATGGTTTCTGTATTCCCACGGTAATGTATTTAGAACTGATAAATAAATAAAAGCACATACATAGCACGACACGACAGCCCCATGGCATAGTTGGTTAAACAACAGCTTTCTAAATGAGATGCCGCGGGTTCGATGCCCGCGCCAAGACAAATGTGTTTGTGAGACCGAAAAAGTCACTCACAGTCTCCGATTTCCACAATATAGGACTTGTATCTTAGTGTGAATTGACAAAAGTTTTTTAGGTTTAATTTCTAGAGGATTTCATTGCTAGTTCCTTACACAAAAATCTAGGGCGATTTATTTGAAAATTACCCAAACGTGAAAGGTTAAAATATACCTCTGGTTATCCTTTCGACGATAATAATGTATTTGGCATTACGAGTTTTACATATTATTTCTCTTCTTTTTGTTTCTTCTAAACTTATTATTACTTCCTTGATTTTTATGCACTATGGGATTGTTTCGGTATGCAACACACAAATTAAGCACGTTATGACGATATTGTTATTTTCCATGCGAATGATTGTCTAGCTAACTAATGCTTACCTATATAACATACTCTTGTTCAGATTTCTGAAATGCAGAAAATATAAATAAAATTATAACGCGAATAAAACTGAAAAGTATTTTTTGAATATTCTATGTATAAATATTAAACAACGTTCCAATACCAATAACGGCTATAAAGTAAGCTTAAACGTTGAACGACGTGACATGAATTAACAAACAGCCGTCGACGCTAATCGCGCTACAAATTACAATCAGAACGTTAACAATAGCGTTTAAAGTTTACGTCAAACAGGAGCGCGGCAGTAATGAATGGACGCCACAGTATAATAACCGGACTCCAAATCTAGTTTCGCAAGGGGAGTGTGGCAAGTATGGTGAGCCTTCATGGCCAAACGCTCACCACACTTCGGTGTGTAGTGTTCCCGCTTACAACAAATCCGGAACGTGGCAACCCTACTTTAATATACAAACTGTATTGGCACCTATGTCTTTATGAACAGAATATGTATTGGTGAATTATAAACCAGGATGTTAAGACCTTTCAACTTGTGGTGTATCGAACAGATCGCTATAACGTGTTCTTTGCCGCATCGGCCGCGTCCCTCTCTCACAATGGCATACTTATTAGGGATTTAGTCCAGATATTAGTTGGGGATGTTGGTATTGTTTGGATTTTAATAGAATACGGCCGTGCCCCAGGCGGTGGGTGTATGGCGCGCTCAGCCCTATCGGGGTGACGAGCGCATGTGTGCTAAATTGTTTTAATAATAAAAATAATATTTTCTCTGAGGATTGATGATTTTAAGAATTTTTTCGGCAGATCCAACAGAGTTCATTTAGAAGAAAAAGATATTACACTACCTTAGACGTAAAGAGTCAGGAGTGTGTTTTTCTTAAACAATTATGATAAGAAAAATGAAGCAGACTTTGTTAGGCTGTTAAGATGTTAATGATTTAAATGACCGATTGTACCACGACAGCAAATGTTTTAGTGCCCATGACTATAACATTATGTAGATGATACTAATGTAGTAATATGCCATTACTAGCCGATCGAAATGTGCCCAGGATTAGCGAGCTGGAGAAATTTCAAAAACAAGGTCCTATTTGGAAAGTGATAGCCATTGCCATTATGTAACATATAGGACCATACGTGCTCTATAACAAGAACAAATATTCCTTTAAAAAATATATCGAGGGATGTTATAAAGTGATATTCGAATTTCTAGGAACCACCGCAGCTCGGCGTTTCCATTATTCGGAACTTTGAACACAAAGTAACTTCGAGTTTAAAACACGATATATATTTCGCAAACGTAAAAAGCTGAATAAAATGTAATGAAATAAAATCCTACTTGTATTAATGTTGAATACGTTGAATCTCAGTTGGGAGCTCATGTTACTATTGTGCTCGTAATATGGTTCTGTATAAATAGAGTACCAAGTTTCAGCAAATTAATAAACAAAAAAAAATACTCATCAGTCACATACATATTTCTGAACCCACACTAATATACATTTCTAGTGTTATGGCTATGAGAAACTTTTCGGTCTCACAAACACTCAGACCTAAACCACATATTCTTGGGTTAAAAAAATACATTCCTCTCGATCTGGGGTTGAACCCGCGGCCTTCGTTTGCAAGTTGGTGACTATCAACTACGCCACAGGCTGTTACAATCGAGCTCTCAGAAATTTTATTCACCGAACGACGAAATTACATTTTGCCGATTTTCCGAGGGACAGTAGTTTCACTCAAAGTTAACCAGCCCATGTCTATAGCAGCTCTTCGGGGGATGTAATGCGCAATAATGTAATGTAATGTATATTATTTCCTCGGAAAATCTTCTAATTGTGGAATTCTGAGTAATTTTGTTTCGATTAAATATCAAATTCTTTGGAAGCCTACTGAGGTTCGGAGCTGGCTGTAGGTTTTGAAGGTTAATCAAGTATGTATTCAGGTGTCCTGAAGTTTCAGTAGCTTCTATAATTGTAGAAAAGATGATAGATTCTTTAAGTTAGTTTAACCTTGGTTGCCTAAACATAGTATGAGTGAAAGTCGTTTTTGTTATTTGTTGCAGCATCTATCATCGTCGGGCCATATACGTTTAGTTACATTCAGCTACATACCTACAGTTTAGACTTAATTCATACGTGCTTCATTGCCTTGCCGGACTTTATTACTGGACTGTTTCAAATTAAGTTTTGACTTCACTTCTGGCCAGTTTGCGATAATTTCCATGTATTTGTCGACTTCTGCTTTCTCCAGAGCGTTATGTAAGCTCGGACTCCCCTTGGCTCCTAGCTCTTTTGTGCATGTATGTTTCAGCCTCTCCCCGACGTCATCAAAGGTCCGCATTTGTTTGCCTAACGGCGGATATTTATAGTTGGATGCACACCGCAGAAAGGAAGCTGAGATGTGCCCCTAGTTCTAGTGGATCGATAGGTGCCCCTCTATCGCGCCCCTTATTGAAAATTATAACAATGGCACACCGCTCTCTCCGCCGCCCTCTTAACACTCACTGATTTCGGCGATGCACTGTGGACATGCCCTTGTCGCATATAGTATATCCTCATCAAGGATTTGTATGAATTATTTAAGGAAATTTTATGGGTACATTTAAGAGGAATATACAACTTTGAAGCAAAACACCGTCGTGTTGGTGGCCAGTAAATTGATAATAATGTGTTTAAATGATGGCGAAAAGTTTGTAGGACTTGAAAAACTTGTAGTTATTTTATAGGTAAAATCTTAAGTGTTTTGGCTTTTTAGAGTACGTAAATTCATATTAAAAGTTTAGTATCTGTATTAATATAACTCTAGGTGCAGTGTAATTTGTCAATATCAAGTTTTTTTTTGCTACATGCACTTCATCTTATTGTATTATTTATGTTCTTTTTTTTTAAGAAATTTGCAGAACTTCAAACTTTTATCTCTGCACCACCTAAGATTCGACGGTAAGAGAATGCCTCAGGCATTATGTCCACCTTTACATGTAATGTATGAAGAGTAAAAAAATAAATAAATAAACTTCAGTACTATTAGGACGAAGGTTAGTAATACAAGTAGTGTAACAAGATATGTACTCTTTATTCCAATAAAACATATTTATAGTTAAACAATGATTCTATTTTTTAATCCACATCAGCCA
This sequence comes from Cephonodes hylas, assembly GCA_030295005.1. NCBI lineage: Eukaryota > Metazoa > Arthropoda > Insecta > Lepidoptera > Sphingidae > Cephonodes > Cephonodes hylas. The sequence continues at coordinate 8,456,021 of AP025376.1, read as the reverse complement.
TACAAAATTATTCGCAACATATCCATATATAGTTTGTAGGTTTGTGGACGTGTTAATATATCGGTCGAATCGGCTGGAGGTCGGAGGGCGGAGGGCAGGCAGGGATTATAATGAGGCGCGCCCCACTAAGTATTTTCGACATGCGTCGCCGTCACCCGTACATTCGGCAGGCCAGGGGTTAACGAGTGCATTGCTACTGCACTGGCTGTATTAAGAGAATTTTTGCGTTTTTTTTATAAATAATTGGAAGATGTTTATGGGCATTATGCCTTTGTTTTCTTTGCTTTTTGTTTCTTTTTTATTTATTGGCCGTAAGATAAACTAAGATTTAAAAATAGTTATACATGTACATTCCATTTTTAAATATCCAATAGTTTTAGTGAGTTAAGTTGAAATATTTTGTAGGCAAGCTTTTAATTTTGTAGTTGGGCAAATTATTCTCTAGAATCGGAGTCACTGTATTTGTATTGTCATCAGCAGCACGCTATTCGATCTGTCTCGTTTAAGCCTAAGCTGGTTAACTAATTTGAAGATGATTTTTTTTAAATAAAATAAGATGATTCTTTCGGATGGGGGATCGCTTTATTCGTCTGGACTTGGACCCATTCGCTTGTAGTTTCATCTGTTTATATCTATTAGCATAATATTACGAATGTTTATTGAGCAGACTCATAAAGGTCCTGCTATGAAGGAAAATTCTCCATTTCCTAATTCCTTGCTCTAATAGCTGCATTACTCTGTTATTTCTGTTGTCACTGTCACCTAATTGGGTCGTTCATAAAAAGCAATGCTCATAACTCTATCGTAGTATCTGGAAGCCAACCCGATTTGAGGCACGCGTCCATTTTTTACGGCGAGCGATAACGTTCCAATTTCTCCATCCCCTTCTGGGAAGCGATACGTCCACTAGAACAGTGTTGGCAAAATACTGGAACTAATGGCATTATGGTGTCGCGTGGGTGCCATAAAGTGCCACAATGCGGCCAGTCTGGCATGTCATTAGCCAAAAGGAACCTCCCTTTGTGTCACCAATACTGGGAATGGTTAAAGAATGCGCGCCTTTGTCGCTCATTGTTCCCACTGTTTTGCGATCTTTGTTGAATTGTTAGGAAGTTAAATGTTGTTAAAGGTATTGTGTGCTTTGTGTGTGATTTCACGCACCTACATGCGTCTTTTGTTTGTTGTTGCGCAGAATCAGCACGTTTATTAGTGTCCACGGGACTTGTCTGATTGAGGTGTCTTCATTGCTGTGTCGTCACTTATTAGGCCATTATGTGTGTTGGGGTGTGACGACATGCTGTTTGTGTGGAGGTGCTTGGAATTATATTTGGGCGGACAGGATATTGAGTTAAACATTGTGTTGAAGCGCATGAGTTGAATGCAGGCCACGTTCAATAAAGTGGGTAGAAATCTTTGGAAAGGCTATGTGCCGTGTTAGCTGACATGCTAATGATAATTACTTTTATGGTATCGAAACACCTATGTACTCTTACATATGTTAAATGAGTCTTGATGCACAATAGACCTTGATTTTAAAAAGTTAATCGTGACTCAGAAAATGAAATCAAAATGTCAATTTAGACACGGTTACTAGGATTTTTTACAACTTAATAGTTATGTAATGCTTGATATTGACTGGTTCGTAGATCCCGTAGCGTATGTGGGCGGAACACGACGATGAGTTCTCGGGATTAATTTGAATGTTGAAATGTCAATAAATAATTTAACAGAATAAAAGTAACGATTTTTGTAGACCTTCCCTTAGAGATGAGGATGTGTAAGACTCGTCTATCGTTCAAGTCAAAGGTTCGTGAGCTGCTGCTAAAGAAAATCTCAGAATCTTCATAAAATAGCATTTTTTTTATGTATGTATTTATGTACGTATTTTTGTATCTATACTAATATTATAAAGCTGAAGAGTTTGTTTGTTTGTTTGTTTGTTTGTTTGTTTGTTTGAACGCTAGGATCTCAGGAACTACTGGTCCGATTTGAAAAATTCTCTCACTGTTAGATAGCACATTTATCGAGGAAGGTTATAGGCTATATAACATCACGCTACGACGAATAGGAGCGGAGCAGCAATAAAGAATGTTGCAAAATCGGGGACATTTTTTCCTTTTTGTGAGCTTCGGCTGCGTGCGCTGCGGAAACGGTTAAAGTTTCGCTAAAATAATGTATGAGAGAAATGTTCCTCTTTAAAAGTTCTAAAAAAAAGTCCGCGACGGCATATGTCTATTTTTTAAGGTTGGATCACTATAACGTTTTTTATCTTAACCAAATTTATTTTTTAATTAAGTTTTATTTGTGAAGGTGTTTTTATAAATATGATATTAATCCTTATCCAAATAAATACGTTATTCATTACAAGTAGTTAATTTTAAATAAAATTGCCCTTTACATCTTTTGATTTCACCGAGTATCTTAGAAGATATTGCAGTTTTAAAATATTGATCAAGCGCGCAATAATGATGCACAAGGCGCCGATCGACGCGTTACGGTTTCACCTTTGAACAATTAGACTGAATTGTATGATTTTTGGTATGAACATAAAAAGGACTCTGAGAAGTAAAATAGACTACAACTTATTTTCCTTCTGAACTCAACCCTGTAGTCTACGCGGACGGAGTCGCGAGCAAAAGCTAGTATATTTATATTCATACTATATGTATATATATTAATTTATACATTTAGATACTATTTTAGCTACTATTACATTACTTTATTTGTGTATATTTTCTTTTACCAAAGTATATTGCTTTGTAATATGTATCTTTATATGATTATAAATTATTTTATTTGCACACCTACTTCGCATCATCTCTGCATCACCCTGGGTTTGGCTGGTAGAGAATGCCTTAGGCATTAAGCCCACCTTTACAATTATGTATTTAATTGTATGAAGTGTAAATAAATAAATAAATAAATTAGACTTGTTTAAACAAGATTACATGTCATTTTGAAATCATTCCATCTACATCCAATACTCAAATCAATGACGGTTTCACAATCTAGGAATATGTAGGTGCGTTCGGAATAACCGTCGGAGAGTTGAAGTTTTCGAAGACATGAATATAGTTTAATTTAAGTTCGAACTAAAAAAGAAATTTCTCGTGTGTTTCTAGCATTCTTTCGGTATTTCAGAAACTTTACTACTACTAATCTTGGCAAAATACTAAGCCACTGTGGTAGAGGTAAGACATAATCGTAGTAAGGATCTGTGTCCATCCAAGGTATGGGTTGAAGTAAGGCAAATGTCTCTAGAATTGTAAAAACATATTAAAAATTAACGTTCTCGAAGTTTAAGGAAGCTTAGGTAAATAGAAATCAGATATTTTATTAATTTTCTTTTTTATTAACGAAGAATTATACTTTACAGTTCATGTTACTGTTTCACGTGATATAAAATTGGTAAAAGACAAATATAAAGAAGAATCGTGATCTAAGCTCTACGTTATCTATAAAATTTATAATTTCTATCTATAAAATTAATTTAAAAAATGTTTAGTAGTTAGTGAAAATATACCACACACACCGAATAACTTCCGCACTACGAACTAAATATTCCATTTCAGTACTGAACTCAGAAATAGTTTATTCTATACCTACCTACCTACTTGCTCTTATTTAGTGGACTATAAAAACAACCGAGAAATTAAAGCTATATGACTATCCATAAACAACAACACATATAGGTTGAACAAAAGATTTGAAAGTTTCGAATATGCATGCCATAATTGTATTGTCTCCAATGTTTAGAACAATGGACGTTAAAATGGGTCACGTTTTTCTGGTCATCGGACCTTGGAGTTGCCAATTCGACAGAAGCAAACAATATCGGGTAACACCAGTGGCCCAAACATTATTTATGACAACAGAAGCTGTTTGACAATAAAATTACAACTCGTGAATAGGCGGGCGGAAAAAATGGCAATTTACTTGTTGTATGAACAAAACAAATGACCATCGATGAGAATAGAATAAAATAATTTGAACACAATTCAAATTGACTTTGATTACTATATTAAATGTTGGAAGTTAAAAAAGTTAAATTACCTTTTTAAATAGAGCAGGCTCTTAGGCACTTACAGTTCGAAAATGGTAAGCTGGTATATATTTGATACTACTGTAATTATGTTGGGCGTTTTTATATTTAGCTCATACTTTATTTACACAGATGTACTATACTGCTTTGCTTTTTTTATTCTTCCATATTGAAACATGTAATATATTTTTGAATTAATTAATCAAAACAATTTAGAAATGTTGCATAAGGAGTAAGTTCAACAACAAGCAATTGAAAGCTTATGTATCCACAATTCTTTTAAAATTTTAATTTTATAGTATAATTATAGTTTCTAATTGTAATTGTATGCATTCCGTTTCGTGGCCGTATCATTACATCTTACTTTAAAAAAGACTTAGACTTAGCACTAGTCTATTGACACGTTCCCTGTTGGGAATATGCGGTATCTATATAAGATTTTGAACACTTTGTTTCATTATTTCGGCTGATGAAAAAACTCACTTAGTATCATGTAATCTATAATAATGCACTGGATTTTATCTCCCGCACTGAGTCTTCATAGAAAAATCTTGTAAGACTGAGACCGCCCTGCGAGCCAGCTAACGGTGCATCCATTACTCGAATTGTATTTATTTACATTGCCCACAAAAGAACATTAACTGTACAATGTTAACGGAACAAGATCAACGTCACAGTACGTCACACCGTCCCGTTAGCTTCATAAACGCAAATAACGGTCCGAAAATGAACCATTTTGGAGCAACCCTTTCAATTTATGAATAATTACACAAGACACCGTAAATGTATTGGGAACAGTTACACAAAGAGTAGCGTTACACGGCCTTGGAAGAAAGTACAATGGACTTTCTCCGTGAAAGGGTTGGGTCACCGTTCTTCCTGGTCGGTGTGACAAATCATATCTATAGGGAGTGGTATTGTTGGACGCTCTAACGGGTTATGTTCGAAAGTTTGATTGAGATACAACGGTACTTTGCTTTGAAAAATGTTAGATTGTTTGTTAGGAATGATATGAAAATACATAAAAAAGTCGCCTAAGGTATGTTTCCAAAAGCTCGACTATTCTCGATTCCTTCTAATGCTCATTAGTTGCTGAAAATGTTTCACCCGGCAAATTTGTATAAATTGCAATACATAACCTGTTCATTCTTATTAAATGCCAACATATTCAGCATAAACATATTTTTTTCCATCTTGCAGTGTTAAAAGCTAAATGTGTGTTGCTTCCAGCATTTACAAAATCATTCTCCACTTAAAACATACGCTCTTTAACATCCATTCTATGGCTTAATGAGAACGGAATGCAAAAATAACTCAATAAAATCCACCACAATTGAAAGCCCTTTAATAATTACATCACAGGGCTGATTCATAAGCCGATCGCAATGTAGGCACAGCGGCATCGTGCTATACTCAGTTTAACTAAGCGATCAGTGCGGATTAACAATGTGTTTACAGTGTGCCAACTTGACGACATTACAGCTAAAGACGTCACTGAAGATGAACGCTCTGCTAATATTGACAGATCGATAGAGGCAGGTGCCACTGCAAATGTAATTAATTGCGCTGGATAAGTTTTCCGTGTTGGTTTAGTGGGTAGTGGTAATAGTTTCACATGGGGAAATGTTAACAGAAGTCTTTTATAAAACATGGCTTACGTTTGTAAGTATAACAGTTATGGCTTTCAAAGAAGAGATTCAGCAAGATTCAGCAATTTGTTTATCGAACATGGGAATTGGTAAAGTTCTAAAAATCTCATTACCTTTGCGTTTTAAAAGATAATTTATTCAATAAGGAATCCTAACACAAAAATGTACAAATCGCTACAAATAAAATTCTAGCAAATACATCCATCCTCTAGAAACTAAATACATCCTGCATTCACTCTATATGTACACCAAAACATACTCATAAACAAAGTAAAAAGATTCCACGGCTTTCTTTCATTGCTTTAAAGCCAAAGATAAAAGTATTCCGTTTGGTCGGCAATTGCATATCATGTCGCAGTGTCGGCGAAAGATTGACTCGTCCTAAACGGCTAAGCCGTTGAGTAAGACAAAGCCGTTCCTTAATCTCGTCTTTATGCACCTAACGCTTGTACCGGATTCCGGCTATTTTGGGCCGGATTTACTTAGATTATACGCTTTCTATTCCTTAGAGGGAATAATCTGAAGATTATTTCTTATTTGGTAAACGATATGAGTGCGGTGTTTCTGATCTGTTTATTGCTGGTGAAGTCGCTAGTGTTTGAAGGTGGTATTTGAATGAAAGTGTATTGTGAGCTCAAATTAGAGCATTTTGATTGCGTTTTGTTACATATTCGATTAACTTATTGGTATACTTAGATATTGCGTGTGCTAAAGAGTACCTATATGGTAGGTATAATTTAACACGCTAAAACTGTATATAGAGTAGAAACTGCAAAGGACTATATAAACACTTGGAAAGTGAATTGATAGGACGATGATGATGATTTCAAGTTCAATGAACCCAACAATCTTGCATAATTATGGAGAATAATTTTAATGCAAAATAAAGTAATAAAAATATATTCTTTCAATAAGATATACAGTGTAAACTCCATGAAACGTCACTCGAATTAACGATAAACATCCTAAGGCGTCGAAATTACTTCGCTTTGATTGGTTTAGCTAGCCGCTGCTACAAACATTATTTTATTTTCACTTAACGACAACTCTCTATAACGCGATATTGGTACTTAATTCGCAGTCTCTTCAGTGTCGTTATGTAGAGTTTACACTGTATATAATTAAATCTGGTTACTCAGTTCATATACAAATTGACACTGAGAACTGAAATCTTCGTAGTCCACGAACGGTATTGAATAATTCAAATCAAGATGTAAAAATGAATTCGGGCTCGAACCCCAGGCACACACCTCTGACTTTTCGAAGTTATGTGTGTATTCACATTGAATTATCACTTGCTTTAACGGTGAAGGAAAACATCGTGATGAAACCTGCACACCTAAGAGTTCTTAGGAATTTGTTAGGTGTGTAGTCCGCCAACCCGCACTAGGCCAGCGTGGTGGACTATGGCCTAAACCCTCTCAATGGTAGAGACCTGTGCTCAGCAGTGGGCGTATATGGGTTAGTGATAATGATTGTTACTACCATTGGCAAAGTATTTAAATCGCACATTAAACTGAATAATTAAAAGTAAAACTACGTATACCTATAACCACTTCAAATTTGGAAACGTTTCAGTGTTTCACATTAAACCAGCGTGATGAGAAAGTGGTGTGATGTGGGTGTTTTTCGGTCTGTGTGCCGCGGATCGAGTGTTATCGATCAGAGTCCGTCGGCCGTCCGCCACTCCATGTGGGTGTTAATTCATATATGCCTCGTTAATTTTCCTTAACGCCCGCCGATGGTGCCGCGGCGTACTAATGAATTTCAATTTGTTGCCGCGAGCGGACGGACACGGAAAAATCCAGCTGAAATGTACCGTCCGAGTTGGTTAGGATTAGGGAAATTTCATTTTTTTTTTCGATATTTTTTTTCGTCGATGAATTCACGGATTATTTACGGTCAGGCGTTTGGTATTTGTTTTTGGTGTTGATATTGATATAAGGTGATTTTTGGAATATCAAATATTTTATAACATAACTGAGACTGTCTTAGTTTCGGGTTCAGTCCGCGGGGAATAAGTTTACAGTTTAGTTTTAAAAAAAGATTAGATATAGAACTGAACAAGGATTCTGACAGATAACAGAGGTGACGAACCGCGGGCGAACTTCATTCGTATTCGCGAGTTCACCTGTTAGCAAATTGAATAATGTCGCAGCCGAAAGGAAAGTTATGATAATGCGACTGGAGTGGCACGCGGCTATGAGTGGCGTCGTCGCCATGATAGAAACAATCAGTAGCATAACAGCTTATTTCTAGTAATTACTAATTACTAATTTATATCATCATCATCATTAGCCCATATACGTCTCACTGACGGGTATGGGTTCTCTTCTACCATTGAGAGGTTTTAGGCTTTAGTCCACCACGTTCGTCTAGTGCGGGTTGGCAGACTACACACCTAAGAAACTCTTTAGAACGTTTAGGCTAACTAAAGCAAGTGATAATTCATTGTGAATACACACGTAGCTTCGAAAAGTCAGAGGTGTGTGCCTGCGGCTTGAACCCGCGATCGCTGAGATTCTCGACCGCGTGCCTTAACTTCGAGGTCATTCATGTTTACATAATAAATACATCTAACAGCAATATTTATAGTTCTGACCCCAAACTTAGATTCAAGTCTCGTGTCGTGGGTATCAGAATCTACGAAAGATATTTCGACCTCATAAACATTTGTTTCGGTGCGGGGATCGAACACGCGGGCTAACGATTGCAAGATGGTGTCTTACCAACCGTGCTTTGAGATAGACCTGTAATATTATTATATTGTTTGTCTCCGTAGTTTTGAGAGATAATTTAGCTTGTAGTATCGAAAAGGTTGTACAGTATAATCTTGTGCCCCGTGAGGACAAACCAGTTACATCGTACTAAACTATAACCTGTCATCTTTAGACTTCCAATATATATGTAACGAATGACGATACATTTGTATGAAAAAATTATCTCTTTAATAAAGTTTACATATGGCATTTCACAAATGTAATCTATTTATAATCTGTTTGATCTATTTTCAGCAGTACCAGCCAGTGGCCTGACCTTTACTATAGTCAATACGATATTTAACTTTACAATCTTACTCGACAAAATTTTAAAATGCACCTTAGTTTACATTCAATTATTATTATTTTTATACTGATACATTTTTGACAATCAACCAGAGAATTAGCACCAGCCCCTTAACATTTAATACAAAAAAGTCTACAATCCCATACTATGAACAATATAGAGTTGTGACGTGAGCATGCGGTACGATACTGTTTGGCTTCACAATACGCGGCGGCAGCGGTGTATAGGGGTGGCAAGCGGCAACTTGCCGAGCTGTCAACTGAGCGCTATGTTTGCGGGCGCGCCCTGGCCACACGGCGGAATATTAAAACTACTTCAAACATTCGAATGTAGAATATTTTGTTTAGGCGCCACTACGTTTTATTATGAAACGTAATGCACGGTTTATTCGGCAGTGTTTAGTCTATTGGGATTTATTATCATGAATCTGACACAAGGTCAATTTTTTCCTAGCGTATCGGCGTGGAGTTATTTCCGTGCGTTCGTGCGTATTGTGAGCTAATTGTCGCTGCTAGTTATATTTAGAATGAGTTTTATTGTGATCGTTATACCTAAAACTTTCTAGTAGTAGTTTTTTAAAATGTAAGACAACTTTCGCTCACATCGAAATGGTAGGTAAATTAGTGCTGGAAATTCATGATTCTCAAAAAACTAACATAGTTGACTGATACTGAATAAGAATAAGTACAGACAATTTCTCTATGATCTTTTTGTTCACATAGTAAATGATAATGACAATATTTACTACTCCCAATTTGCATTTTTCGAGTGTCAGAAACAATGACAATAATCTACACTGGAAACTAATGTGTTGAATTTCACAAAAATATTTAAAACTGCATCGAACATTATATTTTTATTACCAAACTACAATTACATAATTAACGCTTAGACTATCCAAAACCTTAAGGGATTTTGGTTTTATGCATTTATGAATCAGCTATTAAATTGCGTTGCTTCTATAAACAAGGTTTTATTAAAGTGCCAAACTTTTTATTACCAGTTATTGCTTGTTACCAATAATCATTACCATCCCGGGGTCCGTTACTCCATTTTTTGTCTGTTTATCTTTCACCGTGGCCCATTTTAGTTGCACATAATTAACATATAACTGTAAACTAGAGCGAAAGGTTCTGTTACACGAAAAAACTTCATTATATTCGGGCTCCACTTTTTAACGATTTGAGGGCAATAACTTTGGGACGCCGTACTGAGAAAAGACATTTTTATATTTTACAGTTTCGCATGGAAAAAGTGGGACCGTTATTTGCAAAACGGCTTTTTTACCAGCGAGTGTTTTATCACTTACACCATTGTTGCTAATTAAAATAGATCGTTTTTAATGACTGCAACAAAAAGGTGGCTATTTGAGACAGACTTCTTGAAATTGTGTTACAATTTGGTAACGGTTAGTAAAAATTTAGAATGTTCTTGTTTTAACAAAGACATATTATATCAGATATTCAAACAAGAAGTTCTTGTAAGGTTTAACTGACCTTAGGCGAACCTTATTAAAATTAATAGACTTAAACTATTGTCGACTTTCTTTACAAAAATATCACATATGCAATATTTAGCAACATATACCTATGTATTTTAAATAATCAGGTTTTAATTAGCTTTACAACTTTGATCTGTGGATGCCGATACGTGGCATTTTTAATATGCAAGCGAAAGTTATTGTAGATTTGTTTTAAGTATATATACTTAATCTTTATCATATAGATACACGACTTTTATACTCTAACAAGATGCTGTTACGTTAAAAAGATGATAAAAAATGTAAGGAGCTATTGAAATGTAATTTAAAAAAGTATTAAAATAATTTTAATCATGTTGTCTGTAACAATAATGATCATTCAATTTATTATACCAAGACAAGCATACACACTGGATACCACACTAGATTTCTTCTGCGAGATGATAATTATTTTGTGGATTACCAAAATATTTTCATTAACATGGAGATAAAAAACGGTCTTGAACCCTATGATATCATTATTAGCCAAAAACAAATCACAAGAAAATAACGTAATCCTAAACACGTGTTCCAAATATCCCACCCAGATTTATCAAAGAAATATTGGCCAGTGTACCTACTCCAAAATACTTTGAGCATTAACCCCCAAATGCGAAACTTTAGTGTGTAGTATTCGACCCTCTTTCCTCAATCGTAAATCATAACAAACATCTTGCCTAACCCTTCGGTTACCGTCGGCTAGCACGCTGGCACCCAAGTGCTGTTAATTGGCGACCGGCTGGGGAAATTGGTCCGCTGTACTTGCTTCCGTGAGTTAATGACTAGCCGCCCAGTGGATGGACGCCGAAACCTATTTAGGCGTGTGCAATTTGTGTATGTGCAACGGGGGTTAGCCGAGTGGATTTGGTGTGACTGCCGGTAGTTATACGGGGTGAGGCGTCGGTCCAAGTAATTGTTTTCTTGTTACACCAGATCTTGGTTTGCGGAGCGTGGCCGGTCTTGCGAATTATGGCGATCGTGTTTTATTTTCCAATTTAAATATAAATCATATTGAAATATTGCTTGTTACAAGATCTTTGTTTAATATGAACAACGTAACAAAAAGACAAAAAATAATATACAATTAATTTGAGTAATAAAAATAGGATGTGTTTTTTTCAAAGCTCTTTCTGAGCTTGAAACTATACTGTACACTAGACGGAAATGTCGTATTAATTATACTTATGATTTTTATCATCACGTATCTAGAAACTCAAACTTAAGTTCATAACGCATATGACTCCCCATATTTATCGGTGACTGCTACCGTTGTATATAATAGGTAGTGCGTTTTCTTTGATACAGTTTGTATGATTAGCTTGACTAAATAATAATAATCAGAATCCAAACATACACAGGACTTAAAAAAACGTCGTCGACATGGATTTTATAACAGACTATTACAATAATTATGAAGGAGTCCTGTTGTTCTGTTTTCTTAAAATGATAGACGTTGTATGAATGTTTCGGTGCATGATGTTGATGTATTTCATATGAAAGAGATTATTTTTAATGGTTTTATGTATCCGTAAATGGGATCTAAATAGAATAAAAATACAATTCACTGAAAAAAGGTTCAAAAATTGTTATAGAAATGTTCGTCTGGTACAATTTCTCCCAATAAAAATTATTGTACCAAGGTAATTGTGAACAAAACCGACAATATCGTTTACAACGAAGCAAACAGTAGCTTTCTTCGTGGCGAAAAGATATTTTACAACTCTGGTTCGTCGGCAGTATTTAAAACAATGTTTTTGGTCATTTTATGATTTTTTATTGCATCCATCTTTTACGATGCCGCCTTTGGAAATGCCGACTTTCTTTATGAATTGTTGCACCTAGGTAATGTAGTAAAGCAATTGTAGAGGGCAATAAAACTACAGATGTTGACCGTCGGTTTGTGGATAAATGAAAATATTGTGGTATATTTTTCATGTACTTGAAGCAATTTTAGAGAATTGAGGATTAAGTAGTTTTTGGCCGCTTTCTCGTTGGTACTATTATATACTTTATCAATCAATGGAAAATAAAAACATCTTCAAAATAAATCGTCATCTGAAGCAGTATTGACTTTAATATTTTTGTTCTAATATTTTTCCTTTTAAGTTAATCGGGTTATTACTAAAATATTGTTTCGCATTGATAGTATTCGAATTACATAATGCGTGAAAAAAATATCAGAAAAATATAAAAATGAACTGTGCGTGGTTCAATTAAGTGATTTTACTAAGGAATTCTCTCCAGTAATCAAATTTAAGATAACTAAAATATACTTTTATGTCTCAACTATTGAATACAAGACAAAATTTCGCTGTAACATAATCATGACCTGTTAAAACATTCTTCTTTCATGTTATTTATTCGTTTCATTAGAGGTTCGAAGTATTTCGCGTGGATTTAAATTTTTTCCTTGATTTAGACGGAAGGAGCGAAATAAATATTAATAATAAAGGAGGGTTTGCGTTCCAAATTACGCAGAGGAGGCACGGCGTGTTGACGACTCCTAATTTGGCGTAATTTGCATAGATTATGCCGGTTCGTTGAGTGCCAATCTTTTTAAGTGGCTTCTTTTACTCATTCTGTGTTCCTCCCGCGGCAATACACCGTATTTATTATTTTTGAGAGTCCTTAGGATTTTTATGCTCCTTATGAGGTATTTTTTTGCTGAAATGTTTTGCTTCATTTTGTAAGGGGTGGTGTAATTTACTTGTTGGGGTAAGACGCGGAAATGTAAGGCTCAAGTTCATCGATGTCTTTGGAGTTGCGCTGGTTCTGCTAACTTGAAAATTTCGGCCATTTTAAGAAAAACATGAAGTGTCTGTATTGAGAGTAATGTATATTGCTTTTCAGTTACCTTCAGTAATCCGAAAGAATGTAGCTTACCTATCACACAGGTATTAAATACAATGATGTGTGATTGAAAGACTGTTTTGTCGGAAATGAAACGAAACGGAACAGAACGAGGCCGTTTGATGTAATATACGAGTAAATGTGATCTTATTCAATATTTCAATTATGATTAATTATAATTAGTTACTTAATAAGTTAGCATATCAAATTCTGCTATTTAATTTCTTTGCGAATAACCTCCACGTAGATCGCTGAGAAAAATAATGTCAATTGCATACTTTACCATAAAGCGTTAATACATAAATTTTGAGTAGAGAGATGTTGAAGTTGGTCAAAGACAATTTAACGAAAGTAAAATACTTTGGTAAATTGCATAACGATTACTTTTTAAACTGAATACTAAGTTTCATAATTAAGCCGGGCTTAAATGATATAAATAAATACCAATATTTATTTACCTTTAATTAATAAATTTGAAAACCTAATAACAGCAAGATGGAAAGTTTGAAAAGCAATCAAATAGAATAAAATGAAAGCAACAAAAACTACGCAACAGCGTTGAAAATGATTAAATTACACACGGGAGTGTAAACCATTTCCAATAAACGATTTGGCTGTGTGGAGAGGTGGTCGGGCCACATTTGTCGCCGTACATTCACTACGCAAATATCACCTAATCCCGGCCTGCCCACCCCACTTTGTAAGCCAACATTATCTCGTGTTATTTTTCGATATTACCCCGTTTTACGGGGGTCTGGGCGCGTAAATCAAATTTATGGCCTTTTTATACAAGCATTAAAATTTTATCAGCGAGATTTCTTTCTATGCCATTGTCCAGTCGAGCCTTGTCACCCCCTTTTGACTTTTGAGTGGATACGAGGGATTTATCGCAGGGATATTTTTATATTTTCGTAATTTTCGCAATTTATTCCCTGTTTGATGGGATAATGCCTTTATACCCTTGTGAAGGCATGTGACGTCTCTAATTTATTGTTTTAAAGTTGTGCATTTAATATTTCTGTGTGTCTCATTGCGTATTGTTCTTTGGATAGAGTTTTTAAAATTTTTATTCAAGCATACATATGAGTTTATCCGATTTCACTCTAAGTGAATCCTTTCTATTTTTAATGCAGCAATTTAGATAGACAATAAACAATGTAAATTCAAGGTTTGAATGAAATGAAATGATTTGTAGTGTTTTTAAATCGAGAATCGATCGATAATAGTGTGTTTATTTACTTATATTTATTTGTGTATATATTTTATTATATGTATATATGTGTATATATATGTATTATGTTTTTTTTAATAAGCTTGTATATATGTTTGTATCTTCTTTATGTTTTTTTTTTTATATCACTCCAACCATACTTCATCTCTCCACCACACTTAGGTAGACTGGTAGAGAATGCCACCGGTATTAAGTCCGCCTATATGCAGTTTTGTGTATGAAGTTTTTTAATAAATAAATAAATAATCATGATAAATAAGTTTACACATTTTTGTCAGGAATGTTGACGTCAAACGGGCGGCTGATCGTAAAATCACTTGCTAAATATTGGCGCAGTAAAAAATATATGGCGCGACACCACGTAGGTGTAGGATAGTAGGTTATTATGTAGCTGAGCTTACCCTAAGAAAATTGCGTTAGGTAAATGCCTCCTACTTTGATAAAAGAAATATAAGTATATTATATATATATATATATATATATATACAGGGTGGCCAAAAAGTCGTGGATCAAACGAAACAGAGAGATGAAGGAGGTAATTTCCAACAAAAAATCTTTCTACAGCATGGCCATAACTTCATTGCACGAAAATTTATGCATACTTTTGTGTTTTTCAAGGAAAGTACCGAGTTTTTTTACAATTTAATCAATAAAAAAAACAAATTGATTAAAACAATAAAACAAAAGGTTTTGTATTATGACTCGATAATGTATCAACACAAAAAAAAAGTATTGCAGCTCGTGGTACCAAATTTAACGAGCAATTAATTTTTTCCCGTAAATTTTGAAGCAATACAAAAAATTACTTCTCACTTTAAGAGCATCCTGTGAAAAAAAAATGTATTACGGAAAAGTGACCCTGTATCAAAAAAACTTGCTGATTTAATGTTGTTTCAAATGAGGTACAACACTTTACTGAATGACCTTTACTTTTGGTTTTATGGTCGATTTTTCATATCAAGATGCAAATTCATTAAATTTGCCTTCATCATCATCAACAGCCTTTCACGTCCACTGTTGGACATAGGCCTCTCTCATGGCACGCCACTGGGCTCGATCTTCGGCCCTCCTCATCCAACCGCTGCCAGCTACCTTGCGAATATCGTCACCCCACCTAGCCGGAGGGCGTCCTACACTACGTTTGCCGAGCCGTGGTCTCCACTCCAGAACACGTTTCCCCCAACGGCCATCAGTTCTGCGACAGATGTGACCCGCCCACTGCCACTTCAGCTCACTGATCCTTTGGGCTATGTCGATGACTTTGGTTCTCTGTCGGATAGTATCATTTCTGATCCTATCCTTCAGAGAAACTCCCAACATAGCCCTTTCCATGGCTCGCTGAGCGACCTTAAATTGGTGGATTAGTCGCATCGTCAGTGTCCACGTCTCGGCTCCGTATGTCATGACAGGTAGGACGCACTCGTTAAAGACTTTTGTCT
This sequence comes from Cephonodes hylas, assembly GCA_030295005.1. Taxonomy (NCBI): domain Eukaryota; kingdom Metazoa; phylum Arthropoda; class Insecta; order Lepidoptera; family Sphingidae; genus Cephonodes; species Cephonodes hylas. The sequence continues at coordinate 8,440,225 of AP025376.1, read as the reverse complement.
TGAGGCATTGCGGTATGGGTGACGAAAATACTCGACGAAGTTTCTTAAATGCTGCCCAACCCAGCTGAATTCTTCTATGGGTCTCCTTCTCGAAGTTGCTCTTACCTACTTGTATTGTAGAACCAAGGTAAACGTACTCGTGAACAACTTCGAGAGTTACTCCGTCAAGCGCAATCGGTTCCGGAATAATCTGCCGGTTAAACATGACCTTGGTTTTATCCAAGTTCATCCGGAGACCGATGCGTGCTGAAGAATTAGCCAGATCAGACAGCATTTGCTGTAAATCTTCAACGGTTTCAGCCAAGATGACGATGTCGTCTGCAAATCTCAGGTGTGAGATGTACTCGCCGTTTATATTTATGCCGCGCCCTTTCCAGTTCAGCGTCTTAAACATATCTTCCAATGCATTTGTGAACAATTTCGGGGAAATAACGTCCCCTTGTTGAGACAAGGAGCAAGAGACAAGAGCTCAAAGGAGCTGTGAGCTCCTCGATGCATTGGAATAGGTTCAGACTGATGGTTTTGTACTCGGACGGTCATAGTAGCAGCGTCATACAGACATCTCAACACCTGGATGTATCGCCAATCAACTTGGCACCGTTGCAAAGATTCCAGAACAGACCAGATTTCGATAGAGTCAAAGGCCTTCTCGTAGTCCACAAAGGCAAGACACAGGGGCTGATTATACTCTTCTGTCTTCTGTATAATCTGCCGCACTGTGTGTATATGGTCTACAGTGCTATATCCTCTTCGAAACCCGGCCTGTTCGGGAGGTTGGAATTCGTCGAGTCTGCGCGCGAGACGGTTCGTGATCACCCTTGAGAACAGCTTATAGACATGGCTAAGCAAGGAGATGGGCCGATAGTTCTTCAATAAGGTTTTATCGCCTTTTTTGAAGAACAGGACGACCATACTCTTGCTCCATGCCTTTGGAGTTCTCCCCGAAAAGAGGACGGAGTTAAATATGCGCTGGAGTTGTATCAGCGTGGGAACTCCGCCAGATTTTATGAGTTCCGTTGTAATTCCATCCTCTCCGGGGGCTTTTCCATTTTTAAGCTGCCCAAGAGCGATCTCGAGTTCGTCAAGGCTGACTTCTGGCAGGTCTTCAGAAAAGTGGCGGGTCAAAATGGCTCTCGGGTCTTCACTCGCGGGTGGGGGACGGGACGCATGTGATGCGTATAACTGACCGTAAAAGTCCTGAATCTCCGCAAGAATCTCCGGTTTAGCAGTAACGACTTCTCCACTATGTTTTCGCAACATCGTCAAATGGCTTCGATTTAGGCCTTGAACAAAGACTTTTGACCCCCGATTTTGCTCAATCGCTTCTTTGATACAGCGTGTGTTCGAGCTTCGGAGGTCACGTCTTACTAGCTTCGAAATCCTTTTGTTCAAGGCCCGCCGATCTGACGGAGCGATAGTAGAGTCTTCACGTCGGTGTTGCATTAGCTGCAGAGATTCTGCAGAGAGTTCGGACCTCCTACGGGTATGTTGCGTCTGACAGAACTTCGTCCCCTCTTCCCGGAGGATACCCACCACATTTGCGAGTTCCTGGTCAATGTCAATCGTGGTTTCCAGGGCAGCGAAACGGTTTTCCAACTTTAATTGGAACGCTTCAGATCCTAGCACGGATTGGAGCAGGTTTGGTCGGAGCGTGGACTTCATCAGACGGGCTCGTTCAAGCTTGTAGTTGATATTTAGAGTGCCTCGTACAAGTCGGTGATCGCTTCCGGTGTTAAACCTAGCGATCACTGAGACGTCTCTAAATATGCGCTTTTTATCGGTCATTATGAAGTCGATCTCATTTTTGGTCATAGTGTCGGGACTTTGCCACGTCCACTTCCGTTGGGGCTGCTTTCTAAAGAAAGAGTTCATTAGGAAGAGCCCTTCTTGCTCCAGGAAGTTGACGAGCATTTGTCCCCTATGATTTCTGCATCCAAATCCGTGTGGTCCTACTACCGTTTCGCCGCTTGTTTGTACTCCCACTTTTGCATTAAAATCCCCCATGACAACGTTGAAGTGGGCCTTAGAGGTGGTATGTAAGGCTTTTGAGATGTCTTCGTACACCATCTCTACTTCATCGTCCGAGTGAGTCGAGGTCGGTGCGTACACTTGGATGACTTTGAGGCTATACCTCTCCGTTAATTTGATCACAAGGTACGCCACCCTCGTCGACACACTGGAGATTTCGATAACGTTGTCACGGAGGGTCTTGTGGACCAGGAACCCGACACCGCCTTGGGATGGTTGGTCTCCCTCCCTGAAATACATGAGATGGCCCGACTCCAGGGTTGTGGTGTCCTCCCCCTCTCTTCGGACTTCACTCAGCCCCAGAATATGCCATCTCATGTTTTTCAGCTCCTCCTCCAGTTGAGCCAGATGCTCGTCGAGCCGTAGCGTGCGTCCATTATACGTGGCCAGGGTCAGACGTTTTTGACGGCCTACCGTAACCCGGAGATTCTTTGCACCCCCTGTCCCGCCGGAACCATGACCGCCGTCTTGGCCAGGAATAGCGGGACTACCGGGAACTGGGGGCCTTTGTGCGTGCTTTGCCATAAGAGGTTATGCCCATAATCGCCACGCTGGGCAGGCGGGTTGGCGATCGCAGTTGTTTCTCGCACCAGTGACGCTGCTCCCCGTCACTGGTCTGTGTGGTTTACGGAACGGTTATACCGCCGTTCTTCGGTCGCCAGAGCCTCGTTCGCTAATCGGCAGGATGCACCACGTGCAGGAGAGGTTGGCTTGGAGCACTAAGTTGGTAGGCACACTCCCTTACATCCCTAAATTTGCCTTATTCAAAATAATTCATTATTCTATCATAAACGGCCAGTTTTTTGTACTTTGGAATGCTAGAACTGTTCTGTTCTTGTTACACTTAGGGTTTATGAAAAGGACAGAAACTCTTTCACACTAACCATTTAATCCATTGTCGAAAAAGTGTCTTAGTTCAGGTAACTAATCATTTTTAGGAAACAACAGGTTCATCACAACTCTGTGAAAATAAACTGGAGCCATCATGAAATAAAAAGAACAATTATGACTTAGAGGTTTAATGATTTTTTTTTTACATTAAATGTTCAAAGTGCCTACCTCTAACCGTAATGCACAATCTGCACTGCCTAATAAAATTCGCACGTAATCGGCGGAATGTACCTGTGTTATTCATAATTCATAACCTAGCAAACTCGAGCTTCTGTCGTAGTTCTTGTTCGGTTGAACATTTAATGTAAAAAAATAATTCATTAAACCACTAAGTCATAATTGTTCTTTTTATTTCATAATGGCTCCAGTTTATTTACACAGAGTTGTGATGAACCTGTTGTTTCTTAAAAATGATTAGTTACATGAACTAAGACACTTTTTCGACAATGGATTAAATGGTTAGTGTGAAAGAGTTTCTGTCCTTTTCATAAACCCTAAGTGTAACAAGAACAGAACAGTTCTAGCATTCCAAAGTACAAAAAACTGGCCGTTTATGATAGAATAATGAATTATTTTGAATAAGGCAAATTTAATGAATTTGCATCTTGATATGAAAAATCGACCATAAAACCAAAAGTAAAGGTCATTTAGTAAAGTGTTGTACCTCATTTGAAACAACATTAAATCAGCAAGTTTTTTTAATACAGGGTCACTTATCCGTAATACATTTTTTTTTCACAGGATGCTCTTAAAGTGAGAAGTAATTTTTTGTATTGCTTCAAAATTTACGGGAAAAAATTAATTGCTCGTTAAATTTGGTACCACGAGCTGCAATACTTTTTTTTTTGTGTTGATACATTATCAAGTCATAATACAAAACCTTTTGTTTTATTGTTTTAATCAATTTGTTTTTTTTATTGATTAAATTGTAAAAAAACTCGGTACTTTCCTTGAAAAACACAAAAGTATGCATAAATTTTCGCGCAATGAAGTTATGGCCATGCTGTAGAAAGATTTTTTGTTGGAAATTACCTCCTTTATCTCTCTGTTTCGTTTGATCCACGACTTTTTGACCACCCTGTATATATACTCAGCCTATCGCCGTCCACTGCTGAACGTAGGCCTCCCCAAGAAAGCGCCAACCATCCCGGTCTAGAGCAGCCCTTTCGTATTATAGTATAGGTATATATTATAGTAGTTCACATTTCTGCATAATATAAATGGAGAGTGTCGTTACTATAATAGTGAAAGTACAAGGAGGTACAAACAAGCCAATGAAGGTACATGTATTTTCTCCACCCATGCAAAATCTCAATAGTTCCTACTTCAAATAATAATTTGTGAAAATATATAATTTTGTAGAGCTTTGCCCATATCAGTTTAGTTACGGTAAGTATTTTGAAACAATTCTTTCAAAAATTTAATAATGATAACAGGCTTAAGCTAAACTTAGTTAAGTTCTCTTTAACCACACTAGCATGGAGGCAGTTTTATCGCTTAATATCCAGCACTAAGAATAAATTCGGCATGCAGTCATTATATCTTCATATTACTAATGATAACTGTTATTCTATTAATTTTACACGTGCTGATCTTTTTTTTTTTTTTTTTTTTTTTTTTTACGAGAGGAAAGCACCTTAAGCTCCCCTGTTCGGTACCTCGGGGGAGGCCCTGAGGGGTATGTCGGGGTCTCTGGCTACGCCAGCATACCGACTAAAACCTCTCGGTGACCATCACGCGCATTTAGGGCGGTTTTACGGCATCTCAGGGCAGAGGTGCCCTAAATGATCCGCTGCCGCCCAGCGCACCGTCCAGTTATGGACCCCTCCAAATTGGGAGGGCTTGGTATGCCCTCCACTTACTCGATTTGGACGTTCACCTTTTGTGAACGTCCGCGACAGTTAAGACGCCACGCCCTCTGCCGCCAATCTCGGGGTTGCTATCATAGGGTACCGCCCCCGCAGTACGCCCAGCAACCCCAGTTTCCCCTGTTAGTCGCCTCTTACGACAGGTAGGGGTAACCGTGGCGGAATTCTTACACCCCCAATCCACAGGGTGGGGACGCCGGATCAGCCGAACTCGGTCACCCGGCGTCTCCTTCTTTGCTGGCGGCGGCGGCGGGCGGGATCGTTCTGCTCACGAACCCGCCCCGCGCTCTCCTTTTGAGACATTACGGTCTCACAAAAGGAGAGCATCGCCTGCCACGACCTCTGACTCTCGACCATGGAGGGAATCACGGCCGACAGTGAGAGGTCCACTCCAATGGCTGCGCGGAGTGCGCTTCGTTCTTCGTCCCAGGCTGGACAGTCCGATAGAGTGTGCTGGGCCGTATCCTCCGGACAGTTGTCACAGTGGTGACACTTGGCGGTCTCTTCTTTTTTGGCCACCCGCCACAGGAACCAGCCAAAACAACCATGTCCCGACAGAACCTGTGACAGGCGGAACGTCATCACGCCGTGGCGCCTGTCCAACCACTGGTTGAGGACAGGGCGCACTGCCGCGACGGTCCACACCCCAGCACTCGGACTGACCAGCCGAGAACGCCACTCCTCCACGGCGGCCAAGCGTAGGGAGGCCCTTGTGGCCTCCAACTCTCTTGGGGCCGGTCGTTCCCCTCGTCGAGACGCCTCCTCTCGCCAGTGGTAAACTGATGAGAGGGCCCTGGCGTCAAGATCCCAGGGAAGGAAACCGGCCAACACACAGGCCGCCTCGTGGGAAATCGTGCGGTAGCCCCTAATCATACGCTGCGCAACTACCCGCTGCGGTTGCCGCAGAAGGGTCACACAGCGTTTGTTCAGGGACTCGGCCCAAACGGGGCAACCGTATAGGGCCATTGACCGCACGACTCCCGCGAACAATCTTCGGCAAGGGACGCCGGGACCTTCGAGATTGGGCAGCAGAGTAGACAAGGCACCTGCTGCCCTTACACGTGCTGATCTGCGTGATCTCTGTAACGTAATTACAAAAATCTTTCCGCTTTCATATTTATTTTGAAGTGGAGAAGAAAATGTAGATTTTTACAGTATATTGTTATATCAATTGTACCATCAGGGATTTCTTTTAACTTTTTTTCCTAAATTAAAAACACACATAAACAGCTCTTCTCAAATAGACGGCCAGTTTATTGCCGTTATTTAGACAGATTACTTTATATTTTTTTATTAAATCACACATGAATTTTCGTGAAGCGTTTCCACACAGCGATTAGTGCAGTACAAACCGTCCGTAGATCCATTTAGATTTGCCCGCCGTTCGCCCGGAGCGCCTGTCCTCCACTGAAACGGCACAAACAATAAAAGCACGCGGGCCGATCTTATCGATATGCTATGTCGCGCCCTCGCCCGCGGCCCTGCCGGACTTTAAGCCGCGGTTCCTGCAATGCGACACACTTCCATGGGATACGGGTTTATATTTTTAAAACGTGGATGTTCCATTGTTTTCGATGTGAAATTTAACGGGTGCGCCAGGTGATGCTATATGTTTGTGTCTAATGTGTCGGTAATTGTAAACGTTTTGACAGTTTAAGTTTGATTTAGACCATAGTGTATTTAGGACTTTGTACGTAGCTCTATCTGGCTATACTATGAATGAAAGTATTACCGTTATTGACGGTAATAAAGTGATTTCACATTCTAAATCACTTCACCCGCCTTCCTTCACGGACACGGAGTATAAGGAAGATTTTTTAAAATTTATTCTGTTGAAATGTTAAAGCACTTCTACTGGCATTTGCGTCTCAATATCCTGGCTTGTTACAAAAAAATATATATTTTTTACTAAATGTTTACCTTTACAATAACTTTTTATAAGTTTATTTAATTACTATATGTATTGTATTATGCCCCCACTAATCCTCAGAAATAGCAATCTATCCATTTCCATAAGTTTTCGACAACCAATACACAAAAAGGCGGGAGATTAACGCAAACCCGGCGGATTTAAAAACCTATTTGTACGTATAAAATATTGTGCGCTGCATCAGCATACTGTAATCACTCGTGCATTGAAACAGGGGCTCGGCCGCTCAAACAAAATTTCAAATTCAAAATACACTCACTGACGCGAGGTCGGCCGTCTGGCCACAGGTTTTTAATACGACCAAATAGGATGGTCGTGCATTATGGAGCATTATGTATGTAGTCTGGTGTTCACCAAAAAGCGAATCATAAGCCCGACGCCTGCTAGATGCGAATCAAAGCTCGACATAATGAGGAGCCTCTATTCACTGAAATTCATGAACAAGCCGACACTGGATTGGACAGTTTTAATGATTTCTTTTTCTTTCGTCTCGTGTTTTCATGTTTGCGCTCGGAAAAGAGTGTAAATAAAATTGGCAATGTACTTGTTTCTACATTTTTCGCCGTATGCAATATTTTGGAACTGTATGAACGGGAGGTATCTTTGTAGGATGGGTAAATTTGTAAGTTTCGTGCCGTATTTATGGCTTTGCTTTCAATATTTATTACTGACATGACAGTGTTACTAGTACAGCTTTATAATGACATAGATGTAGAAAGTATACCTATTATCGTTAACTAAGATTCAAATTCAAAGACACTCATAATTTGTAAGAACCGCGCAGCAATTCCAAATATTGAACAGTCTTATTACGGGCACTGCTTTACTAATACCTACTCAACGACTTCCAAAGTAACCTCTTACAAGCATTTCACATGCAGCTACTACCAGCGCCTTGTTGAACATCCAAGACACAATCACTTTATCACGAAACCCGATATAACGACACTGAAAGGACTATATATGTCGGATGTTATATCCGATAGTTACAAGTAATATACTAAAAAAGTAGTTTTTTTAGTTTATACACCTCGAGATTTGGCTCGGACCTTGCCGTTATTATAACTGATGTGTCGTTATATTCGGTTGTGACTGTAGTTAACAGTAAATTTCCTTGTCTGGTTGTCTGGAAGACATCGCTTTGAGCGATAAGACGGCCGATTGTCCGCTACGTTATGTTGTTTGTTCCGCTATAGTTTGATGTTTTCCTATATATTATGTTTCTATGTATTGATGTGTGTACATGTTATAATAACTTCGAAAAGGCAGAGGCATGTTTCTGGTTCGAATTGGCGACCTCCGAGATTCTCGACCGCGCGCCTGAACTTCGACGCCATCACTGCTTGTATAGCAGTTTCATATCATATCTTTGTTGAAATGGTCTAAGAGTTTATCTATCTAAGTTTCCTATCCAGCATTGCGTAGGTCCCCGGTGGTTTGTTTGAGGAGCGGCTGACCGCGGCGGGGCGGGCCAGGAGGCTGCAATCAGCTAACCGGATCAGCCCCGGCGCAAACACAATTGATAGCGTCCACAGCGTTGATGCGTGGAATACTGCCGACACCCGCGCTCATTAATTACCTTTAAAAACTACGGATTATACTTTTGTTATTGTGTAGTGGAGATGAAGTTGGATTAGAGTATAATTTAAATATATTTTGATACACAAATTATAGGTGAATTTTTTTTTATTACAACTGGCAGTCACGAGTAAGATACGAGTCTAATGTGGGTATAAGAAATTTCGCGAGATTTTTCTGTCAAAACCGAAACCCGAAACAAATATTTGTGGATTACACATGTATTTATCTCACTCCGAGAATCGAAGCCCGCGGTCTCTCGTTTCATGAGCCAGTGTCTAGTCAACTACATCGGGGGTCTCTCAAAATATGTTAATGCTGTCAGGGCTGAGTTCGACTCTACGATTGTTTGTTAGAGGCCGGCTGCGCCACGCGAAGAATTATTTGTATCCAATGGTTTTGTTTAGGTTTTTAAATTGTAAAACATAGGCGATTCTCGAGTAGAGATTCTAGATATCATTTTCGCTAATTCAAAATAGTTACGATTCCGTCGCATTTTGTTTCCACCAATTAAAAGTCCGCTTTAAATTGTAAGCACCGAAAAAAGCCTTAATAAAAAGTAATCTCACCCTTTTCATGACGTAGGCTTAAGTACTCGTATATCAGCATAACATTTATGCAATCATTTCTTAGTTATGAATCTGATATACAGCTCGTGTACCAAGCTTTACGTAGCATAAAGCCGCAGCGAAATCTTTCCACAGAGCAGGGATGTGATTACGTCATATGTACGAGTACAAGTGACATGTGTAGTACGTCGCCTTACGACATGGCACTACAAAAACATAATAAAGACGAGTGTTTGTGAACAATCCTGAATAACAAACAGTGCGGACACGTGCAGTGCACGTTGTGGCTCTGCCTCCTTCGTCATATAAAACAGATTTAATTCATGAGAGTGTTCTTTATTATAGATGTTTAATACCACATCTATATACCAGTGATACTACAACCAAACTTTATCAGCTGTTTTGTTTTCCACGTAAAAGCGAGCTTATTGCAAATTATTTAAATTTTAGAATAATTTTCTGCTTATTAATTATTGTTTGAAAAAGTTCTATCATTAAGCACGAATTAGTAATCAAAACTGGGATTAATAGATCGCATGTCACAGTTAACTGATGCGACACGAAATGCGAAAAGTCTCTCTTAGTTTCTGAGAAGTATGTGAATTGTGATTGATGAATGTAATATGTATATGTGTGTTATTATTATTTTAATCCGTAGTGTATGGTGTGTTGTCTAATGTTAGGTTTATTAAGAGGATATCGTGTTCAGATATTATAACTCTAGTGGAATGAGACTAAAAATTCCCTCGTACTTACAAGACACATAAAACACGAATCTTGTGATCGATAGAATTTGTTTTGAAAGATTTTGAACACGTGTTATGAAATGGTTAAAGTCGGTATTGAGTATGATGATGAGACTTGAATTTGTAGGATGTTTGAAATGAAATCACAAGAGTCCATATTAATTTCGCAGAATCATTCTTTTATATTGACATCTCTAAATACATATTTACAGTTCGATTATACAGCGTATGATATATTTATTGTACATTTCTCATGGTATTAATAAATATCTTTACATTATTTACAATATAACACGTCGTATTCACATAGCTGTTTAAATTAATCAGTCGTTTGTCGTGAACCTATATTTGTTTCTATACATTTTACACTTACACACGAACAACAGCGTTTAATGCCACCTATAAACATATTTATATCAAGCTTGAACACGTACGCAATAAAATAACAAATTCAACATTTACAATACGCTGCACTCTAATCTACGTCAGCTATTAATGTCTACATAACTCTAACAATAAATATCTTTTAAAATGTATCTCGACTATACCTATACTATTTACAAGCTCATTGTATTATCACATGTCAACGCACCCGGTCAGGTGCTGCTACTAAACTACGAACACTGGCAATAGTGTCAATATGGCCGCCACACTGATTTATGACTTGATATCGTACCGTTCGCAATTTTGGTTGACGTGGGGCTAGTCGACAACACTCTGGTAGTTCGCTGCGACGGCGCTTTTAATTCGTTGCGAATGCGCGGCCGGTCGGCCACCGTCGAGTCGGCCGCTTGGACACGTTTCATCTCTTGTAACTCGACGTTCGCAGGCCGCGTCGGGTGGAACGCAGACTTCACCACTTCTATGGGCTCCTCGTCAGATTCGTCAGAGATTGTCGCGTCGTGCATCGAATTGGCTTCCGATTTTGAATCCGCTTTCGATCTGTCCGGGCTGGCGTTTGTCATACTTCTCGGGCTACCGCTCTGTCTGCTGCTCGTGGGTGACAATCTTGCACTAGACGTGTCCATTGATGAGACGTTGCTTTGTAAATGTCTCAATGCGTCGTAAGGGTTCACTCCATTCTTCAGAGATAATTCTGGTGGTAGCGTTTTCATCGCCAGATCAGCTGGATGCGGTGCGAATGGTAGCAGTCCATTTGGTGGTAAAAATGCGCCGGGTGGTGGAATTAGTCCGGCTGGTGGAAGATTCGCCATGGCCGGTGGGAATGGGAACAGTTCTGCTCCCGGTATCGTCACTGGTGGTGTGGTTATTGGAGTCGCTCCACCTGTTAACAAAAGAAAAGAACATTATTACATTGAAATTGTAAAACATTTTATACTACAGCGACTGAGGAATCATTACGTAATATGAAAGACGAGTCCCTCGGGATAGCCCAGGGCGCACGGGCACTCTGTCGATTCCCCGAACAACGGGGTGCATAATCGTACTAAGGATAATGTACAATCTGTAGGCGTTTAAAGGCGGCATCACCGAAAGGGATGTTTTTTTAGTGCGATCGGGAGGGCGAGGGTGCAATATTTATTTATCAGAACACGATGTAGTTCTTTGCGCGGAGTCGGCGGGTCTGTCGGCGGGAGTGTCGGCGGCGGCCGTGTGTCGCACATTAGGATGCAGGCCACGCGCGGAGGTGCTGCTGCAAGCACGTGTGCGCGCCACAAAGCCGGCTCGATCGCGATAAGGAAGCGCACCTATCTCCGCACTCGTCGGACAAAGAGGGCTCGAAACGTGAAATTTTCATTAGCAACAGTGTTGAAAAGTTCTTGCTGTACAAGCTTTGATTCTCGATAGCGTGTAAGAGAAGCTTGCATATAAAAAGGACACGACGGAGGCGCAGATTGGGCCACAAAGAGCTCGGAGGTGGTGCTACGTACATTTCTCTTTTGCACTTTTTCTGTTTGCAGCAGTGGCAGTGCGCAGACCACTTTAAAAGGCAGCGTGGGTGGGAGGGTTGTAACAAGGGGGTAATTTGGTGAGGTGGGGGCCAATATCGCCGTCGCGCCTGATTGAGGTGATTTCTGATCGTTGAATTTGATTCCGTTTTTGCTTTGCTTGTTATTTTTAATTAGCATTCATTTCCTATACTAATAGTTTTAAAATTGCAGCTAAAATTTAAAATCATAAAATTTGTAATCCACGTTTATTACTAGTTCTATAAAATATCGACGATAAACGATTGATATTGTTTTGCAATTAGTGTTTCCTATCAATGATATTCTGATTGAGTTAGGATCGTGTATCATGATATTGATGCACAGGACAATAACGTTGAAAAAGACAAAAGTCGTTGGAATAGAGCGCTCATAAATAGCAGCTGCAAAGTGTCCGCCTACGTAGGTTTAATAAAAGTCCGTAGGTGTTTGAGTACATTGCTCCTCACGTTTCAACGTCGGAAATAAAAAGTAGCTGGTGGCGCGGTTGCCTACATTGGAATAAAATTGACTCCACGCTCTCTCGAACGTGAAGGCGATGCTTTTTTACCCATTTTCTGGGCACCCCCACTTGCCCCCGACGAGCGGACTTCGTCGGGTGGTTATGCCTCGGTCGGGCCGCTGTTGTTTTGCACAGCTCAAGAGCTGTTCCTTTTATTTGAGCCGCTTTTGCGTTGTACGGCCTTGAGGGGAGGCTCTGTTGCGAGCAACATGTTTTTGAGTGTTGTTTGTTAAATCGGGAATTTTTAAATTAACAAATGCTAAATATGAGCTGATTGGGGGTTTCATATTCGCCGAAAGTCGGTTTTAACTGCATTAGGAGCCGCTCTATTTAGAAATCTGTATTTAAATTTTATGTTTACGATTTCTGGGAAAAGATAAATATTGCCCCCTTTGCCGTCTTCGTAAAAGAACTAATGTCCTTCTATAACTAACATAACCAAATCGTCGTATATATTAAACTAATACGTTACCTTTAACAAGCGACGCCTGATCTCTCATCTGCGGTGGCCTGAAGTAGTCAGCCCACGCATAGTTCAGATACGCTGCATCTAACCATCCTGGGTTGAGCAGGAAGGGACTGAAGGCGCCGGGATGTCCATAGCCGTAATCTGAAACCAAATACATCATTAGAAATCTGAATAAGTTAAGGCAAGGTAGACTTATAAAAATCTGATAGACCTAAGTGATTGTTATTCGAATTGTGAATAAGTCATTGAGTTTGCAATATAAATGAGAACAATCTGTGTCTGTAACCATAGAAAAATATGTTGTCAGATTGAGTATGTTGAATAAGATTTCCATCAATAACGTAAGAATGGTAGATGCGTAATGATTGTCGTGGAGGTCGCCGTTCTTGGGCCACGTCCGCAAGCACTAAACTCACAAAAGCGGGCCGTAAAGGCGGCGACACACGGGCCCCGCTCTGTTTACCGTCACCGACTATAACAAGGGTTCTGTATACAAAACGAGCCAGTTTACTACTGCAGTTAGCCGGCTCCTCTGTGCCATACGCTTTTACGACCCTCCACCGTCACGTGGCCTTTCGCCTTTCATAGCGAAACGCTTTTTTATTTGTTTAATCGATAGCCTACTGAAGACACGGCCGGCGTCTATTTTAGACCATTTTACTATGCTTCCAACCCAATCGCGACTCATCACAATCTCCCCGATCAGGTGTATTAGAATTTTATTACATGATTAAACTGTTTACGATCACTTCGTCAACGTTTTGAACTTTGTGTACGCGATACTTCTTAGACACTCTTCAAATTGAGTTTGTTATTGTTTCGCCTAATTTTAGCGTGTTCTGAGCGAGTGTTCTTTTGTTTTTCACGATGTTTTCGTTAACATTTGGAAGTTTACGAAACAATTTATTTAGGTAACTGTAACCCTTCCGTGGGGCGATTAGCGAGTGTTCTGTGAGTGCGTTGCCCAAATCGCGGGTGTTTTAAATTAAGAGCGTGATGGATGGCCCGTCGTGCTGCGAGGGCTGTCACGCCCAATCCCGAGGAACGCTCCGACATCATGCTACCATAATAACGTTCAATGTGGAACTCGGAAATGGGCCGCTCCATTTGTTAATGCCATCATTCAATTAAATTCTATTCTCTTCCGTGTGTAAGGGTTATTCTTATTGAGGATTATGAATGTAGTGCCTTGATGTTGTACAATTTAAGAAATAACTAGTGATAATTGAATGCTAAATATTTTATTTGTTTATTTTTTTTGCCTACACATACTAGAGATTACTACATGACTAGCGAAATAAGTTTAATTATTTGTATTGTATGTTTTTAGCCTCACAAGAATCAAACGTTTGTCGTGAAAATCTCCTCATTTTGATTTAAGCGCGGTTTCTACACCTACTCTTATTTTCGTAACAACATTACACCACGACAGACGGCATACGCAACCTATCACAGCTTATTGTGACTACAAATAAAATTATAATCATCGCGTAGCGGCAACAACGTCTAAATCAATAAAACTATTTCCGTGGCAGTTAATCACTGGCGACCTAAAAATTTTACAATACAAGAATGTGATTCAAGAAAAGCGTCGCGGCCAAATCGGTACCACCGCAATAAACACATGAAAGATACTGAACATAAGTGTCAAAATGGGCATTAAATAACTGTACGTGATGAGATGCGATCCGCGTGTCACTCGTAAATTAATGTGGACGAGACGAGTTGAATAAATGGAATCAGAGTTATGGCTCATAATTCGGCTGGAGTGGCGACGGTGTACTATAACGGATACCGCATTTATAGTGTCTATGCTTAATTGTTCGTAATGTCTTGGTGATTTACTGCTTTGGTAATGGGTAAAAATTGGACGACAGACTTTGTGATCAAAGGTTTTAATGAACGATGCGAGACGGCTGCAAGGGAACTTTAACAAATGATATAATGGTTTGAAGATAAGTGTTGCTTTAAGAATATTTCTAATTATTGAGGGAATGAAAGGATTATAGGTTCACAATAAGATCAAATTATATATAGACTGCAGTTAATAGCCGTCTACTTCAAGGAGGTATTCAAAATTAATTACGAATATTCGTATTATCAACATATGAATACGGACATAAGTAAGGTGATGCTTCATTATTTTCTAATCAAGCTACTTATAATTTCTGTATATTTTAGTTCTAAACGCCAGCATATACAATATTATGTATTCTCGGCCCAAGACGTGGAAAAGTTCGCAAGTCTCGAAGGTACGTGGGCGTGGAAAGTTCGCGATGGCTCAAGTCGGGTGGTTATGAGGGTCGCTGGGTGTGGATGTGGTATTTTAGCAGCTAGCAAGGACATAAAATCCATATTTTAGAGGCGCCGGGGCCGGGGGCGCGGGGAGATCAAACGGGACTTTACGACGCGGGCCGAGATTGTTTACATCTGTTACGCGGCCGACGCCGCACCATGAAACTTGGTAACCGCTGGAACTGCAAGTGCCGCATATTAAACACGCCGATTGTTTCACTCGCCTTAAACTTCTAGAACGTTCTGACTTATGACTGGCAAAGAGTTCGGAGCCGTAAGCAGTTGGATATTTATCACGTTGTGTATATCACTCTTATTACTCAAATCGAGACCTAAATATCTTTACTTCAGGAATAGTAATACAAAGTAATCATTCCAAATTATAACAAGTTATTTCTAGTCTAATTATACCGTAGCGCCTAGGTAAGAGCAATCAAGGCACCCGAAGAATGTGGACGGTAAACAGCCGAAAACAAAAATATCTTTGTTTAACCACGTCAAAGTCAGAAAGCAATTGGGTTGTTTTTATAACAGGCTAAATCTAAGCTTATTTTACTCACTACGAGTTAATTAGTGCGCCGTAACACGACTATTAAGCCAGTGCGCCATTGATCGCTTTATTAGCTCGCTTCCTTTGATGTTTATCGCCCGAGGATGTTAGTTTTTCCGCATACTGTCTTTTTATTATTGGCCGAAGTTTGGGCGCAACCGTTTGTTTAGACAGACGCCTCTCGGTGCACGCATCGCGTCCAAAATAGATGTGTGCTGTCAAAGCTTTATGGACAACCGTTTTGATGATTGCCCGCTATGAATGTGTCGTTTGATTTGACGGTTTTCGAATGGTTGCGTTGCCGCCTAATTTTGTATTGAATGCTCTAATACGATGCGATTGTATAGCGATTTGGATATAGGATATATTTGCTAAGTTAATTGAGATGTATGGACTTGATTTGCTTTTGTTCTCTTTGCTACTATTACTAATATGATCATAACAAATTGAAGTTTGTAGCTTATATTTTGGACTGAAAATTATTCAACCTACTGAGCACATAATACGGTATAGCAATAAATTGTTATTCATTTAGAGTAACTCGATTGAATCAAAGGAAAAATGCTTGTCAATTTTAAACAAAGATGTATAGATTAGTTACTCATTAATACCATCATTAATCTCCAAAACTCTATGATACAGTCCCGTAGAGCTGTCAAACATTCACGGATAAGACAAACGCGTTCCTCCCAACACATTTAAATACGACAATCGTTAGTTTAAAAGCATGTTCGCGTTATAAACACCAATAAACATTTATAAACCCCACGTCAAAACATAACGCACACTCAAACGTTGATTCTTACACTCATAAAAGCAGACAACAATCGTAGTTATTTTCGGAGGGAGAGTCTCTAAGCAGTAATTCTCCGTTTAGTTGGAGATTATTCTGAGTAGGCAATTAATGTCTTCGTGATTCAATGTTTCACACGTCTGTTGAGAAATTCAGATGCAATTCGACATATGCTTTGGGCTCCGGCGATTTTATTAACGGTTTTTTGGTGACTAATTGTGTGGAATATTTCGTTGATTTGTTTTGATTTAACGGTGTAGGAACGAACTTCGTTTAGCAATTGCAGATTTTATTAGATGCGATTATGTTTAGTTCATATTAGATGAAAATATTAAAGCAACTTAGAATTAAAAATACGGTATTTAATGTATGTGAATTTGTTTATAAGATTGTAATTTTCTTGCCCAATGGTGATTCAAGATCATATTTTTTTTTTGTTTTTGGCTGTTTAACAACAAATTTAACGAAAGATTTTTGTTCAATTAAAGACATCGCCAAACACGCGTCTTACATCTCGCTACACACCCAAAGGGTAGACAAAAGCAACAAGTGCATCAAAGTTCTTCCAAAAATATTTCCGATACCAAACCATTTGTATTTGGCACCCGTATGTAAAAACTAGTGCTTAATACATTTGATTCAGAAATAAAACTGGTTTGAATGTGGTCGAATGCCGCGGTGCCGCAAATCGTGCCGGGTCTGCGGGTTGGCGCGGGGCCAGTGAGCGCGCGCGCAACCTCACGTTACTACTTTAGATTCGCTATATATTTTTAATATTTTTGGGAGTATTAATGGAGATTTAGAGGGATTTATTGGTTATTTCGTTTTGGAGAAAAATGCAGTTAGTTTGAACGATTTTTGTTGAAGAAAATTTGATTAAGGAGTAGTTTGAGCTGCGATTGAATGAAGTATTGTATACTTTTAAACTTTACTCTATATGTGGTTGAAGGAATATTTTAAAAACATTTTTTATAAATTAAATATTTTATGTTCGGTTTATATTGGGGATTGATTAATGCGTTTTATGACAATGAAGAAATAGCGGTTGTTATTTGTTCATTCTGTACAAGACATTTAATAAATGCTTTTAAAAATTTTTTTCTTTGTTTAATTGGTATGCAATTCTTTTACAAAATACAATTATTTAATGAATTTTAAATTTAAGGGAATAAGTGTAAAAAATATTATTTTATTAGTTACAATTTTAGGCCTATACAAATGATTTTAAAAGTTTTGGGTATTGTTGAAGTAGTTAATGAAGAGTTAGAAAGAAATATTTTCATTATTAAAAATAATATTATAGCTTATAGTAAGTATTTTTTAAAGTGTTATGAATTAAATTTCCTACTTAATAAAATTAAATTATATTGCAAACTCAACGACATTTTTTAATAACGTGATGTGTGATACTAAACTAATAAATAGAGTTATATTAAATAAATTGTAATACATCATTTTACGACTAATTTCTACATACAAATAACTGAGTGGCTACTTTTGAACTAGCTGTAACTATTATAAAAGTTCTTAAAAAGTTTTGAAACTTACTTTGTTTGGTTCTAGGTTCTCTTGGTCCATCAACTGTGACTTTAATGGCCTTGGAGTATGTCGCCACCTGGCTGGGGAACGTGCTGATGGTGATGGTGAGCGTGAACGACTTGCCGCGCCCGCTGCGACCCACGAACCGCAGGTCGTTGAACTTCGCCACTTGGTTCTTCATCACCGCGGTGCAGTTCCTCAGCTCCGCCATCACATTCTCGTCGTTCCCCGCCTTGATGGTGACGAGGGTTCCGTCCTGCACGTCGTCCAGAGCCACGACCTTGAAGGCGACGGGCAGCGACTTGTTGGACCTCCAGTGGCCCGGCAGCACGGAGCACAGCACGGCCGGGGAGCCGGTCTGCACCAGCTCGCCGTGGCTCTGCCGGTAGTACTCGTGGATGTGGGAGTATACGTCCGCCATGCTGGGCGCCGGGGGGCTCGCGTGCGGCAGGTGCATCGACTTCAGCCTACCCTCAACGAACACCGCACCGACCGTCCACACGACACCGAAGTCCTCTGTCACGCCACTGTAGTCTCTAAACACTGGTGCGAAAGTTTCCAAACACGCGATCGTACGCAAAACTCGCGGCGAAAGGTCGCGTGTCCCGGAGCGCTGGCAAAGTAGTGCGGAGTGCGGGCGCGAGACGGCGTGTGAGCCGAGCGTCTGCACCACTTGTTGGGCGCGGACAAGACGCCGGGCGGGGGACTCGGAAAAATGTAGGGCCGCGCGAGCCCACCTCACCGCAAGCCGAAGACTGACGACGCGCACCGAAGGAGCGCCGGGGGACGCGTGCTCGCCACAACTCCGTTTCGACTGATGACTGTGATACGACGCGACTTTTTCCGATGGTCAATATTTTGCGTTCGCGCGGTCGCCGCCCCCACCCGGGTGGCGGCCCCTACGTCTCGTAAAAAGCGGGAAGGAGACGAAGGGTGCGGGCGATGCGGTGCCGCGGCGGGAACGAGCAGGACGGCCGCGGTCGGTCTCTGCGTTTTTATAAAAATGCTCGTCGGAGTGGGACGCCGCCGCGCCTCGCCGCCTCGTGGGAGAGGGATGGGTGGATTTTTTTGAATCACCGCGGTGACGTATCGCGAGCCGGCGGTAATTAGGCCGCGGGGCGGCGGGAAACCGCGGCCGGCGCGAAAACCTATCAACGAGCTCATGAAAAATTATGATTTTCATGTTTGGAGTCGGCGGGAGCTGGCGGAGTGGCGCGCTCGGGGGACACACGTCATTTTCGCTCAGGAATGCAAGGAATTCCTCTCGCAGTGTTTTGGTCACACGTTCGGCAAAGGCACCCTCATTGAATAATTTAATTTTGTTCCTTTAATTAGCTCAATTTTTTTTATATGGATTAAAAAAATAACTTTATAAAAAAAGCTCATACGAATCGGAAATTTCTTTTATTTATTTAGTATCGTTGATTTACAAAACTCGCATAGAGTTTGTGCATAACTTCCACGTAACTTTATTCACCCACCATTAGCGACTTCTTTTTTCTTATTATTTTTATCTTCAATCATCTAAATCTTCAATCATCATACATCATTACTACTATACTCACATAATTTTCCTACATATATAACTTAATAAGTAAACAAACAAATCCAAAAAAGCCCAAGTTATACGTAAGTCGCGGTACAAAGACGGCGTAGTGCGCGGCTGTGGCGTGCGGTGAGCCGCGAGTCGTGTGAGCGAGACGGCGTGTGCGAGTGGGACGGCGCGACGGGGCGTCGCGGCGGGCGGGCCGGGAAACTTCAGCACTTCCACACACTTTCCCGCGCTTTCGGATCGCAGCAAACTTTTGCCGCGATCTCGGAATAGAATACGCGATGTTTTTTCGATAGACGATGGGATATTTTTATAATTTGTGTTTACTTTTTGATTAAATTAATTCTAAAGCTATATAATGATGAATGAAATTGATCTGATTATATGGTTCCGATAAAAAATATGGATATTTTTCTTAAAATTTGTTTTTTAAACACCATGATAGAAGGTACTTATTAGGTCTATGTGGCTAAAGCAAGTCAAGGCGAGCCCTCTGAATAAGTAAAATATTAGAAATGTTTCCACAGGCTATCTCCCCTATTTATGGTCTAATTTTATCAGCTAAATCACTGACGCTACACTTAGGCGATAATTGAATTAATGTTACAATCTACGACACATTACAATTTTTCTTAATGATCAGCAAAAACGTTAGGTCGAGTAATTGCATTCGAAATCTCACTGTCGGCGGAAGATTGACTCGTCTTAATCGGCTCAGGCGATGGCTTAGACTAAAGCCGTTCTTAATCTTCACTTTATGCAAGTAGCTTGTTGCAAACACCGCTAGGATTGCAATTATATAAGTCGGTATGTCTACGGCAAATTTTTGATTTATTTTAATATAGGAATAAACTACCATATATTTATTTTAGATCGTATTTTCGTTTAATCGTATAGTTTCACTTTTTTTCGCAATAAAGATTAATTAAAACTGGGGTCAATGATATTTTTTTAGGTGTTAAATATATAAATTTAAGTATTAAGTGTTGATATTGTAATAATTTGAGGCGTTGTCTAACTTGATATGTTTAATCATTTAATGTATAAATTACTTCTGGCTTACTTTATAATTTGACGCGCATATGCCATAGTATCATTTTTTTGAGATAGTTTCTTGACACAGTTAGCTGGACATATAATTTCAAATTAAATAGACGGTGAATTATAAATAGCTTTATTTGTTACAGCATGGAAATAAGCACTATACGAGTATTTTCAAATTATGGTAAGTACAGTGGAATGAAAACAGACTTGGTTATAGTCATCCCTTGACATTTGATGTTTCGTATTTAGTAGGCGTAATTACAATCATGTCTACTTAATACAAACCGGCTGAATTAAACAAACTTAACACTTAATTATTGCTTATAAAACAGCTTAGCAAACCATCAATGTTAAAGTTACCGCGGCCTTGCTTTCCTATTTTATACAATAAACAATATCTCTTAACCCAAACAGCCTATTGTTTTATCTCCACTCCGGTACGGTTTTATAGGCCCCGACCAAGTCGGCCTTTTTGACCACCTTATCCCCATTGTGCTGGACACTATTAGTGCGGAAAGGCCAATTTGGGCATTGTCCACATTGGGCTTAAAACTACCCGATGGTTGCGAGTTGTAAAAATACGCACAGGTTTGTATGGGTCCAAATGTTTGCGAATATTGTCGAGTTGTAAACTTTATTAGGTATATGGTTTTATTGTGGAATGTACTGGGGGTTTTACTAAAGGATTTTAATTGTCACTTGTTAAATAGTGGTTTTATGGGACCAAATGTTTGCCAATATTTTTTATTGTTCTCCATGCTATTAGGTTAGATTTATTGTTAGGTAAAATATTAAAATATATTGACACTTGTTTTCAACGAATGAATATTATTATTAAATAATTCGACTGTCGCATTCAATCTCTTACTTCTTACACTATGCTACAGACTAAAGGTACATATGAAATGGTTACTGAAATACATATTTTATATTTCTTAAAAATAATAATGAATGTTATATTTACACGGATGTTAATATAAAGATTTGATGCGGTGTCTTCAATTTTTAATGATCATGTAATTAATGAGTATCAATATTTTTTAAAAATATCCATCTGTCTTTTCGGTGTTGAGTTAAATAAACTGAACTTATAAAAAGATGAGTCTTTAGATATGAAATACCACGTGATCTGTACAGAACATAGGAACTCTATCAACTGTTGAATAAAAACAAAAACTTATTAAAACATTATTTAAAAAAATGGATAAGCAGCAAAAAAGTATGTCACAATATTTAAACAAATTAAAAAAAAAACCTTAAAAATTGGAAAGTCAAACGTCAAGAGCAGTTCTCACAGGGACTGTCATAGAATTTCACTCAATTACGGCAATAAAAATAATATTGTAGGCAAACACGGCATTCTTTGAACGCGGCACCGACAGCTACCGGGCGGTTTGTGCAAGCCAAAAGCACAATGCGTCTGCGCACAATAACCCTGCGTTTCTAAGACGTCCCTTTATTTTGGCCCAAACATTGGCATTGGGTATTGTTGGTCCTTTTGTTGGACGCTCACCGACTTTGCTACATTCAAGGGGCTGTTGTCAATGCCGCATGGAAAAAAAATATAGGTCTCAATCCGACTCGGGAAGAATGAGCTCATCGACACGCATAAAGCAACAATTTATTTTTCGTTTTACCATATTATTTCTTTGAACGTAAGTTAATTAGTGTGTTTATACTGCGTAAATGCTATAGCTACCTGCTTTTTAAATGGATATGACAGGAATACTAAAGATTAGAGAATAGCGACAATAGAGGCTATTAAATGGGTTGTCATGCATCAGATATCATTTTGTGGTGGGCTTTATGTGTTTGTCTACTAGTAAAGGCTTTAAGTGGCTTCAAAAATCGAATGTTGGGTAGAAATCATCTGACATAAATTATCATACCAACTGATAAGTCTTTTAGTCGTCCAGGTATTTAACATTTTACATATTTGTATAAAAACGATACAACCTAAAATGGTTAACAGAATGCAGAGAGCTTACAATGATCTCAAAAGACCTGAGACTAATAAAAAATGACAATCATATGAAGGAAAAAAGAACATTTTGAATTACACTAACAAATAAAATTAAAGAAGAACAAGAATAAGTAACCAAAGATATACGTAGCGGTCTCAACCTTTTTGATGAAAGGAGGGTATTTATAGAAAACAATCGATCGTTACGAGCGTGTTGCGTTCACGTGTGGCCAAATGAGCGGGTAGGTACAAAGTAATCGGTGCCCGCGTCGCCCGGAAGTAACCGTTTTGCATCCGCCGACGTGAAGGGTTAATCGTAACAGTTACAATCGCTTAATTGCAACCAAATGTTGTTTTTTTAACTATTGTATGGTTCAATAACGCTTTTGGAGGGTCCTTAAGTGCGGTGGTTGGTAAGTTGTAGGATGTCGTTGACATTTTTTCAAATTTAATAATTATGAATAGATAATCTTTATCTTTTATTGTTCATTAACGTAGGATAATATCGAAGAAGTCTTTAATGCTTAATGAATATATTTTTAAGTCAATAAGAGCATAAACGATTATTCACCAAAGTGACATGGGCTTATGATGAACTAATATTTTGAACACTTAAAAAAACGCGTAACTACGTTTTTCAAACTTGAATATGTGTGTCTCTGTAAACTGATAACTGTGTACAGTATTATGGGTATGTGATTATTTTCAAATTGCAATGAAAGTATCTTGATAGAGTCTATTTGTCCTTTATCTTGCTTCATTACTAACGATGTGTGTATTTAGTGAAACACCGTATAGTCTTTAACAATCAGGAAGCTTCCAAAGATACCTCATTTGTCCAGTTTTAATAGGTAGTTGAGGGGCTATGAGAATCAGATGAACATAAGTCTTTTAAAATCATACTCCTCCTTTAGCTTTGCCGTAGGTAGACGGGTAAAAACTACAGAATGAGATTTATACATATTTTTCTAAGCCATGCCTAATATGTGCTATAAATATGACGAGAAGCGCAATTCCCTTAAAAAATCCACATATGTCAATAATTAGCAGCCGAGCTCCATTCAAGTTACCTTTGTATGTCCTTCGAAATAGATGTTAAAAAATCAATCAGTTTTAAAAACGGGCGAAAATCGATCAAGTGTTACATAAGTGCTATTACCCCACCATTATTTCGTAACATTTAAAGCCCATTAGGTCTCAAGTACTTTTTAAACCTATATTTATTAAAGAGGGTTTAATCAAAGTGAAATCTCAAGTACTTGTCGCGTAATATACGTTGCACTATCACAATAGGTGATGTTGAATCAAGAAGCCCCGCTGGTCCACTCGAGCCGCAATGTTGCTAAACGTTGACACAAAGCCTGGAGAGGGCTCAAAGACTGGTATGAGCCCAAGACCGAATGTAACTCAGTAATTGGTCACTTGAGTTTTAAGGGAAGCCTTTCCGGTTGGGATGTAGAGTTAAGAATCCGTAGATTTGGCGTGAATCATATTTTTAAAGCGGCATACGTCGCTTAGGGACACTTTATTGAAATTGTTTTAGTCAATTAAATTGAAAATTTGCTTCGGTTATCGCTAGTATTGATGATTTATTACGTGCATTAAATTAATGGATGACCAGCCTGAAATTAAAATTATTTAATATACAGCAATTAGTTCTTTTAATTCCAGGTTTATGACATTGGTTCATTAATTACTATTTTATAATAATAGATAATGTTTAAGGTACTACACCTATTACTAAAAAGGCCTCTTATTAAAAATCTAGCCAAGCAAATAAAGCTTCGGCATCAAAATTAATCTCATAACAGTAACAAAACGAAAATCAAAATTACCTTTAGTACATTCCTAAGTCTACATTCTCCTGCCCTTAGGGCAATAAGTATTGTGCAAATAGAGCAAATCCGGTAAGCGGCCGCGGATGCGTCGTTCAAACTTCTAACATCGTGTACCTTCTGTTGAAACGCGTTCAATTACAGGAAGCGAATTACAAGATTACTCGCCATTCAATACATAATATTTAATTGTCGTAAATAATACTGGCTGTTAAGGATTTTTTAAAAAGAATATTTGCGTTGCATTAGGCAGGAGATGGAGCGAGGATGTAAATAAAATACATTTAATGTAATCCTTAAAGATTATCATTATCAGTTCGTAGCTGTTGTATGTATCGTTCTATGGCTTTAAAAAATGCTTGTCGGCAATAATTTTGTAGTAATAAAAAGATCATATAATAACATAATTATGGAAAATAACTATATAAATAAAAACATTACATTAATAATTTGTGAAGGAAACTATCTGCTTAAAACATAGTTTTCTTTAAATATGAGTGTAGAATTACACCTTTGCCTTTCAAAATATTAGAAATACGTATCTACATAGTTTTTGAAATTTTACTTCAGGCGTGATTCGTGAATTAAATATTGTGGAAGGATTAGTAGGTATCAATACTTTTTATACATTATTAATTTTATATGAAAAATTCAATATTGAATACAACGCTATATACAATTCAATACAAGTTGACAATTACCTTATTGTCCGGAAGCCTTTATTCCAGGTATTTCCAACCTACGTGCGAAGCGCACGCGAATTGTTTGCCAATATGAAAAGAGGATTGGCATGCCTATCGAAAAAATTTGACGTCATAAATCCAAATAATCACAAGTATGCGCGGTGTATGTGTGAAATTCCATAGTAACAGGGGGCGAGAGGGGGCGAGTGGAACTCATTACTGGCACGTGACACGGCCTCACCGCGCCCACT
Source organism: Cephonodes hylas (assembly GCA_030295005.1). Taxonomy (NCBI): domain Eukaryota; kingdom Metazoa; phylum Arthropoda; class Insecta; order Lepidoptera; family Sphingidae; genus Cephonodes; species Cephonodes hylas. The sequence continues at coordinate 8,415,190 of AP025376.1, read as the reverse complement.
CTCCCCCCACACGGTTATATTTTGGCAATGAGTTATTGAGTGCGCCGAAAGCTCATGTGTTAAAACGCCAGTATTAAACCGGCAGTTTGGCTTTGACGAGAAAAAAATTATAAAAAATGCAGCTGCGCCGGCTTTGGTGTTTGTATTCTTTATTTTATTAACGCAGTTTCTTTTGTAGCGTTACGTGTTGAAGAACTTTATTCGCTGGGATTTTTTTCCTTGCTTTTTTATATAAATCTAGGGTTCAGGGCAGGAGGTTGACAATTTGATACTCGTGTAGGTTATAGGTTATTGATCTTCTCTTCAAACATTTTGCACAAACTAAATTGATTATAGTAACAAGTATGAATCAAATATAACCAAAATGCATTTTCTTTATGTAATATCTCTTCGTTGATACTTCGTTGAAGAATAAATCTAAGATTTCATGAACTAACAGATTAAAAATATAGAAAATCTATCATTTAGGTAAGTAACATAAGGCACAAATGTCATTTTTGCTACCGTTCAACTAAGTTTTAAGAAGCGGCCTGGTTGAAATGCGCCATGACGCGATATGCATTAATTCTTAAAATCTTCTTCAAAATCCTTTATCGAATCATCAATGAATCACAATTTGTTTACAAGCTTCCAGGAGATGAACAAACAGACCTAGGTCACGACACAAAACCGTATTATTAAGGGAATACAACTGAACTTTATCTGTAAATAAGCAAAACGCAATAAACCAAGCATACTACATCAAAACGGTACACAGGGCTACAGTTTATCAGCCAAAAGTGTGTCCGCACATCCACATCGGCTTGGCATTGTTAATTGCACTTGATTGATGACGCAATACGAAACGTCAAATTACCCTACAATGGCGCGTTCGGCGACAAAATCTCAACGTTTTCCGCTCGACGCCCGCTTTATTTTTCTAATTGAATCATATGTGATTTATTATTGGTCTGATGATGTATCATTCTTTCAACAGCAGCCGCGGCTCACCCCATGGGCTTGCGGGCCAAATTATCGCTACAAATGTTCACATCCGCGATTTTTAACAGCCCCGTTTCGACCCGACTTCCCCTCGCTATTTTTTAATAAAAAAGTAATCGATTTTTTTTTAGTATTGAAGTGCAGAATACATTGAATTGTGTAATAAAGTTAAAGAGACGCGTGGAACCGTAATGTTGTTATTCTTTACTTTACTTTTTAGTAATAATTCTCTCACGGTTGCGCTAAAAATGTTGAGGTAGGTTTGTTTTGATATTCTGTGGGTAACGTGGCTAGATAGTGTTTCAGATCAAGACTATATATAAAAAAAATAAAAAAAATAACGAAAATATGGTAGAATAAATAAATAATTTATTCTATGAACAAGGTTTTTACTGCATAACAGGAAATTAACTGGTTTTAAACACCGTTTAACGCTACGGGTACATACATTTAGATATAGGTACTCGTATAATGTGCATAAAAATTTTGCCATCAAAATGTAGGCGCAAGTTAAAGTATCGCTTTTATGTAAATGAATACCGTAACGTTCAAACGTTAAAAAGTGTCAAGCATCATAAGTATATAAAAAGTGTCAAGCATCATAAGTATACTTATTAGAAGGTCTCAACCTTGATCTCACATTTGTATTCGATCTGATGAATAAAGATTTTTATTTTTATTCATTTTATAAGTACGGATCGGGAAGTGTGATCTGAATTCATTATCAATATTATATGTGCAATTTATTTCTTTCTACACATAATCTTAATTAGCGCTTAATTGGTTTTTGATGATTTTTTATAGAAGAAAAAATTCTGACACCGATAACAAATACTTTTTACGCTGAAAAATCTTTAGTTTTCGAGTACTGTTTAAAATAAAATATTATACCAATACTTACTTTATTAGAAAACATCCATTATATGCATCGAACTATTTATCTGCACATGATGCCAAATCTTCATATTGTCATGGTAGAAGAATATATTAACAACATTCATAACATACTATCAGTCAACATAAAGTCTGGTGATCTCAAAACAGTTTTTTTAGAACAAAAAAGAAAAACACCTTTTCACACACATATGGAGTGAGCCCAAAGAACTGGCATAGGTGTGCAGTTCGCTCGTGACGTCACACTGAGGTGATTGTACCAGCGGTGTCAGTTGTCACTCTCATCTCATCTTCATAAGCTAAGAGTCTGTTTCCGGCCGGTGCGCGCTTTGTGCCAGCCCCTATTGTTTTTGGAACTACTGACGCGGCCCTGTTCTGATTCCACTATCGACATTTCGTCTAATGTATTTGTTTTTAGGGGAACGCCTTGGTTTTCCATTTTCAAATGTTTTTTTCTTTTTAGTTTCTGCCAGTTATTATTAAGGTTTTATATAGTAAGGTTGTATAATTATATACTTCTTAATTTGAATTTATAGATGCATTTCATAATAAAGTGGGCCGTGGATAACCTAACGCATTTTTATTACGTTAGTACTATTTTTATTTGGTTGGTTCATGTTTGATTTTTTAATAAAAACAAAAAATCTTTAACATTCTTACGAATAAACCTCAGCTTTTTCAGACAAATTCAAAGTCTTTTGGGTGTATAATGTACATTAAACAATAGATAAAACTATGACGATATTTTTTAATTTAAACGATAAGTATTTGTTATTTTTAAATTCATAAAAAATTAAGACGAATTTAATCTATCTTGTAAAATTAAAAAGTAAATTTTATTAGAAACAGATAAAAATACATAAAATCATTTACGACTAATAAGAGTAAGTGAATTTTGAATTTCGAAATTAGTCAAATCTTATTTCTTTTTTTTGTGGAATTGACATGTGTCAATATGATCTTTTGAGTCAACTGTCTGAAGAATAAGTTTGTATTTGGATATGGAGTGCAAATAAATCGGTGTGTTATCGGTTAGCGAGCGTCCCGCGAGGGTTGTCACAATGCACCGTTTCCGCCTCGGCGACCCCCGACAAAACCGGCCTGCGCGAACGCGCTGACACCCCTAATGTCAATGGTTCCGTATGTGTTGCGTGGTTCTGTGAGCTTCATATAGTGAGAGTGCTTTAAATTAAGGGCTGTCACGCTCACACTGAAGTCGACAAAATATTTTTTGATATATAAATGGAAAATAATTTACAAACCCTTTTTCTGGATATGAACAACTGTCTTGTTGCCCGTGGCATAAATTAAATGCTTTGTTGAGTTTGCGGATAGTACGTAGATAGTGTATAATATTCCATCCGTAAATTCTGTAAATGAGTTGGAATACATCTCTGCACACAACTTGATGAAATACAATGGGAGTAAAGGAAATTCGCGAAATAATAATTAGTAACTTGTCAAAATAGTACATACAATAAGCTAGATTAAGTTTTAGTTTTTAAAAATACTCTAAATCTACATCAAAGATATTTTATTACATTCCCTTTACCAATATTGATGGATTTTTAAGTTGCGAATATTTAACTCGAGGCTTGATACTTTTCGTATTCCTTTTATTTCCTATTAAATTTTAATACACAAATTAATATCCTTACACTACATGGAGAGTAATGTTTATATTTGCCTTCAAAGATGCCGTGCGTAATATATTTACAATCTATGCACACCAAAATATTTCATTATAGGCTGATAACATTTTTATTCTTTTTCATAAATGAATTTTACCGGTTGGGCACCGTTTCGTTGTAAACAAAAATACCTTGCACCTTTGTCACACACTACCTTAATAAAAAAAATCAAATTGTACAAGTTTGAAACCGTGGCAGATAAAATAACTAAACCATTTATAATATTAGTGATGTAAAGTACGTGTCAGCCCTAAGTTAATGTGAGCACACGCGGCCGGCGGCGCTGCTCCCCGCCGCGTCATTGTGCCGTCGCCATATGACGTCACTCCTTTGAGCGGGACTTTTGTTTCGCGCGGCCCTTAATTATCTTGATTAGGAGTGTCGAATCTGCACGCCTCCTTTGTTCTGTGTCCATACACGCAGTAATAGCTCGGGAATTCACAACAAATAGCTTTACGTATTTCCTTTACCTATTAATGTGGATTTCAAGTGAAATTGAAAGTCAAAATTATATTTATTCAAATAGACTTACGATTACTTTTAAATAGTCAATTTTTAACTGTATGAGTATCGGAATTTCTTATTCCTGTGGAGAAGAAATGGCGAGAAATATTGCGGGTCTAGGGGAAATGGGGTCGCAGTGTTTCTCGGATAGAAGTACCCGTCATAAAATACTTTCAGGTTGAGATGGCTGTTAAGATACTTTTTTAACGCCAGAATGTATGAGTAAATTGAAACATGTGTATCAATATGAGGCTAAGGTTTTGGTTATAAACAGTCTCCGTTTATCTTTTACATTATAACCATTTCTCGAGACTGTGTGTGCCCAGTAGTGAACATAATAGACAGTTAGGCGTAGATTTTATTATCCTAATATTCCATTTCCTATTTAGGTCTTTTCTACAGTTGGGGAGGTGAGATCTAAAACCATAATTCTGACCTGTGCAAGTTAATAGACTTGACATACTGTTGTTGCACAACCTCCCTAACGAATTATAGAACTTAATCTGTTTACGTGTGTAGCAATAAGAATAAGTTTGCTCATGACAAATTTCTTTGTCATATGTCCTGGGTAATTGGTTAGACACTAGCAATACTCGAGTTTCAAACAAATAGATAAATACAACCAACTGTCACATGTATAGTCCTGAACCCACATTACGAGCCGAGTATTGCGTTGTGGGTATCAGATACTATAAAAGACTTTTGGTCTCACAAACATCAGATCCGAAACAAACATTTATGAATCACACAAACGTTTGTCTTGGTGCAGTGATCGAATCCCCAGTCTTTCGTTTTTCAAGCTTATGTCTAGCCAACTGAGCCAAGGTCGTTAAGTTATAAATGAATGTTAATTAACTCTTTAGTTACCTTAGACGAATGATATCTAACAATTTACGCGACGCTTGGAATTAGCGAGTAGCGATGTGACAGACAGGAGATTAGGCGAGTGAGTTAGCGGTGGTACTTCTATTGAAGATTGCGCAGGCCTTTAACGATTAGGGGACACAAACATTATGAGTCTTCACATGTCAATAATTTATAGGAAAAAAATGATCGAAGATTAAAAACCAAATCCTACTAATTCATAATTGTAACGAAATTTCGTTGACATAGTACCAAGTCTCCCTCAATACTGCTAATGTTTTTATAACGTTTCTTAGCGTTTGATATTTGAATACGTAAATATAATGAAAAGATTGCTACGTAATTCTTTTATCTCTTTTTCGTACCCTATTTTCTGCAACCTTAAAGGTGTACGCAAAGCACTCCAATCGTCAGTTTTTACAGATTTTAAGTTCTAAGTAGCATGATGTGATTCCATGCCATTTTTCGAACCCTGCATATTTTCTATTATTATGATTCTATTAAGACTTTTCTAATTAAAAGAAGACATCTCTGCGGCCGACACGAGATCCAAACCAGGGTTGCTCGAGCTTTTGCCGCTAAATGTATCAAATATCTTTGTGGTAAAAAAATCTCGATAAAATCAAAATTCAACACATATTCTAGCAATTCAGAATAATGAGGGTAATTATTATAGCATATGGTTATTTTTAAAATAAGTACCATTATGCCCGCTGTACTAATCGATATTAAACAGTGCTATTTGAATTATAACAAGCGCTTAATGTTTTTAAGTAAATAATTCATAATTATATCAGACAATTTATAGATATAAAAAAATCTAAAATGCGCAATTTTTATAACAACATCGTCCTTCATCATAAAAATGCGTGATAATTCATTACAAATACACAAAAAGCTTCGAAAAGTCATTCCTGTCTGGGGTTTGAACCTGCGACAGCCGAGGCTTCAGCGGCGCGTCTAACCCCAAGCAAGTTCTGAATCGCGGTATAGAAATTTGCATAGACTTTTAAGTTATAAGACGACAATTTTGTATTTCGAACGGGAGGTCCGTAGCTACAACGGAAGCCGGTGCTGGCGGGGGGCCGGTCTAATCCCCGCCACTGGAAGATGTTGACTTATGAGCTGAGTAAACTGAATTAATATGTGAAACATACAAAGTTAAACGATGAAAGAGATCTAGGTCTCAACACCACGTTAGTAGCTAATATGACCTCCTTTTTGTAGAAAAAAAAAAGTAAATAGTCTTGTATTTTTTATTATTAACGTTTTTAAGTTACTTCTGTTATATGCTGAGTTTTTAGAGGTGTATAACTTTTTTCGTTTTCAAATTTTGTATTTTTAGTTGGTTGCTTTTGAAAGAGAAATTATAAAAACATTTTGTTCGGCATCTATTGATCTTTTTTTGTATGATCTCAATTTTTAAGCGATGTGTTTCATCATTGTTTCATTGCGTACTGCGACTGAACACATACATACTTACATAAGAAATTGATTTTTGAATTCTACCTGTAATAAACTATGTAAAAATCTATGCAATAATTTAATAAATAAAAAAAACCTTTAAAATAAAGGTAATCCGTCAGCTGCGCGACAGTACGTTTTACAGACACAATAAAATGCTAATAAAGATATAAACTGCAAGTCTCCTGTGGCTAACCTAATAGCGTTTGCTCTAATATGGGTTTAAACAAATAAAACCCGAGGCCCGTGATATACAACCTTAACAGGTGGATTAACCGTTTCTTATGCGGTGTCAGCTGGGCAACCTTTGAGTAATTAACAACGATTAATTCAACCTGCTGTTTAGGATTTTTTTGTGCCCTTCGAAACAGTTGATGCTTGGAATGTGTTGTCTTAATTAGTATGAAAGATATTAATTTTTTATTTTGTTGTGTCAAAATTATTTTAACTATCAGGCTCGTGATCTCGCGGTGGAAGCATATGTCGTGATATTTAGGGTTCCGGATCGGGCAAAGTCTTATTGTTTTTTTTATTACAATCCTTTTAGTTGTAGTAAGTACCTACAGGCCCGTGCTCAGCAGTGGGGGGTATACGGGGTGATGATGATAATGCCGGAGTCAGACAAAATGGCCGAAAACCGCCAAAAAACTAGCAATATCAGAATTTAGGTTTATTGGTCTTGAAGTTACTATTTGGGTACAAAATATGTAGATCCATCTATCACAACTCACAACATCCACTGCTAGCCATTTGCCTCCTCTACAGGTGAATATCCTTTTAGGGTTTTAGTCGGTGTGGTGGCGTAGGACCTTGGTTAGAAACCCAACACGGTTAAGTGGAAAACATTTGTAGGTACCAAAACCAAACTGTAGGTACCAAAATGGGAGCTTTTTTTTTGTTACACGTTAATTGTGTAATATTAAGTTTATAATTGCTTATTGTCGGTTCAGGATATTCCCATTTATTTGACAAATTGCTCTTAATAAATAAGGATTTAAAGATTATAGATTATTTTTTTGAATTTTAAACCATGCTTTTAAGCTTTTATGGAAGTACCGCCACTACATAAAATATATTAGGTAAAGCTACGGTGATAGCAAACCCATTGGCGTAAAAGAAAATGCCGACAATAAATAAAAAAATTACATATGCCATACAACCACCGTTATTAAATGTATGTGGTTTGTACGAATAGCGTCAATTTTTTTTATTTTTCGTCGGGATTTTTTTAGCGCCAATGGTTTTGTAACCACCGTATTACCGGCCTAAGTTTCCGATAACGGTCTGAATATAATTATATCTTAGAAAAATAAATAATATAAAGAGTAAATAAAAGGTTGGATATAAAGCGGCACATATCGGCATCAGTCAAGTGTATCGGAAGCGGTGTCGCGGGAAGCCGACACCGCACCGCGCTCGCTCGCATTACACATTGTCTAGGAGATAGGGAGCTCGCGGATTTATTTACTATTAATAAACTTTCTCAATGGTAGAGGAGACCCGTGCCCAGCAGTGGGACGTATGGATTGATGATGATGAAGTATTCGCAACATAGTAAAAAAAAGTTAATTTATATTTGGGTATTGTAAGAATTACATGTCTTAAAAAACAATAGCAGTAAATTACCAACCACCACATTAATGTTATAAGATGTACAAGATTGGTTGATGTGTGTTTCTACAGCCACTTTTGAGCAGAAAAAAATTAAGTCCCCGGGGAAAGCATGCTAGTATATTGACGTTATCAAGTACAATTGTAGTCTCTGAATTGCTTATTATTATTCCTTGACTTGACATCCTTTATTAAAGCAAATTACAAAAGTCCTAATACATAATACACGCAAGGCGAATCACTAAGCACCTGTGTAAAACTTATGATAGTCTAGTCATAGGTTCGACATGCTCGGTGTGGTTATATTTTCTTTTTAGCCCTATTAAATTGTTATGTGGGTATGAAATACTTAAAAAGGAACAACCTGCAGCTCTTAACCGTTTATTGTCTCCTAGTCTATATATCTGCTAACTCAGCTCAAGATCCTATCAGTGGCGTCAATTGCCCGTGCCAAATGCCACTTCCCGATCCACATTCTTCCCCCTTACCCTGCCCCCTCACGTCTGAGACGTTATCTGTGCAGTAAAGGAAAAAGTGCGAGCGTGATCGAATGCTTCCGCTGATTTCATGAAACAGATAATCGGTGTGGCTACGTGGAGAAGGGAACTCAAAAATGTGGAAAGTGATCGGTTGTTTTTGTTTGCTGGTCTAGCATGATAGTTATAATTAGTTCGAAAATGAAACGCATCACCCTAGGTTCGACTGTTAAAGAATGCCATGCTAGGCATTAAGTCCACCTATACAATTTGTGTAGAAAGTGTGAATAAAAAAATAAATAAAAGAAAACAAATTTTCTTGATTCTTGATTACCTGTATTAAGCAGTTTTTTAACATTGTTATTATAATCCAACGTTTAGCTGAGCAGTGTCGACTCGAGGTTAGATTCACAGTTGAGAATCTTGGCGGTCGGGAGTTAAAAACCCCTGACTTTTTGAAGTTACACACATTAATTCACAATAAACTATTATTTGCTTTAATTGTTAAAGAAAATATCCTGAGGAAACCTTAATAAAAGTTCTTAGGAATTTCTTAGGTGTGTGGCCTGCCAACGCGCACTGACCAGCGTGGTAGCCTAATTGTAACTTGTAAGGCTATACCCTCTGAATGGTAGCAGAGGTCCGTACCCAGCATTAGGATGTAAATGGGCCGATAACATTGATAACTCCCAGTCAACAATTGAAAAACCTTTCCAAACTCGCTTCTTCCGCCTCAAGTAAAACTACCAAAAAGACCATTAATTCCAGTGACTATTACCACTTCCCTCTGACAGACAGTTCGAGGCATTCGCGTCCGCGTCTACAAGAACCGATTACCGTTTCACGGGTTAATTGTGATGCGTTTAAACAAAAACTCTGAATCGGCCTGCTGCCGCCTAATGACCCTATAAACTCGAAATTACACGGTCCGTTTGGCCGACCAACCGTTGTTCCCGTGTGGGTTCATTGCATTTCCTGAAGTATTTCTGTGTATGCAAATACGTATTGGTTTTATTTTTTTACTTTTATATCCACCAATATTTGATGTTATCTTTGTAGGCTGGAATTTTATTGGTGAGCTTTAGAAAACAGATTTTCTGGGTTCACAAACACTCATATCCAAAATAAATATAAACAGGTCAAATAAACATTTGTGTCGATGCGGGGATCGAACATGCGATCCTGATTCGCAAGCTGGTGTGTAGTCAACTGCGCCATGAAGACTGTTCGATTAAAGCCTTACACTTATAACTTACTGTGTAATTACGCAGAGGATTAACTTTTTAAGTGTATCGTGTCTCATAAACAAAACTATATAAAAATAATACCTTAATATTTTGCCTACCTATAAATTTTATCTTTGTATCGCTTATATGGGTTAGTAGTAGGAGAATCATTGGTAAGAGTTCTTTCTTTACAAGCTTGATTGGTAGTGGCTTGATAATTCTTAATTATTTTATTAGTTGGCCTTTATCGCATATTTTTTTTCAATCAATCAATCAATCATCAGCCTATCGCCGTCCACTGCTGAACGTAGGCCTCCCCTAGAAAGCGCCAACCATCCCGGTCTTCTGCAGCCCTTATATTATTATATTTCTTTTACAATACATAATTTTTAGCCATTTTTTTCAACATAATCTACAACTTTTTTTTTTCAAATTTCACCGAGCCATCCAGCCAGCATTCATTACACATTCAATAAGGTTACCCAATCTGCCGAGTCCGCATTTTCCACGAAAAAAAAATCTAATATAAAATCCCACACGTTAACATAATGTTCAAGCAAATGGAGCACGGCAGAGCTATCGCATATTGAGAGAGGCATCCTCCGTGACAAAGTTGTTTTATCTGCGGCGATAAGGTCGGGATCCATTTATTCGGGATCGGGAGCGCCTGAGTGGGTGCCCGCGACGCAACCGCGCTCGGTCGCATGTCTTTATGATCCCCTGAGACGGGAGCCACGGAGCTACTTACGGGCCAAATGATCAGAGTAATTCGCTTTTTTGTGCCAGGGCTGTCGGTATGGTGGTTATTATTTTTATGTGATGTGTTCATTTTTGGCCTGAATTGTCATATAGGATTGGTTGACGCTAGGATATGCTAAGTAGGTATAAAAGTGATTCTTAACCTCGACCAGTATTTTGTTTGATAAGTTAATTTTAATACACAGTATGGCTGGCGATAATTATAAAGAGACCATTACTTAGAAGAATTTTGTCAAGGCTTAGCTCATAACTCAGAAACTCTGGTAAAATGTATAATGTATCTTGGCACTCGTTGGTAAATGCTATTCCAAATATAATTAAACAAAAAAAAAAAAAACACAAATAAATAAAATACGAACCGAAATAGGGTAAAGCGCCCAAATGCCGTTACCGGGAAATATTTAAATCCAAATAGAAAAATCTAACCGGATTTCCATGTGGTCAGCGGGAAAAGCGAAACTGAAAAGCGATCATCCGCCGAGTGGAAGAGCCGCCGCGAGTTTATATCGCCGATAACGAAGCCTAGTGTATATTGGGAAAAAACTACGGCGCCCAGAAACGATTGCTCTATCCAAAGCTTTTGTGCAAGTTTTAGAACTGTATTTTCCAACAACCAGTTTAGTTACGCGGGATTTCGCTGGGAAACTTTCTTCGAAATTGATAGTGGTTTGGCGCGTTCGTAAATTATGTAAATAAGGTGTTATAAGTAAGGACTGTAAGAAGCCATGAAAAAGAATTTATTTTTCCCTTCAAGCTAATGCCAAGAACAAATGCACCATGCATACATACATACCTTACCTCAAACCTGTATTAATTGACTAAAGGTAGAAACAGATGCATTTTAAACGCTTAGGTACATTTCGCCAGCCGAGCCTATAGCCATTTTCCAAGCATATTTCTAGATTCTGTGCTACTACGGAGAGTTTCCTAATGAAAGACTCAATAACACTGCCTAACCCGGGAATCGAATCTGGGTCCATCCAAAATATACATACATTTTTATTACTTTGATACCCAATTCATATTGCAGTTGAAAAATTAAGCAGCCGTAAACGGTAAGTCACAGGAAACGTCAGTAATACCTCAAATGAGTTCAATAAAAAAGCGTATATCCGTTAAATTGAGAAGGCTTCGGACATCTGCAGACTTGTATAATAAATGTTCGCTTCACTTATTCGCCGTGTTGCATGCTGATATGGAAGTTAATCTGTCAGAGTGACGAAGGTCATGCAGTGGCTACGGCGGCTAGCGCGCACACAAATTTTATTTTACTTTTATGCAAAACGTCAGAGGGTGGGTGTAGTATGCGTGACTTTTTGTTATTATGAAGACTGATTGCCAGTCGTTTTTAGGGCCTTGTTTATAAACGGCACCTACTTATAATTACTACTTAAACGTATTTAGCCTCGTTATAAGTCATTAAAGATTTTAAAGTTTATATTACTGACGTACCAAACAGCTGTAAAGTAAAACCCAAAAAATATTCGATTAATTTATAATTATTTTAATGAAGAAATTGTAGGGTTTATAGTTTCTTAAACAGATATTTAATACTTATGTCTGTCGTTAATTATAGCTAGGATACCAATAAAATTGCCACTGCGCTAAGATACCGCATAAGTGTAACTACTAAGCAAGATTTGGTAAATAGAAAAAATATGTTTAGAATTCGAAACATACAATTCTAAAAACATGTTTCTACAAATATAGCTGACCATTTTTTGAGCGTCATTGTTGCGCACCGGATCAGTTTTCTACTTGACATGTGAATGCGTTCTCGCTGGTCGCAACGCAAATCCCGAACAGATGTTTATTCAGCGCATTCACAAAAATTATCGCAACAACAAAATCTAAATCCATACACCATAACTAATTATATCCACCGTGTAATAGCGTATCGGATACGAGGCATTGTTCAACGAGCGCCATTGTTGCCATCCGAATTACTAACCTACTTTTGGGGAATTTTCTGCCAAAAAAGCCTCGTCGAGATATCACGCTTTTTGGTTTTGAATGGCAGTTATGTTTCCTTTTGTCGGGCCGGTGTATTAGCGTGCCATATTTAGTTTCGCCGTAGAAGTTGGCTGGAGACCGGCCGGCGCGGTGCAACGCTCCGTGGTCGTATTACAAAAGTTTGACGGCTGAATCGGCCGATGGGGGTATCGATTTAGCTCGACTGCACACGATTAGGGATTGCAATCCAGCGGCGTTTTCAATCCAGCGGAATTTTTGCTGGATTGACCTGAATCCAGCTGGATCCAGCGCGGATCCAGCAAAACGTGGAACGAAAATAAAAAGACGACATTTTTAAGACTTTTTTTTATTAATTTGTACTTCTTACGATAGTCTTTGAAATCTTCCACTCATTTGGTGATATCTTATATTAATTTGCTTTGGTTTTTTGATAAGTTGAGATCGAAATAATCAACATAAAATTAAATAACAAACATATAACCTTATATTCATATAACATTTAAGATAATGTTTCTAAGTAAGCACTATCTTATTAATTACGCTTATGTTTAATGATAGGACGGTTAATCAGTAGCAATCAGTCTCACAAATTCTTTTAAAATTAACTTAATTAACATTCTTTTAAAAAAGGACCGTAACAATAACACTATTTTAATTTTCAATAGTATTTTTGTATCAAACAAAAAAAGCTTTGAAATAATCTTCTCTCCGCTCGTTAATCCTTAATAATTAAGCAGTTTAAAGTCTGAAGATAAGAGACTACTTCTTTTTTTGAATTCTTTGAAAGTAAGACCTTAGAAAACAAATTTTATCTATAGTCTTATCTCCCAACCTGCTTCGCACAGAACTGCATATGTAGCCGGCTGCTGACAATGCCCTTTCTACACTGGTCGGTTTTAAGGTCATTAAATACTCATAAACCATTGATAAATGTTCACCTCGCACTCCTTCGCTCTCATAAACGCTCATTTCTTTTTTCAGGATCTTTTTGTAATCTAATTGACCACTTGGCTTTTGTTTATTAAAGTTCTCCTTCTCTCTTTTAAGTTCTATCTCAAGCTCTAGCTCTAAAGTCATTTTAACGGGTTCTGCGTCATCATCTACACGATCTTCTTCTATCGCCATGGTATCTTCTTGCAGCGGCTCTACAATATATTGTTTATTTACTCGTTTTAACAATGTTTTTATCTCCTGCCGCATCGCATTCTTTTTTGGCAATGGAAAATAGCCAGGCTATGGTGACAGAACGGCAAGTTGCCGCGCCGATTTGAAAATGGCGGCAACTCAAAAGTAAACAATAGAAATTGATACGTTTGCGGATCCGCATCGCTGGATCAAGATGTATGCTGGATCCAGCATGTTTAAAAAGGCGCTGGATCCAGCAGGATTGCTGTATGCTGGATCCAGCAATTGCAATCCCTACACACGATTCAGTTTGTTTATTTTTGCAAAATCGGACGTATGTAGGTTTTCGGGTTTGCGGTGTGTCTGTGTTCGGTTGTACGTGGTCTGTTCGAATAAAAATTCTTCGTGTACGTTTTTTTAACCGGTGAGATTTTTCTATTTCGCGTGTCAATAGACGCGGGATTTTCCTGTTGGTATTTTTGTGTTGAATTTTACGAAACTGTGAAATGTTTCCTGATACAAAAGTTTCGCGCGCGCTCCGTTCAATATTTCCTCGTTTGTCGTCAGATGCTTTTTGGCGGCCATTTTGATCGTTTTATATAGCCGTATAGCTTAATAAATATGGCAATTTGGGCAATTAACATAACGCAATGTCCCCCACGTAAATAAAACTACGCGATGGATAAATTAGTTCGGTTTAAAAATAACTTTCGGTAATTGCATTCTCGTGTAAAACTGAGAGGGTTCAATTCCGAACGCGCGTTAATATATTCTACACTACTTAACTACGCACAAACATGTTACTGAATAAGCAGACTGATCAGGGGACAACCATCAATTAACTACATTTTTAGGTACAGTTACATAGGTATTTAATTCACATCAGAAATCCTCAAAAAATACTTAAATGCATTCTTGATTTAAGTATGTATCTGAGTTAAATTAAATGTTTAAGCTAGTGTTCATTTAGCCATAATCATTTATAGCTATAATACAAATTAACCATTTTTATTTGCACCAGGCTGGATTTAGATTGACTATTAGGACTAAAAACAAATCATTTCTTCTTTAACTCGATGTAAGAACATATTATAGTAAATTCTGAAATGGAATGGATTGTGTAAAATCGGCTATTTAAAAAATCTTAGTTTTAGGTTTTCTTTAAAGCTTCATAGCTATAAAGAAAACAAAATGCTCATGCATTTTGAGTGCAGTTTTAGCCGTTTCCATATTCACTTTGGTAATTTTTTGGAGGCTATCTGAAGAATGATGAATGTCAACAATAAAACTAAGTCTCAATTAAATGTTACTCTCGTTAAAATTATGCCACCATGTTCGAAATGAGATACTTATGGCTAACCGACAATGAGGCAGATTTACATAAGTCAATTTAAGTTTATTATATTTTACACATTTACTTCATCATCATCACCATCATCAGCCAAAGGACATCCACTGCTGGACATAGGCCTCCCCCAGAGACTTCCAAAGTGTTTTATCGGAAGCGGCCAGCATCCAGCGGCTTCCCGCGATTTTTAAACATTTACTTATTTTACAGATAATTACGAGAAACTTTTTCTAAAACTGAGAGAGTTAAGGCTTTGGTGGAGCCAAACGTACCTAGTGCGGGTTAGCGGTAAATTCTAAAATATAATACATTGTAATAATTTTTGGATTAAACGCACCACGTTTGCCAACACGTAATCATAGTGACGGCTAACCTTCGCAAACACAGACAGAGAGCGTGTTTGTGTTCTCCGGCCACTGCGTTGATTTAATAGTCGACGTATAAATCTCTTCGTATGCAAAAGCTTCCACAAACACAGCTAATGAACGCACGCTGGCCTGTCTACCTGAATGACGTAATTCGGTTACGCTGGTGGCCAGTGGCGCTTTTATATATTTTTATAAATAAAATCATTTTTACCGAGTCACGTTTCAGTGAAATTTTGTTACGCAATTTCATTATTTTTAGCAAAAATATTCGTGCGTGTAAATTAGATGGTTCGGTGCAGCGGTTTTTGACGTTAATTTTTGTTAATAGTATTTGCATTAGAACTGGTATTTTGGTATGGTACGTAGGTGCTGAAATTTGTAAGACGAATACACTTTTGTCGCGACATTTTTAGTTATACCCGATTAGGATGTTTTCATGATTAAAGTCTGTCATATAACCTAATCGCTTGACCTCGGTAGGTCTTCTTTCGTGGTATGTGTTAAATTTAAAGTCCGATTTTATTGAAAACACTGTCTCATTACCCTGTGTGTGTGGTGAGTCTTGATAACGGCCGAAATAATAATTAGCAAAGCATGAGTGTTAAGTACTACTTTATCCCCGCCTTAAGTTATACAAGCATGTAAGTAATTATAATTTTGCGTTCGCATTCAAAGTACATATGCAGAATTATCTCTCGTTTCGCTGTATGGGTAATGTTGTCCTAGTTGTAGGAACACGATAAGCAAACTGTTCCAAAGCTTGACTTAGAAATAAAGGAAAGCGCATACGAAAAATGCTATTTTATATCTGAGCGAACCTGGATATTTTGAAAGCTCTTTGGTATAAAAAAATTATGTGTCATTAATCTGCGCGTCTGACAAATACCTGTCATTTTAAAGCGCTAACTTATAAATTACCTACCAAACCAGGGCACTGCTAGATTTTTAAATACCTGCTTACATTACGTACATATTATATTAGTAAGAAGAGCAAGAATTAAATACCATTTTTATACAAGGATCTCACCTACCAAGAGAAATTCTATGAGAAAAGTGTTATTTGTTGCCCATTTTTTACCTACCTATATAAAGTAAGTAGGCAACTTATCTCCATCACTTTCAATTGTAATAAACCTATTAATTATAAAATACACGACCAAAAACAGAATCATCAAACCCACGAATGTACAAAAGTAGGCACAAAACTAGTAGTCACGTAGGTACTACATAAAGCGCATGAGTATCTGTTTAAAACAGTTTTTCACTGGCTACGGCGCTGTCGTTGTAATTCACTGACAAACGCATATAAAAGAGTCGCGTCGCTGACAGAGGCGGCTGTGGAGACGTTTGAAATATATTATTACTAAATATTTTTACGCAAGTAGATGCGCAGGAAACATTATAATATTAGTTATAACTATTTATATGTATACTAATTCAAAAAAGTAAATTTCTTGACTGTAATATATGTATTAAGACTGTTGGTATAAGCGTCTTCTTATTATTCTCTAGAATATCCAGGAGAACCGTGTTGTATTAGTTACAAAACTATCTCTGTATATTTGGTTCTAAACAGGCTCTAATAAGTATCTTATAATCTCTAATACCACTTTGTCGTGCTCAAATGTGTGATTGTTCAAAGTTATAATACAATTGACGTTGAGTTCATACTCAACGTTTAAAAAACCATGTATTACAAAATAGTTATTTCTGTTGTGAATTATAATTCTTTTGGGTATTTGTTTGATGAACTGTCTGCGCATGCGGTGGCATCATGTATCGAATCGGTCACTTATATGTAATTTAGTTGAAGAGACCGATTTTTGAGGTATGTGACACTCGAGAATGGGTTTTTCTCGTAAAGACTAATATTCCCGATTTGTTTAGAATATTACAAATTTCTAGTATTCTGAAATCTTCTAGTTTTTTTATTATTAATTATACATAATTCTGGATTATATTTTATACGCGGTTTCTAAATAATTTATATGAAAAAGTGGGATGCAATATGTAATAGACTGTTCTTACCAAACCTGATGGGCTCTACCAACGGTAATATTTAATAGACTTGTCGCTATTACGTTGAATTTTAAACACGATTGGCAAAACATAATTGCAGAAGTTGCAGACGTTAAGCTTATTGTAGGTAATCTATTTGTTTGCCTGTTATAGTATACTTATGTGCTAAAAGGTAGCAAGTAGCTTTGCGTCATAGGCGTCTACGTAACGACAGATGTACGTACGTTAGAAATAAAGAAATATTCTGCAGCGGTGGATCTCAAAATAACGGTGAGAAATCTATGGATGCAGACTTGTTTCTGGAAGTCACTTATGGAATCTTAGCGAGGCTGCAAAATATTATAAATATTCGTCAAATAACTACTCTCTACTAACTCACAGCGTTACATATCGTTACCAAGTGGCAGCAAAGTAAAAAAAAAATGAAATTGTAGTGCTAAATCTACTCCGTAGCTCTTTGTGTTCTGTGTCAGAGCGCCGATCCTCGTGGGAGGTAATTATGCATGGCCGCTTTTTAGCGCGTCCACTAGCGAATAAAATATAAAACGACCCACAACTAATTATTTCACGTTCGGTTATACATACGCACTTTGTAGTTTATTTGTATGTCTTATATAATTGTATACAGGTGTTCAAGAGCACATAAAGTGCAGTGAATATTAGCCCTGATGACTAGAATTATCACTTATAGTTGCAAAATTTTATCCCCATAAAGTTGTCAGTCCAATGTCTACAATTATCATGTTTGTAAAAATTATAATGCGAAAATTCACAAGTATAATATTTCTCACATTATTGACGCCACAAAAAATAATATTTCACAATTGGAAACAACTATGTACTTATAACATCTATTTCAAATAGAGGTGATAAAATAATAAATTTCTCAGAAGCGATCATGACGTGCATTGTAATTTTTGACACATTTGGAGACTATTATTTTTTAAACCATCAATTTAAATCATTTAACAAAAATATCCTTTTATGAAAAGTTTTGGAGATTTGAAGTTCATTAATACTCTTTGTTTTACGTTTTGCGTATAATGTAATATAAATTATTTAAGCAATCGAAAGAACATTTCTACGACAAAAACGACGATTAATTTACTTTATACCTAATTACACATCCTTATTAATATACATAAAAAAGTAACTAAACATTAAAATTATTTAATTAAAACGCCACCTATCTAAAATAGGCGGAACTAGGGAGCTTTCTTCATAAGCTTATGGAGCTTTCGAATGTTTCCGCCGCACGGGGAGGGCGCTACGTGTTTTTTTCGACGCGGAAAGTGGACAAGTAGTTCCGCCCCGCGTGTGTTTCACAACTACGCCGAACTTCCGACACTCCGCACTCATGTTTGTATGTAGCTAATAGCTATTATGGTTTAGAAATGATAGTGTGTAGGCAGTATAGTAACTTAGAAAATATGAGATTGAATGTATGAAAAAATATAAAACAGAAAAGTATAGTCCTAGAGTTGTTTTTTATTAGGAAGACTATAATGCGATCAAGAGCTCCCAGATTCGAGTCCCGGGTCTCGGTTTGATTACTAGGGTTTTTTCCTTAGGGATTGTCAGCAGCAGCACGGAATCTGAAAACAAAGTTTAAAACGTAACATATTCGCTCCCATTACATTAAATTAACAGCTGGTAAACCATAACGTTATATTAATTTCCTTGGGGTCTGTCGAATCATGTATTTCCTTTAATTTTTGAAGAAAAATATTATTGTAATTTATTTTTCTAAATCTGCAGAAGTTCTTAAATAACACATGTAATGAAGGATTTGTAAAAGATCAAAATGTCTAATCGTAAATCTCTCTGATATTAAAGTTTTCTCACGAGATTGTTCAGATGTTTTATAGTTTTTTTACTCATATCAGTTACGTTACTTACTTGTCGTTCAAATAATAAATTAAAAAACTTATTAAGATAAGAAATGTTAGGTTTTTATAGATGTAATTTGTTGATAAATGTAAGTGCTGTATAACATAAGACTGTGTAATATTAAGATTTTGTTGCTGTTATATTTTAAATTTTAATTATTATTATTATTCTTTTCTACTGTTTTTGCTGTTTGTGTTATTGTTTCATATAGAATTAAAGTTTAGTTTTGTTTTTGTATTAGAGATTAAGGAATACCTAACTGGTTAGTTGTTATGTTTACTCGTGAGCGAATACGATAGATTCAAACTATTATATCGATATTTTGGGACCCCTCGATACAGGCTTGCCTAGTGAGGGGACCATGTTAGATACCTACTTGTAAAACAATTTATTACATACGATATTCTTGTACACTTTTTCACCTCTTGTATGTCCTTTATGTGTGTAATTTGAAATAAATAAAATAAAAATAAAGAAAGAAATCAACTGAACATATGTAATTTGTATTTTTGATCTTACGCCACGATACAAGACTTGTGTCGTCGGTATTAGAAACTATGAGAGACTTTTCGGTCTCACTATACTTACACCAGAAACAGATATTTGTGGATCATACATTTGTCTCGTCGCGGTAATCCAACCCGCGGCCTCTAGTTTCGCTAATTGCTACTGGGTCTCAAGGCAATAAAGTCTTTTCATGTCACAATCCTGTTGTAGGTACTTAATGTTAACTGTAGTTAATACTAAGGAGGAGTAAGGAAGGTTTGGCGAACCCCGAAATGAAACGTTTTGCGTTATAGACAATTTCAAAATTGATTATTTTATATTAGCAAACAAAATATATAAATCTTTCAAAGACAAATCGAAATCTTGTTGGCCAAGCACACGTCTATATTTACTCACGTGTCCAGCGTTGAGGTGGCCGGAACTATAAATTTGAAAGCGCAACAAAAACTCCGTGCAAGGAAGGCTCGTTGGTGGGCCGCGGTCGAGGTGTCGGGTTCACTTCCCGGTTGGCCCTCGACGTGTGCACGGATTTGTTTAACGCGTTTTTTATATCGTGCGGGATTAACACACTTTTTTTGAGTACGTCGTTTTGGTGACGCTGCTTCCGCGACTTATTTCGGCGTGTCCGCTTATGGCGTCGTTTGTTATGGTAATCTATGGCTGTCAATTATGCATTGTGATGTAATAATCAATTTACGGAGTATTTCGGATTTATCATATTGAAATATGACAACTTGAAAATATGCCGATTTAATAGAATGACTATTTGTGGTCAGAAGATTTGTAAATGACCAATACCGGCTATTTGATGATGGTACAGGTAAAAGCATTAAACACGGGTTCACACGTTTATCAATTAATTGAGAGATTTTAGGCGATGGACAGGCTTACAGGACTTATTGTTTACTGGCTTTCAATTTGACTGGGGCTTTGTTTCTATTCATCGTAAAGTAGCCCTGTGCCCAGCTGTGCCACTTATAAGAACCTTACACAACATTTTGTATGTAAACATCATTTTTATAAATTACCAACTCTATAAACCTCGATTAATGTCAAATACATGAAATTTGTTTGCTAGGGTTACAAAGTATTCTCTACACGCATATATAAACAGATTAATTTGGCTTAGGAATCAGTGCGACTGTGACAAATGGCACGGCACTCAGTCGGTCCGCGGATGAAACATCCGGGTAACCCAAATCTACAGACAGGATCATTTCATATTTCCGCGAGTCCATCTCTCACGCGCCGCTCAATTATTCACCGGAGGGCTGCCGGCCAGTCCGTAGCCGGTTGAGCCGGCTCGCCGGTATGGCCGGTCGAAAGTAATGACCGGTGAACGCGAAATTACACGTGTTACAATGATGATGTTTACCCGTGCTGGGAGTAATTTCGGCCGGATGTTGTTTGAACAGCAGTTAGGTTTTGTATGTAATCGTTTTATTTAATGGGCCGGAGTGGGATTCGTTACGGTTTTGTTGTTTGCGCCTCGGCGAGCACGCGTGCGGTGTTTGGGCGGAATTATCAAATACGATTGTCAAGTGTTTAAAACGTTATACACCTTTGTTAAATATGAAATACGTAGATTTGTTTTGTATTGTTTATCTGTATTGATAATAATAGATATTAATAAAGCAATTCATTTTTTCACAATATTGGTCAGAGTGGTATAATTAAATAGTAAACTATAATTAAATGCAGATTAGTAAAATCATGGGATCGTTGGCGCTATCTTGGGGAGGCCTACGTTCAGCAGTGGACGGCGATAGGCTGAGTATATATATATAGTAAAATCGACCCCTTGTTACCAACATTTCCTAATTATACTACGTTTAATTATTTTCCCAAACATTAATATGAATACTAAATACAAATCTATTAAAAAACCGCGTCTTTTAACCCATATAGTCTTGTAAGCTATGACGTGTCCAGGCGTTATTTCGAACCGTTGCATCAATTTCGAAAATATTGCACACTATAAGCATACACAACATAAGACGTTTAGACGCTGAACGCAACCGCTTCCTGTGGATTACCCCGAGCACACGTCATAGCAAAAAATGGCGGGTGATTAAACAAAATAGAATCGCTCACGAGGTCACAAAAACGGGCGGCTGTGGAGAGCGCGTGACCTCCCATCGCATGTCGCATCAATCCTGTTTATTTAACGTGGAAAAAGTTGGTGCCACGCTGTCTGACCGGTAATGTGATGCGGGCAGTTTTTGCAAGGGCACTGGTCATTATAGACCATACATGGGAAGGTTTCAAAATACGATGGGTATAACACCAATGGAATGAAGGAATCAAATTTTCAGCACATTAAGTAGTCATAAGTACAATGGAATTAAATTATGAAAGTTCGTTAAAGAACTAAATTCCCAAAATTAGTATACAAGTCCTGTGTCGTGGGTATCAGAGATTACGAGAGACTTTTCGGTCTCGTAAGCACTCAGACGTGGAACAAATATTTGTGAATGACACAAATACTTGTCGCCGTGCGGGGATCGAACCCGCGGCCTCTTGTGCTAGCTGGTGTTAAACCAAATGCGCTACAGGGCTGTATGTACTTAGGTATATTTATTTAAAAAAAAATAGAGTTACACTGTAAACTCCTGTAAGAGGCCGTATAAACAGCCTGCAATCTGTCCTATTATTTAATTTCGAGAAAAAGTAAATTTTCCACAATTAAAATAGGCCATATATAAAACAATATGCTACATCCACGTACTTGTTTATTAATATACATCTAAACACGAAGATACATTGTTGGAATAAGTCATCCCGTATAGACTTTCATAATATTTGACGTATGCGCGTAATGAAATGGAGTGTGTATTTATTAAGTTAATTAAACCGTTCTTGAAGAGGTCGCAGCGATGGGGTCGTAGATCCGGGCGCGCCTCGTCACAGATTTCAACATATTCGCGCTTATCATACATCTGTGTATCTGAGACTGTTGTTACATATCAAAGGAGTGTTGGGAACTGTGATATAAAAATCCGGGATATTAGTACTTTGAAATTAAGGGAATCAAGAAAAGTCTGGTTGTATTTTTTAATAATCAGGAATTGGATAAAAAGACAGATCTTTAAAGAAAAAATTTTGAATATTCTATATTGATGACACTTTCACTTCAAACATATACGGCATCCCTACAGATCATTCAAACAAGTGTTTTTATTTTTTTTTTCTATAGTTTTAAATTCATGTAACTCAACTCTACGAATACTTTAGTTTACTACACGTACCTAATCCACATGAACGTACATTTTTCTAACAGCTTTAAACAGTGTATTAAAATCAGTCTTAAAGGACTTACTAACAAATTTCCGTAACAATATTTTCGTAATAAATACGTAGCAAAGTCACACAAAATATCTATACTCCTTCGCTTCTTCAGAACTCACATACTTGAGTTAATTTTAATAATTCCGAACAATAATGAGACATTATTAGGGAGGCATCTCATATTTAACTTTTGAACAATCGACTTGTGCTTAATGAAGCGAGGGGCAACAATTCATTAGGGATGCGTACGTATGCATACGAGTATGAAACGACAAGGAATTAAATGTTAAGAGTATTACATATTATTAAGTCTTATTGTAAGTTATTGTAGCATATTATTAAGTCTTGGCTGCTCATTCCGCTGATAGAAATGGTAGTTATTGCATCTTGTTTTGATTTCTAATCAAACATTTTCATTGATATAAGTTTACGCATAATTTACTCGTGATTGGAAGAGTTTTGAATGAGTTAGGTAAAGATTATTAGTCTTGTTTTGAAATATGCAACTTTATAATACGAGCGTCTCTTTAGTATTGTCATATAGAACGAACTATCGAGTTTTGAAAGCTTAGAAGCATTTTTGCGTATGATTTTTAAATATTTTTTCGGTATATTGAGATGTAAAAGACTTCGTTTATGGTACAAGTAAAGTATTTTAACCGGGATTAATATCTATTTAAATTCCATTATTGTAGGACGTTATAAGCCACCCATTACTGGACAAAGAATGTTGTCAAAATTTTTCAAGTTCACCTTGTAAGGAATATAATACCTTTTGCGTCTCTCTGAATTTTATCATCTATAGTATTGTTAAATATCAATTTCTTTTACATTGAACCTTCATCAACCATTACTCTCCATATAGGAACATGGAATGCAAAACAACCTAGAGATCTAAACCAGGACGTCAATGTACACAATCCAAGAACAACAGCCCGTTAAGCCAATCGCTCACCCAATTCAATCGAAGTAATATCGGTTATTCGGTACCCTACAGACCGTAGATCACGGTCTGACAGCCGGGCCGCTTTCCTAATGAAGACAACACTCCTACAAACTATAATACGCTATCTAAATGCACCGTCGACAGGCATAAACAATTGAAATAATTATCAGGATAAGCCTCCTGGATCACGGAAAGCCCTTGAGATTTTAACCCTTCTAAGAACAGCGTCTTATGCAAATTCACAACTTATCGATGCTAACTTTGAAATTCAAGGAGCCTTACCGTGACGTTTTATATCAACCCTTAATACTATTCTGCTTAAGTTTAATTTCGATTGGTACGGATATGACATAAGCTCTTTTGAAGTGGATGTTTATAATGGTTGCTCAATTGGTTCTCTGTGTATGAGTTTTGTTTATCCTCTCAGATAGTGAAGATGTATTTGCATAGTGATAAAGTATATTATAATATGTGATAAACATGCTACAGCATTCAAGATTGAATGGAGTTAACATCTAAATATACAGGGTGTATTTAGACAGTGATCGAAAACTGAGGCAGATACATAATAGCGATAGTGATTACAAACCCCCTG
Organism: Cephonodes hylas; assembly: GCA_030295005.1. Lineage (NCBI taxonomy): Eukaryota > Metazoa > Arthropoda > Insecta > Lepidoptera > Sphingidae > Cephonodes > Cephonodes hylas. Next base: position 8,390,660 of record AP025376.1, on the reverse strand, counting down.
GCATTAAAGAAAATCCCGATAAAAAATAAAATTTTTGAGGTTTTCCAAACAAACCACATACTTTTAACACCGATGGTTGTATGGAAAACGTCAAAATTTTTATTTTTTGTCAGGATTTTCAATATCGCCACTGGGTTTGTGATTACCCTCGTTATTACCTGCCTCAGTTTTCGATCACGGTCTAAATACACCCTGTATTCACCTACCAGTTCAAACCATTATGCTATTTTGAGTGCCTAAGGCTTGGCTTACGAAAATGAGTATGGTAATGAGCTTATGGATATGACCGCCACGAGGCAAAAGTATGTGCTGTGTAATCTAGAATTTTCGGGTAAGATTCTTCGTCGAAGTCGAGCAAAGTGTTAATGTTTTTTTTTTTATTGAGAAATTCGCAGTAACAGCATAGAGTTTGGAAATGTGCTCGAAAAACGGCAATAGACTATGCTTATTATGTGAGACGGATAAATAACTTACGTTATGTGGGTGCAGAATTATACCTTTATTTATCTCTTTGGTAAATAAATGAGTGAGGTTATGTATGTAAATATGAAAGCACTACATAAACAATTTGGACCTTGATCTACATATGACCTATATTCAATAGGTAGCTCTATTAATGTAATCTCTTTGGCTTCGTTGGTTTCACTGTGACACAGTGTGGTAACACTCTGATCATGGTAATTATCGAGCTTACTTAGTAATTCATATCTTTACACGACGAACATCTTAGACTCATGTAAAACACTGCCAAGTAGCCACCAGTAAGCAGTGATGGCCTCGAGGTTTAGGCGCGCGGTCGAGAATCTCGGCGGTCGCGGGTTCGAACCCTAGGCACACACCTCTGACTTTTCGAAGTTATGTGTGTATTCAAATTGAATTATCACTTGCTTTAACGGTGAAGGAAAACATCGTGATGAAACCTGCACACCTAAAAGTTCTTAGGAATTTCTTAGGTGTGTAGTCCGCCAACCCGCATTAGGCCAGCGTGGTGGACTATGGCCTAAACCCTCTCAATGGTAGAGGAGACCCGTGCTCAGCAGTGGGCGTATATGGGTTGATGAAGAAGATAAAGAAGTAGCCACCATACAATTATGTCTAGCATCTAGAGGTCCTAGGTACGATTGCCGAGTTTGGTAATAAGGCAATGGGGAATTTCTTTAAGGAACTGTCAATAACAGCTTGATACGCGGGATATAGTAACTCTCGAACATGAGTGTACAAAATTACTGTTTATTCTCTACAGGATACAAGCGTAAACATTCAAACACTTAAAAAGTGGAAGTTTAATGAAAGATAACATTGCGGTACACAGTTTAAATTACTTCAAACAAATGATTAAAGATTTTATTAACTTTTTATACACCTTCCGAGATCATTTGGGTGATTCATTGCGCAGTTTGTTTATTATTTTAAATGGAGTTCCTTTCACAAAACTCAATAGGTGCGTTTAATGTCCGAATTAACAAACTTAACGTGTTTTAATTCAATAAACATTCTTGAATTAGAATAAGTACAGGCGAGTGCATAATAGTTTTCCTGTTACAATGAATTATTAATATACTAAGATTGAATAGTTAAAATAAATACACCCAACAGTCACATACATAGCTCTAACCCCACACTAGGCTACAAGTCCTGTGTCTGGGGTTTCAAAGGTGCCACGAAACTGTCAGGGACAACTATTTTGATAATAATAATATGTAGAGTATATAAAAGCTATAATATTCATGATACTTCTGCATTTATATGTGTATGTAAACTATCTATTTAAAACAGCCCATTTTTTTGTTGAAATAAATATCTGACCCCAATTAATATTTTCTTATAAGAACTGCTTAGTTCTAATAAGTGTGGTCTGATGGGAGTTTGATACGATTATTTTATACGAGACGATAATTTTTTCAACGATTTTGAGTATTCAATATCCTTATAATTAAAAAATATGAACATGCAAATCTATTTGATTTCGAGTTCCATTTACATCGCAATAATAATTCTAACATTCATAATATTAATTCCGATCCAATCAAACTATGAAATATGAAAAAAAAAAACTGCAATAAGTAAGTACACCCGCGGGGCTCCGATCTCGCTTTTCGATGAAAAAAATGTTGTTTGCACGCAACTTGTGTGGACGGGTGTACACGGATGTAAACAAATTCAGTGAAATGTACCGTCATTCGTTCAGCTGTAAAATGTGGTGGAATGATTACGCACTATCTAACTCTTTCACGGCATGCGCGTTCACAGTTTGGAAAGTAGCGTTAATTAATAATATGTTCAATAAATTTCAATTATTATTTGTAGACTATAAGTTAATTGTTCCGATGACAATGCCAGGACACTCAGCTTTGATTTATATTAGTTTATAAACATAAAGTCTAATATACATAGTGAAGCGAGTAACGAAAAAAAATCAAATAAGATAAAATTTCTCAATGAGTTCGTACCTCATGTTTACATTAATCATTGTATTTTAATTACGTTCCTACTGAAAACTTTCCGGACTAGTATACATTTAGGTCTGACCTTTTTACTGATCACACTCATAACTCTAGTGGTATGAATTGTTTTTATATAAATGTATTAATCCAGATAAATATGCAAAATAAGTCGCACATAAGCTGTAACTGTAAACACAATAACTCATAAACACAAATTCAAATATTCAAAATTCGAATTCCAAATAGAATTCAAAAAATATCCAATAAGAATGACGATTCCAATTTCAAAAATACAGAGTAGTGTATAAATGTACGCGCATTTACACACGCACTTTACACCGTCGGAAGTGGTTAGACATCAAAAAGAGATCTGTGCCGTCTTCACGGCCGTAAAGGGTCGGGCGCGTGCAAGGGCCGCCGAGGAATCAAAGGCGCGCCCGCTTGGGTGGCCACCGATAACAATTATTGTTTGGACCTCAGAGAATTTGAGGCAACATCGCCAAATATCTAATTGGAATTTGTAATTAGACTTGTAAAATGCCCGCTCGACGTTCTAATTAGTTTTGTATCGGACTTTTGAAATGTTGCGTTTTTGGTTTAAGCGTTTGCGATTTTGTCTTGGAAAGCTTTTTGTACATGTAAAACAATACGTTTTATTTAAAGTGTGATCGCTCAATGATATGAGCAATAAATTTGTTCCTTTTATTTTATAATGAGATCACGAAGAAAAATATCGTACGACAAAAGGAGCTCTTTCAAAAGTAGTTAGGGGTAATTTAAAACATAGTCACCTATAGATTGGTTGATAATGATGATAACTAAAGTAAATGTTAGTTGCACGCAATTTTTTCAATATCACTATCAGTAACCTTTAAAGCATTAGATATTGAACAAAAAACAAATTTGGAGCCAAATTACATAGACACAGAAAAAAATATTTAATTAAGCATATTTAAATACTCGCCAAACCCCATTCTAATAACAATAAAAAAGTAAAGAACGCCGGCTGTCTGAAATCGTTTAAAATTAGCAACGGCACACATAAAACACGAATCGGGAACAATGCTAACCCTTTCACATAAATTGCAAGTGCGATTTTCATTTAAAACACACGGGGCCCGCATTAAGGATCCTCAGTCTTGTCCGGGGGTCCGCTTGACCGACCGGGCCCCGCCGGCTGGAAGAAAGGGCTCATTTTCATTAGGCAACTAAGCCTCAGCGGGCGCCACATACATTCATATAGCAAGCGCGCGGCGATTCTCAAACTTTTTTTTTTGAGGGAGGGTATTAAACAAAAGAAGGTTTAAAAAATTCTTCAATCCTTAAAGTTGAAATGCAGGGGCTATGAGGGTACATTTATGTTTTAAGTGTACCTACATTTGAATCCGATAACCGTTACAATATAACACGAAAACTGTAAACGCTTACAACTTTTTCATACTGATTTTTTCCAATAAAGTAGTTTACATTACAGTTAGCTATATTGAGTTCGATATAATCTAAGAAGTGTAATAATCTGGATATTGTAAAGACTACGTTTTATTCATTTACAGTATATTTACTAAAGACAATACATTTTGTTACACAATTACTTGATTTTATTCAGTAAAAAATAACAAGCATAGCCGTGAACTTCAGAATATGTTTTAACGTAACTAATTTACAGCTCAATAATTTCCAATTATAAACGTCACATGTTTGGGAGCCACTGCCCCCTTTAACGAGTGCAAAGTGCGAGACTGGTGACCCTTCCGTTTGAAGCCGGTCGGGAGGTACTTTTTGTCTGCACCTGCATTCCTTCCACCAAGGATGTGAGGCATCCTGCAAAGGCGCTACAGTTATTCGTATACCCCTACTTAAACAGGAACATATTTTATGAATTTAAATATATGTGTGGTAAAGGTAGAAAATGCTCTGCAAGAGAATGTATTTTAAATTTAGATTTTTTTCTACAAGGAGTCTGGTGATGTGTGTAGTGATGAGACTCTTTGATAAGTGAAATGAGGGATAAACGGAAGCTTTTTTAAAATCAAATTGCTGTTAAAATCGAACTGGACTTACCTAAGAGGTAGTTTGCTGTACAATTATTTAAAAAAAAAAGAAACTGCAGTCTCTGCAACGACGTATACTTCTTTTGAAGATGATGTATAGTCTTTTTAATGATTTTACTTGCCTGAATAGATTATGACTTTACTAGCGACCCGCCCCGGCTTCGCACGGGAGCAATGCTGATATTTAATGGATGTTATCATACGTATAAACCTTCCTCTTCAATCACTCTATCTATTAAAAAAAACCGCATCAAAATCCGTTGCGTAGTTTCAAAGATTTAAGCATACAAAGGGACATAGGGACAGAGAAAGCGACTATGTTTTATACGATGTAGTGATGTGGAATGTCAATCGCGGCATAAAATTATTGAATGTCTACTAATGTAATAAGCGATTACCTATAGACACGTTTAATGTCCGCAGTTTTATTTGCATGGACAATTTTGAATTGAGCGACGATTATGTAAATTATGGTTAACTAGTCAACCATAATTCAATTTAGGTGGGCAGTAGGTACAGGGCACATCCCTTTAAAATTCTTCGTAGTGAGAGCGTCTATCCTAGGTCACATTTTAATAACAGTAGGTATTAACATAGAGGTTTTGATTCCCGAATCGGGAATTACTGGGTTTTTCCATTAGAAAATTCACAGTAGCAGCACGGAGTCTGGAAGTGGGACGGTAGTGGGTACGAAAGGATGATCTATTCCTCATGAAATGTGGGTGCAGAAATGCACCTCAGCGTAGACTGAGGAAATTAAAAATGACACCACCGAGGAAATTAGGCGTGAGATTATGTATGTATTGATATAGAATTAATCTGAGAAATGACAATACTATACTGTACAATGGTCCACGGTCCAGTACTCTCGAAGTATGTTTGTCGTCGCCGTCCAGAGAAACACGTCCATGCCATTATCCCGTGCCGTCGGCGGCGACTTTTGTTTTAAAATGTAGAAATTAAAGTTTCTTTTTCGTTGGAACAATTCTAAACTCGGGTACAACTTGTATTTTAGCGGCGCGCCCTCACATGTTTGCGGAAGTTTAAAAAGTTCGCGCAGGACTCTCAAACGGCGATTCCCTCCGAGCCCCACAACAATGGTAAATATTTTATTTTATAATTACGCTTTATGTTACTAAAGTTTGTAGGGTACAAAATTTTGTTTGGTCTATCCAACTATGTGGTGTTATTAAGTTAATATTGACTTCGCGTCTAAGGTTCAAGTCATATGTTACATTTTTTCAATATTTTATTCTTTGTAGCGCTTAGCCTTGACATGTGCAGAGTAAAAGTAAATTAATTATGAGGAAGTTATGTTGAATTATAGCTAGCGGAAAGTTGGTTTACTCATATGAAAAATACAACGATACAAATACCATAAATATCGTTGATAATAATTATCAAAACTCTAATATAAAAAAGACATGATTATTTATATCTTAAATTTCTTCATCCATACTTAGTCGTGGAGACAAAGCTTTAAAGTGTTTTGTGTTTGTATCAACAACTGTCATTTATTTTACCCATAAAAACAGAACAATGCCAAATACCTTTCCGCCTAGGTGATGATTTAATTGGTCAGAAAAATCACCAACCACACGCGAGCAATAAAACGAGATGTAAAATGTTTATGTTGCATCCAACACGATCGTTTCCATCGTTTCCAAGAACGCGTTTCAAATTGGATAACAAGTAAAATGCTGTTTTACCACAAAATGGAGATCTGTTGCGATCGTGTTTTATTATCGTCTTCTTTATTTTATGATTTCACCTTAATTATATTCAGATTTCGAACGCATTGTTATAAAAACAATGCAAGTATTAAAATAAGCTAGTAGGTTAATAGATATTCGCCGAAGAGTTTTATATTACCATGATTTTTTTTATATCAATAACCAGCATTGATATTACGAGAAATTACGAGAAATTTGTTTAGTTATTATTTTATACATATTTTAAACTCAATTGCATTTTTATGTCGAATATTTAACGTTAATATTACGGCTTATAACCACAGACTATCTCAACATCTGACTTTATTTCCAGTCTGGTGGAGTTAATTTCTGATCTGATAACCCTGGCCCGGGAATCAAACTTTATACACTATGTATTGACCACCTCTGGTCACTATACTACACGTCACATAATAGACTAAGAGGCCTATTTGTCTACCCCATGGTCATGCGCGCACCGTGGATTTAATAGCGCAGTTCAATTGCCCCCTAATTGAATGGACATCACGCAATTTCCCTGCCGAGATAATTCTACCGTCCCCTCACTACTGCATCTATTTCCCTTGTGGAGACAGTAGATAAAAATGTGTTTGACGATGCGGACTAGGCAACTAGTGAAAATAAGTATGCGAACTAGAGAAAATGTTTGCAACCTTTTTCCAACTGAGCCTTTGTTTAATAAAATTTAGAAGGGCATACCAAAGACGGCGACCTCAGGAAAAAAATGGTTACTTTTTATTTCTTTTATTGCCTCGCCGTCTCGCGGCACGAGTATGTGCCGTGTGATCTAGAATTCTTGGACTCGATTCCTGGGTCCGGTCGGTCGGACAAAGTTTTAATGAGGTTTTCTTTTAGGAAATTCTCAGTAACAGCACGGAGTCGGCAATCGCTTATGTCCTGAATTCAGTGTTATACAAACGATTATCTCTCTCGTGAATTAAATTTTCCTATATCTCTTTTCGACAATTCAGACGTATAAATTCCACTCCAAGATGAAAAATAACCCCCTAATTCTTTAAATTGACGTAATAAATTATGAATTTTCAAAGTGGTGCATGATAGCGAAATTAGGGGTACCTGGACAGACTAATTAATCAGCGAGTGCGTGTTGGGGCGGAGGTGTAGGCGGTAAGCGGTAAGCGGAAAGCGGGAAGCGGGCAACGGGCATGGCCCATGGTAATTAGATTTAAGAACAACTGGGCGGCGTCAGTGGGAGAATGGCCTGCATTAATTTGAGCTTCTCTAACGAGGGCGACGGACGGTCGGATCGGCTAGAAACTTGACCACGACGAGGCGTGGAGTCGTGTTTGAGCTAAAAAATTCTGAATTGAGAATTATCTATTAGTAAGGTCTTATAGGCTCGATGTTTTTCGTTGATGGATGAACAATACCGATTCTATAAATAAGGTTGCAAGAGCCATGGTATTTAATCATTAATGAAAATTATAGTGGTAGTTTTAAAAGAACCGAAGAGCTTGCTTTCTCTCACTTATTTTGCTTAAAAACAACTATAATTATTTATATTAGATGAAATGCCAAAAAAATGCACAATTGCGTCATTTCTGGTTTTGATCTGATATTCATTCATGTTAGCCCCCGCATTATTTCACGATGCCTTGTGATGAATATTACAAATTGATTAATTTTTTTTTTCTTCTTTGTCGTATCTGCAATCAGTCTCATCAACTATGAGCATGTTGAAAGGCGTCGTGAGGTATGGCAAGATAGGGCCACTGTCCTATCTCCCCGTATTAGAACAGCGGGGTCGCTCTTTTGAGTCTCTTCGTGTCTCCAGCGAGGACAAAATTATATCCTGAGGGTTATATCAGCGGCGCCCTGGTATACTAATAACAAAGAAATCCACGAATACTTGGAAATCCCAACCATTTTTGAAGAGGCGAAACGCTACTCTAAAAAATACAAACCGCGTTTGTCAGTTCATCCCAATCCTCTATCTCACTCACTATTACAACCGTAGACGACGAAGAGATTAATATTATAAATGGTTTATTTTGATTATCCTTTATTTATAAAAATAGCAAACGAACCCAATACATACATATTTTAATTCAACAATAATTCATTATATTAACACATTAACTAATATGCTAAGGGATAAGCAATTGGGGGTAAAAGAAAAACAAAAATATTTTTTTTAAGTATGTGTAATCATCCAACCCATAATGACCATCAACCTATTTAAACCGTAGAGCATTCCAAATAAAAAATCTGTAAATTGATATTGTATCATCATCCAGACCTGTAATACTGTTAATAAAACGAAAAAAAATATTCCTTCCTCAACGTTGCATTTGTTCGACTCCACGGTCGCCTCTGTTCTCCGTAGTCAAGCTGTGTCCAGCGTAGCAGTGGGCTACGCGTCCACTACGCTATGTTTATTGCAATCTGTTGGTTAAATGCCCGTCTGCTTACCGAGCTTACATTGCCCTTTTGTTACACCGGATTGCAGCTTCTGAATATTTATGCTCTCTCCTTTTAATATAAAAATGGTTAAAATAAATTTCAACTATCGTAACATTACGAAACTGGAGGCCGAAATATGTTAGACAGGTTTTTAAAAACTATGTGGTAAATTTTTGTGGAATTGTGTTTTTGGTGAATATTTTTCTGGTCATAGTATGTAGTTTCGTTGAGCAAACGTGTGATATGTCCTTATAGAAAAAAATACGTGATGTGTGTCATACAATTGTCATTATAAAAGAAATGATATTATTTGAATAGCATTCATACCTATCTATAAAGATTTTATAATATGTGTGCCTGATATCTATGATACCAGATGAGCGAATAACAATTTTATATAAATGTATCTTATATGTATATAAAATCAACAATTTTATATGTCTATAAATCAACGTACATTTCACCGAAACATAAATTACTCAAATATTTTTTGAATACCTAAGCAATAGTCTCAGCTTCACACCATTGCACAATTCTTATTACTAACAACCAAACAACCTAGAATTTATAATTTAAAACTTATTTTAGTGAATGCATTCCTTTAATCTAAGAATACAAAGAGTTTACACCAAATTATCGATAGCCGAATGCAAACTCTTTAGACATTCAATCGAGTATAAGTTCGGAGGAATATTTTGCTGTGCATAAATGTCTAATCTCATTAAAATGTGCACATCTAGCGGTCACTGGGAAGGGTTGTTGAACTATCTCCCTCGGCCCTTGGCCCTTGCAAACAATGTGCCCTCTGTGTGCACGGACTTAAATAAAAGGTTTGATTTCGTGTTGTAAGGGAGCTACAATCAATATTTGCCCAGCGGACCGACCTATCTGCATAGCTTTATTACCATGGACCTTTGAGGTCTTGTTTTTGGGACGCCTCGACTGTTTATAGATATACGTGTATTTTAGATATTTTTATTGAATTTTCGAAACCCATCTCGAAAGAGGTTTTAATTTTGAAATATTTTCTTGGTACTTTATAAGACGTTGTAAGTAACTTGCAAAAGCGATGATATGACATTAATGTAAATTAATTTCATTATGTATCAATTCTGTTGTACAATTCCCTATAGGTACATTTAAAATATAATTATCATGTCGCAAAGTGGCTTACTCGGTTTGGTCGAGGAAAGTGATGTCTTTGATAACGCACATTGATTAAAAATATGTTACGAAGCATACATACTCGTATGTATAAAATAACAATTATGATATTACCAAATGTCGCGGGTCCGCCGTGTTGTGCGTTACCGAGACGCATCACATTTGCGTGAACTACTAACAAACACTTTGTTTACTGCCCTTTACTATATGGGCGAAGAGAAGTTCCGAATCATCATAAATTTGGTCTTCTGGCATCTTCCACTAACTAAACAAAATAAGTGGGGGTCTTCACGTAGGTTTTCTGTGAGACATTGGTATCACATCAGCCGAGCGGAGGTTCGTATCACAATTCCATAACATGACAGCCCCGTGGCGTAGTTGACAAGACACCAGAGACCGAGAGAAACCGCGGCTTCGATCCCCGCATCGACACAAATGTTTGTGTAACCCAAAAATAATATTGCCAAGATTGTATCGGTCGCACGTAATAAGAGGGTGAGCATTTTGTCGTTTTTCGGGTAAGTTTCCAGCCTACGTGCTGTTACTAATAATTTTCTAATGGATAACCCAATGACCTTTGCTCAAATTGGAAGTCAAACCCTAGACCCCTAAAGAACATTTCAAGAACATTTCAACTTTTTATGTTCACATCAATTCTTAAAACTATTTTTCAAAATACAATCTATAACGTTATTTGTGATAAATATGATTTAACTATTCTAACAATAACTGTGTGAAATTAACAGATGTCTTAAACAAATGGGACTTCACAGGTCCCTTTTGAATACCTTTAATGAGGCAAGTTCTTATTACTATAGTAATAAGGTTTAATTTTAGGTTGTAAAGGGTATTCGACCCATGATTAGGGTGAGAAGTGTATCGTCGAATAAATGTAAGAAAGTTATTGAGTGAAATCACGCAAGTTCCGCGTGATAGCTTTTTTATAGGGCATAGGAAATATTGTTTTCTATTAGAATATTTTGTGTCTAAAGCATTAACAATACATAGACCCTATGACAATAAGCTTTTTATTATTGTTGTTTATCATTCATCATTACAATAATTACATATAAATGTCACCATAAGCAGTAGATAATTAAAGATCTTAAATTTAAAAAGATTCTAATTTTCGTTTTCTACGAAGTAATTGAAAATATCAACACGATAATGCAAGCTCATTTTCAGCAAATTTCTTCCCGCCCAACTCCATCAACGTGTGCTCAGTACTAAACCTAGACTTATCTCGTAAGCAGATTTGAGATACGGTCGTCCCGGCAACACTTAACAGGCTTCGTTAACTCGATCTATTTCAAACCCTTCCCCCGGCCGCACATACCTACCTACCAAGTATAAATACTACAATGTGATAGACCCGTACTGCACTATTTATTTTTGACGTAAGCCTCCGGTTCGCTGAGATTCGAGGAAACTTTTTTGAAAGTTTTTTTTTTGTTTGAGTGTTGGTTTTTGTTTTCTATACACATTAGTAGTGTATATTTATATTTAAATTATTCGGTTATAAATATTTTTTTCACTAGTTAAATCACATTTTATTTAAATTGTAATATTTGATTGGCATGCGCACTATGCACTCGTGGTGCGAATGAAACAATTACAACAAGTTGGAATGCCGCAAGTGAATTGGCGACGGTGGGTGTATGTACACGGCGCGGCGGCGGTGGCGGCGTCGGTGGCGGCGTCGGCGACGGTGGCGGCGGCGGGCGAGTCACCACCGAGCTGAGCGGCTGCTAAATGCCGCAAGAGCCGCGCTCCGTCCCGCTTGCACCGCTGCGAGCGGCGCACTTCTCACTCGCGCCGGCGCGAACACGTGTTTATTTGTATGTTTTATCCTTCGGCGGCTTTAAACCCAACCCACCCCGACCGCAAAGTGCGCTCCGCCGCCCGCCGCGCCCGCGCCGTCGCCGCCTCTCGCTCGCCGCCGCTGCCGCGGAGCCGCACCGACTCGCCCGCGAAACTTTGTCCGAAGTCGACGGGCGCGGACGTACGGCGCGTATTAATAGCCACCGCGAGCGGTCACCGCAAGCGAACGCAGGCACGCTGCGAGGGCGGCCCCTAGTGTGCTCCGGCCGAGTCGAACCACGGCCGCGATCCCGGGCGCACGCGTCCGCCTGCACCCCACGCGCGCACACACTACGCGCCAACCGAACGAACAAATCTCAAAACGGAATACTAACTAACTAAAAAAAGAACTCGCCGACCACGTCGAAAGTGAGAGGGACGTGCGTGCGGCCGTCACGTAAATACGCGGCGCGCAAAAAGTGCCGCCGTCAGTGAAAACTAGTGAAAAGTTTTTTCGCCGCGTACGGGGGAGCCACCCCTCGGCGCGCGAAAAAATCGGCCCCTCTCATCCCTCGCCCGCCCGCCGCCGAACTTTTCATTCACCGGGGAAAAAAGTGTGGCAAGGCCGCCCGTGACGTCACAGCGTCAAGTGGCCACGCGCTCGTTCCCTAGCAACGAGTTGTCACGTCTCGTCATCGTCCTTTGTAGGGAGAGGGAGCGACGGCGACCAGGGGCGGGATGATGCCGGCGCCCGGTGAGGACGATGCTGGCGTGCGGTGAGCGGCGGCCGGGTGCAGAGTGCAGTGACATGTAGCGTGTGCCGACACAGTGGACTCTATGTGCAGCACGCAGCGCGCGCGGGTGTCGAGGATGCACCTGACCGGCGCCAGCAGCGGCGCGGTGTCGCCCGACACCAGTTCCACGCTGCTCCACGAGACCTACACCAAGATGACGTCGGATATCTTGGCCGAGCGGACCCTGGGAGACTTCCTGTCGGAGCACCCGGGCGAGCTGGTGCGGACGGGCAGCCCGCACTTCGTGTGCACGGTGCTGCCGCCGCACTGGCGGTCAAACAAGACGCTGCCGGTGGCGTTCAAGGTGGTGGCGCTGGGCGACGTCGGCGACGGCACGCTGGTCACCGTGCGCGCCGGCAACGACGAGAACTGCTGCGCGGAGTTAAGGAACAGTTCGGCGGTGATGAAAAATCAGGTGGCAAAGTTCAACGATTTGAGATTCGTCGGCCGCAGCGGTCGCGGTGAGTGCTGAAGGTGCAGTTATACGACTGAATTATAGTGGTTATACTTTCAGTATTTCTCTTGTTATTAACTAAGTTGAAGTTTTATCTCTAAATTTATAAAAGCCAATCACAAAATCCTTAACTTAAATTAATCTAAAACACCACCTTAAACCTTTAACAAAATAAAGTTACACAAACCGCATAAAACCAACAGATTACTGGGTGTTGAAACGCTTCGAGTTACACAATAAAAACATTTAAGCGTTATGTCAAACTCGGGCCAAAGTAAAGCCGTGACATTGCTAAGTATTCGAAACTTTTTCCGCAAAGTTAAGGAAGTGAATGTCAAATAAGGAGGGCGGGAGGTTTGGGCGGCCATTTCCGCCCACGGGATGTCCCGCCCGCCCTTTCTTAGAAAGTTTACTTTTTGCGAGCAAAATAAAATGCCCTTCGGAAGTTTCGTAACTTCTATCGCACGGTCGCAAATGGCTTACCACAAACGTGTCAGTTTAATAGAATATGGGTGAAGAATGCTAAATACGAGTAGTGTATAACGTATGTAGTGCATAAAATATAATTATTAATATTAAATATTTTAGCAGTAGAGTGACATAATTAAGTGAACGCATTAATTAAAATCATGTGTCACGTATGCCGTCGGATGGTGGATATCGTTATGATAACATCTCTAGGCTATTCCGTTTTTAATTTAAATATATTACATATTAAAAGAAAACATTATTCAAGAACAAATGAACATTTTTTGAACAATTAAAATTCTTATAAATATTTTAAAGGAAAACTTATGTATTATTATTCCACTACATTACTCTATTTATACTTTTGATTAATAGATAATACAAATAAATATTTGGAACATAATCTTCTTTCACTTCAGTAATAATAAGCCTCTGTTCAAATTGATTAGAAATTATTCCCCAGCAAAATCTTAGGCATTAAAATAAAAATGTCAATTTTGTAAACAGTTAAGTTGGACCTAATATATTGTTCACAAAGTGTTGCGCGTCATTGTGCATATGTCCCTTTAGACTTCCATAAGAATATATTTTTCCAGTGTTTACAACATTTTTTATAATTGTTTTTCCTATACTATTGGTAGTATCGTGATGAGTGATAACATATAGTCTTCTTTGATATATAGAATATTCAACATATTTTTAATTCGGACCAGTAGTTCTTTGTACTTTCAACGTAAATAAATAAATTCTTCAGCTTTATAATATTAGTATACCTATATACAATTCTGATATTTAAAACTTACAAGTCTTGAGTACGTTAAAATATGTCTTAGACTCAATTACTATCAATTCAGTTTATTTTTTGTAGTTACAATTATTATCTAATTACGTTAGTTATTATAATAAATTTGCTCATAAATATTGCATGTCTCATGTAACGTTGCGCGTGTGGTCTATTGATTTCGGGTAAGATTTCCGAGTAGGGTTTTCTTATCATTGGATTTCAATTTCATGATAGAAGTAAAGGGCTACATAAATCTGCCCAGTTATAGACAATAACCTTGCCCACATTTGATTTATAATAAATCCAAGTACTATTTCAGAAAGTCAGAAATGTATTTTTAACTGGCTTGAATTTGTGACTATCTCGATGTCGTGTCGGTGGACCAGTCGTTTAGACAACCTATAAATTCAAGCATAGGAATTTATTATGCGTGTTTACTATGCAGAGATTCACTTTAGTAAAATTCAAGATCTTTTAGTTTAGTATAGTTTTGGAGACACCAGCTAACATAGAGTAAAATATTTCTCCGAATATTATGCGTTACAAGGAAAGCGTGTGACCTATTTTAGTTATGTGTTTCAGGCCATGCTTAAAATACAAAATAACTATGTATGTCATACCGCAACTAAATATGTACTTCTATTTTAAAGTAATAATACCCATGCTGCAAAAAAGTGACTTACACGCGCAAATATATGTAATACTATAATTAATAATAATAATTAGTATTTTGCTGTGTATATGTTATGGGCAAAGTGATTAATCTGGCATTATTCATCATTACTCTAAAGTTAAAAGAGTCTTACTTATCAGGTTCATAAGTAATAATAAATAATATGTAATATCAAAAATAACGCTGAAAACAAAAAAAAAAAGAACTACCTATGAGTAATTTTAACTCAGTAATCAAATCGGTCTCAATATCTGAATTAAAAAAATACTCGCTAGTTTTCAGCAGATACTCCAAACTCAACAATAAAACAAAATTTAAACCACACGCGGATTGATCTGTGATCATGAAACTTAAAGTCAATTCTAAAGTTTGAAGTACGCTTAAGTTTTACGCTTAAGTTGAAAAGCTTCAAATTATTAAAAAAATTAAATAATTTAATTCATCAGCTTCGTTTAAATAATCAAAAATAAGTTTGTAAAAAAATAAGTTGATCTATTTATAACTGCTGCTGTGATGGCATTTTAAGCACCACGTAAAAATTTACCTTTTAATCACATTGCCCGATCATCATGTAGCCATATTCATAATGCCAGGCAACGTGATAAATAGGTGACTTTAGATTGTAATTAATCACATTGCCCATTCTTATTAGGCATTATTGATATTGCCCGGGCATAATGAATACTGCTCGCATTAATTACTTTGCCCATACCATATACACCTAACAGTCCCAAAATTTTGACCGTACAATAAGACACGAATTTTATGTCGTGGATATCAGAAAATACGACAGACTTTTCGGACTCGAAAACACCTAACCCCGAAATAAATAGTTGTAGATCGCACAAACATTTGTCGCGGTGTAGGGATCGATCCCAAAACCTTTTGTAGCGCAAAGTTATTCTTCCCTTCAGCGCCATGGAACTGTCAAATAGAAATAGTGTTAGGAATTTTTATGGCTCATTTTTCTCAAATTATTAACAAGATTTGTAACCACGAAACCTACTACTTCTAAATCAAGTCTGTATCAATATTTAAATAATTTCTTTTTACTTCAACTTATTGCTTACTGCATACATATTTTGAAGTCTCTCGTCATAGGAGCTAATCTATTGCCGTTTATCTGACTTATTTTTCTCTTATATTTTGTCCGATCTTTAAGTTTCCAGATACGGTATAGTTATACCCAGAATGTTTTAGTCGATCGCCGTACACTTTTGACGCTCGACATTGTTTTGCTTATACGCGCTACTAGCTGTTGCCCGCGACTTCGTCCGCGTAGACTACAGGGTTGAGTTCAGATAGAAAATAAGTTATAGTCTATTTTACTTCTCAGAGTCATATTTATGCACATGCCAAAAATCATTTAAATCGGTTTGGTAGATCCAGAAATACTCATTCCCACGGGAATACTACATTTTCTAGGATAGAAAGTATCCTATATTACTTCCTAAGTTCCTATTTATCTCCATACTTAAAATCATTTTAACTGTCGCATTCCGGGATAAAAACTATCCCTTGTTAATTCTGTGAGCTCTACCTCTCTCTATACCAAATTTCATTCAAATCGCTTTGGTAGATCCAGAAACACTCATTCCCACGAGAATACCACATTTTCCGGGATAAAGTATCCTATGTTTTATCCTGATATATAACCTATATTACTGTAAAGTTTTATTAAAATCCATTCAGTAGTTTTTACGTGAAAGCGTAACAGACAGACAGACAGACAGAGTTTCTTTCGCATTTATAATATTAGTATGGATTGTGGGATTTTACTATAAAAAAATAAATATACCCAACAGTCACATACATAGTTCTTACCCCACAGTAGGATACCAGTCCTATCCAGTCTTAACCTGGGAATCAGAGACTACGAGACCCTTTTTGCTCTCACAAACACCCAGACCCAAACCAAATATAGTATGCAGAATGCAGATCCTACAAACATTTTCCTCGTTGCGGGGATCGTACCGGCGGACTCACGTTTCACAAGCTGGTGTCGAGCCAACTGCGTCACGGGGCTGTCAAACTATGGTACAATATATGGTAATAAAGCAACTTACGAAGGAATCACATGCTCAGATCCAAATAATGATTTGCAGCGGAAATGCGCAAGAGTGAATTTGTAGTATTATTTGGAGAAAACATTATAATACTCGTAATTTTATCAGAGTTGTAGTTAGAGTGGAAACATCAGGTGGCTAAGAAAAGGATATTAAATTTACATACTTTTTTCATTATTGCCATCATATTCATTAAGATGGAAGGTTGTTTCATTGTAGCACTTCTTTCCTTGAACCGCTGAACCGATAAAAGTGTAGATGTGATTATTTTTAATTCTTGAGAAGTTTAAGATTTTGAATTTTTTTCTTGTGTACATAGAAGAATTCATAACAAAATATTTCTTATTTAAGTCCATTACAATTAAATGTCTATATTAAAGCATTTGAGGCCGTAAAGGATGTTTAACTAATTTTTGCTTAAAGTTTGTCTGGTAACTAAAAATGTTGACCATAATAATCAGTTATTTTGCAACGATTCGCGTGTAAATTAACTAACTCGCCCTGGGGTCTAATTTTATTCCTCTACGTATGGTAACATTACTACAAAAATACAAACCTTTTTTTTTATAACAATAATCTTAATTTAAAACGCCGCACAGTGCGTAATTTTCATGATCTAGGTGGACAAAAGTCTTAAAATGAGATGGTCAAGTTTAATACGTGATAAAACGTGTTGGACTTCATTGAAAAACATTGTCAAGGTTTTAAATATACAATTATCGTATTTTACATCACACAAAAACATATATACTCAAAAAACACTTGATTAATCGAACATAAAAAAATAAAAATAGTTGAAAGAATCGAATATACGTATAGATCAATTACTTCCTAGCTAGGAACAAGAAGGAACTTAGTCAGAATCATCATCATCAACAGCCAATCGAAGTCCACCGCTGGC
The DNA here is from genome assembly GCA_030295005.1 of Cephonodes hylas. NCBI lineage: Eukaryota > Metazoa > Arthropoda > Insecta > Lepidoptera > Sphingidae > Cephonodes > Cephonodes hylas. Next base: position 8,372,904 of record AP025376.1, on the reverse strand, counting down.
CATAGGCCTCACCCAATGACTTTAGTATTCTTCAATTTCGCTTTCAGTATCAGATTCTCCAAAATCTGAATGACCTGACTGAATTTCTTCTTGCTCGGTGTGAGGAGTTCTATATTCTAAGAGCTCTAACACTTCAGGGCTTATTTTGCCTCGTTTGGTTTTCGAAGCAGCAAGTAAGCTAGCAATATAGGGGTCTGACGTAATAAGTAGCCTATTTATTAAGTCCGTATTTGTGTCCACCCTTAACGTCTTTCGCAAAGATAATTCTCTGAATTTTCTATTATCTTTATTTCTGGCTTCGTGTACTTCTTCCGAAAGTTGCCCAATTGGAAGAACACAAGAACCAATTATGTCTTTTCCGTGGTAAAGTATTTTATTCACGCTTCCTAAATACTTCCGCGCTTTTTTTATAACTGTACCTCTTCTTGGTGAAAATTGACAAAGCTATTTAACGATTACTGCTGAATCCTTTTTTGCGGAGATGTACTTCAGTTGCCATCAATATTTCTTCCAGACTCGATGTTTCAACGAGATATTGAATTCGCCGTTTTTTCAAATAATTTCAAAGAGATTTCCAGGTCTTCCAATCGAACTTCTTGATTTAGGAAGTAAAACACCTTCATCCGCTTGAGTAACATATTTAGGTAACAGTATGTTTCCTTCTTACCACGCTAAGTTAGTGTTTAAAAACGATCTCGATGTCTACCCGACTTACGCCATTAATCTTCGATTTATTGACAAAAACTTCCAATAGTTATTTTCAAACGTCTTATAATGTCATCTGTAAACGACGAATTACCAAGTTCTTGCAATATATGATGTATCGAGGCATCCGTTCTTATATCTTTTGCGTTAGCAAACGAAACGTCGAAAAATTGTCAACGCGAAATTTGCGAAGGCGTTCTGAAAATAAAGAAAAGTTGTATGGGTGTCGCAAATATGCGCAGACAAACGTACGTGTTCCCTTTAACTAACAAGTACGCCTTTTGATTAAATATAATATCAGGCCGGTATAATCCCGTATAATAAACTAAAACTCAAGTTCAAAATGACTTATTAGTATTTTTGTGTAAAATTTAAGTCTCTCTGTTTCTATAGTACTTGTGATTACGTTTTAAAATATATTAACAGGAAAATATTTAAAAACTTATCTTAAGACTCTCAGAAAGCCAATAACAACACAAAATCACTATTAAGGTACAGGTAGGCAGTATATTCAACGAGAGAACTCAGGCGAAAAATGCGATCATTTTGAGCGCATCATCGGTAAACTCATATAGTTGACTTTCGACCATTTTTATCTATTGTGGGGTGAGGGTTCTTAGAAAATAAACTCTAATATCATATAATATAGTTTATCTTCTTTGAATATAAGTAACTTTTTTATAAGTTTAGACTAGTGTAGAATTTGACTTTTGTCCACCTAGATTATGAAAATTACGCACTGTGCGCCGTTTATAATTTTCTAAGTAAAATAGTTTCTTGAACGTATTTTGTACTGCAGTGGGCCCTGTTCCGCCACGATTTTTTAAACTAAACTACCTTTTACTCTTCTGTCTCTCGTCCCATACCAAAAATCATATCATTCAGAGTTACTTTCACCTTTATAATATTAGTATGTATGGATGGCATCAACAGCTTGATGTGAAACTTACCCGACAAACACTCATAAGTCCGATTTCACACTAAGGTTACAAATGTGATACAAGGATTCCATGAAGCAGATCTATATCATTTTTAGACTTTTTGAGTGTGAGTAAGTAATCTAGAAATATGCTCGAAAACCGGTAACAGGTTTGTCCTCTATTACGAGGAACTTATACTCGTACCCCGCGAACTATGTGTCCAAAAATTCACTTTTGCTTTTTGCGTGGAATAAAGTCGTAAGGTTTTATATATGTTCATCAGAATTATTTGCTTGACATCTCGTAGTGACAGGTTTTTGTAGTGTTTTATTCAGTGACTGAAATTTCTGGAAGTATTGCTGTGCTTTTCGACTCCTCTTTTTTTCGACTCTTTTGCCTTAACAGTTAACATCTTAAATGATAAATAAAATCTCCTTCAGACAAGATCTTACCAACAGATGTTAAAATTCGAAAAACATTTTTTTTACGGTAAATAATGCCGAGACATCGCATGTAGCAATATTGCAGTCAAATCTATTTTATTTAAAACTATCCAGGCCAAAAGATGGTCTACGACGACCGTCTATTCGCTATTTAACCGTCAACAATTACCCTATCAACTAAATCGGTTTTTTTCGCATATGTATATGGACTAGTCTTCAAATTATTACTGGCTACAGCGTGGACGAGTATTGTCTCGAAATGACGAATATCTCTCCCTTTCTACTTCCGTCAATGGTTTGGTCTACCCTTCATCAAATGATATGGCCCATATCGCAAATATGAATAATACGAGTTAATACTCGTAACATATATTAAGTAACGTAAACATTTACGTTTATTAAAATGTTAATTAAATAACTATCAGAAAAAAATGCAGTTAGGTAAATTAATAATACACGCAAAGACATAATCACGATTTTAGTAAAAAAAAGAAAACAAAGACAATGTACTCAAATGTGGCCCCAAAAATAAAACTCATGTCCGGTTTTGTCAGTGGTTAAACCAAAGAAAAGTATTTGTTCTCACAAAAATTTGAATCGGAAAAATAATTAAAGCTTCACTACACAAATAATCTTGTTGTGGTGACCAAATCCAAGATCTTAATTTCCAAATGACCTCTAAGCAAGAACTACACAAAGTGACTTCCAATATAAAATTGAATAGTAAAAGGCCACTAAAACAATAATCCTATGACAAATCTGCGTGCAAAATGTAATTCGAGTACAACAGTTTAAACTTATGAATGGATTCGCTCCCGTACATTTCAAAACATAGTATTTGCCCGCGGGCTATAATCAAACTCGGGCGGCCGCGTTATGAAGGGAACCCCTGTCAATCGGTCGCAATGAACACGTTTCGTGGAGTATTTCAAACTAGCTTACTCTATAAAAGATGCTCACAGTTATAACACGCGACAACTACCGTCTGAAAATAATTACAAAGAAGTTACATCGAAGGAGATAAATGCAGAAGTAAAACAGTGCATTTGTCAGTTTTATTGCTCAAGGCGATCTTTTAGAATCACCTAGAGAAAGGAAATAAAGAAGGTATAGATTAATAGTTAATATATTTATTTACAATAGTATAACACAGCCAAGTGTCAGTAGAGTATCGACCGGCATAAAACGAATACAATATTATTTCTCATCACATCATTGCGTTGATTTTTCCTGCCTGGTCAAAATTGTGGTACAAATATTGAACATTGATTATTTAGCAGAAAATTCTTGTCCATAGTCTACAAATTATAAATTAAAAGAGCAATGAAATAAATAGAGGTAGCAATTTCAATGTAAATGGGTCAATCAACTTTTATCTGTCCTATCAGTACTATGTAAATTTGTCCCCCAGTAGGTTAGTACAATGAAACATTAATTTTTCCAAAAAAATTATATATGGCAATCCATTACAATGAAACATAATTATTAATTACAATATCTACTATGATGCTAGTAAATAGATTTTGTTTGCTTTAAAACCTTAACGACCTTTTTGCATGTTTATTTTAGTCCCTATTATATTTTATTATTCTGACTTCCACCGGACAACGGTAAAAAAGTTCCAAAATCCAAAAATTTATGGCGTGACTACTGCTTGGAACTCAAGTCGATTTATTTCGTGACAACATTCATCCAGCCCCGATTTTGATTTCATCTTTTCCGCGGCGCCAGTCGACCGAGTGTATTTTGAAAAAGAGCGTGGCTTTATTGTGTGTCCACTGGACAACCAGCACAAAAAGTTTTGTATTTTATATATTGTAGTAAATTAAAGTGGAATATATTCAATTTAATGTATATTTTTTACTGTGCGTAAGACCTAATTCAAAATATTATTATTTATTACCAGGGAGCGGAAAGACTAATAAATATCACCACCAGTCCCTTGGACATCCAAGATCGTTGTCTGAATTATTCAATATTTTCTCTTCTAATACTGATAATTATTTTCAAATAGTTGTTTTTTTATTACATAAAAGAAGAAATACATGCGATGTTCATCATAGAGTCCCCTTTGGACACCCGAGTATTTCCTATGGACAAACGTCTATGTCCACTGGACAACCACTTTTTTCTTATCTCCTAAAGACAGATTATCGTCATTTTTACTTTAAAAGAACAGTAAGGTTTTTCAAATATGATTCTAATATTTAAAAGTAAATTAACAATTTGACTGAATTTTTAAATGTCCAAGGGACTATCTTAACTACAGTCATGTGAATTTTTGAGTAAAATTTACCATAAATAGTTCTGCTCTATTTGAATTCCTTAAATATAAATAATTATCAACAACAAATACGTATAAAATATACAAATTTAAGAAAAAAAAATTGATATATAAAATCTATCATTGATGGTACATTTAAAAGTTGATTGACCCAAATATTCTTTATTATTTTTATTTGGTAAATTTTATTATTATTGATTATTTTTCTCTCATCTAAGCTATATGAATTGTATAATTTCGGAAAATCATATACACATCTTAAGTGTCATGTACATTATAGTACATTAGATATATTTATTGTGGTTGTGCTAAAAAATAAAACTAAAAACCCTAATACCGTCACATTCGTTGGACGTGATAACAAACTGTATCATTGTTTAAAAATGCAATACATCACATTTTGGGATTCAGACATAATTTTATCCTCTGATTCCTATGTGAAAAAATAATCTATGTTTTTACCAATATCCAAAAAATAATAATAATTTGATTCACAGATTACTCCGTGGGCTGGCGTCGGGTTTATTGTTGGGTCCCAATTAGACTTTCATATCTTGTAACCTTTATAGCCTCTATTGAAAAGGGATCTCAACTTTTAACTCAAAAGTGCTTCCATGCAGATATCAGGCCGATTCAATCTTTTAAAACGTTTCAGATGGGGAAGCATGTAAATTTATCATAAGATTAATATTGTTGGTAGTTAAAACTGCTAGCAATTATTTTTATAATAAAATTTTATTCCTAAAATATATTTAACACCAAAGTCAAGAAATTCTCCTGAGAAGGACACACCTATTATAATAAAATTATTGTACGTAGTTCTGACTCAACACTCTTAATTATGTAGAGACACTATTCGCAATTGTAAGAAATTAATTGTAGTTGTTTCTCCCAGACCAAAAACAAATAAATACGTTTTCATTTATCGAACCTTGATCTGGATGGAAATATCACTTATATTAGGGTACCTCTGGTTTCCTAGACTAGCTTTGAAACAACTAAACTGTCTGTGACTTTTTAACACAAAGAGACCCGTACTAATATTCGTTTCAAAATGCCCCAGTTTAATGTTGTAAGCTATCAAGCTTAAGCATTCCAGCAAACTTACCTCAATAACCTGTTTATCGAGGTTACGAGTATGTATATTATACCCAACTCGATTCAAGGAAGGTAGAAAGATAACATTTACGTTATAAATAACCTCTGCCAGCGTTTTTGCCTGCATTGCCATGACCAAAAATAATTAAAAAAATGTCAGTCATAATGTGATAACTCTGTCGCAAACAATAGGGCCTATATTTTCGTAATGGTAGGGTCTATATTTTCGTAATCTAGATACTGTTCCATATGTGCTTTCTTTCACGTCTGTGCTTTTTTGTTTCGATAATTAACTAAAAACATACCAACTTAAACTTAAGGAAGTGTAACGTTAATATAATGCAGAAAATTACAAAAAATAATCTCATTGGCGAACTAGTTAAAATATTACTCTAAATGTACGTAAAAATGGTAAGCATCCAACAAGATGCACAACATCAAAATTTGCAAGTGAAAAAAGACCCCACGTAATGTTGGCTTAAAGATGTACTAACTAAAAGCAAGAAGTAGCCAAGCGTCTTGATTCTTGAGTACATCGTATAAGCTATTAATGGAAATTGAAGATGTACTGCATATTACTTAGCCGGGGGCGAACAAAAAACGCGTCTCGTATAAAGCCGCAAGCCGAAGTTCCACGTTGCGCTTTAATCCACAGCTATATTTTAGTGCTGTGCAAATGAAAAGTTAGTCTCGAGTCGAGCTAAGAAGAAGCGGCCCGCCTTCCCGTACGCCAGCCAATGGAAAATGTCGGGAAAACGACTTCTTCCGTGGAGGCGGGGCGCGCGCCGCCTGCGGTCTCACAGCCATTTGAATAAAAAATTCTCCTTTGAAGAGTTCTTTATTTGAACATATTGCGGTGCGTGCGAGACGTATGTACGGGACGGTTTAATTATCGTACGCGCGCGCTTTATGGCTTTTCGTTTGATCCCCCTTAAGGCTGTATGCTTGTTGTGCCTTCGTCTCGTCCCTGAAACAGACGAGACTAATCGTTTTGTTGTCTCACATTCAATTGGATGCACTTTGATACATCGTTTGAAAAAGATATTAGATTTCAGCCAATCTTTACTGTGACCTCGATTGCGGTAATGTGTCAATCGATATGAATACGAACCAAAGGAATCAATTTAAAAGTTTCCCGAACACTTTAATTGTCGATATAGAAACTTCATAAGTATTTAAACATTACAAGCATAAATGACAGTATTTAATCTTAAAGCACACAGCAAGCGATAATCACGGAATATAACCCCCTAACTGGTCACATAAAACTTTAACGCGATTACAAAATTTGATTATGGAACGATGTATAAATCCGCAAAACGTAAACGCAAACCCGTACGTTAGAAGCAACACGCAAACTGCAGACGGCAGTCCCACGCACGTCACCCATAACAGACCTTGTCAACCATAACGCGGCCGCAGCGCCGGTGGAGCTAGCCCACCGGACCCGCCGACCGGCCGCTCCGACGCCGGTTAGCCGCGATGGAAAACTACCATTTCATTTACGGTCGCCCCTTGGTTTCGGGGTAGTTGCGCTAACAGCACTACCCGCAAGTTGCGTAACTATGCTTTGCGGCGTCACGCAGCTCAAACACGCTCTATTAACCGACCTTGTTTAGATATTGCCTTTTGAAATGGACCGGCCGAAGATGAAAGTGTTTCGAGTGCCAACTCGTTGAAACTTTTTCATTTTGTCGCGTTCGCGTGGCTCGCAATACATTTGGATATCAACGCAGAGTCACACAATCAGGCCACTAAATATTTGGATGCCGAATTTTTTTATTTATTACGGCAAATGTTTTGTTTACTGTTCGCTTGTAATATTTAAATAATGCCAGGAATTTTCATATCTCAATAGATCCTAACTTAGGTAACTCTGACTTTTCAAACTTTGTTATCCGTATTTGTAGTGACTCGTCAAATTTGTCACGATATAGCGTATGCGGTAGGAAACTCTAGTACGTGCTTTCTGGTTTTATTTGATTAAGTCTTTGTTGCGTGTTTTTAAGCTTCGGAATTGGTAAGAAAGAAAAAAGCCCTATCTTCATAAACATTTTAGAGTTTAAAACATATCATATTGTTATAATTAGTTTTAAGATCGAGCCCAGTGGCTTGCCATAAGAAAGGCCTATGTCCAGCAGTGGACGAACTAAAGGCTGTTGATGATGATGATAATTATTTCTTTAGTTTTTAGTAGTAGAATCTCGCTTGATGAAGAAGTTGATTGTTTTTTTTTTTGGTAGACGACGAAATCTAAAGCAATCGATTCGATGTTTGGACTAGGTTGGGGCCTAAAATTTTGGGATCTAGCTTCAACATAAATGTTCTCAAAACATTCAACAAACCTAACACGTATTCAGAGGGTGTACTAAATATGTGACTTATAGGGAGCATTACGATACTGTAGGTGTAGTACGCTTCCACTATAAGAGCCCCTAAGATGAATGCCCGAATGTGACCTAGTCACAGTAAGGGACGTTCAAATTTTGAACATTCAACGAGGGTGCGAAGTGGAGTGCATCTTTGCCTCTCATATCAATTAATTTAATATAGCACCCGACGGCTACAGGAAACAATATGGGGCGTTTTAGTTCCGGGAAACCTCGTATCGCCCATAATGTGTAAGGGCTATCTAGAGATTTTCGTTGGTAGGCCGACATGTGTCTTTCGAAAGAGATTATTATGTTACAATCAAATGCGACCTTGTTTAGGAATTTAGGGATCATACACCGTTTTATTTATCTAGAAAGGAATTACCCCCTCGTAAAACCATCGGATGAAGAGGCTCTTCTTTTAAGTCGAAGAAGCAATGTACTAAGAACATTATACATGATAATTAAAGGTTTAATCTCTGGCATGCTCTAACTTACCATTTTTTATAATTTTACATACGTGTGTAGAAAATCTTATTTAGTTTGTTGCACCTAAATATACTTTTCTCAAAAAAATTTTAAGAGTTTACAATACCTATACCAATACAGTCAAGGACTCTGACAATAATAAGTTAATCGTTGTCCTAATACGTCCGGGCCTTCCTTACAACTGAGAGCATTCAGGCCTTAGTCCCCCACTAGTGCGTTTTAGCGGACTACATACCTAAAAAAATCCTAAGATGCTACTACACCAAAACCTACTGCTAAAACACAACAAATATCATAAAGCACTCACACAAACATATCAAGTACAAGACAGTGGCAAATCTGCCGCCTTGCAAATACCTTATGTCGGCATATTAATTCAGTCAATTAGCGCGCAGGGCATTAGCAGGTTGTTACGTCCGACATCGCTTAGTAATCGCTGCGACTGCGACACGACGACGAGTGTATTTGACAGCTGTCAAATTGGATTGCATCCAGCTATTAAGGGAATGTCGTTGCCGCCGGCAGGACGCTGGCGTAGTGTGGACGCGGCTTTACAGTCTCGCTTCTTGATGAGTTTCAACGGTTTGGGTTTGTGTCAGGAATAATGAAAAATTGTAGGATTATGAATTTTATATTGATGGAGGTAGGAAAAATCATCAATCAGATTTTTGTGTTGAAAAAAGTTTTTAAAAGTAAGCCACTGGCTTATTCAATACATATATTGCGCTTTCAAATTTCAAAAAGCTCATTATCAATCAGATGTCTAAAAAGTAGACTAAACACCAAAAAAACAAATCCCATCTGTCTGGTTTTCTGTTTACCAAAACATACAACAGTTATTTGTAATAATTGCATGAAATTACATAACTTCTTAAAAAAAATGTTTTGTGCGATTGAATGATACTTCGAAAAACATATACAAAGCATTAAGAAAACTCAGATGAGAACTATTTCTGGCATCAAAACTTCATGTCAATTATATCACCGATTAAACAAAAGTCCTTTAGATCTTGTCAATAAAATACAAACCTTTCAATAGTACTTCAGATACAGTTCAAAATAAATCAGTTAGTCTAGCCATGTCCGTTGGAATATCCACACTATTGATCGCCTTCGTAGGAACTGTTGGGGAAGTTAAAGTGGTACAATAGGTTGGCAATGCGACTACGTTCACGAGACGGCTCTATTAATTGCATTCATTATGTTCAGCCACAGTTTTAGAAAACCAAATCGTTTTTGTATTGTAGCGTTGGTTTTTACGGTAATCTGTTGGAAATTAACAAGATTTGAACTAAATAAAAATTATATAACAGTTTGTGTGCGAGAATGGCAGTTCTGTTTGTCCTGCGATATGCAAGGGCGGACTGCGATAAGCAAAATAATGAATGTTTTTTTTTATTTGCGAAAATAGTTATGACTGTGCTCCCTATTATTCGTACGTGGGAGTTAAAAATACACAAAAATACAAGTGTAGAAATACACGTCTGCTTACGTTTTCGGAGATGAAAGCGTATGTAAATGTATTTAATAATAGTTGAGGCATTAAAGACTGTTGGACATTTTAAGATTTATACAATTTGATAAATTAAACGTTTGCTGAATTTAACATTAAGAAGAAGTCAAATAAACGGTCTCCACCAATCTTCCAGAATAATAAGTATAACAAATGAGATAAAATAGTAGTTGCAATATTTGACATTTCATATGTTACATAGCAAAATAATTAGCTAACAGTTCAACTTTTGGTTTTACGTCGTACATTTTTAAAGCGGATCCAAGCAGGCAACATATTAAAAGAAAATACATCACACATAATTTTTTCTATCCGAAATTCAAACCGAAGAACTCTCTAGACAACGAAGCAATCAATTCTAGAAATGATAAAGGCATAAATCCGACACTTGAATATCATTAAACCCCTGAAGTAGACTGCGTCACCCCAGCTCAAACTCGATCTTAAAAAAAGAAAACAGAGCAGACACTCCAAATCGTTAACCCTAAACACGTCACCTTAACACCTGAAACAAAAGTTCCCCCGACAACCCGCAAGAGGGCTGATAAAAAGCGGCGCTGATATCGTGTACCCGGTACATTAAGCAAGGTTATTTATTTAGGCTCGCCCAGGTCGGAGCCACGCGGGGGCTGGTACGGACCGACTGACGGCTCGTGTCTTGTCGGACGGAAGCTTTTGTTTTGGGAACATTAAACGGTATTTGATATCTGTGTTGTATATGTACGTTTAATAAGGTTTTTAAATGTTGTGTGGGCTTGTTAGGATCGATGTTTGTTAAATGACAATTGATTATGGATTGAAGTTTAAGTCAACAATTTGATTCCCGCAGACTGATGTTTTTATGGAAATAATGTTACTTTAGGCCTGATAACTTGTACATGAAAACCTCTATCATAGCAGCTAATAATAGAACTTAGGTCTAAGTGTTAAAGTTTTGTGATATTGACGTTGATTAGGTCTATTACTAGTGGAATGACTTGAATGATAAGTGCTTTTACACTAGGAAAAAGAGCAGGCAGCATTTATTTTGTAGCTTCGTATCGATTGAGCGAATAAGGTGGTCAGTAACAAGCATCTTCAATGACATTATTATGTAGCAATTACCACTTTTGCCAAGGGTTCAGAACTCGTTTAAATAAATGTAATTAACTCATCCATTTTTCATTCTTCTTTGAATAGAATGCGTAAGATCAAGCAGATAAGGCGATAGAAGAAATAAAAGAAAAAGTATGGAGTTAAAATACTGCCTTGTCAGCATGAGTTTGAAATTAATTATTTGAAATATAAATTTGAAAATTAATAAATTTAATAAATTTTTAAAATTAATAAATTTGAAAAGTTGTAAAATTACGTTTAGTTTTAAAATTAGTCATAAAGTTATCATATATATCGACAAAATAATTGAAATCCGAGATTATACCTTAAAATTTCAAACAAATGATCAATTCATTGTATCATCCTAAACGTTGGCAAATGATGTAAGTAATGAATGAGGTGTTGTGCGGCGGGCGGCGCGGGAAGCGACGAAAACACTTGTTAGTAGAGCGCGGTGCAAGCGTCGGCGCTCACGTTAATAAACTCCGATAGGCCGCAACAAGCTGGCTGCGTGTACGGCGTCCATTTTTAACGAGCCTCACCGCCGAGCCCGCAGAAAGTAGCCTACACATGAAATCACGTATGAATGAGGCTTTTTTCAGTTTTTTCGCGTGTAGCCGGCGGCGTGCCGCTCCGGGGCCCATTAAAGCTTACATGTCATTCTCCCGCGCCCCCTCGCCGCCGACCGGCCAGAGGGGAGGGGTGGAGGCGCGCCACCGGGCGGCGGAAAAATCACAAAATCGGTATTGGCTGCATCCCACAGCGAGCGGCCGGCAAAGCGCTATACAATACAGCTTTGACGGACGGTCATTTAATATTAACTGTGGTTTTTCCGCAGATGGAAATGTTTTTTTATTGCCGGCGTTACGTCGTGATGAAGTGGTCGGCGCGTTGTTTGTGACGCGCGCTGATGTGTTGCCGATGAGTTGCTCTTTTGCACACTGCGCGTACCGATGAGATTGTTTCGCGTCGAGTGCTTGTTTTTACGTTCCATGTTTGATATCGTGTAATGCAGCCACTCCCTTTGACGGCTAATTGCTGTTAAAATTAATATAAAGCAATCTGCGATATTGTTTGTTGTGCGGACGAAACAATCTCGTGCTGACAATCATTTTTGTCGCGGCGGTGTGACGTCTACTGCGTAACGGAATATTCATTCGGCAAACAAATTGAAAACGAACCGGCAATAAATTTTTAACTTTTCGAACAAGTGATCAAAATCCAACTACAAAAAGTGGGCACTCGCCGAAAAGAGAAGCGACCGCAGATTCAATTTATCGCTTACACTTTGAGTGAAAAGTTTGTATAAAAATATTTTTAGTGGGCGATTATTATTTTATCCTTTTGATACAGTTACGCCGATGATACGGTTTTAAATGTACAAAAAATTTGCATCGGGTGCATTCTGTTTTAAGGTAATTGAAAGTAATGCAATTAAAACGGACCGTATGATGGATATACTTGAATACATATACTATTCACATTTCTATTTGCTTAGTAAATGTAATAAATGAAATAAAATACAAATCAAAATTTAAAAAATACTAAGTATATGAATTAAATCCAAAAGTACGGCAACAACAGTTTCCATCTGTTTTAGTTCCTAAAATGAAATGAAGTAAATACTTCTACTAGATTATTTTGGGTTTCATCTTAGTTAAGTTTAAAGTGCACCATTAAAAACATTATAACTAGTCAGGAATAAAATCTTCATCATTACGTAAAGAGTTCCTTCTTCGGTCACCATTGCCACAGAGGTAGGCAGAAGTGTATATTAAACCCATAATTCAATAGAAATATTTTATGCTCAAATGGATTAACTGGTCACGTAGGTTGAAACCCCAGGCACTCACCTCCGACTATTCCAAGTTATGTTTATATTAGCGATGCCGGAGAACATCGTGATGTAACCTGCACACCTGAAAAAGTACCTACTAAGAAATTTCTTGGGTGTGTGTTCCCTTAATCCGCTCTAGACCAGCATTGTGGAATACGTCCTTAACCCTCTCAGCTGTAGAGGAACAAGTAATGTGGCGTACATGGACTGATGATTAATAGAAACAAATATCACGATCGAGAGAACTGAAATCTACCTTTGTACCCAACCTTTCAGTAGAACCTGCCAATATACTTCTAGAATTAAAGCAGTATTGTAATGAGAAATTGCTTAATCAGTATTTCACTGTATGTTTGTTTGTTGCAGGAAAATCGTTCACGTTAACGATAACGATATCGACGACGCCGCCCCAAGTCACCACCTACAACAAAGCCATTAAGGTGACCGTCGACGGGCCGAGGGAACCACGATCTAAGACCAGTTAGTATATCTTCTTACTGTTAATTGGTTGTTTACTCCACCTTTCCCAGGTTTCTTTTTCAAGGTTTCAGGTTGGTTCTTTTTTATTTTATGATTTAGGTTCAGTAGATTATCAACTACTTCCGATTTTGAAAAGTAATATTATATGTTTTAGTGACATTATGAGTAATGTGTTAATAGGCACTGGGCCAGCGTCGAGGACTAAGGCCGAACCCCTGTCCGTTTTAGAAGAGTACTCGTACCCAGTAGTGGGACATACCTACATAATCATTGGTGGTGATTTATATTTCAGATAATAAAAGTAAGATACATGTCTAACGATTAGAAACTGAAATTGGACGATATAATTAATTGACTTACTAAATGAAATGCAACAGTAGACAAGCTGCAATCCACGTCCATGGATTGAGGGAACTAGAAAGTGATATACAAATAACTTTAGCTTACGTGTATTTGCACATGTATCTCTACTATTTCGATATTTGCTACTGCAGTAGTAACCGCAGAGCATCAGCCCAGTAAAACAATTAATAAAATCCTCCCGTCGGCCCGACGCATACATGAGAACATAACTCTACAACGTTAATCAAAACATTTAATTGTAGCCAATTAAAATGGCGCCGTAACAAACTATTTTAATATAATACAATCCCGAAACATCAAAGGTTGGAAATTTTGGAAATACTCTCAAACAAACGAGGGCGACCGCAAAACATTTGAAAACAGCCGCCTAATGAACGTAATTTATTAATAATTTGCGAGAAACACCGCTGCCCCTTCTTTTTGGGTTCGTGTAGCGTGAACCGACGCCGAGGGGAGACATTCTTAAGGCCCCGCTTAAAAGGTGATTATTTTTAGATGTTTGTCAATGAGGTTACCGATGTCTCGCAATAAAATAATGATGATAATTAAAATCCGCTTCATTGCATTAAGTATCATGATGTGTTGATTTTTATTCTAGCTATTGTAAACAAATCATTTCATATCGTGTTCATCTTTTCTATATTCGACATACATGATTGGAATGTGTTGTTCTTCTTTAAACTTGGGTGATTAGACCGAAGCTTTGGAGCAGACTTGCCCAATTTCTATAATAACTTGAAACGTATTTACAGCTAAGGAAAAATAGATTATCTTAAGTGTTCCTTCTGAAAGTTGGTTATTCTTACATTTATAGACATATAAATAAAGAAGATTATTAAAATTAGAACAAATATTAATTTAAAAAAGCACAGCCTCACATACATTTTAAAATACAGTATAGAATCGGCGGAACGTGTGTAACGAAATGCATGTATATTTTTATAATCTTAATATTCCACACTATAGAAGACAAAAAATCCAAATTTCTAACATAACCATCCTTGATAGATGACATTTCCGAGTAACCCACCGTCTGGAAATGCGCAGAGCTAATTTCATCATAGTGAAGCGCTTTCATGGGCTGCGTTTCGGGATTAACCAGTATGTATTCAGGTCCTTTAAGCGAAGCGTGAATAGCCAATTAAAGGGACCGGTATTATCACGGCGGCTGTTTCGTTGATCAAAACATACAATGCGAACCTACTTTATAGGCTGCAGTCTATGCATTTGATTGAGACGTCAATGTACTATAAAATGACATTGAATTGTTTTAACCGACTTGATAAGGAATTTTGTGGAAAGAAGACTTTTATGTTACAATCGCATTATATACAATAGTTCTAGTCACCAAGAGGTTAGGGAATGAAACAACCATGATTAAAATTGACATTGGGATCTGAGTTTAAAAGCCAACTGTAATAAGCAATTTAATAGCCAATGACGATTATTCTGATGATATTACAATGTGGCTTCTGCAAATCCTTCTTATTGTGCCTATGACATGGATTGAGGAGAATGATCTAAGCGCTACAAAGGTCAGTCACCAGAAAGCATGGTTTGTGACCGTAAATTTTGAACTTATTCTACTTCCCTTTGAAACTACTACTGCTAAATATTTTTTGTTATTTATGAAGGCATCTACATTACTAATTTGAATAGTCGACATTGACAAATGACAAGGATCCACAGGACTGACAAATGTTAGGACCTTGTACTTCCGAGTACCATCTAATGTCCTATCAATCCTCATCTGGTGGAAGAAATTTAAATAATTGCAATCCCGGCGGGTTAGTGCCAGCCTTTCATGATCCAAAGGGTTTTGGTACCGTTGGATTAAACAATTAGGAAGTTTTACTAACCATGCTTTTTGATTTTAAGTGGAGATATATTATTTCTTTCAGTGCTTTTACTGATTTCCTATGGATATCCAAAGTGTAAAAAAATGCATTATTGTAGTTTTTGGTCATTTGTTATATTGGATCTCTTATCTCATTATTCCTACTTCTACAACATATCATTCAATATTAATTTAATAATTTGTTTCTGCTTTTCGAAAATGACCTTACAAATCTTTAATTTCAAACGATTCATCAAGTTTACTTTAATTTTTAATTCTTCCATTACTGCTAGTAATTTCATCGAACTCCATTTGAATTTCCACACGGTTCAGATTAAAATTGCACGTAACACAATTAATGAGTATCCTAATGCTATCCGTACCTCTATCTCGCTAGACGAATGTGAGGGCACAAAGGAGGCTGCTGTAATGAATCGGTTGTTTAATTAATTAGTCAAGAAAGGGCCTGCGGGGTGAGCGGGGTGTGTGGGGGGCGCGGGAGGGGGGGACCGACCTAACCACCCCGTTGCCGCGTATGCATGCCCTGCATATTGATTTATTATGCCTTGAGCCTCTATACGGGGGCGATAAATTATTTAATTCAAAGTTCCGACGCGTGTTAACATGAAAATCTATGCGTTGTATCTGAATCTCGTGCGTACGGAATCCGTCGTGGAGTTTTAGTTTGCCCTTGTTTGTTGGGATTGAGGTGAATATTGTTTTAAAGCGTTCTGTAGAGGGATATGAATGTAATATTATCACTTTTATTGGGTAGTATAATAATCATGTCTGATCCTTTTTTCTTACTTTAGAAGTTAATTGTAACAAAAAGTTCTGGTTTGACTCGGAACAAAGTATTTAATTTTTACTAGAATACTTAATAAGGTTATTTTCTAATAATGAACATACTAATACTATGAACATACTACTATTAACATACTAATTTTACTTTAATAATTATGTTAAGTAGGTCTCTAAGGCCTTTATATAAATTAAAAAAAAAAACAAATTATTTACTAAATTTAACATTTTAATAAAGTTCTTTCTTTTTTTGCTCAGTCTCGTTACACTTTACAGTACTTTTATTTCAAAATTTTCCGTTACGAAGATCCAATATGAGAATGTAAAAAAAAATGTTATTCACAGTCTCAATAAAGTTCCATCGTAACTTATAGTTTTGAACACATTGTTCCCTGTGCCCTACGGTGTCCTATTTTCGTCAGCCGGGTGGGTGGTGCATTTTATCACCGTGCAGTAGCTCACAATTTAATAATCGCCGGACTATTAACGATGTTTTTCTTAAGGCAGCGATGGCTGGTTATTTCGGTGCGCGAACGCATGCCGCGGACCACCCATGCCAGTGGCGCTAGCGGGGTCATAGTTGAATGGAATGACGGTATATCAGTTAAGGTGTTTCCATTGAGTGACTTAATCTGATTATACGAGTATGTAGGTGTTAATGTTACGAGTACTATTGAAATTAGTTCAACCGGCCTCGGTTAGTATGTGTAGTTGAATTTCATATGCTTCAAAAATCGTTACGTAGACTTTTAAAGGTCATATAATAATCTTGTTGTCTCAAACGATGGTAAATTATAGTGAACTAATACTCACTCAGTCAAGTCCAAGGTTGATTTTAGGATTCATCGCAAAGAACGAGTACTCGTAATTATGCTTATTTTTACACTTATGGCCAAACTACAATATGTACATTCTGGGTAGGTTTGCCGTGTAACTAGTCATTACTAGTTTATTTATATAATTTAAGTGTTTATGTAGTGTGTAGTGTCTTAGCAGCTGTATTATCAAATAACACAAACCTCTGCCTTCTCTATAATCCCGTAAGTGTAACGAGAAAAAACATCAAATTCCTAGGAATCATTTACATGGAGAAAAAAATTGTTCCTAGTTGTATTACTGGAACGCAGCTGCACTGTGGCACCAATACCGCGGCAATACGTCAGATTGTTTACGCCTGGTTGTTCATTGTTTACTTCAATACGCTAACTTAGTCCATAACGGGGGCTTCGTGTCTCGTTCTACGGTTATCGTCTCGCGTTTTGGGGAGCTATGAAATAATCATCACGTAATAAGGATGTGTTACTTAAATATTTCTTCTTATAACTCGAATATAACCGAGATAGTATTCAAGTTGTTGTTTTTGTATTGGCTGGTAGTTGGATTTTATTCATATTTTCGTTGATGTGTAAATAAATTGAAGGAGAAATCTGTCTTTTCAATTTTGTATTTAAAGAAATGAATTAAAATTAAATTAAAAAGCTATGAAGTTTGTTTAGGAAGCTATATCAAGCAATGCTTGTTGTTTTCATATATTTTTTTATTTGCAAAAATAGGTACTCCACCAAAAAAACTCACAGACCTTCCAAAATATATCAAACTTAACTAGATAAAAACACTGCCAATTAAGTTGGCGTCGCGAGCCGGACGAGCACATTATACTAAAGCAGGGCTAACTAGTGGAAATACTTGGAATAATAAATCTAACTAGACCGGACCCCGCCTGTGTAATCCTTTAATCAGGTCTACAGTAGCCCTTTGCCGCACCCTATTTTTCCCTCCCAATCTGGTGGGGGCAGTGACCCCCCAACCCCTTCGGCGGCCCCTCGAACGGTGCAAATGACAGTTTCTAATTCCAACTTGCCATGAAAGTGTGTAATTGTTGCGCCGTTGATTTATACACTCGAGTCTGTAGCGGGAGCACGGGAATGGAGCATGTGTGCTTATTAGGGTTGTCCGCCTCTCATTATTTATTGTGCTGACCACTGCGCCGCCGTTCTCAACTATTTTGATCTTGTTTAGACTCAGTGGCGTGTGGAAATATAGACTTGTTGTGTGATTTTGTTGTTGGTTCGGTTGATGATAATGTGTTTTCTCGACCGAACATCTTTTGGCATCACTCTTCACTCACTATCAATATCAGATAGATTCTGATCATTGTAACCTTCATCCAATAAACTTCTACCGCTGAAGAATGGCCTTCCCCCAAGATTACCGAATCGAACATGCAAAATATGCGGCTTGCCATAGCGTTTTAACATAACAAATAATACCAGTGTTACTGCTAGGAGCAGACCCGTTATACCATTGTGAAAAGTAGTCAGTTTAGTTTAGTGCCAGATGCATTCATTTTATTCACCAGATTTTATCATCATTAATGTTAACACGTCTATTGATACTGAAATCTATTGTCCCTATCCCACCACACACCCGCCACTGCAACTCCTGTACTACAGGATCAACAGCGGCACGCACAGTATTGGCGCCGAGCAATGAAGCTCAGCGAATCTAAGGGGACCTAAATTGTCAAAATCCCGCAACGAAGTTAATCAGAAAAGCAATGTAAAGGAGGAGTTGGAAAACAAAGAGTTGTCCACTTCCCTCCACAGCAAAGCGGGTGACAAAATATTGAGCTATGAGGTTTAACCTCACATAAAGAAAGACAATTACATTTACGAAAAATTAGACGCAATTGACGCACCACGGATTAATAACTATTGCTTAAATTGGACCTAACGTGCGAACTGTTATACAGACTTCCAATAATAGGCATGGCAAAATCGCTGAAAGGCACGGAAGTTCCTCCTAGATTCAACGAGGTCTGTATAATAAACAACACCAGACGTTACGGAGCATACTGTTACGCTCATCCGACCAAAGATTGCACTCCCAAAGGATATGATGTGCGGACTGTTCATATTCGCAATCATGTGTTGAGCATTGGCACATAGGAGAGTCAACCAACCTAAATGAGAATAATTTACTACGAAAATTGCCGTGACCCGTTAGAAATTGCGACACGTAATGATCAATCTCAAGCCAAGTTTTTGCCAAGCGATCGCTAACCGAAGGAAAATATTGATAAAGATGACGGCCCTTTACAGACAGCTTCCATCGGTTTTGCCATTCTTCTATTAATTCCGAGTAAGTCTCGGCGTATGGTTTAAATAATCGAGTTATTTTTGAAAAGTCGCGCGATGGAAGGAAATCTCTATCAACACTTTGCCTGTCGGCAAAATATAACGCGGCGCGACGCTGTACTTCCAGGTCGACTGGAAGAACACCCGCAAGAACAGGTAAAGCCTCAGTACTAACGGTTCTGTACGCCTTACACAAAAATATCAACGCCAAACGCTGACTCTGGAGCAACTTCCTTCTGACTGCGCCGACAGTTGCCCTATCGGCCCACACAGGGGAAGCGTAACAAATACAACCCAAATATGTAGCTCCATAAATTACTTTTAAGGTATTAAACGATAGACCCCAGGTTGACTTTGATATCCTTGTCAAGGCATAAAAGTTGTTTTTAGATTTTTCACCGACGCTTTTTATATGTTCAATAAAAGAGAAATTTCGTTCAAGAACAAGCCCTAGGTAACAAACCGATTGTTTACTTTTAATAAGGACGTTATTAAATTTTATACGCGGCGGGGTTTTCAAGTTGCCTTTCAGCAGCAAGTGAAATGATTTTTGGGGAGCGAACGAGAGACGGTTTCTTTCACCCCAGTGAGTAATTAAACGTAGACACGTGTCTGCTAACCTTTCTAGATCAGACCTACTATTTGCCTGTATGAGTAAGAGTCCGTCATCCGCATATCCTATTAAAGAACAACACGGTGGTAAAGGAATCGCGAGAAAGTCATCAAAGCCAAGATTCCATAAGTAAGGGCCGACAACAGAGCCCTGGGGGCAACCCATTGTCAGTGACTTCGACACTGCGTGGTGACCTAAGCGCAATTTAGTTGATCCATGGATAAAATAACATTTGATCATAGAAAATATATTCCTTGGGCAACCGCGAGATTTTAATTTCAGAAGTAACATAGGCCACCAGGCATTGTCGAATGCACCAGAGATATCTAAAAATATCCCTAACACATACTTATGCTCCGATTTGTTAACCGCTCTTCTAACCGATAAAGCTGCGTCCACGGTTGACTTACCAATCGTAAAACCGAATTGATTATCGTGGAATTTCGGTCCGCCTGGTAGTAAGCGAGGCACAATAAAGCGTTCAAGTAGCTTGCCTAACGACGGTAACAACGTTATAGGACGATAGGATTTTGGGTCTTCAGGAGGCTTATTGCCTCCTTTTGGTATAAGTTTAATGAGACCACGCCGCCAAATTCGCGGAAAAACACCCTCAGCTATACATCGATTAAAAACGCACATTATAGCGACACCGGACAGTTTACACGCTTCCTTTATCATCCTGTTGGAAATTTTGTCATCTCCAGAAGCTTTATTAAGCGGCAGGGAGCTAACTACTTCTAGAAATTCGCGAAGAGATGGGCTATCCGAATCAGGAGTGGATGGTGAAACGGAGGCCCATAGTCGTACTTGACTATGATATGCGGAATCGTTATCAAGGCTATCGTCCGGGATAAGTGAGTTTAATAAGGTTTCCGTGGTCTCCTCAATACCAGTAGTGTATGTTCCATTAACCTTTATATTTTCAATATATGCTGAATCAATTGATTTATTAGCTTTAAACTCATGGTAAAGGGGGGACCAGGGACCCTCAGTATTAAGACGGTCAACTACTCTTCGCAACAAATCGCCTTTTGCTTTAATAATCGAGGCTCTATAACGCGATCTGGCTATTTTTAAAGAGTTAAACGCACTTTCAAGTAAGTTACTATTATTACACTTTTTCCTAAGCGAATTGAACCTCCTACGCGCTCGACGAAATAGTTGACGAAGGTGGACTAAGGTATTGTTCCACCAATCACATCTGCGAGTATTAGTTATAAATGCACGACCGAAAGTCATATCCGCACAGTATGTAAAGGTATCGGTCATAATTTCAGCGCAAGCTTCGGCTGAAAGTTCATTGCGAGTGAAATCTGTGGTATGGTTAGCAAAAAGCGAGCCAAAAGACTCCCAATTAGCCCCTCTTAATTTATATCTATAATTGTAATAATTATTATGATGCCCTCCCTACTACTACTGAAATCTAGTCTGTACTTACTTTTACGAAGCCTTTTTGTCATACGAATTATCTCTTACAATCCCTTACATAATTCTTATCAGCCCATATACGTCCCACTGCTGGACACAGACCTTCTCTAAAACTGAGAAGGTTAAGGCTTTATTCAACCACGCTAGGCCAGTTCGTATTGGCAAATTACATCAACAAATGTAAATTAAATCTCCAAAAGCCGTCTAGAGACAGCCCTGATTAATTCACTATCAATGTGTGCGTGCACGTAATAGTCTCTGTGCGTCCGATCAGCCATCACGGTGTGCGTGTGCATTTGTCAATTATAACTCTTAAATTCGTGAATGGGTTGTTGTGGAGGTGCCTTTATGGATTTTCCTACCCCAGCCTACCCATTTGATCTTTTTATTACTTTATCAGTTTTACGCGGAGACAATGCGTTTGAAGGTTTAAGTTTTATATACTTTTTAGACACGTGATGCCAATTTACAAAGTTTAGGTAGCTGTAAATACTATTTAAGAATGTCTGGTTTTTTATTATCTCTGTTTTGATGGATTAGCTCCGACTCCGAATATAAAAGTTATTAGATAAAATTGAGAACAATAGAGGTCGTATATAATCAAAATAAAATCATAAACACTAAATAAAATCATAAGAACTGATTGAGAAATTTATTGCTGTTGGTACAGTTGTGTGTTCGAATCGAATTGTTACGCAGTAAGCAACTACTTGATTTTAAAAAAGAAATACTTTATTAGAATTTGTCTTACAATGATATAGTAACGATCACGAACGGAGTTTGAGAATAGAATGAATATGAAGTTTATGAGCTAAGCTTATATACTAATAAAGTGTGGGATTTACAAATATCATTAGGGTGGAGATAAGGCGACACCCTAATGAGTTCAATATAATTAGTAATAATAACATGAGAAGTTCAAACAAAAATATCTTAAATACTATTATAACAAAATGATATGAGGAGGATGCATTAATAGATTTACAAACACTATTAGGGTGGAGATAAGGCGACACCCTAATGAGTTCAATAACTAATTATGAGAAGTTAAACAAAACATCTTAAATACTATGATAAAAGTGATATGGGGAGGGTGCATACATAACACCTCCCGCCTTAGAATAAAGATTGGGCGTTACTGCCTGATCTTTGGTGATTGTGGTGAGTCGACACGTGGTCTTCTTCGTCTTCGGAGATACATGAGGTATCGTGGACATTCCTCATCGGAATTGATACTTGTGTGTTTCGCCGTGTAGACGAGTTATCGAAGCAGTTGTTGAATATTTGTATACAGTTCCTTTCATTAGTCCCGATGATTCCATTTGGGCAATTCTTGCAGATTTTGAAAATAATGTACATCATCATAAAAAGTCCAATAGAAAAATAGATCCAAGTGAAGGTGGCTTGATTTCTCTTCATGAATGATTGTTTCCGAGAGTCTGTTATTTTCTTGAGATCTTCTGAATATTTTCTTATATGAGAATGAATGTTCTGTAGAGCGTCTAGCGGTGTTTCATTTAGGGTAATTGGCAATAAGTTTTTCGATTCATAATCTTTGGGAAGTTCAAAACAATCTTCGTTTCTGATATCAGGAATGGTAATTGGGATTGTTATATTATCTTCAGTAGTATGAAATGCTGAAAGAGTGCTGTATCCTGTGTATAATTTGCAGTTTTGAGGTAGAGTGACTATTCCAGAGCCTTGTAATTTATAATTTGACAAATCGTTGTTGCATTGGAGGACAGTGTTTATTTCGTTGGTAAGCACGTAGAGCCAGTTGTTAGATCCCAATGGTTGAAATGTGTTGATGTCTGCGGGAAATGTAGTCGTTGTACAATTTTTTGGTAGTGTTCTTGACTTGCTTGTTAGAATGCTTAACTCGCAGATTGGGCGTGCTGAAGCCTCGTAGACGATGAAATCGCGGCAGACACTCTTCCGTGGTGCGAAGGTGGTACATCCGTCTAATGAACTTGTCGACACATAATATTGCCCACTAGGATTGGTGGCTAAATAGATATGCTCTGGGAGGATAGTGGTATGTAACGAGGAGTTAGGATGTTGAATAGGGATGGAGTACATGTGATAAAGTGTTAAAGGAATATTTTGGACTAGAGGGAATTCTAAGATATATACTAGCCTATTAGAATAGACGTATGCTGAAAGGGAGGAAGAATCTAGTAATGTATGGATGTTTTCAATAGACACCGGTACTACAAATTGTTTGTTACTTCTTATTCTATTAGATTTTAAGAGTTGCTCATATAGTTTATTAAGTGTTATAATTGATGGGTGTAAAATATCTGATTTGGCAAAAAGGATACTCATCAGGCAATCATTAATTTCGTTTTCTAAACTTGTTACCAATTCTAAAATTTGTAACGATATTGATGAAATATCTTCACTAAATTTTATGTTGAATATAAGATTATCAGTCTTGTTGATATAATGGTTTAAACGGTCAATATTTTCATTTATTATTTGTTCATCCAAGGAGATTTTGAAAATCGTTTCGTTAAAATTTGTAATAGTCGATGAGGTTATTTGAACTTGTTTCTGCATTAAGTCGGTTAAATCGATTTCTTGCCTTTCGAGTTTATCGATACATTCGTCATATCTTTTTGCATCTGACGCATCAGGTGTACCTATGAGCCATTTCAGGACAGAGCCAAGACCGTCTAACAGTTCTCGTTTTGTACGTGAGTTTTTACCAAGGTACATGCTTAATTCAGAAAGTCGATTTTCTATTTTTTTGAGATTGATGTTAAGGAAAGTCTTGGTAGACTTGGCAACGGGAAATTTCATGAATTGAGAAGATATAGAGTAAAACTTATCAGAGAGGTGAAGAAGGGATTCATGCGCGATGAATAGTGGTCTCATTTCTTTGTATATTATGAATTTCCATGATTCGTCGGAAACAAGTATCATTTCTTCTTTGTAAAATATTCCAGAATGGGAATGTAACGGTTGAGAGATGTTCATATGGGCAAGGGCTCCTGTGGTTGCCCTGCAATGGAAAGAGCATTCCTTTTTATTAAAATTTTAGTCTTTACGAGTTCTTTGATGACATGGTATATTTTATAAAGAATTATGCATATTAATATTTTTATAATTGAGCAAATTGTATAGTTGTATATATAATTGGGATCGCTAAAAATTTGGATAAGGGACATGGTAGTATTTTGGGCTGTTGTATAACGACAGACCCTGAAAATAAAGATGTTAAATGTTAATAATGATTGCTAAATATTGAAAAATGTATATCTTATTTATTAATTAAAGGTGTATACGTGGGATACGGGCGGAGTCTATTGGCATGCACGGTTTGACTTTTACCGGATTTTCTTATTAAGTAATTTTCATTGAATCCTACCCTAATTATTTCGTAGGGTCCGTCCCACTTAGGATCTAGATTATTTGGGGTAGGAACCCTTAACATAACTTTATCTCCAATAGAAAAATCCGCTATATGCTTAATTTGACTGTCGTATCTTTGTTTAGCTTTTTCCTTCATCAGCTCGGTTTTTTGCATTGCCGAGTCTCTGGCTATTCTGAGGCGCTCGTTCAAATCTTTTAGGTAATCGCAGGCCGTGTACTCAGGTATAGTTTTAATTGAATAAAACGGACGTGGTTTATAGCCGAAAAGTAGTTCGTGTGGTGTGTAACCAGTAGAACTATTAATTGATGTGTTATGGCACATGATGGCGAATGGAATAATTTCATCCCAATTTTTAAGACGGCGACTATGGTACATACGAATGTGATCACGTAGGGTTGCATGAAATCTTTCAAGCGCACCATTAGTTTGTGGATGATAGGCTGTATTAAATGTTTGACTAGAGCCTAAGAATTTCACGAACTGTTTCATTAAATTGTTCATAAATTCTTTGCCCTGGTCGGAATGGAACCGTTTTGGTACTCCAAAATGTTGACAAAAATGTATTAATTGAGTTGCAACTGTTGTAGTTTCTTTATTTGATATGGCATAGGCTTGAACATATCTAGTTAATTCGTCTTGTAAGGTCAATACGTATTTATTGTTATTATCGCTGACCTCGGAATAGGATACTAAATCTATAGAGACTCTTTCAAAAGGTTCTGTAGATTGCGAAGTGATGACCATTGGGGCTTGAAAAGATTTCCTTTGAATTTTGTTTCTTTGACAGGTAACACATGATTCGATATAATTTTTTATATCATGTGTCATGCCCTTCCAGAAGTAATCTTCACGAATCTTTTTCGTTGTTTCTACAATACCACGGTGTCCAGAAAGTGGCTCATCGTGATATGTTTTGAGTATGTGCGAAATTTCCTCTGGTTTCGGATATTTTACTTGGTTTTGGCAAATTAGGATGTTGCAATCGTACATTTCAGCTAAGTAGGCACTTATTCGTAATTGATCATCACCGTTTAGTTTGCAAGTTTGATCAAATTTAAGATTTGGTACATACAGTTCTTCAACCCGATTTTCTTGTAAACAAGTCATAAGGGATTTAAAGTAACTTTCCGAGTCCCATGGGTCAAAATATGAAGGTCTAGTACAGCAAAAGAAGATATTTTGGTGGAAATTGGATATTAGAAGGTTTACATCGTAAAGAGTTTTTTGTTTACTAATATAGGGTTCAGTTTGAGAGCATGATTCTATTGCTTCGTTAAAAATATTGCATCTATCTGGGTGCTCGCATGAAATTGGTATAAATATATTTTTATGTCTATGATCTAAGAGTCTATCTGGTATTCTTTTAAGTTTCGGCGAATCGTATGGTCGTTCTTGCGAAAGAAAATGTTCGTAATTTAATTGCAAGTAATCGTTTGAGTTATCACAATTTGAAGTTAAATCGATTACATTAGAATTCAGGATTGGTGGACGGGATAGAGCATCAGCGTTTGTATTTGCTTTCCCAGCTTTGTATATAATTTCATAATCATACTCTTCTAATTTTAACCTCCATCGAACTAGTCGACTACCGGGATCTTTGATGGAAAATAACCAAGTAAGAGGTTTGTGATCGGTGACAATTTTAAATTTCCTCCCAAATAGATATGGGCGGAAATGTTTAACTGCCCACACGATTGCTAACAATTCACGTTCTATTGTTGAGTAATTCGTTTCAGCTTTGTTGAGGGTACGGGATGCGTATGCGACAGGTAAATCTTTTCCGATCTCGCCTTGAGATAATATAGCTCCGATGGCATGAATAGAAGCATCAGTGGTGAGAACGAATTCTTTGGTAAAGTCTGGGTACTGTAAAAGTGGAGTTGAAGTTAAGATTTCTTTACAGGTATCGAAAGCATGCTGTTGTTCTATACCCCAGATAAAGGGGACATCCTTTTTTAAAAGCCCAGTTAGGGGTTTAGTAATTTTACTGAAATTAGCAATAAACCGACGGTAGTAACCTGCTAAACCTAAGAAAGACTTAATATCCTTGCATGATTTTGGGGTTTGAAATTCCCTAACTGCTTTGACCTTGTCTGGATTGGGTTTTACTCCGTCACTTGATATTATATGACCTAAGTACGCAACTTCCTTTCTAAGAAATTCACACTTATCTGGTTGGATTTTAAGCCCATATTTTTTCAGGCGATTGAACACTTCTGTAAGTTTTGATTCGTGTTCTTGGAGGCTAGATGCAAATATTACAATGTCGTCTAGATACACAAAACATCGCTCTCCTTGTAATCCGTAAAGGACGCTATCCATGGCGCGTTGAAAGGTGGCTGGAGCGTTTTTGAGACCGAAAGGCATTCTTAAAAATTCGAAATGGCCATATTGCGTGTTAAATGCAGTTTTTGGTATATCTCTAGGTTCTAATTCTATTTGATGAAAACCGGAAGCAAGATCTAGTGTGGTGAAATAAATTGAGTGACCTAGTTTGTCTAGTATATCAGTGATGTTAGGTAAAGGGTAACTGTCTCCTACGGTGATATCATTGAGTTTGCGATAATCTATGACTACTCTCCATTTTTGTTTTCCAGACGCGTCTAGTTTCTTGGGCACTACCCAAATCGGACTACTCCATGGTGAAGTACTGGGACGTATAATATTTTGTTGCAACATTTTGTCGATTTGTGATTTTACTTCCTGTTGGTGTATATAAGGGAATCTATATGTTTTAGTGTTTATTGGTGAATCGGATGTTGTCGGAATTGAATGTTTCGTATGATTGGTAAATGTTAGTGGATCACCTTCGGTATAGAATATATCCGGAAATTCATTTATAATTTTATCAAGGGATTCGCGTTCTTCCTTATTCAGATGGTCTCGTCTTATAAGACTACTACTCTTATCTATCGAGATTCGATTGTTAGACGAGTTAATTGAATTTATAAGGACATTATGTGAATCGGCATATTCGTTAAATATATCAGCGTGAACTATGGGCATGGAAATATATGTGTCTTCGTCACTTGAGTTTACACACGTTATGAGGAATTTGTTATCTTTAACGTTTACAATTGCGTTAGGAATCGCGATACCTTCCGATATTGTTTGTTTTTTGACAATAGCGGATCCATTCGTAATGTCATTAGTGAAACAAGATATTACGGTTTCTGATCGTTGATTCACTAACTGTTTGTTATTATTAGTCTGTTCATTATATTCGCCAAGAAAGAAAAGTTTATATGTATGATCACGAACTCGCATTGTTTTAGACTGAACGTAGATACTGACGTTGAATTTTGACATGAAATCGTTACCTAAGATTCCGTCTGAGGTGATATTGAGGTTTGCAACGTGAAACTTGTGCTTAGGGAATTGATCTAGGCTTAATTCACAAGTCCCGTACGTCTGGATTGTCGAATTGGAGTTTGATACACCTATGATAGAGACTCTTTTAGAGGGATCGATTTCATTATTGCCGATTTTCTTTTCATTTATAACAGAAATAGCTGCGCCTGTGTCGATTAGGAAGATTACAGGTTGACCATCGACATGAAATTTGCAATGTAATAAATTTTCTGGAGGAATATTGAGAGATGTAATATTATAAGTTTCTGATTTCGTCTCGGGTTTTTTTGATTTTTTCAATTTTGGTTTCCGTTTTGCGGAGGTTTGTGACGAGTTAGGAGTTACGATATATTTTGATGAATTCCTAGTAGAAGTTAGTAATGAATCAGTGGATGTAGAAGTTTGAGATGATTTAGTGGGATTCAGATTTCTTGAAGGACTACCCGATGTGAGGGTTTGAATGTTATCTGTTTGTGTGCCAACATCACAATATTGTCTCCGATAGACTGAGTATGTTTGTGCGCTGGCGTCACACTTTGAATCATAGGAAGCGACAATTCGTCCCCGATGGACTGGATTTAATGTGCCGCTACACATGTTATAATTACGAGGACTGGTTTTTAAATTTGTAGGTCCTCTAGATCTTTGTCCAGGTGATGATTCATAGGATTTGGTTCTTGGGTTGAGCAATGTGCTAAAGCGGTTTCCGGAGACATGCTCAGATCTTCGGCCGCTTGTGAGTTTAAATTATTGACTCGCGATAGCGCTTGTTGTGGTATGGAGGATTTGGGTTGAGAATAAGGTTGGCGTGGTGAATTCTTTATGCTATTGTTGTATGATCTTTTGCGACACTCTGATATCATATGGCCTTGATTTTTACAATAATTGCAAAATTTATCAGATTGCACTACAGGACGCTGATTTATGATAGGTTGTCTACGGGATTGGATCGCTGCAGAAGAATTAATATTATTTTTGTATAGTCTTTGCCTAGCGGAATTCATGTTTCTGATTTTTTCTTCTTGTATGGCAAAACTTCCAGCGTCGGATAACTGCTTAAATGCGTTCACACGGAGCATTGTACCAATATCCGAATGGATTCCATTAATAAAGACATTGAGAGCAGTTTCCTCTGTTGTAGCTTTCCTACCTTCCAGTGTAAGATCGTGAACTTCCGTTGTAAGTTTTTCTAAAATTTTACTTCTACAAAGATCGACCCTAAGGTAGTAATCTGTAATAGATTCTGATGGCTTTTGGAACATGGATTGAAGTTCTAGATGTAAGTGAGCTAAAGTTTTAGTTTGTGAAAACTTTTGTATTAAGAATGTTTTTAAATCTGTCCATGACTCGAATTGTTTTGAATGAACGTCAGAAGATCCGGGCCCTGTTATATGGTTCAGTGCAAAGGTCATTAATACACTATGCTGCGGAATGGAAGATATTTGAAAAGCGGCGTCGCATGATCGAATGAATCGATATAGTTGAGCAGATTGTGTTGTATCGAAATTGGGTATGAGTTTTAGTAGTATGCCTAAATCAATATTTGAGTCAATTCCTAACTCGCTTTTGCAATCTGTTTTCGGCATAATGAGAGTTAAATAATAATTTACACGAATAAAAATATATACTCGTTTATATAGGGATGGGTTTAGGATGTAGAAATAATATGGATTGAGACGGTATGGTAGAGTATAAAGGATAAAGAGCAAATCAATTTGAGCCACTTACCACAGTAACACAATAAATGTGTGGATAGACATCGGTTCGGCAGGGAGATTAAAACCCTTCAGGTACCGCACTGTTTGTTCGCAAATCACGATGTTCACAACCTAACAGGTACGTTATCCCTGTCTGACTGCCCTAGGCTATCCTACCGACTGCGCCAAATTGTTACGCAGTAAGCAACTACTTGATTTTAAAAAAGAAATACTTTATTAGAATTTGTCTTACAATGATATAGTAACGATCACGAACGGAGTTTGAGAATAGAATGAATATGAAGTTTATGAGCTAAGCTTATATACTAATAAAGTGTGGGATTTACAAATATCATTAGGGTGGAGATAAGGCGACACCCTAATGAGTTCAATATAATTAGTAATAATAACATGAGAAGTTCAAACAAAAATATCTTAAATACTATTATAACAAAATGATATGAGGAGGATGCATTAATAGATTTACAAACACTATTAGGGTGGAGATAAGGCGACACCCTAATGAGTTCAATAACTAATTATGAGAAGTTAAACAAAACATCTTAAATACTATGATAAAAGTGATATGGGGAGGGTGCATACATAACAGAATCGAAGACTTAGGAGATATAAATTACTAGGTCTATATCAGGAGATCTTCACATTTTCTGTATTTATTTTAACAAAATATACTCGTAAATATCAAGCTAGATCCGTACACACTGAGACAGTGAGTAATAGCGTAAAGTGAGATTTTGTTGCGAGGCGATGTTGCCTACAGGGCGGTGTCGCGAACTGTTGTGGTGCAGACAATGTGGCCTTGTCACTTGAATAATTTGCAACATCTCGCGCGCCTACCGACACGATAGAAATGTAATTGGGTTACGACATGCTGTATATTTATAACTATATGCAATGGTCTATGGGAAGGTATGTAGTGAAATAAGTGAAGAATTGAAATTTCAGTTAAGTTTTTCTTAAATGTTACAAATGGTGCGACGTGGCTTCAATACAGCGACGCATATACTTGATTATGTTTGTGATTTTTTAAGTAACTTGAATATTATACTGAATTTTTTTAGATTTATGCCATTGCGTTGAATTGACTTTTCGTACAATCATAAATTCTTCTTATACTATTCTTCAATAGACTTCAGATTTGACCAAATTTTCTTTTCATCGGATCCGTAGATACTTGAAAGCTCCACATAAGTACCGGTGAATGATTAATCGTCATTGAAGTACAAGTTATATTTGTTACAATAATTGGTAAAACATATTTAAATCATGATTTCAATTTAAATAAAAATTCTTTTTTTGAAATTTTTAACCTTTTCTGAGGCTGTCACAAGGCTAAGGAATCCTGTAAAGCCATAAATACAACTTGCTATGCAACCTCGATAGTTCCCAACGGTTCTACCAAGGAGGTCCCGAGCAAACTCGATTGCGGAGTTCTCTCACTAATTTGAACACGTGCTCGAGCCAGGGGCGGGTGTCGCGCGAGTGTCAATGAATTATCGAGTGTCTGGGACAAATCGAAGGGCGCTGTCGAGAAACGGCGATCCACTTCTAACTGTACCTATGTACGGACAAGGAAGGGCTGTTTGTCGCTAGTGTTGGTTAGATATGGGGAATAATATTAGCTGAATAAGGATCCTATTACTTTATATCAATTAAAAGGTTCTAGT
Source organism: Cephonodes hylas (assembly GCA_030295005.1). Classification (NCBI taxonomy): domain Eukaryota; kingdom Metazoa; phylum Arthropoda; class Insecta; order Lepidoptera; family Sphingidae; genus Cephonodes; species Cephonodes hylas. The sequence continues at coordinate 8,341,377 of AP025376.1, read as the reverse complement.
TTAAAGTAAAACGAACAAATGTAATTTCAATTTTAATAGTTCGGAAAATGAGAAGCTATTGATTAATGACCACCAGTTTTCTTGGAAAGATCTAAATTTTGCTGCCTTAAAAGAAGTCTCTGAAATGTAAAGTTACGTTATATTTTTTTATTCAGAAGATTTAAAATTGAAATTTGCCACTTTGACAATACTATACCAACAATTTTGTATAATAATGTATAATTTGTATGTTGTATTTTGTATAATTTGTATGTCGGCGTGGCCCCCGAAAATATTCTACAACTAAGCAAGCAAAGAACTCAGTTGATCAAGCCAGCCTAGATAGGGTTGGTAGATATTAAGGCTTTCTCACAATCTTTACATTTACCGTTGAGTGTGCGATATTCCATTAATGAAAAACGAAGGGTATGTTCATGAGTACAAATCCACGACTGCCTAAAATTTGTCTCGACCACTCACTTAATTCTCAACGCTATTACTTCAATTCTATTTAAAGCGCACATCAAAAGATCATTTTAATTAAAAACCCTTGAATAGACGTAATCCTTTACTAGTCTGGTCGTTACTTAGGCGGGTTAATCGTGTTCTCTCGACCGCACTCACAGGCGAGACAAAAGCCTCATTGATTAACGCACGTAGCTAATTAATTGTAGCTCTTAGTTGTTATTGTGGATTTTAATGTTCATTTTAAAATGAAGGCATGAAAGGCCAACCGATTTTCTGTGAACCTCTTATGAACTAATACCCGTGGCTAGCTTTACTTCTACAGAAATACAATAACGCTACACGTCAATTGTGTAATGTCTAGCTCAGAATTTTTTATTGTAGGGCCTGGATATTCTTGTTTAGGTTAAATTGGTTTTGGTAAATCAAGATTTAAAGCCTTAAGATTGTTAATCGAAATTATTATAAGCTAGACTTAAGGCCTTTTATTTTCATTGGAATCGAAAATGTATGCAGCTCTCTGGAAGTCCAGGCTTCGATCTGATTATATAAATAGGAAACGGTAATTCTTAATGATCGGGGTTAAAAGGTCACTTATTAGTCTAGTGTTTTATTTTAACCACTAGCGTTTTTAAAAAGAATTGAAACGCATAATTTGTAACATTTATTATGTTACTATGTATAAAAAAGAATGCTAAAGACTGAGAACAGCCAGTATCGTACTGATGTAGTGTTGTCGCTCCTAGGGCAGCAACAGCAGTTCCACTTCGCGTTTGGACAGCGGCCCTTCCCCTTCCCGCCGGACCCGCTCGGAGGCTTCCGGATGCCGCCCATCACCACATGCCAAAGTGAGTATCTACCATTTATGATATCCTAGTACTAATCACATCACCTTCTGTCATAAAACATTACAAAGGGTGATACATATAAACGCATGTGAAGAGGGAGATCATAATAATACAACTGTAGTTTTAACAACAGTAGTTGCACAGTCAACAAACAGACATGCAATAAAACAAACAACAACCGCCAGCACACCAAACAAGCCATTACAAACAAAACAATACTCGAACGACAAATCCTAATCAAAATGTGTCAACGCAACGATGTAACATGAGCCGAGCACTCGCAGTTAAAAAGTGAATGAGTCACCAAACCGTGCGGCGATATGCTAAACTATGTTCACTAGAGCGCGGATTCAATCAGGCCACGGCAAAAAGAGAATCGAACTGAAAGCTGACTGCGGATGCAATCGGACAAGCATCCACCGAGGCCGCTAAAATCCACGGCTACCCCAAAACAACTCATGCGGCTCAAAACGGGAAAAAAACATTCACAAATCGACGCGGCGGGCGAGCGTATCGTATAAAAACCGAGTCAGCCGATCGCCGGCCAAAAACGGAACCGTGATACCGAAAAATAAAAGTCGGTAATGCTGTGGAAAAAATAAAGTGCACGCAGAGAGCTCGCGCGGGCGGCGCGTTGGCACGTTCGACCTCACTTGATATTTTTATAAGTGGAGTATTGTTTTCATTAGCTGGGCTATATCCGCGGGATCGGGATACGTGACTGTCCGATCTGCGGGGAAGAATATCATTGTCGTTTATAATACGGCTACTGCTAGAAACTAAACAACATACATATGCATAACATAAACTTACTTTTTGGTTTTCAGTGATTCTATTATATTTCAAATAGTTATAGTATAAAGACAAGTATGTATTAATTAAATAACAATAAAAAACAACAGTCCCGTCCGTTCAAAACCTATAAGACTTGCTTATGTTAAATAAAAATGTAGCAAATCTTACTCCCTAAATTACAAATTAGTTATATCATTCGAACCAACTTTGGTGATTCAAATCTCATAACAGAGGAACTATTGGCAGCATCCAAACCAGTCAATTAGTTGGTGCTCCTAAAACGACAATCGGACAAAGCCAGCCTTTGTATTTTTAGTTCCTTTGAAACTGCGCGTACCGTTTGTGGGTAACAAGTGCTGTAGCCGTAGCCAAACAAATATTCTACAATCGAAATCCCTAATAGTGACGTTAAAAGTCATGAAATTGTCATAACATATAGAAAAATCAAGTCAATATAACGTTGTTTTTGTTTATTTTCGTGATTTTTCTTGTAAATTACTTCATACATCCTCTGGTGACTTTTGAAAACGATGATTGTCTCTGAGATCCGAGCTATCCATATTTTTTAAACTAAGCTGCAGTCAAATCCGATTATAAAGACACCACTTATATCGATGAATTATAACAACCAAATGGCATGGTCCCGGCGGGATCTATATCAACAAATAACTATTGCTTATAACAACTACCGGATATAAAGGCCAAAATATACGGTCCCTTCAATGTCGTTCTATCCAATTATGACTGTATATGCATTAACAAAAAATAACTATCAAAATATGAGACATAATGAGTGGTCTTATCGCATGATCTTATTTCATATGTTTTTGTACATCATCGACTTTGCTCATCAAACCTAACTAAGCCCTCTGGTGGCTTTCAAAAACATTTATTATCGGCAAGCTTAGCTCTATCAATATATATTTTTATAAAGATACCTACTTTTTATGGGAAAGGAGGCAAACGAGCAAGTGAGCCTAATGTTAAGTGGTCAACACTGCCCCTGGACACCCAAAATGCCAGAGGAATGGTGCGTTGCTGGCCTTTAAGGATTGTCTATAATAACTGTTACATTTCTAGATATGAGCCAATTCGGGTTGAGTTCGAGTAACTCCCACTGGGGCTACGGCAGCGCGGGCGCATACCCTGCCTACCTACCCTCGTGTGCCGCGCCCGCCGCGTCCCAGTTCAACCCCCCAGCGCTGGGCTTCGCTGGGGCTGTGCCTGACCAGACCCCTACGCAGGACTTTACTGCTAATAATACAGGTAAGAGGAAGATTACAAAATGATAGATTTACTCATGTAGGGTTGTTTGTCAGCATGTATTATAAATCAAAGAGAGTGGGGTAAAGAGTTAGTTAAGTCCTGGACTTTCTGAATGGTTGATAATAGGAGTAAATAAACATACCTTCAAATATCTAACTATGATGAAATAATTATTGAGATGTTTTTACAATTACTTTAAGAATTTTAAGTTTGGCATGATCAGTATTAAGTGGTAATTTGGTAATAGAGTAAAGTAGAGTAGGTAGAGGCATTAGGCATCTTAAGAATAGTACACCTCCAGTCATTAGTTTCCGAAAATAGTATCATATACATGAAAATAATTATCGTGGTTTTACTACAATAATCGATTTACTTACAGATCCTAAATGCTTGATATATCTTTTTCATCTCATTCGGCAAAACAAGTCAGTCATTTATCAAAGTCAAGTTCATTAGGTGTCAAAGTTAAACCATTAAATCATTGACAAAGGAATCACCTATTTTGTCACTGGGAATAGGAGAATCATGTTTGCAATCAAGTTATAAGCCAACTACATCGCTGGCAACAATGTTCTCCGGCTCTCCCGAAATAAAAAAAAGCACGGAACGAACTATTCCCATCGTATACATTCAGACGCCGGATCTACTACTAACTCTTCTTCATCCCATTCGGCAAAACAGGTCAGTCATTAATCAAAGTCAAGTTCATTAGGTGTCAAAGTTAAACCATTAAATCATTGACAAAGGAATCACCTATTTTGTCACTGGGAATAGGAGAATCATGTTTGCAATCAAGTTATAAGCCAACTACATCGCTGGCAACAATGTTCTCCGGCTCTCCCGAAATAAAAAAAAGCACGGAACGAACTATTCCCATCGTATACATTCAGACGCCGGATCTACTACTAACTCTTCTTCATCCCATTCGGCAAAACAGGTCAGTCATTAATCAAAGTCAAGTTCATTAGGTGTCAAAGTTAAACCATTAAATCATTGACAAAAGAATCACCTATTTTGTCACTGGGAATAGGAGAATCATGTTTGCAATCAAGTTATAAGCCAACTACATCGCCGGCAACAATGTTCCCGACCTCTCCGGCTCTCCCGAAATAAAAAAGCACGGAACGAACTATTCCCATCGTATACATTCGGACGCCGGATCCGCCGCCAATCGAAATCACGCTCCACTTTCCGGCACAATAATGCACCGGGCGGTACTCTTCCTGTTCCGATGTATGGCAAATGCGGAATCTCATACTAAACCTTGACTGTGTGTAGCATTGTAGTACTGCAATTTTTGGCATGTGTCAAAGTTCTGAATACTCTTGGTTCGGACTTAAAAATCTATATGAATGTGTATTGGTGGTCATTCACTTCTAACATTTTTAAGATACGCCTTGAAACTCCCTACAATAATTCTAGTTAATGGTCGATGGCTTTTAATCCAGGTTGCTAAACTACTGGTAGTTCTGAGTGAAATCACCACCACCCCTTTTGAAACCTTACGTCGCCGTCCTTGATAGCAAAGAATACCGTGATAAGACTCTAGAACAATTATCCATTTAAAGAAATATGTAATTACTCTATTTTACCTGCAAAACCAAAGTTACTTACGCATTTACATTAGTACAGATTACTTGGCCAATAGTTTTGTATAAACTTTATAGCAAACGGATACTACCGCGCTAATTTCCTATAATAATAATAGTAGAAAAGACATAGATTTTATAACAATATTTTTGAAAATGTGACTTGTCCGAATGTATAATAATGTAGTTATTATCATCCGCGTAATAAGAAAAGGCGTAAAATTCCTTAATGATTAATCATTACAGTTTATGACGACAGACTGCAGCTCACTAACCAGTTAGGTGAAATAAAATTTACCAAATATTTACGACTTACATCCGAAAGTTAGGGCTGCCGATATATTGAAAGTTAGTCTTGGTATTTCAGCAATTTTGCTCGTTTTTTATCGATTATGTGGATTAATGTTATATGGGTCAATCAACTTTTAACTGTCCTGTCTGTACTATGTAAATTTGTCCCTCAGTAGGTTAGTACAATGAAACATTAATTTTTCCAAAAAAATTATATATGGCAATCCATTACAATGAAACATAATTATTAATTACAATATCTACTATGATGCTAGTAAATAGATTTTGTTTGCTTTAAAACCTTAACGACCTTTTTGCATGTTTATTTTAGTCCCTATTATATTTTATTATTCTGACTTCCACCGGACAACGGTAAAAAAGTTCCAAAATCCAAACATTTATGACGTGACTACTGCTTGGAACTCAAGTCGATTTATTTCGTGACAACATTCATCCAGCCCCGATTTTGATTTCATCTTTTCCGCGGCGCCAGTCGACCGAGTGTATTTTGAAAAAGAGCGTGGCTTTATTGTGTGTCCACTGGACAACCAGCACAAAAACTTTTGTATTTTATATATTGTAGTAAATTAAAGTGGAATATATTCAATTTAATGTATATTTTTTACTGTGCGTAAGACCTAATTCAAAATATTATTATTTATTACCAGGGAGCGGAAAGACTAATAAATATCACCACCAGTCCCTTGGACATCCAAGATTGTTGTCTGAATTATTCAATATTTTTTCTTCTAATACTGATAATTATTTTCAAATAGTTGTTTTTTTATTACATAAAAGAAGAAATACAGGCGATTTTCATCATAGAGTCCCCTTTGGACACCCGAGTATTTCCTATGAACAAACGTCTATGTCCACTGGACAACCACTTTTTTCTTATCTCCTAAAGACACATTATCGTCATTTTTACTTTAAAAGAACAGTAAGGTTTTTCAAATATGATTCTAATATTTAAAAGTAAATTAACAATTTAACTGAATTTTTAAATGTCCAAGGGACTATCTTAACTACAGTCATGTGAATTTTTGAGTAAAATTTACCATAAATTGTTCTGCTCTATTTGAATTCCTTAAATATAAATAATTATCAACAACAAATACGTATAAAATATACAAATTTAAGAAAAAAAAATTATATATAAAATCTATCATTGATGGTACATTTAAAAGTTGATTGACCCATATAACAACATTATCTCAGGAACATGTTTGCCTAGAATGTTTACAACAGTTTCTAAAGCTCAATCTTTGTCTGTACCAAAATGATTTCATGGTTTTAAGCATTTATTTTGTTTATGAAGGCGCAATTAGGATTTTTTGAAGGCTTCAGGTTTCTTTTCAATCTAAATTAACATAAGCAACCGCATATGAAATGAAGCAACATTTAGAGGTAAACTCGGCTACTGAATCTTAGACATTTAGGTTTCTTTCCAATGTTTTGACTGAATTAGAAGATTGTCTCGTTTTCTGGTTTAAAAATATAAGGGCTAGACGGTGAAATAGAGTAAGTATTCATCTTAAGGAGCTGTTATGCTGACTAAGCTCTTACGAAAAGTATTTTACCTTAAATATTTCAGTCTCCTGTTAGTTATTTTCATCTCCGTTTTACGTTATAAACATTTCCAATATGAAAAACATTCTCTGTCGTCTCTATGGCCAAAATATGTAGTCATCAGTGGGATAACGTTTTTTTTTTTCGGATACAAAGTATTGACACCGCGTACAGACGAGCGACGCAAGCGCCCGCCCGTCTGCACCCGCCCTCATTATAATTTACATCGGCACCGACACGCCGACGCGATGAATTTATCGCCTATGCATGCCTGATGCAACGAAAAATATATTGCCACATTAAACCGCACTAAAATGGAGTCGTTTGTCAATAGTTTTGTTATTCCGGGATCGGCATTCCGAGTGGATTGGCCGAATTGTGCGCGAAATATTGTCTATATTTAGCATCTCGTGGGTAAATTATTGGGGTTATTGTACGAGCAATCGGATCTCGCAAATTTAATGCATGTTAACTATAACTACAACTAAAAGTATTTATTACCTTAAATGTAGGTAATTTTAATATATTTTAAGTCGTTACCTGTAAGTTAAACTCGTAAAAGCTGCTTATTTAGAAGTTATAAAAGTGCCAAAATTATTTTTATGATATTATAATTGTCGTGTATTGTGTATACAGGGTGTATTCAGATCGTGATCCCAACAAAAATATTTCTTTTTACGTTTTCCATACAAACCACATCAATGTCGATACTTGTATGGAGAACTTCAAAATTTAAATTTTTGTCGGGATTTTCTTTAACGCCAATTGGTTTGTGGTCACCGTAGCTATTACCTGCCTCAGTTTCCGATCAAAGTCTAAATACACCCTGTATATTAAAATTCACTTCATCACCCAGGTGATATCTACTCCTGGTTATCCTATTTCGCACAAATTAATCAAAGTGATCTTCTGTTTTATGTAGCCAACAATGTTATGTAAGCAATCTCAGTTTCAGGCTCAGGCTTCAGGCTCATCGCTTTCGAAAGTATTCATTCTCATATGCAATATATAAACTTAGCCCAATGGTACATCAGATTCTTTACAACTATGTTGGTAACTTTGATTGTCCTACATAGAAGAAACAAAAAATCACAAAATTAACTAAATTTTGTTTGCCGCAGTTCTACCGGACACGACAGGCGTGGACTTGGACCAGCAGCTGTCAGGGCTGGTGGGGTCATCGCCCTCGCACCACGGCAGCCTCCTACCGCGCTACAACAACAACACAGAATACAGCCTCTCGACAGGACCGCGGTCTCTCAGCGACAACAGCTCACAGCCAGAATCACCAGTTCAAGACGACCTCCTGACCTCCAACACTTCAACAAACATAAGTCACAACCACTCGAACAGTTCGAACTTTCCCTCGCTAATGGGATCTCAGAACTCATCCTACGGTACCAGTAACTGCAACAATTCGTTATACCCAGTACTTCCAGCTAGTCTACTGTACAGCCAATTATACACAGCAGCAAATCAGACCCACAACTTCCATCCCTTACACTCAAACTCCATACATTCGACGCAAAACCATCACAATGAGCTGCAGACAATGATGGACCAGATCTCTTCGACGACTAACAACCACAGGCAGCATGGAAACGGCCAGGACCTTTTGCTAGGTGGTGGCAACTCCTGCGCAGCGGCCGCGGCTAGGGGCGAGGACGGCCGGGTGAACAACCTCGGACAACGAGGCAACCCTCAACCCGACAGCAACACCGTGTGGCGACCCTACTAAAAACAGTTTGACGCTTCTTTCTTTACGAATGATCGATATAAACACAATCAGGGACACAATCGATTGTCGTACGAATAAATATTATTCGAATATCTGTGAGACTAAGTGATATTACTCATAGCAGCAGAACTTGAAGTTTTTTAGCAGCGTGATCTTCTAAAATCTAATTCATTGAGTCGTAAGCTTACGGTAGCAAAAAAATATTATTGCAATTTACAACAAGTCTGAAATAGAGATCGCAATTTTAATTAATAATTTTATGAACTTAGCTATACGTATTTTCTGCTTCTATGTGTATAATGTCCAAAAGAAAGAAGTTGTCTGAAACCCGATAAAATGAATTTGCAACGAAATAGATTCTCGGCGATATACTGCGATTATGTAAAATACGAAATACGAATGATATCGATTAGTGAAATTTCGTTTTATGAAGTTCGCTCCCGTCCGAAATTATGCTAATTTTGAGGTGAATCGAAAGTCACGTGTAAAATATGTATTGTAACCAAAGTTTATGTCCTCATGATTTTATGAAAAACGCGTTAGTTAGAAACATTAAATTATTTTAAGAGTATTCTAGAAATACTTTGTCTTCGTATAGATGCATTTGCGTTTTATTTGTCTTTGGTGTTAAAAAGTGTAAATAACCTGTGAATATAATTTGTTGTAAAAATGCATCTTGTAAAGTGCAACGGACGTGCAATTAAAGTTGAGTAGATGTATACAGTATAGTTGTAAGTATAGGTAACTGTTATAAGATGTGAGGTTTAGATACAAATAGATTTTCCTCATTAAAGTTCCGTACTTTGCGTTTATATATTATTGTTTGCAATCGTTTTAATAATCATGTTTATTCAACATTTGTTATCAATTAAGATCAGATGATGCGTGGTGACTTTTTCACAATTTTGAATCTTTAAGCGAAGCTATCAAAGTTACTCTGAACTCTTAAATCGTTCAGATGTTTCAACCACTAATGAAAATCGGGACTAATCTTTAATACCCAGTGTATAAACTCTACACTCAAATGTGTAAAAAATAACATGCATCTAAACACTGAATCTGGGAGGATATTTCTTTAACAATGTATGTCACCAATTTTTACGTCAAATAAGAAACTCTACGACTGCGCTAATCTCATATTAAATAATCACGAAAACAAATCACGCATCATCTGATCTTGTTCCAAAATCAGTGACATTAACGTTTGTACTGTTTTGCTATTTTATCTGATTTATAAATAGTCGCTACCAATACGTATTATTAATTGTTTTACCTGAATGTGCAATATCATTAAATGTTCCTTTATGTTTGTAATGTAACAAATTTAACTTGCATAGCAACCGATTTGTATTGCTTCCCGTTGTAATTATTTCTCTTGGTTGAGAGTAGCGGAATTCATTTTACATTAAATAAAATATACGAAATTAATTGTAGTTTCAAGCCTCCCACATTGTTATGCGAGCCTAGTAATTAAAATACACGAAACAGAGACAGACTACAAGGATTACGAATTAATTAATGTACTAGTACTTTTGACAATTAATTAAACTCATTGTGAGACTTTATCGAATATACATAATACACGAACAAAGTAATTTATACAGGAAACTACATCAATGGCCTAAAATTCATATATTGCGTCATCAAAGAAAATTGCGCGAATTGAATGTTATTCATGATGCAATATTACGATTAATAAACCCTTATCTATCAAGCTTAGATAATTTTTTCGCATAATTATTTCACACATTATATGATCAGAAATTGGAATTAGGATCATAACAAACTATGATTGAATCTTTTTTAAGGAATACTTCAGAAGTCTGATAAATACTAAACTAAATAAAAATCTACAAGGGCGATATTTTTTTGATAATGCCATAGCATAGGCATACACATTCTAAGGGTTATAAGCAAAGCTATATATTTCCGGGTCAAACTTCGTCCAAATATCTACAGCAAATGTCACAACCAAAGATAATTTAAATTGATAATTTTCACATTTAATTGTTACGTAGCAAATAATGAAATCAGCAAGTGCAACGCGATTCTTTGAAATCATCGTACCAACGCCAATTAGCCGGGTCATAACCTAAATCCCCGACCATATCATTAAACCGTACCTTTCCGGCGAATCCGTAAATACATAATATGGACAGCGATACACATAGCACCACCACAAACATCACAACTTAACGAGCTCATTACTGTCACCTAAAATATTTGCATATTTCTACATGTGTACGTACATACATTTGTGCATACAAGGGCATAGTAGAAGTTTATACATGAAGAACATTATTTAAATAAAACTATAAATGTGTTACGCAGTAAAAAAAGAAAATGCAACCAAAAAACATACAAAGTTATGACACCAAACTAAGATATAAGTTTTGTATCGTGGGAAGACGATACTACCAGAGACTTTTTGGTCTCGCAAACATCCATTAGATAAATGCATGTGGATCATGTTTGTGTGAACAATATTAATGGATGACACCTACATTTAGCTCGGGCGGGGATCGTACCCATTGTCTCTTTTTTCACAAGCTGGTGATTAGCCAACTACGCAACGGGGCTGTCGAAGTCTAGAACTGTTGAATGTCTTATAGCAAGCTTTTAGCCGTGTGTGCCCGACGACGCCTATACGACGTGGATTTGTTGCGCTTCAGAATCGTTACTCATTCTAAATGTATACTGTCTGGTATCAAATGACAAAAGAGTAAAAACTTACCAACAATAATGCGACGAAATAGGTCGTTTCTAAGTGATACCCATAGTAAAAATAGTCCCATTGATTAATGATGCTTACTAAATATATGTAGGCAGATCTGACGTAATGATTGCCATTCCATTCAAAGTTATCTCTTAAGGTCAAAGTATGTAATACTCATTGAGATCTAAATGCAGCAAGATCTATAAAATATCAAATGTGGTTGACTGCCTTTCATCAAACAAACCTTATGTCAAATTAAGATGAAAGTTTCGTGATGTGAATAGAATAAGATTCTTTTTAAATGAAGATAAAACAATTTTTGTATCATACAAATGCATCTCATTATCGAAAATAGACGCAACAATAGTGTCGGAATCGAAGACACAGATAGTGATTTCTCGGTCACTAAAGTTTAGAGGCTGGTCACACTTTAGAGGCTGCTAAAAATTATTATCGTGGAATTTTCTCTCATTACCTGTATATGAGCTAAGCTGTACAAACGTAGATATAGTGACCGAAATGTGATATTTTGGCAGCGGCAAGCGAAACTCTGAAATAAATATCCCACCCTCATTAATTTGCGCCAATGCGATACGATGGACAGACAGACGCACGCCCACTGCCCGTGTACGGACACCATCATTACCTTAATTTTTGGGATAATTTTATGCAATTACCTGACGACATTTAAACGTCATTTTGAAGTAAGAATTTGTAGATCATGAGACTGTCGTCGACGCGAAAGGCCCGAAGCTATGTTGTACCTAGGTACCGGAAACTATATGATAACCTGTTATACTTGTGTATGTTTTATATATGTAGAAAGCCCTGAGAGATATTTAGTAACTCCTAAATCCTTCTGCATTATTACGTTCTTTTTGTACAACTTTGATATACATATTTTTGAAATGATATATTTCTCTATACCCGGAATTTAGATACGAGCAAAAGCCAAAATCAAATCGAACAATAAGGAGTAATAAATATTTGCTGGTAATATCTTGGCACGAAGAGTTAATAGTACTATGCTTCTTGATGACATATTGATGTAGAGTAAATAATACAACTGCGTACCTTAGCACATATCTTATCTTGTGCGGTAACTTTAATTTCAAAAGTGTCCCATGAAGTTAATTTATCAGCTAAAACTCGTAGAAGCAATTGTCACCGGAGCAGGCAATAATATATGCGAGTCCACCCATGGCACGGAGCGGCGGAAAAATCGATGCCAGACCGATTTGAACGACAATAATGAGATTTAAAATTGACAAGTAATTAATGAGGATTAGTAAGGCACGAGTCTGATGAATTCTCATGCAAATTGATTCCGCCGATGCGACTCGCAGCGAGGAACAGACTTGATAGTGTTCGTAAGACTGTATCGAACAGTGATTTTAAAATTTCTATAATGTTCTATATCTTTGTGTTATTTCTAGTGGTACGGAGGGCGTACATACTAATTTGTTGTCTAAAGGCGGCGCTTTTTCTTTAGTTATTTTATTAAAATATTAACAGTTCAAGTAGACAAAACAATTGTACAAAACTTAGAAGAAATCTCAACTCGAAAATACAGGTCTGATAACTTAAAATCATACCATGAATGTTAGAACGATATATTTCACAACAAACGCTACCGTCGTTCCGCAGATGAAATATCAAGGCAAATAAACAATAAATTAAGGCCACATTAGAATTCCAATAACATGCGGCCTCACTGACCTCAACAACAATCGATTTAACAACAAAGCAATCTAACATAAAACAACAAACAGCCAAACCAACGCCACATTTAAAATGAACGTTCGCGTATAAAATTATTATTCATTTTATCGGTTCAATGTTTGCAATTAATTACAACAATCAATAATTTCGCGCTTCGTCGAGCGAAAACTACTACACAAACTGTGCCTGCCTGATAACGGTACACCCTGTATGCATGTACTTTGCGTACACAGAATAACATTCTCTGTGCATGATCTCGTAACGATTTCCGAGAATTCCTGTAAATATTTGCCGTTCTGCGGATACATTTATTAGCATGGTATTGATGTCTATTAGGATCGTGGATTTATTTTATTCCATACACAATTTTGGTTCTAGGTACTCGAATACTGTCTGTCGCTGCCTCGTCATGCGATACAATATGCCGTGCCATCAAGAGGTGCCAGGTTCAAATTTTCTACCTCTACAAATTTATACCTGGCGAAATGCGGGTACAGAAATGCACCTTGGTTTACTCATTTGGAGGAAATGAGTGTGAGGTCTATGTGTGTAATATCATTATCAAAAGCGCATTTGTGTTATACTTGACATAATATAATTCACAAAACTGAGTCAAGTTTGTCACGTAATGGAACCAGCCTGTACTTAGCCCAAATTATCTTGATAGTTATTTAATAGTCTGTAAGCTAAAAGTTTGGATAATGTGATATATAATATGTTCACTTTTTACATGATCTTTATTGGGCCTAGCGGCATAAACTCGAATTCTTAAATTTCTCAGTTTATCCAAATTACGTGTCACAATTAACCGCGATAAAAGATATGCATATTTAACAAGAATAAAAATAAACTAAGTAAGTATGTATGAAACTAAAATCCTTGGCAGACACTTTGTCATAGTCTAAGAACAATGTGGTAGCGCAAATTGATAAATAAAAATTTAACAAAGTACTTTTATGACAGCATCACACATATCTTGAAATCAGCCTCGCTAAAACTATTCAACCCAACAGTACCAAAGCACCACACACGATCATTTAAAACGAATCTCCATATGTATAAATAATAGTAATTTAAAGGATCAAATAGGTGGAGTGGGCGGCCGTCGTGGGGGCTTATCATCGCGTCATTTTCATAATACAGCCGGTGTGCATTTTAGTCGACGTGTATAATGCATGCAGGGCGCGCCGCGGCTCGGACATCGTATTAATTACATACATCGCTTAATTATTGATTTTTAGCATTAAATACGCCAGCATTTTGGGCTGAAACGGTCGCAGCGAGCGCGTGTATGGCTTATTGTGTCTAAATTATATACTGTCCGTTCATCGTTAATGTAACAGTTCGCCATTTTATATGTTTACGTTTTTGGATATAGTTTAAGTATTACGTGTGGGTAGTCGTGATTTTATGGTATGTTTAAGAAAATAGTATGTATTTTAAGTGGCTTTCTCTTAGCTCCTAACGATATCCTGATCGTGGTTTCTATTCTTGGGCAATGGTAATTTTATTTTTGTTGGCTTTCAAATTTAAGGTATCAGTAGCAATAAAAGTCTAAGAACTAAGTCTAAGTAACTGAGAAACATTTAATGATTCTTTACGTAAAAAAATATTATTTTTTGCAAAAAGTGGTTATACAAATACACTTCCTTCTACATGGACATACTTACTGACGTAAGTATTTTTCATAGGCAGCCTCATAGTTCAATATTTTGTCTTCCGCTTTTCTGTGGGAAAGTAGACAACTCTTTGTTTCCAACTTCTCCACCGTATCTTTTTTTCTCTTCTTTATGGTATCATTGAAGTAGGTTTTGTTAGATTCGTTGAGCTCTAGGCCTGGTTGCCAATACTATGTGTACCGCTGTTGATTCTGGAGCACAGTTATAGAAGCAGATATGTGGTAGGATATGGCAACGTTTGTTGTTTTCTCCTATTATGCGTGTCAATTTTGAGTGTGCTTCATCAGCATTTTGTTACTATTACTCCCGCTAAGATTTCGCAATTTGATTGATAGTTTAGTAGAGGTATGAAGCATTTCTTCTTATAGTTAACAAACAGGAATTCGGAGGTTTTCCTGACAACGACAAGCAAGATATATAAGGTTATTGACATGCTTATTTCATCTTTATCTGTATACTTTTAAAATTCCTCTCTGGCATATGTAAGGATGTACACCTTAACTTTTTTAGTTGAAAATCATATTGAAATCAACAAGTGTTAGATTATTGAGATTACTGTTTTTTTTTTATTTTATGTCGGGATTTTCTTAAAGACCAGGGGGATTTGTAATGACTTAAGTTATTACCTGCCTCCGTTTTCGATCATGGCTAGACTACACCCTGTATAATTTATCCGATCAGACTATGAAGCTTAGGACGTCTGTATCACGATACAAACAACATATAACTATACATATATAGTTGTAACCCGGACCATTCCAATTCATTAGTAGTTAGAAGACGTAAGTTATTGGACGTGCGCCCCATAGATTTCTAGCTGAGTCTTGCTGCAGCGGCTCGGTACGAACTTTATCAGGTCATTTATCTAGCTCGGGGAGCTGCGTGCTCCAATACCGAGGACACTCGCAACCGCACTCGCCACATTCAAATCCATTTAATTAGTACAAGACGGTTGGAATATCGCACGATTAACGGTAAAAATCATCGTCATAGAAGCTAAGTATTTGTAGTAATATTTTGAAAAGGGAATGGATTTTTTGTTTTTAACTTGTTTTTGTTAATAACCACTACTTTTGTTTGTATTTGTAACAATTTAATACGTAGTGATGGGGTCGCGGCTTAGAGGTAAGGAGGTCGAAAATCTCGGCGGTCAGTTTTAAACCCTAAGCTCACACCTCTGCCTTTTCGAAACTTATGTGTGTGTTTACAATGACTCACAACGTATTGTAAAGTTAAAGGAAAACATAGTGAGAAAACCTGCACACTTAAAAGTTTCTCTTCTTTCTCTATCAGTGTCTCTTAGCGTGGTTGCTAACCTAACTCTTCAATAGCATTATAACGATGCTCATAAGAGCGAGCTATAAAAAAATCGTGAAAATTCCAAGACAATAAATCGTCCAGCGTGACGGTTGTAAATCTCGAGGCACAAACAAACTTCCTATACAAATTCCGCACCAGATCATCAGCGAACTATCTGGATAGACGGGCGCCGGGTGCACAGTAAATGGTAATGCAGTAGTAAAAGAGTTTCACTTATAGTGTTTTACGTACTACCTAGCCTCCCAAGACCCGAGCAGGGGCACGTACCTATTATATATGGAATGAAATTGAAAAAGACTGATTATTTTTTACTATACTTTAATGGAAATGGTTTGAATTTGTTGATTGTTTGTTATTTTTGGACGTGTCTAGGCTGATATACGTATTATGTTGAGTAACTCTCTTTTCGTTTATCTCAATAGTATAGAATTTAATGATGATGAGTGGCTATCTACATACATATGGCACACCAATCCAATGAGCTTAACAAGATTTTTAATGCGGTCTAGTATCATGTCAAATACTTTAAGAATAGCTATAAATCAGAATGTGTAAAACGAAATAATTTTTAATAGGAGCAAATACGGAAAATCAAAGATAACTCTAGTGAACCCCAAACTCGAACGGACTTGCATTGCTGACATTGCCTCACCTACAACTGCCGTGCACTAGACGGGCGCTGTCGAACTGCAATCGTGGGGGGACTGGGCGTAATTTAAAACCGCACCGCACCCCGCACAGCCCGACCTCCCCCTCACCCCCTCGGGCGAAATTAAGTGCGAGGCGGTCGGTACGTGACACCGGCAAATGCGCCGTGCCTACCCGTGTGTACCCGCCTTAATTGTGAAGCTTCATTTGTACCGTGTCACCGGGCGCGCTTTGAACACGCGTCGAGTTAGCCTGACGCCTTATCTCTACTTATACTTCACCGCAAGTGTGTACTTGCCGTTTTTGGCGGGTGTGGCCAGCATGCGTAAAGAGATGAAAAATTCCTGGCTAGTGCGATTCCAAATTCAAAGTTTAAATTAAGTAGTCGTCGTCTAGAAGGACCCTATAGGTAGATCTAAAACAAACCTTTTTCCAATTCCAAATTTGAACCTATGTTCTAAGTGCATACTTTTTCCGTTATTTCAATAAAAAAACACTGGCCAGTATGCATAAAACTCACACTTTTATGTCACAGTGTAACAGTTCTAAACTCAGTTCACACCTGTAGATCCCTTAACATCTGATACAATACTTTCTGTATGAGCTTATAATTCAATGAGTTTATAATTCTCAGGAACTTTAAAATATGTAAACGGTCATTGATATTAATAAATTGATTGCTCTAAATCAATTCAAACAATTGTGTACCCAAGGTTCAAGAAAACAACTCTAGAGTTTCTTTTCCGTTCTTCTCTAGCGGAATCTGCTTTCCGAACAAGTAAATAAAAATGACAGTATGTGACACATTTCGAGATTTTTGAATTAAAACTTTTTTATGTACGGTTGACTTATGGAGCAAGCTAGTGAATGTGTGACGAGAGTGGTCTAAAGCACACACGTTTTTGTTTCATTTTATTCATCACAATATTATGTAGGCACTTCTCTTATTCTGTTCAGACTGGCGAAACATTAAAACAAAATCGCAAGTCAGACTATAAAAACACCCCAAAGTCTCTTGAAGACAATAAGCGCCTCCCCACAGTACAACTCCTAACACTAATTGCGAATGTAAAATCCTCTCATGCCATTATTGTATTGAATCTGAATGCATGGGTAATTACTGCCTTTCATACGTTCCCTTTTAATTATCTCCAACTCCGTACTTTTGTTTGTACGAAGACGCCAATTATTGCAATAAAGGAGTACAAATGGTTTGTCTGCGACGTCACCTCGCAAGCTGTTGAGAGCTGGTAATTAATGGAATTAGTCAAACGCCTTTGTTTTCCTTCTTATTATTTACACGTCAATGATGTATGTACGAGTATATAGCATTCACTTACGCCTAAAACCTTACAGAGTATTTCAACCTATTTGTTTTCCCATCTGTATTTAAATTCCTTGGTAGGGTTAACTTCTCGGTATAGGACGATTCGATGTTATTTTCGATGGATATTCGATGAACGGATATAGTTGGATAAAAAGTAGAAGAAATATTGGAAAAAAAGGGATATTAGAAACCCTAACAAAAATAACCCTCAGCCATTCATCGAGACTTCGTGTTCTGGCTTTGACGAATAAGTACTTAGTCACGTCAAAGATGAACGTAATAGATTTTTAAACAAATCTTATTACATGTTATCGCGAAAGTTCTACTATCATCTATTCAAATATCGTCATATTTCTCGTACCGTAACCATCAGTGCTCTATTTGAGCTTCCACATAAAGCAACAATAGAGGAATCCTTTTTAATGAGGGTAGATAGGCACTGTAAAACATAGCGGCGCGTAATGTGACCAGCGAGAAATAAATAGTCCAGAAAATTACCGCTGCCTCCACCCCCACACCCGAGAGCCGCCAGTTTTATATCATTAACCCGACAGAATTAAATGTATGTGAAATGCATATTTGGAGGAGCGAGTGGTCCTGCTTTCTAATTTTATCGGATTATACAGGCTGGCTTATTGGATATAATGTGAGTATTGTTCGGTTCAATATTACGATCAAGTGGCGGTTTAGTAAAAGGAATAGGTTTTTAAATGTTAAAAGCTGTTAGTATACTTTAAACTAGCAGTGGAACTAAGCTAAGCGAAAAAAAAATAGAAAATTAAAATCGATGTCCTTTCCCAAAATCTTATCATCAAAATTATTCAATATTTTAAATTGTACCTTACGTTAAGAGTTTTGTTACAGACAACATAATTACTTTCGTATGCATCCAATTTTTTTTTGACAAGTTACAAAAAGTCATTTTTTGCATTTACATTACTGTAAAGTGGATTTTAAAGTATCTACCCACTGACTTGTACGAAACAATAACAAATAGATCGAATGTAACCAAATATTTGTGGGTCTAACATTTGTTTCGGTGCGGTGAACAAACCCACTGCTTTCAGTGTCACGCTCGCCGGCTAAATAACTGGGCCAGCGAAGCTGACAACATAATTGTATTAAGTACTGCGTTAGCCTTGATACGTTTGCTCGGGTTTCTAGTACGAATTTCGTCCACTATGTGTGTTTCTGTACGTTATTAAGCACTTTCAGGCTCTAAGATATTTTTATTATAGTCTATCAGTGATATAACCCGCACTAGGGCAGATAGATGATAGAGTAAAACCTAAACCTCAATGGTAGAGTAAGCCCGTACTCAGCAGTAGGACGTAAATGGACTGATGATCACAGCTGTTCCACTGCTATGCACGGGCCTCCACATTATAGAGAATTTAGGCGATAGTCCACAACTTCCTAAGAACTTTTAAGTTTGCAGGTTTCATCACGATGTTTTCCTTCACCATTAAATAAAGTGATAATAATTAATTGCAAAATAAACACATAACTTCGTTAAGTCAGAGGTGTGTATGCGGGATTTGAACCCGCGACCCCCGAGGTTCTCGACCGCGCGCCAAATCCTCGAAGCCAACACTTGCCCTTTTTTCGTGTTAAAAATCTTAACAGGTTCACTTCCAAAAAACAGAAAATAAACGTAAATTCCCACGTAAATAAAGCAAACTCGCAAGTTGTAAACGGTTGGTGTCGAATAAAAATCATCTGTTAACGTGAAGGCAGTGCAGTATGGAAGGGTTGAAATCAAGGCGGGCCGGTAATCAGCCGCCGCCGCGTAATGGCCCCCGGGAGACCCACCGACTACTTCACGAATGTAGGGCTGCTACTCGAAAAGTATCCTTCTTGGGTAGCCTTATAAAAATTTCGACTGAAGCGGTCAACTGCACATGGTAAATATTTTAATTGTAAAGACCAGACCATATAGCTCGGGCTTTAAAAAAAAATATTTGTTTTCTTCTTATCAAGCCTTTGCCAACGATAAATATTTTAAACGTTCCCAAGATGTGACCATATGGCATGTATACTGTCAAATTTTCTCGGATCTCATAAGTATTCACAAACTTTACACCTTTATGGTAATGAACTTTTAAAATTATATTTTTCCTCAGTGCCCAAAGGAGCCAAGTAATAAGGTGCTTGTGTATTACATAAAAAAAAATCATTGTTTTTAATAACTTAATAAACATCCACACATTAAAAGATTCACTACGCAGAATAAAAAATCTTTTGCTTTCTAGCTTATACGTGTCATTACCACGTTTTCAGCTTTTCAAAAGGACTCCAAAGACTAAGTTCCACTCTTATATGAAAATCATTTTCCAGTCGAAAAAAAACATTCCTTTTCTTCCACAAAGTACTTTGATACAGTAGCAGCCCTGCCCGGCACTAATTCTTAGCGGGGTTTAAGACAATGCCAATGTTTATTCTTTATCGCAGTCGTGGGAAATTTACGCCTCGGGGGCGGCGATAATTAAAATATTCCCATTCAGTGCGAACCGCCGCGCCTCTTTACGTCCTTAATTAAATATACTAAGTGTTGGCCCTTAGTATAGTCTAATCAGTATTCATTGGAATTACTATTTTTAGCACTGGCTTTAATTTTAGCGTAAATAATTCAAATTTAGAATATCCGTCAAACCGCAAACGTAATATAAATAAATAAACTTAACAGTCTATACTTGCTTCCGAGCCTATACTAAGATACAAGTCTTGTGTCGCGGGTGTCAGGGAGCGGGCTGTTAGGTCTTACAAATATCCAGACACGAAACAAATATTTGCGTATCAAACAAATATTTGTCTCGATGCGGGGAGCGAGCTCGCGACCTCTCTTTCGTAAGTTGGTGTTTAACAAACTACCTCACGGTCGCAGTCAACAATGGATCTGACTATTAATACCTACAATAGCTGTTGAAAATGTCTGATGAATATACCCGACTGCCTTGTTAGAATAACGCAAAATGAAAGCCCCTAGTTCGATTCCCATGTGAACAAAGTGGCATTGATTTTTTTCATCAGACCTCAATTTCATTTCCTATCGCTTAATTTACTAACTATTGGATATTTTATTTCGTATGCTTAATATATTAGTCATTTCAAAAATTCACATGGATATACACAATTCAAGCTTGCTTTACTTCCTTTTAGTTTTAAACCAGTCACCCTACTTATACTAGGCACTCCTGACACACAAACGCATAAACAAAACACTATCAAACAAAAAATAACCGACACTACAGAAGCTTCTAAAACTACGAACACTTAAAACGGCTTACACCCCACTTTCCCCACCTTACCCCCTCAATATCGTCAAGGGCCGTTAAATTGTAATAGAAGTAAGAAAATGACACGTTCATTATAATGGAGTAAACTATTACAAGATGATCACTACTTATATCGAGGGTGGATAGCAATCAACTTAATTTTACACTCAAACTTTCCAAAGAGGTTGGGGAGAAATAGTTGATATTGCGTACGAAGGATTTCCGACTGTAGTCTGTAATGTTTTAAAGTCCTTGCTAGGAAAAAGTAGTCAAAATTATCTCAAATTGTGCAATTTTTAAAGAATCGGAGACATACATGTTAATGCCCCGGAATCACTAACTATAACTTCGAGAAGTCGCAAGCGTCGAGATTTTCGCCCGCCCGCTCAAAACTCGAGGCCTTATTTCTGCCTACCCTAAAATATCATGAGCGTGAGTCTGTATATTCTATCAGGGTAAGCATTTACATGATTAAGTTTTAAGCAATGACAAGGTTCGACCAAACTAAGCCTTTCATATTCATACAAACTATAACTAATTACCAAAAAGTTAAAGTACTCCGAACTGCTGAACCGCGTTTAATTCGCCCGTCTCGCCTTAGACTAAACCGCAAACTAGCAGCGCCATCTCTGGAGCACGGTAAGAACTGCGCCCACTAGCGCCACTTTTAACACACACTTTTTGATCCCCTGTATGTACGCGCACCCACACTTTCGCATTTAAAAGTTGCCAAAAATACGAAAACACCACTTTTGTTATAAGTTGCTCAACAAAACAAACAATATTGAACCTTATTGCAATCTATTTTATACTCACTTTACCTAACACTACGAACACGGAAAAGCTCTTTAATAAAGTGCAGGAGGGTTCAATTCAAAAGCAAAACGACACAAGTGCTGTATAATATCCGTAACAAAATACCTTTTCGTCCCGCGCAGCAATGAAAAAACATGCTCAGAACCAAAAAGTCATAAAACATCGCATCTAGAGCGGCGCTTAAGTCTATTCGCCACGCGTTCGAACTGCCCTTTCCTTGGGGTAAGCGACTTGTGGCTGTGTGAGTGCGTTGAGCGTGTACGTAAACTTCTTAGAAGGAGTTTCCTTTCTTAAGAACGCGAAGAAAACGCGAAAAGGTTCGCACTTGAAGGAGTTTTGTAAAAATAGTCACCATTTTGTTCGACGGCGCGCCGTTAGAGGGCGCCTGCAATATTTTTTTATAAATAGCTAATAACATTATACGAAGCTAGTTTCTATAGTTACTATGTTTAGTAAGTAAGTATAAGTTAAAATCGAGCGCGTTAAAGTAAAACAATTTATGAAACTGGATAGATAGAAAACGCTTTGAATGTAATGAAGGAAAATTTAAATAATCATTTAGTATTTAAATTTTGTCTTAATTGTAATTATATTCAATATATTCCAGTTAAATCAAGCAAATATGTGCAAAACCCCCTGTGAATTAATTATAAGACTGCTATAAAGTGCGCGGCTGCGAGACTCGCCACAGCGGGCAGTTCCGAGCCGATAGAGCAGCCAACGGCGCCGTGACAGATCTCACCAATTGGGGCGACGGTATCGCGCCGCACAATCACAACCCATTACGTTCTTAACAAATAGCGTGTCGCGGTTAACCGCAAAATTAACCGACCAATCACCGCTTTCCCAGCGATATACTTTCCTATATCCATTTTTCCAAGGGTGAAAATCTTAGAAACCGCAACGCAACCGCAAAGGTCAGGTGTTCAACCAATAGCGGGTCGTAAATATGACCACAAGCCACGCCCATAAAACCGCAAGCCAACCACAACGCGAGACGTTACGTTCACGTCATCGATCGTCGTTTTTTTTTTTTAGTCCGATGATTGCTTGACGGTTTTGATTTCCTATGAAAGTCGTCAGCGTCGAAGTTGGCGACAACAGAGAGCTATTAACCATATGTGAAATAGAGTGTGCATTAAAGTTGACAAAATATAAAATAATCATAGTATTGAAGTATAGCCAAGTGTTAAGGTGATCACTTCTGACGAAGATGAAATATTGATTGTACCGCGTAATGGCAGGCGCACACAGACGCGCGGCGGCGTCCACACGCACGGACACAACCGCGACCGCATTATATTCATAATGAATACAGCCGTCCCACTCGACAGCCGTCTTTGACTTTGTATAAATATATTTTGTCTCGCTCTAACGGCACTTGAGTGCGCGGATGTCCCTCGAGGGAGAGGGACGGGCGCGGGTTAGGAGTTTGTCTTCGAGAGGTCGCCAATTTCTATTTCATTAAGTGGCGCGTCTGAAACCGCAGCGGATCGATGGCGGTCGGACACCTGAAAAAAACTTAACACTTCCGAGAACACGCGCCGGCCCATTAGCACAACTTTTTACGGAAATAACCTTTTTATACGCATACAATAGACTTACTTTTTGCAATTAACCCACGTTAATAATTATGGAGAGTTCTATTTTTATTTCTTGAATTGTTTGCAAACTTATCTGTCGACTAAGATTTTTTATAGACTATCAATGCAGCCAACAAAATTTATGATCATTGTATATTTGGAACTAGGCCGAATAAGAAATAAGACACATAGACTTACTAAAAATTAAAGTTGATAAAAATTTTTTTTTTAAGTAATTTTTGTGCCCATGTCCCGTTGATTCCGAGACATAAGTTTGCGGTCGAGAGTATTAGGGTTTAGTTCTTATAAGTCAGTCTATAATAATAGTAAGAAGTTCGATATGAATCAAAAGACCGTTAATAGGTCTGTTATCGAATGCAAAATACAGCAAAACATACAAGAGGCATGGACCAAAGAAAAGCCTACGCAAAATTCTACTTTTAAATATGTACTACTACTGCAATTCCGAACGTATAAACATAGATCATTTTGTTAAATCAAGCATAAGTTCTAATCAAACAAATTACAACAACAAATGTATTTAGTACTGTTCTATTACATATACCCCAGTCGACAAAAAGTCACGTTGCTCTACCGCACAAAACATATCATACCTGTATATCGATCGACTTCGCAAAACACATTCCGCCTTATAACGCATACGCATTCGCATAACACAACCGTTTTCTTATTGTGATTTGAGTGCGCGTTAAAAATTCATTACAGGGCACGGAGGGACCGCGGCAGCCCTCCCGAACACATATTTACCTTTTTCTACTTCATACATTATAAATATCGATGTAGAGCAACGATTTGTAGATATTTGCATAGTGAAGACGGGTCTTTGTAAAAATATAGGTACTGTGAGGTGAATGACCGGACTGTTGTCGGCTGTTGGTTGATCGCTCTGAAGCCACATTCTTAGTGAGCCGAAGTTACGGAAGAATAAAATACATGAATACATAACCTGACGCCTGTGTTCCCTGATGGGTTAGGTAGAGTGCATATGTGCAATATTTTGCCTGGTAGCAGTATTAGTATTAGTCCCATGTGATCGGGCAAGCCTATGGCCGGTTTTCGGGGAAATATCTGATGCTGCAGCTGAGAATTTCATAATGGAAAACCCAATAACATTCGGTCCGGCTCGGGAATTGAACCCGGGGCTTTTAGATTGAACGTCTCATAATTGCTCCGCGAGACCACGAAATTAAAAGATAAAATAATATCCTGCGCAATTTTAATACAGACATTTGTTTTTAGCATAATACACAGAATCACGTATGTATCCTTTACTCAAAAGTATTACCTACTCTAAAAATTCGACCTGAGAATCGAAGCCCGGTCTCTACATTGCATGCCGCATACTCTTACCACGAGTCTAAGGAGGCCGACAGCAGAAACCACTAAATAAGAAGAAGAGCTACTAAAATCAACCAACCCTATAATAATTCTTAATTAATCCGCTCATCGTAAACTATAGGGGTAAGTGCAACGAACGATTGTTCAACAAAATTGCTCGTATTTCACTGGGATGGCGTTAAATAATATAACTTCTTGTTATCTCAAAGGGTTGGTGAGTTTATGGCAATTAACTCAACAGTTATGTGGGTCATTTCAGCTAATAACTATAGGAAGATAAACAGCTTGGTTCTAAGCTCAATCCATATGATTAGTGGACTAAATTCAAATCATTAGACACGCACTATAATTGATTTTCTATAATTTGATTTTCTTTTGTTCAGAATACTATACCCACGCGTATGAGCCACTTGTGGACATTTAATCAATATCATTCTTTGTGATGCGAAATAACAAGAAAATAATATGCTTCATGCCAGACTAAACACTGTGCTGCTAATGACAATTTTCTAATGGAAAATCCCAATAACACAAGTGACCTCTAAATCGCACAGAACATATTTATGCCGGCATACCACGAGACAGTTACGTTACTTATACAAATATAAAAATTTGAAGATTAGAATTTGTTCATTAAATTAACTTCATCAACCCATATACGCCCACTGCTGAGCACGGGTCTCCTCTACCATTGAGAGGGTTTTAGGCCATAGTCCACCACGCTGGCCTAGTGCGGGTTGGCGGACTACACACCTAAGAAATTCCTAAGAACTTTTAGGTGTGCAGGTTTTATCACGATGTTTTCCTTCACCGTTAAAGCAAGTGATAATTCAATTTGAATACACACATAACTTTCGAAAAGTCAGAGGTGTGTGCCTGGGGTTTGAACCCGCGACCGCCGAGATTCTCGACCGCGCGCCTAAACCTCGAGGCCATCACTGCTTTTATTAAATTAACTAGTCACAGTGTTTGATTGACGCACCACATGAAGCATGGTTCTATTACATACCAGTCAAAAAAAATCTTACACACAAAGAAACAAATTGTTAAAAAAACATGCAATTTAAGTTGACCATCGGCCGATGTCATGTGAACTCAGTACGAGATTGTGTACATTATTTTAATGAAATGTAGAGTACATAATATTGTTTTGCACCGTGGGTATTTATAAAACCGAGAATTTTCCTCTAAATTAGTTTGTAACACGAGAGTCATAACATGTCACAAAAAGTTGTCTTTTCTGTTTAACACGTAGATAGATAGATATTGAAAATATTTTCAACGGCAAACGTGAAAACTATGTTAACTAAACAAACCTATTTAATTTTACTGAACTTGCAATTCAAACTTCTAAATTAAAATCAAAACATCCAAATGCCAATCTCAACTCGAAGTTTAAAATTCGAACCTTCTAATTGAATCTAAACAAAACTTGATCTAATCACTACGCGAACATTCAACTGTTTATCCAATAATACGTCGCGTAATTCGTAGGCGCCCATTGAGCCGAGATCGGTTCTAACAAAAAGTCTACGTGCTCACTATTTAAGTACAATGGTCGTTCGTTAGGCTACGCGGCAGGCCTCAGGAGTTCGATGCAAGATTTAATTAAATCGCCTCCCCCTTCGGGAGTGCCTGCCGCCCCCTCCCCCGCCGCCCTGTTCCCGGTCTCACCCCCGCCGTCGTCATGGGCAATTTCCTCGAGAGTTGATTTATTGTCGCCTCTCGCTGAGCAGTGTGAGTTACAAACATCGTGGTAACGGATTGGGGAATATTCTTTTGTGTTGTGATGTCTGCCGATTGTTTGGGCTACAATCGATTGGAATGTATCGTTGATGGATGCGATTTTTAATCGATGGTTTTAGATATCGATTTCTCGATTCTATTTTTAAATTAAATAAAAACCATCTAATGATTAACAGGTGTGTAATAGGGATAGAAACACAACAGTTTTCTATAAATAAGTTACGCTCGCCCAGCAGGCACAAAGTTCGCTCCTTCGAACACATTTGATATTACACCCACGTCTGTATAATTTTATTCTATGATGTGTCAAGAGGCAAGGCTAGGCTTAAAAATACATTCCATAAATATCTATGAATACCTAGTGTGTTCACGCCTTTGCCTAACTATCACTTAAAGACACTCACGCTTTTACCTGGGATGGTAGGCTGAGGAACACACTTTTCACCAGGTATGTAGACCCCGGGGCATGCCTATTGCCATGTTTCATGAAAGTTCCTTGGTGCTCGGTGAAGCTCCTGTTAGGTCCCAAATGGATAAACCCCGTAATGATCAGCAAACATAACGTAAAATAAACATCGGACCACCAATTTTAATCTGCCATTTTCGCAAATTTAAAGAGAGCCCGTGCTCATTATGAAATCATGTGTGTTTCACATAATCATGCACAGCAAGGCATTACTGCAACACAACGAAAATAAATTCATTATGAATGTTTAATAGCGATCGCTGAAGTGGCGATTACGCGAACATTTCACGTTAATGCTGTAGGATTTACTTTATAATAACTAGCCAAATTATTTATAAAATAAACTGGAATGGATTTTATGTGGATTATGAACGTAACCGAAGGATATAATCATCAATACGATGACGCCCGCCACTTGTATACTACTACGTCGGAATAGATATAGAGCCACGTAATAGGCCAGCCTATTGTGTAAGGCGCTTTCGAGACTCTATACTGCTGGTTTAATACCTATCCTAATGGAAATATGTAGTTATACTTTCTCTAACCAGGGAATTGAATCCAGGACCTCTGAATGGCTCGCCGATATTATAACGCTTTATAAGTCTTTGTTTTGCTATTGCACGCTATTTGGTTAAAAATAAACAGTTTGATAGCACAGTGAATAAAAACATGCTCCAAATCCTAATGGTCTTTAGGGAGGATGGAGGACGCCTTTGTATACCAGTGGACGGCGATAGGTTGTGTATATAAATAAAAACTCTTTACGTAACTGTCAACTCGGTCTCAGCCGTCATATTCACAAAGGCAGTCTAGCTTTAAACAAAGGAGGTTTAATTTAAAAAAAAAAGTGTTCTCTGCAATATATCATACCATGCCACATCACATCAATTCTCAATTCAAAAACGGCTAACTTTTCATCAATACACGCGAACTCCTGAGGGAAAGGTACGGTCTTGGTGAGGGGAAAAAATCGCCGCGTCCTTCGGAACGCGTAAAGTGTATTTCGTTGTCCGGCGAAGGATCGGGTTACTTTTTCACGAGTATATTAAGACGGGATCAGTTGGCCCCCGGGCGAACACCGGCTAGGGGCGCGTATGATTTATGCGATCGGCTCGCATGGAAAAGAAAGTTGATACAGAAGGCATAAACAGTTGGATTTGAAAGAAATAAACAGCCCAGAATTGTTATAGGTACTCTGTGTCCCATACATTTACGAGATGCTTACTTTAGTACTAATGCAGTGATGGCCTCGAGGTCTCGGCGAGCGGTCGAGAATCTCGGCGGTCGCGAGTTCGAACCCCAGGCACACACCTCTGACTTTTCGAAGTTATGTGTGTATTCACATTGAATTATCACTTGCTTTAACGGTGAAGGAAAACATCGTGATGAAACCTGCACACCTAAGATTTCTTAGGAATTTCTTGGGTGTGTAGTCCGCCAACCCGCACTAGGCCAGCGTGGCGGACTATGACCTAAACCCCCTCAATGGTAGACGAGACCCGTGCTCAACAGTGGGCGTATATGGGTTGATGAAGAAGAAGAAGAAGATACTTTAGTTAATACGTACCTACATAAATTACAGAATAGATAAAAGAAATAATTACTTGGAATGTTAAGCTAAGTGATGTGATTAGAAACTTTTTTTGAATATCAATAACTTGAATTAATCTTTTTGAAATTGGTATAAAGTTTCATATAGAATCTGTTTCAGATAGAGCCCACTATTGTGTACTGGCGAGCGACTTCTACTGACTTTGAGGTACATTTCTAGATTTCATGATATTTCTGAAAATATCTTTGACACTGTGAATTACAGCCATCATGTATCACTTGGTATGCTTTAGAAAAAACAAATACAGGAATGAAAAATAAAATAAAAAAAAAGAGTTTTAATTCCTTAAGATTCATCCTTCTGTACAATACTCGCTAGGTTAGAGGGAACGTGTATATCGCGCGATCCAAATTCGGACAACTCTTGACACCGCGCGATACACATCTATGTGAACACGCCTTATCTTAATTTATACCGAGCACATTTCTATTACTCTACTTCCAGCTATCGGAATTTCTGTCAGACACTTGTTACTATTATCTCATAAAGCTGTTTCTCGTAACACATATCGCGGAGGAGAGGTTCGTATTGGCCATATCATGAGATTATTATAATATGAGTCTTTTAAAATATTTATTTGTCATAAATAATTATTTGGCGGTTGCAAAAAAAAAAGCCAGAGGCTCAGTATCTTTATGCGAAATAAGCGAATATTAATTTATTAGAATATACGACTTCAAATGAATGCTTTAACATCGTCAGCAAATTATACTCTACTTATCGATCGGAGATCATATTACGGCAAGACTACGTATAAATTATTTGTTAATTTTTTTGACAGCACTGGTAAAAGTATAAAGGGTATTACGCGTATTTAGATTAATTTGTATTATATAGGCCTGTAGCATCGATGTTTTTAGTGAACTCTAATATTATGATCAAAATTTAGTATAATTTTAGCCTCGATACAACTTTCGCCTTTCAAGGTTCATAATGAAATTTTTCAATTTCAATATATCTCCGTGAATAGAAACGTTGGCAAGACGTTCGTCTAATCGCACCGACCCTCGTCTCATCAAAGAGGCCAACTTTGAGCCCAAAAAGACGTTTCGCTGAAGTTCGCTTATTAAAGTCAACAAACTTGTACAGAAGCTACTTTTCATATCAGCCCTACTAATTAATCGAACAACAAAGTATTAAATTACGAACCGAAACTGGGATCTCATTATAGCATTAATTAATAGAAAAGTTAAGACAACCTTCTGCCTTCCAAATAAACTGTATTTTGATTTATTTTTCGGTTGTGTGTGAGGAAATCAGTTGTTAAACATCAGTTGGAAACACTATGCATCTTAATCAATATTTTATTCATATTTATTTGCACAGAAGTAAAAATCAGTCTAAGCGCCCTGTTCCACCCGGGACAATATGTAAGTTTCATATTCATTCTATGAAAGTAACTTATGACTTAAGTCACCAAACAATTGTCTTTGTTTTCATTTAGCACTAAACAATTATTTTGCATAAAAATGATACGTATCTACATAATATATCATGCCATAATTATATGAATATTGACTAAATTAATTTCTAAAAATATACACCAGCTACACATTTTCCCTAATATACGAGTATTATCTCGATAAAGATATTAAACCATCACTAAAATTACGTGTACAAATAACGTGATGAGATAGCCGGCAATCCCGTAGGACCTCAAGGCACACACACCTAGGCCATAAATCTGTAGGGTTGACAAAGAAATGATAAATACCCAAGCATGCGTGTGAGTTATGTGCGTGGGATGATTTAGTGCGCGGCGACCCTAGCCGGCCCGCTTGCTTGTAGTAGCCGAGAGACCATCAACGGAAACTTATCATACAATATATATTTTTGGATAAACATTGTTTATTATTTTATGAGATGATATGAAATATTTATGTGGCAGAAAGGCTCGCGTTGTGACGTAATTTACGAAATGATAATGTTTCGAAAATGCAATATTTATATCAATTAAACGTTTATCAAAAACTTTAATTTAAAGGTACTTTAAGGTTTATTCGAGGTTAAGAAAAATGTTCTACCACTGCGAAATTCTAGTGCAATGTGAATATAAATATGCTTGAAGAATACAGCAATGGACCGCATTAAATATTAGCTACTAGTATAAGTATTCATAACATTATATTTATACATAAAATACGTTCCTGTATCCTCGAAAGGTAAAACAGTATGATCTGATATTTCAGCTGAATTGAGACCCAATCACCGCATTTGAACACGTACTACATTTATTTATTGACAACGCTAAACTTAAGTTCATAAATAAAAATGCATAAATTGAATATTAGAAAGTCCATTTTTAGACCGTCCCTGTATTTTGCATTTGCGACAACAAACGCAAAGCGTATTCCAAAATATTTAGCATAGCTCGATTGCTATTAAAGGATTACTTTTGGGTAAAAAGCGACGACATTTTGAATCCTCTTTGCCTCTTGTCCACTTCCCTCCCCGCCTGCCTTCCCCTCACCCCTCATAGACCCTTAAAGGCTGGCCGCTCGACCCTCAAGACCTTTGCACATTTGCATAGCTTTAGAGTTCAGGTTTTTTACTCCCACTAAGTTCTTAAAGGATAAAGGAAGGAAGTGAGCGAATTTCTTTAGATTTTTTGCGCTGTAAGACGATAAAGGCTGTATGCAGACTGCTTAACATTTTACGTATACAGTGTATTCATTCCTTTAGACGGTAGACATACATGTGTTAATGTTTGTTGAATGCGTCTGCTTTTTTGTGTCAGGATTTTCTTTCTTCTTTAAATTCATTAGAGAGTAGAGACTAAAGGACTTAGTCGCTATTAATGCTTTTTTTCTAATTTACTAATAACTATACTGGTATTATAGGCGCCTGTTTACATTATAGAAACATAAATCGACTAATTAACATTACCTACGTTAATTTGTACCAATACCTATCTATTGTCGAATAAGTCTTGCCAGTCATCTTACAGTCAGCCAGCATTCTTACTTGGAATTCCTGCAAAATAAGTTTTAGTATTGTTTTAGTATTACGTATAGACGTAAATATACTTATTTACATAGTGCTAGAGCCGGTCTATGCAGGTCTAAAGCGGTGGTGCCGTGGTCCGCACTCCAGTGCCACCTAGCGAGAGCTCTTAAGCCTGCTTACGTTTTAATTATTTATTCAGGCGATCGCTACCGACCCACCTACTTGCAGTTTTATATCTCTACGAATGTTAATGACGTCTGCTAATGTGAGACTTGGATATGCACACATTATTCTTTTAACACGTGGAGAAATGTTGGATGATGAATAATATGTAAATTTGAAATGTATTAAGGAATTTTATGAAATTAAAGCTGTTTCTTAAAAATCAATAGACATTTGTTAATAATACTTTGTACTATTATTCTTTACTACAACGATAGCATGGGCAAAATTTCATTATTATAAAAATAGTGATTTAATTTTAAAATGAGAAACTCTACTCAGAATGCCCGAAGAAATCGTCAGAAGTACATTTATACACACAAGTTTCACCTGCTTTACGTAACAGGCTAAGCATTCTTCATCATCAATTCTTTTTAAAAACGTTTTACTCGATCATTCCACTTCGGTTTTTCACATTTGAAGATTAGCGTGCTCCGAAATAACTCGAGAACAACGAAACGTAGTCCAGACGTTTATGCCTACGCAATCATGTATCATTCATTTCCCTGA
This sequence comes from Cephonodes hylas, assembly GCA_030295005.1. NCBI lineage: Eukaryota > Metazoa > Arthropoda > Insecta > Lepidoptera > Sphingidae > Cephonodes > Cephonodes hylas. The sequence continues at coordinate 8,308,887 of AP025376.1, read as the reverse complement.
TACCCCGACTTAAAGTATATACTTTAGAATGGTAACTGGGTACATAGCAGGGAAAGACAAGGCAGGCAGTGCGCATTCCCGGGCGGCGTCTGTCGCTGCATATCTAAGATAGCTGGCCGCGACGCGCCCGGCACGCGCCCCGTCTGTCGCCGGCGCTGCCTCATCAATGCCATTATGATTATTATCGCATTCCGATCGGATTATTGTGTCGCCAAATTACACGGCGGCGCTTCATGAATGTTGAATACTATGTTGATTATTTCAAGCGATAATAACCTTAATTGGCAGCGCTGATTTGAAAGGGTTAAACAGTACCTAGATGACTAAGGTAGATGATAGTTTTTGATACTCTTTAACAATCATGGAGATTATTTGAGGTTTGTAACGTGTGTGTCTTGAGAGCGGCTTACTCGATGTTTTCTAGTGAAGACTGCTATTTATGCATGGTAAATTAAAAGTCAATACACACATAACTTCAATAAGTAGGTGTGTGTGTGTCTGGGGTCTGAACCCGAAACCGCCGAAAATCTTGACGGTGCGCCTAAATCTCTACGTTATCACAATATGGAGATCCGACTACAACAAATTTCAATCTTGAACCCAAAGCGTTTCCTTAATAACATATAACAGTCGATCATTATTGGACAGCCATCTGTCCATAGACAATACACGGCACATAACAGTCCACGTAGCCGTATTCTAAAAGCGTTCGACATAAAGTGGTGGTATATTAGCGTGATCACGACGTCGACACGAAGCCCCGCCGCGGACCAACTTCCCCGCCGTCTGTCGAGCTGCAGACTTCCGGATAACTTGCAAGTATCGCTTCACTTGTTATTTGTACGTTCTACTTGTGTGCTGAGACATGGTATTGATGTGTATGTCGTTTGGGATTTTTTTTATTTTAAACATTTTGCATGACCGTCAGTGGTAAACATATGTGAAGTGACGGGAAACGACATGGCGCGCTTTTCTCCTGGTCTCATGATTTCCAAACTCCAAATTTGTTTTTGAATAAATCAGAAATTCGGTCTATTTTTTCTATTTATTTACTTCTATTAGATTACGTCATATTTTCTAAATTTTATTTTAAAACTTTAGTCTAGCAAACATAATGGAGTTCATGTAACTGCCGTTTAAAAAATTTAAAAATCAACTATTTGTGAAGAATTACCAGAGTTAGCCTTACCACTTTTTATTCAACAAATAAGTTTCCTAGCCTATATTATTTTGAATGACATGAATTATTGCCAAAGTAATTTATCTATTTCCTTAATTACCTCTAAATGCCAAACTCCAAAAACCTTAACATAATAATCACCAAAAATACCTAAAATTATCCACTCATTGACGCTCTCCTGACAGCTATTCAGCGTCAATATCCTTATTTACAAGTGTATAACACAATAGAGGTGTCACTCCAACACGTGCTACCTGCCATACCAGTTTATAGAACAATATGATCAGTCTCCCCCGCACAAATATGTCAGGGTGTCGGGGCAGGCGCCGCGCTTTGCATTCCGATCACGTCAACCCTTCCCGCACCGGGTATCGAACACTGAACTATACACTATCATCTATTTTTATGGATGTGATGATTTGCAACGTCAAAAGTTGGATTGGTTCGTGAGTAGTGTTAGAGGTTATGTGTTTTTTTTTATGAATTTAAGTTTCAATATTTAATGATTCGTGCGTATTATTAAGGATTTTCATTCCCGGCTAAAGACAAGTATTTTTGGCTTTTGCCGTCCGGAAATTTTCAGTAGAAGCAGAGAAATAAGATATGTTATCATACCCAAAGGGGCCGTTCAAGTATTACGTAAGCACTATAAGGGGGCGGGGGGTTATTGCTTTGCTTATTTTGGATGACATGGGGGGCAGGGGAGTCTAGATGATGATTACGTCATCGGTAGTAATTTTTTTTTTACCGAATGGCAACCCTACATTGTCTTTGCTTGAAATCAAAACGCATTTTCGGGAATTCCCGCAAATAATGCATACGGCTAGGCACTCGCTTTAGAACCGAGTAGGGGAATTACCGCGCGCTATTCACTTGCCTAAATTTCCTCTATCAGTGTATTGTTTCGTTTGGATCCTATAGCGAGTAGACGTATTGTAAGCATAGCAAAACAAGTTAACATTTGTGTTACTGTTGATTCCATTAGCTAAAGTTTAATGTTTAAATAAGATGTCGTTTCAAATAGACAAATCCAAGTTATACCAAAAATTGTTTGAAAGTTTTAAGAAATCTCATACAAGTACGAAAGTACAAAATGTACAAAAATTAGTTAACGAAGTGTGGCGCAATTATAAATTACAAGCAAAGTCCGACAAGGAACTAGATATTATTGTATCTAAGAGAATTGAAGAAGAATTGCAAGCGGCGACTAGGAATAAATCCAATCTACTACATTTTTTTTCTAAGGTGAGTGACGAAATAATTTTACGTACCTTTGAGTACTAGAAATATTAAAAGTCGCCAAGAAGTTTCTTTTTACATTTTGTAACAATAATTTAGACGTTTTTATGATTACAAAATATTATGGCCTATCTCGAAGTATAGAGGTAATGTTCATTATATAGATTTACTAGCTTTTGCCCGCGACTCCGTCCGCGTAGACTCTAGGGTTAAGTGCAGAGAGATTTTCCCATTTATAACATGTTTATCCCACGGGAATACATTTTCCAGGATAATATTATTCCATGTTAATTCTGTGAGCCCTATCAACCTCTATACCAAAAATCATTCAATTCGCTTTGGTAGTTCACGAAATACCCATTCCCACGGGAATACTACATTTTCCGGGATAAAAAGTATCCTATGTCCTTTCCTGATGTATAAGCTATATTATTGTAAAGTTTCATTAAAATCCATTTAGTAGTTTTTACGTGAAAGCGTAACAGACAGACAGACAGACAGACAGAGTTACTTTCGCATTTATAATATTAGTATGGATTTTTTATGATTGATTCCGTCAATTGGTCACAAAATACAGGTGTTAATTTTCTGTATGTGATGGGTTCGATTCGATTAGATTAGATTATTTAAAGCCTTTAAATAATAATTATTTTTAGCCTTTAAATAATAAATTTAAGGTCTTTAAATAATATTTAAATGCTGTTTTTATTTCATACTTTGTATTTATGCAGCTTAATAAGAAAATAATTAATAGAAAGTTTTTATTTTTAGGCAACGACTACCTATAAACCTGCAGAAAAAACACAAATTATACAGCCAGCTTCAAATATTAAAAAACAGGAAGAAGATAAAATAAAACCCGGTAATGAATCACAACAGCAATGCGAAAATAATGAAAATGCAGATAAACAGAGAGCAAAACCTTCTCAGGAAGCTATGAAAAATAAGATTGCTCTACTCGAAAAAAATCTGAATGCTTTGTATTCTGCCAGAGATAGTATGCCAAGCCGTGCTGAAGTTGATAAACAGATCATTAAGTTGCGCGACGAAATAAAAACAGCAAAACAGTCTTTAAACAGAAAGGTTCAAAACGCAGTTGCCCAGAAGAAACACAGGGATGGTATAAAAAGAAAGTTAGAAGATATTTGTCATGAAAATCCAGAAATAAAAAAAAGACTATCTCTGAGGGATTCAGTGGGACGTCCTAATCTTGAAAGCAATCAACCATTACTATTGAAAACAATTGCGGATATAGCTTTATTTGGGAGTGCAGCAGATGATAGAAGACGAACGGAATCTATTCGCAGCGTAAAAACTCTTGATGAACTCACACAAGAATTACGTAAAATAGGATTTGATATTAGTCGCAGTGGGACATATCTTCGTTTGATTCCCAGAAAATCTAATTCTGTAGAGGGACGAAGACATGTATCGACAGTCCCTGTTAAGCTCATCCGGGCTCAAACTGATCTTCACAAGAGCCACTTAGATAGCAAGTTCGCTGAAACATCAATTAATTATTTAGAGAACATAGCATCCATACTTGGACCAGATCAAGTATTTTTCATATCTCAAGATGATAAAGCTCGAGTCCCTATTGGCGTAACTGCGGCAAATAAGCAAGCACCTCTTCTAATGCACATGGAATATAGAGTCAAATTGCCTGATCACGATTGGGTAATCGCTGAGCGTCATAAATTAATACCATCTGTTTATGCTGGTATCAAAATCACTTCCAGTATGCTAGGACAACCGCAAGCCGTTGGATATTCTGGACCAACATATATCGCTATTCGAAGTGGAAAGCATAGTTCATCTACTGCTAATACTCATGCTCAGGATTTCGAGACGCTTCTCGAACTTGAAGAGTTTCGACCATTAGCTAAAACTGACAATGGACTAGTAAAACCAGTGGTAATCATGACGGTTGATGGAGGGCCAGATGAAAATCCGCGTTATCAAAAAGTCATAGGGTTTGCTATACAACACTTTAAGCGACATAATCTCGATGCATTGTTTTTAGCTACCAATGCTCCTGGAAGAAGTGCGTATAACAGAGTAGAGCGCAGAATGGCTCCTCTTAGTCGCGAACTGGCTGGTTTAATTTTGCCTCATGACCATTTTGGGTCTCATTTGGATGAACGTGGCGTTACAATTGATAAACATTTAGAAAGATCTAATTTCGAATTCGCAGGAACTGTATTAGCTGAAATATGGAGTTCAATGGTAATTGATGGCTATAATGTTACTGCAAAATATGTTGAGGCAGGTGATCAAGATCTTCCTGATTTTCCAGACATTAAATGGTATTCAGAACATGTACGTGAAAGCCAATACTTGCTTCAAATTGTAAAATGTAAAAATACAGAATGCTGTCGTCCAAGAAGTGGCCTATTTAGATTACTAGACAACAGGTTTCTTCCACCACCTGTAAAAGTAAAACAAACAGTTAATGACTTGGTTTTGGATGAAGGAGGACAATTTCTTAATCTTCCAGTCAATTTAGCTCTACGCTTAAGTGCTTCACTCAAAGATTTCCTGCAAATGCCCTACGATTATTTTTGTCCAACGGTAAAATTGAGGCTATCAAGTCGAACATGCAAAACGTGTGGTCTTTATCATGCTTCCGTCAAGTCACTAAATCGTCACATCGAGAAGATCCATAAAAAAGTAAACACGCACACTGATAGGAAAATTAGACCTGTAAGAGTCGCTGCTCGTCGTGCTAATGAACTGATGTGCATTATTCAAAATTTAGAGCACCATGATGTTGAATGGCTCGATGAGAACGACGTAGACATTCCAAAATCGGAAGAAAGTGAGCAGACTTACAACACTGAGCAGCAATCCAAGCAATCCAATGTCATCGAAAACTTAGAATCATGGATTCGGGTTTCATGGACTGAAGACTGTTAATTTGAATTTAATATGTGTACCAAAAATTTAAAACAAGTTTGTTATGTTTGTAAGATTATAATATTTTTGTTACTCTATGTTGAATACCATATCAGTAAAATCTCTCCATCCTAAATCTATTTTCTTATTTTTAAAATTATAATTATAACCTTATAATTACAATATTTAAAAAAACAATACATTAATTGAAAAATGTTTACGTAAGCATGGGGGTAGGGGGTAAGAGCTTTGCTTACTTTTGCTGACAAGGGGGATGGGGGGGTAAATAATTGTAATAAATCTGCTTACGTAATACTTGAACGGTCCCAAACCTACGAGACTCTCAGTAGAGAAAATGGTTAGATTTCGTCAAAATTAATCTGGTCAATTAAATAATTGTAAAAATGTTTACACGTTACTACCAGAAGGCTGTAGTTTGTGCCAGTTTGATAGCGATCGCGCAACCAGTACTGCAGTCATGGAAACACATTAAAAAGCAAATTTCAATAAATTTTATGCACACACATAAAATTCACCTCACGTAATGTAAGGTGTCCTTATCAAAAATATTTGCATAATTACATAAATACAACCAGAAATACGTTTTTACAAACGTATATAACGTATATGGTTTGCATTTGTAGTTACAAAGGCATAGCGGATGTCTTAAGTGGCCCCGAAAGGGATGGGGCGGCCCAGGATATTTATACATCCAATACATCCGACAAGTTGCTAACTCGACGACAAGTTTCTCAAGGGTTTCCGTCTTATGACGAGACGCACTTGGGATACACACGCACCGTTTCACACGTAGGGAGTGGATTCGAGATCATTTCTTCAAAATATATGCAGGGTTCTACCAACGGTCATTTTCTGTATTGTTTTGATTTAAAAGCATATACTCCATCAAATTGAAAAGTGAGTTCAACTTCCATGACTAATCTCTTGAACTGATTCTGATAAATTTTGTAGAAGAATAGATACTACCCTAAAGTCATTTATGGACACCTTACAATACCAGAATTTAGAAGAATAATGTTTGATTTCAAAAAGTCTTTCTTTATTAGTCTAGTCGACATTGTCTTATACTAACACAACCAAAGACAAGGGAAAAAGTAAGCATAGTTAGGTACGTATAATTCTGAATCTAACTGATTTATGAATGCAAGAAACTACAAATGAAGATACAGAATCACAGTAAACATTATCTTGAAAGAATACTAAAATAGTTGCTTAGCATAGATCAACAAACAAGCAATTACCATGACATGTTTACTAAGCATTAGTTAGGTATTACACCTGAGTATAATTGGGGAAGTGGAAAGCTTAACCGAGCAATGTGAAGTGATTATAGATATGCTAATTAATACGGCTAGATATTTCTGTATGGTTGAGATTCCGATGTTAATTTGATTGTTGTTGTTTTAAATTTAGTTTAAAGTCGTTTTACTTTGCATCGTAAAAGCTTTTTTAATCATTATATTATTTTCTTGTTGCAAAGATACGTATGCAACTGCCTGTGACGTTTTCGTACCTAAACTCATTATAAAGTCTCGGTTAAAAAGAACATTCCGACATAACTTTATTGAGACAGAAACCTAGCTGGAGTAAAAATCTGCGTAATATATGCAGAAACGCTCTAACCGAAAGGGCAACAAAAAATAAAGGGCAATAACGAATAAAGTATGAATTCATTCATTACAATAAAATATTATTAATGGGTAAAAATAAATATCAATAATGAAGATTACAAATCGCCTTCCGAGAATTCATGCTAAAATTTTAATGAAGAAAAATTGGATTGAAAATACAGCTAATTCATCCTAATGTTTACTTAACAAATAAAATCCAACCATGCGGTATTGTTTATAAGTATCAGTAGGTAATTTTGAAGAACGTAAGCATCCAACCCTTTATGAGGCAATAAAAATGAAATATCAGTATAATTTCTCACTGTAATTAAATTTGTGCAAATAAAATTATTTTACGTAATTCCATTACACGCACGCATTACAGCTGTTATAATTTTTATGATGTAATTAAAAAATATTGTACTTTACCCTTCTATTCAAATGAACCTATACTAATAAATGTGCCTGCCAAAGAAAACATAATTTATTGTTACATAAACTCCCCATAAAGTCCCTCCTTTGCCATTGATATGCAATCGGGAGGTCACAAGTTTGACTTCCGAGTCGGCTACTGTTTTTTTTTCAATTACTTGGGATATAAAAGGTTACATACACATATGTTATTTACTTATTGTTTGTAGCTACAAATTTCTTCCAGATCGAATCTTTTTGTAAGCCTTTTGTCCGACATTAAAGATTTCGTCACGAACTACAATGAGATGTACTCGTAATTAAGGTTATTTTCTGTATAGTCTACCTTATTCTTACACACAGTAAAGCTAACATGTAAGTTTCAGTACAATAAAATCAAGTTGCGTTCCGCGTCATTGGCTGTTGTACGCGCGGATATTAATTCTCATTCTTTGAGTTCTGCTATTTACACCCCGAGACCAGACAACCGTTTAATTCAATAAGTTCTTGCGTTACATTCAGCTTATAATCTGTAGATATGCCAAGTATGAATAATATCATCGAATTTTGTGGTGACCTCTTCTATTGACAGAAGTGTTACCCGATTAACGATTTGATGTATTGTAAATTGTTAAGTAATTTCGTGCGAAAATTTTTCGTATCGTATTGTGACTAGACATTTTAAAATTTCATTTGCGTCTGCTATTTCTGCTGTTCAAATAAAGAGGAAAATATAAATCCGATTTCGGGTTCTAAAAAAAAATAATCTAAACGACAATATTCTAAAGCCTACGGAGTACCTTCATCCTTTTTTTCTTTAAAGAGAGAATTCTCATGAATTTCCATTTTATTTTGTGGTACTCGTACACTGCTTTCTACACTGCCAGAGGTTCGGACAGCAGTATTTTGTCTCTTTGTTGATTTACTTACACAAAGACTATCTCCTACGTTTTACTTTTTTTACAAGCCTATTCACAAACTAAACCTTATAAAAAAATATAAATACCGCATCTACAATTTCGCCACGCTACAACGCGGGGTCCGGTCGGAAAATCGCTACTTACGCTGATTGAACAAGTTTTTCCCATAAGTCGAGGGGAAGTGAACGCGCTCTTGTGTGAAATTAGCCAAGAACTCTGACGGGTTGGACGTCTTCATTGTTCATAACAAACGTTACGCATTCATAACGTTAATTGGACCTCTTGTACCGTGAGACTTTTACTGCCTAACCTTAATACCCTATATAGTAATAAAATCTAAGATTAGAATAACTGGCGGCATCGTAGTTACCGTAAATTTCGTGGCCTCAAGATCTATTAAAACTAAGACATAGCCTATTTTATTTATTAAATAGATCAATTTGAATGAGTATAACGATAATTTTATATGACTTGTAAGTAATCTATGTGTTCTGTGTGTGTTAAAAACCTTAATGCTGTAAAAAACGTCGTGGAAATGCCTGGTTACTTATATCACAACAACAGTCAGTTCCTAACCAGCAAAGAATATGGAGGGTGACATACACGGCCCCTGGTGGTATAAGGTCTAAGCCTACTAAATATTACAGGAGTCCCGTGCCCAGAAGTGAGACGTACATGATCTGATGATCACTATCTCCCTAAACTAACAATACCTCCCCTCTTCCCCAAAAAAATGGAGAAAAACTCCCAAAAAATCCAAGTCATTGGCAATCACACACACAATAACGTTTAATTCCAGCACATGCTGCTGATCTAACACTTCTAACTGACGACGACGTTGATGGAACACCGCGGCGGTCCCAGGGGCGGGCGCCGTGACTTGCTATGAGATCGGGTAATCGACTGCTTGCCGATAAGGAACTATTTAATGAAGTTTTATGAATGAGGAAGGATCGCAGTCTTTCGTCACGTTGAAATGACATGTTGCTTACAATTACGGTGTTGACTTGTCGTGTTCGTTTATAAAAAAAATCTTGTATTATGGGAGGTAGGTGATCATCCAAATATAGTTTTTTTACCTTCGTACATCGGATCATAGTAACCCTGATGTACCTACGGTACAACAAGACTCAACTGAACTGTCAATTGAAGAAAAAATGATGACAGATCCTAATTGCCAACCCTTATTACCTTAATTTTATTATGTTTGCAAAGGATAATAATAATTATTGGGAAGACCAAAGGAATTATCAGTTTAGAATTATTCAGAATCACTCACGAAAGGACACGATACTGACCAACGGCAGCGATTCGGATGGACTCTTACGGGTATTTAAATAACAAAAACTTTGCAACAACCCAACAAAACGTTTTACAACAATAACAATAGCTACGATTACAAACAGCGCACCGGACGCAGATCGGCGAGGTTACGTGTGTTTGCGCGCCGGGATCTTCCACTGTTTGCACAGTACGGCTCTCATTTAGCAAGTTAGACGTCCGGCGAAGCCGCTTCTGTCTCATTTGGATAATGCTAAGCAAATACACGGGATTTTGTCAGTGTTCCGGTGCAAGCCGTGCCATTAAAATTCAATGCTTTAATGAACTTAATTCTTTTGTCTCCTATTTTGGTAATAATTTTGGAATTGTGAAGTAGTTTTACCTTTTGTTTCAATAGTACTTTTTTAAATAACTAGATCAATATACCGGCCAGAATGTTGTTTTCCGACTCCTTCTATGTATTGCCGATTCGATTAACTTCATTGCTCAGCGTCATTACTTTGCGTGCCGCTGTTGATCCTGGAGCACAGGAGTGACAGTGGCGGGTGTGTGGTGGGATAGGCCAGAAATACCGTCTAGACACAATGACGTTTCCATCGTGTATTTTAGAATGACCTATACCAAAAATTGTTCTAAATTTAAAATTCGTATTCCACCTACCCAAACAGGCAGTATCCAAAGTCCTACAACAAAGTTAATTATAATCTTTTTAACAACATGAAAGTCGTGATGACAGTCTGGTTAGGGACTCCGGCGCGGCGCAGACAGCCGAGTGCGCGACAATAAAATTTCACGCGACATAAAGCAAAAACAACCCCCAGCCCATTACCACCGTTATATCTAACGACTAATTTATTTAGACCCCCGAATTTAGTACAGCAGCCCCTTTAACACCGTGCTTGGGTATAATGGCGGGAGCAGAAGGAGGTCTCACTAAATGGCGCATAAAACAAGTTAAGTTACGTTAGTGCGGATGTGGAAAAAATCTTATATCGGATGTTGAGATGACTATGAAAAGTTTGTTGATAATTTTTAGATTTACGAGGATGAGTCAACATATTTTTAGTTTACTGATAACATAGTTGAAAGCTGATTGCATTATCGAAGTCGAGAAATGGATTTCAGAGTAATTGTCTTCTTCGTTGTAGGTTCTTCTGGCCTTTAAAGAATTACCTTCCTCAACATTGACCGGGCTACAGTCCATTTAAAAAGTTTTACAATAACTAAGCTAGGTTAATTCCTAAAGAAACATAACTACTGTGTTGGACTAAGGTCTATACCCTCTCAGTGATTGTGGTGATATACTCGTATCTACTATTCTGTGTGTCCATAAATCTCTAGGCAACGAAGCAAAAATGCTTAATAGCCTGTCCCAGAATTAGCTAGGTGCACTATTTTGTATATAACCTTTTACGAAACTTAATAAATTATAGCGGAATACTCTTTCGCCGCCTGGCGAGAATGCCCACTGATTCGAGAATAAATTTCCAATAAACTCAGCCGTAGATCTTATTATCGGGAATCTTGTTATTGCAGTTCATTTTACTTAGTGCAATAATAGATTAACGATAGTATCTATAACGAATTGGATACATAATAATCAGTAATGTATCATTCACCTACATATTTCACGTAGTTTGCAGGATTGTTGCATATTATATACCATACCATTTAGCAAGTTAACAGCCAGCGCTGCAGATTAAGACCTCATTAGTTTCTCGATAGTATCAAAAACAATCTGCTTGTAAGATAAACTGATAAAAAGATGAATAATAAAAAGATGAAGCTTCATCTATACTCAAACTACACTTTATCATATCAAAAGCTAACGCATCTCAGGTTCAATATCTCACACCTCGGGTAAACCAATCGCAGTCCAATAATTGCGGGGCATTGTGCGCGCCGTCAGTCCGTCAGTTGCTCATTCCGTCAGGCCAGCATGTCAGTCCGCCGTCCTCATTAGGTAACCCAATCACCGTGAGTTCGCACCCGCCCCTTGCCGACATCTATTGCCGATCTAACACTAGCAATATCCTAAATTGAGTAGCAGGCTACCTGCATTAGGTAACGCCCGATGAGCCGCTTAATTAAATCTCTTTGCTGTGTTTAGATATTCAGTTATTGTGTTGTCAGTAGGCTATTAGTGCTTGTGACTTTTTCAATTTGATCTTCTCTTACGATCACGTTTGAATGTCAGAAATTCGATCAATGGGTATGCGATTTGAGAACCCGGGTTTGATGCTCGAGTAGTAGTAGTCTTAATGACTGTCAGCGTCTAGAAAGGCGCTCGAAAAACGGCAAAAAAGGTCGCCCTATAATAAGTTGGAGGAGAAATGCACATGGATACCTCTTTGGGGAAGGCAATTTCCTTTCGTAAAGTAATTAGTAAAACAGACGTGAAAAAAGGGTTATCTTTTTTCGAGGTCCCCGCCAAACCGCAGTCTAGACAAGTCTCTACAATTTATGAAAGAATTTTTTATCACATATACAGGTGTATTCAGACCGTGATCGGAAACTAAGGCAGGTACAGACATCAGTATTAATTGTATGTGTATTGCATGGAAAACGTCAACGTTTTATTTTTCGTCGGTTTTTTTTAACGCCAATGGGTTTGCGATCACCGTAGCTATTTCCAGCCTCAGTTTCCGATTACGGTCAGAATACACCCTGTATACATATTGAATATATAAGGAACTTTCATAGTTCAATTCAAGTTGCTGGTGATTTATTCGTGTGCACATACGTAGGTGTTAATTATTGGAGTGGAGTGAGACGCAGTACGGACGGAGTGTGCCGGAGCGCGAAGTGTGAACGACGAGGCGCTCACTTGTGCCGCCTGCACGCGCCTTTGTCGACGAAAATCATGTAATATTTCAATCTTATAATGAGTTAGGAGTAAGTATCTCACTTCTATCTTTCTCTAGAATCTTTGTATACGCTTAAGTAGGATAAATATCGTGATTAAACTTGAGGAGCTTAAACGTATTAGGAATTTCTTAGGTGTGTAGTCTGCCCACCCGCAATAGGCCAACGTGGTCTAAGGCCTAAAACTTGTCAAAAAAGTTAAAAAGGTAAAAAGTTAAAAAGGATGTACAATGTACATGGACCGGTCATTCTACGCAAGTTTTGTGATTTAGATAACATCTTACTAAAAATAATTTGTTGCCTTCGATTAGTGCATAACATACATACTTTTAATTCTGAAAAAAAATATGCTGTGAAAATTTATTTAATGCATAGTGAATAAAATTATACAATACAGATTACAATGCCTCAAGGACAACGTCTTTACGACATAACGACGTGTGATCGGAGATCCAGGTTTATTTTCTGAGTAGCCAAAAATCAGCAATCTAGAAATTATGAAAACTATCAATACACTAGCCCCTATTATTTGTGTTCTAAATACGAAATCTGGCAAAACATGGTAGTAGAAATAAATTTCTACCTATCCCTTCATATATTCAGACTCGAGATTATGTATTTCTGTAGTAATAATAAAATGTAGGTACACGCCTAGTCCGATGATTAGACATTTTAAGACACATGGAATGTGCCGGTTCAAAGCGCCGTAGGATTGACAAAGGGGATGAGATCGCAGAACAAAGAAACGAGCCGAAAGAGCCTAAGGGTTGAATAGTTTAAGGTTCGGACCGTGGGGCGGACGCCACTCGCTACACGATGGCTTGAAACACAAGTAAATATGTAGGTCAACTCGAATGAAAGCTTTACTTATACGTTTTATGAAATACTATAACTGTATACTATAAATATAAATATATTGAGAAGATACGACACACGGTTACACTAAACATTTATATGGTTAAGTTTATGGGTAGGTACATATTAGCATACCTTAGACAATTACGCATATTATGTATCTATACATTATAATACAGTTGGTGTTCAGAAAGCACCTTCAATGCAATGAAATATAGAAATCTTTGGTGCAAAACATGATTTTGAGTTCTCCTAGTAATGATAACTATGAAATCCATGGAAACTGTTATAGATTTCGTAAATATATATTTTTTTCTGTATTTGCTTAGTTCAATAGTGAATAACATCGTTACGAAACCTGCATAAATATGTTTTAAAAAATCTCAAGTATGTAGCCCGCTAAGGACTCACTCCTTTCATTAGTAGAAGAGACCCGTGTCCAGAATTAGGACATACATGAACTGATTAAATAACTAAATGGCCTTCAATTCACATGACTTCCCCATACCACCGTGATGCATCAGCTACAAAATACTTATAAATCCCCACTCAACATATGAAAAGCATCACGCGTGAATACCAACACAACACAATACGTGGGCCATCTTGGACGGGCGAACGTAATTTGAACAAATGAGAGACGGCTAGCGAACCAAATTAGATTGTCGGGCGTCGGTCGCCGGTCGCGGGGCGAAGCTCGCCGACAGATTACGGCGCCCCGACGCCTCCGCCCCGACAATTTGTTCCCACTTTGTACAACATAATAGCTTGCGCGAATAGTTTTCTTCTGCGTTTCACATCAGGTGCCACTTAGCTGGCCTAGAAAAAGGTATTGAGAAGTCTGTTCTTTATGCATAAGTTCTGTCGAGAAAAAAAAAACGACGGGCAAAGATTAGATCCCTTAGGACATACATAGTCAGTAAAGAAAAGTTAAGGCGTCTAAATATATGTAGATCATCATAATTCATCAAACCCTGCTACACTTTAGCCTATACGAGAATCTAACTAGCCGCGGTTCTAAAGAGAGGCTCATTAATTGGCCTGATTTATTGATCATACCAATAAACAACCAACAATCAAAGCAAAGTTCTGTTTCGCGGCCAAGTAAGTCAAAAGTGCTACTAGATACATAGTATGTTACTAAAAACTATAACTTTTAGTTTCCACTTATAATATTGTCCATACCAATCGTCCCTTAACGTACTCCCGACCAACATTTATATTTCAGAACATATTTTCAACAGCTTATTAATCCCAAAACATACCAAAAAAAATCAAAACCGGCCATCGGCTGAATGTAAATAAATACCCTGTTATCCGGTGTTTAAACAGTGTACCTCCGGTCTCCCCGGGCCTAATCAAAAAATTGAACTTTCAATAAAGGGAATCATTAATTCTGCTTACGGAGGGTTCCGGGGCGGCCTAACGAACTCCGCAAGAATCCCGTCGTGTTTTTCTCGGATAATTATTTGAAAGAAACACTAAGACCCCGGCCCACTTGGGATATTTTGTTCGGGAATGACGGTTCGATTGCTTCGGAAAAATATTTCGCTGCCATTTTTTATTTTTTTTAAATGTATAGTATCGAAATCGTTGGAGTGAAACGTCAATTTTAATAAATGTTGGTAGAATTATTGAAACAATAATAACAAACATATTAATATATTATGTATTCAAAATAAATTGATAACTGCCCATTTAAGTGTATTTTTGTCAGTGCTTTCACAAAGCACAAAACTCGACTCCAGACTCGTGCGACTAAGAATGGATAGCTATTTCAAGAAAAGCTTCCAAATAAGTTAGCCTTTCAGCTATTACAAGACTAATAATTATCGGCAAGTCATTACAAAATTAACGAATATTCCAACTTAAAACCCAACAAATCATACCTAACTATTTATTATTGCATACATAACACCCCATTATACAATGACCTCTAAATTGACAATACATTCAACAAAAAAAATATAAGACAAACGACCACAACAAAGCGCGACTCGCGTGGATATTGATCGGTTATTTTTCTCAGACGCTATTACAGTAATGCAGCCAATCCCCAGCATCCCGCCGACCGGCGAGAATTAATGATGTCCTTTATTGGAGGCACAATTTTTTGATTCACCCTCCCGCGACCTTTTGGGTACAGAACGAAACTTATGAAAACTCGTCTCGTTTTGGTTTTGATATTATAGTATCCAAATCGCAGATTATATAATATTTAGACCTGCTTCTGATATAATATATAAATTTAATATGTTGGTATGGCCTCAACGATGACGGTCTCAAGTTCGAACCAGACTCACCTTAGACTTTTAATAAAATATTTTACTATTTAACATCAATCACTTTAAAGGCGAATGAAAACAACTTACCTAGAGAACTGCACACCTAAAAAGTTCTTAGGTTTATAATTCACAATTGTAATAAAAAAAATATTATTATTATTTTTGATTTAACGTTTTCGTTTCTCCTCCTTTGAGGGGTTAAGAGCACGGGCCTTAGCCAAGTGCAGAAGGTAAATAATTTAATATTATTACTCACCTAATCTATTGCATTCTAGCTCGATCACTGTCAGTTATCAAGAAAACAAGAAACAAAAGGCAGTGGAATGTGATATAGTAGTAACAGTTCTTAAAACAGTAACCATATTACATATAAACAATAACAGGCAAATCCTTGCTTTATAACTATATACATATTTAATATTCAAACATAAAGATCACACCCAAATGCAGCACTTAAGTTTTCTATCCTTCCCAATACTTCTTAATTTTTATTAGGTTTTTATTTTTATTTAACTAATATTTTTTTTTAAGACGAGAGTTTTTTTCTTAGTTCATTCTACCCCCATGACATAGCACCGCCATCGCCGACGGCGCAGGATGCCAACAAAAGCCTTGTTTACACAGGCAGGGCTCACATTAAACGCAGCACCGGGCCTCAGCCCTCGGAGGCATCGGCTATGTCAAGGATTACAGCATTAACTGCGGGGATGTACACGTTTTAAAATTACGTATTTAATATGACGTAGCAAACAAGGGTGGGCTTTGATGGAAGTATCTTCAGAGGTCTGCCAAATGATCATATGGCTTACTTACTTGGTGATACGAAATCAACGCTGCCTAAGAAATTAGACTAAGCAATTGTCATCCGCAACTCCAACTTTAAAAGACCAGACTTTCTAAACACACACTTTTCCAAGCTGTGTGTGTATTTACAATGAATTATCACGTGCTTCAAATATAAACGAAAACATGGTGAGAGAACTTGCACACCTGATTTTATTGAGTAAATTCAAGTCAGCCAAGTGTGATGAACTACGGTCTTGCCCGTTTCAGTTATAAAAGTCACTTACGAACATCCAACACCGTTAAGAACAAAGATCTATAAACACCTGTATCACCCCATCCTTATTGACCCGTTTACACCATCGCTCTCTCACCGTACTATTTTCATTCACCAGCTCCATTACCAGAATCCAGCGATAGTGTACAACAAATGCTAAAGAGTGAAGACACCGTACATTTCAATTAGAGCGATGTCGAAAAGCAGCAGTATCTCTGCTTAATCGCGTTAATTACCGTCGGCTGCGTAACGGGAGCTGACGCCCTCTGCCGGGCTCCCGTCGAACTGCACTCTTTCCTCCTTGTTTTACTTCACTGCAAACATGTTAATTTGATCTTTTAGGGATCTGTTTCTAAGAATTGTGACATACTTTTGCGCCGTTTTTTTGTTTAGCTAAAGTTGAGTGGTAATTCGGTTTTATCAGCAACAAGATAAGGCGTGTCTCTTACGCCTTATGACCGAAAGTCAGCAAAGAGAAAATCTACCCCCCAAATTGACCAGCAATGCTAATAATGAATTAGTGTCTATGGCACGCTACGCACGTAAGAATTCTTTACAATAACCAAGATATAAAACTCAGATTAACCTATTGCAATCTTTATCTACGATCTTTATAATCACCATATTCCTTAATGACGATTTTATCTGTGAGACAATAGTAACGCATCTGTCAAGCTAGCGCATATTTATTAAGGTCACTCTACCAGTTTTATATTCATATCTATTTATTACTTTTTAAATTCAAATTATTTAATTATTAGTATCCTCAAAGACCTCCAAAGTGTTCTAACGGAAGCGGCTTTCCGCGATATTCAGCAAATCATCGGTCCACGGGTGGAATTACATATCGCTTGCCCGCAAGAATACTGTATTAACTCTGAAAAAGTACTTTTTCAGGAGAAGCGTGTAGAAAGTAGAACGGATTTTTTTTAGTCGAACTGTATTATTAAGTCCGTTAGTGCCAAATTTTGACATGATACAGTATTCTTCCGGACAAGCGATATATCTACCGATAAAAAACTATGAGAATATCCGTGTAGTAAGTGTTAGCTGTACATTACTGTTTCAGTGCTCATTCTACTTGTCCGGTGAATCGCAGCCCAGACTTGGTGATGTCCGTTACAATCAATCTCATTTGTCTACAATTAGCGAGTACGTCGGCTCGCTCCGACACGGCGACGTCGGATCAAAGTTGAATGGCAAAAGTTGGGAGGCTATTCCTTATTCGTGGAAGATTTCACTGCGATATCGTGGCTAAATATCGGCTATCGTACTTAAGGTGTTAAAATAGTAGTTTAAGTGTGTAGTACCAATGAATTAGCTATTTTATTTCAAAGATAGAGTAGGCCGGCATTATTGTTTTGAATAGATTTATTTCTTATATCCGTAATAATTTCTAATTTTATACGATTTATTTTTATCGCATAGAAGCAAGAATCATTATGATAACTTACATCCTACATCTTCTTACATCTTCATAATCATTATATTGTTCCTAACATTATTCCTCTTCTAGACATAGGCCTCCCCTAAAGACATATAGAAAACTGCATCTTCAAAAGTAAAAAACACCTAATGGTGCCAGAATACCCCGTCGGCAAGTAACATCGTGCTCATTTGATTGGTTGCAGACCGCAGTGTGGCGGCGCGGCGCGCTCGCTCAGTTTTCTACTCGCGGTTTTCTAATTCGGGAACAAATTTCACATTTTACAATCACATTCACAGTCAGTTGTTAACTAGTCGCATTTCCTTGCTACCGATTTTTTATTCGGTAATATTCTCAGGGTGAATAAACGGATAGCTACATAAAAATGTAATTTGTAAAAATGTGCCTCACTAAAAATCCTGTAAAAGTTGTGATTATAAGAAATTAATAAATTATATTACCTAGGTATGCCATAACATTATATAGTTCATTATTAAGTGTAATAAAAAGAATAATAAATTATTATATTTTTGTAATATCTTTATTAGTTTTAATGTTTCAATATACCGTTTTTATCTATTTAGGAATAAATTTCCTTAAAACTTCATATAGAAAATAAACATATGCAACCTCCGATGAAAACTACATCTTTCAAAACATTATCTGTGGCACTTTTGTCATATTTCCAAACGTCGACATGTAATCGTATCAGTCTAAATTCTAGTCACAATAAATTAAAACGGTATGAAAGATTAAATTCCTTGTCCTTTACTCAGCAATCATAAGATGTTGAAGGCTGTACCTACGAAGGCGTAACTAGGCCGAAGTACATTCTAGCTAGCTTTAGCTTGCCACGGCCATAGCGAGCGCAGACTCTTGACTTTTAAACAGTTGGTTAGCTACATACAGTTTATTTATTTTATTTTTTTTAACATTAATAATATACAACTTTGACACAATTTATTAATATTTTAAACAAAAAAAACTGTATATATACTTATTTTATAATTTCCTCTTACACCGTTCGTTACAACAACTCTATGTAGGTACTCTTACAATTTGAAACATTGTTTTTATATCAGTCGATTGTACTTCTAACACATCTAAAATAAACGCCTTTTATTTATGAGACAATAGGGGCCATTTTAAAGGTAAAAAAATTGCGTGACCAGACGTGTTTGTGAGACCGAAAAGTATGGCGTAGTTTTTGATACCCGCGGCATAACACTTATATAGGTATGGAGTCAGATGTATGTGACCATTCGGTGTATTTAATTTTCAAAATCCGCAACAATATCAATGATTGATTTACTTTGGCTTTCCATTCTCCATTTAAATTAATTTAAACCATTTTAATGTTCGTTCGAAAAAGGCAAATACGCATTTATGTTACATTTAAACGTAAATATATTTAATAATGTTTATTTTCAGAAGATAAAATAAAAATGAGCGTTGCGATGAAGCCTCGTAGTTCTCATTACGGCTTGCCTCGTGTGGACAAATTGTTACCCAGTGAATATTATGATGATCAACAATCATGCATAACAGTAAAAACTGAAAACGGAACACAAACTCGGATAGTTAAAAAAGCTAGACATTCCAATCATGAAGAAATTAAAGGTAAGTTTGTGATTACTATGATTACAGATGTAGGATGTACAAACATTAATATAGGTATGAGTATGAGTGGGAATAATTTGTAATTTAGTTAAATAAAGACTGCATAATATAATATTCTCAAGGTTTATAAGCTTCGGGTCTGGGTTTGGTTGTGTGGAAAAATAATACCAGTTCATGTTTCCAACGAAACTCGACTTAGAAAAATATTGCTCAGAATGACGTTATTCTTTAGGACTTGCATTTAAGTTCCTTAACTTTTCGTATACATAGATAATTAAACATCTAAAGTATAGATATTATACATATTAATGTACATACATATCTGGTTAATGTGACATATATTTACTTTTGTAGCTAATACAAATGGTACGACACAAAAATATCGAGCCAAAACCATTAAACAAATCACACCCAATCGTAAGCCAAAGAAAAGAAAAAGTAAGTAAAAATTGTACTTTATTTATTTCCCATGTAAATGCAAAAAAACTACCTCTAGCCTGGAAACCTCTACTCCTGACTTGGGTTATTTTCCTTACGATTTTTATCGTAGCATCACCCAGTCTGAAAATGTGTTTGGTAAACCATCCCTTTGTTGTGTGAACTTAAAAAGGAATTGGGGAAAATATTTATGTGGAAATACAAGCCTGCTATCTCTATAACTTAATGTGGTAGCGTAATGTAAAACACATTACATGAACTTCCAATTTATATTTTCAGTAAAACTTATGGACTGGAGGAAGTATCACCGCCTAAGTGTAATTTACGCATTCATAGACGAGTTAGAAAGGGACTACCCGGCTATTTGTACTGTTTCTGTTATCGGCAAATCGGTTGAAGGCAGAGATATTAAGGTAAAATATTGCACTTAGTACGGATGTAGGTCAACATTACATTTTCGTAAGAAATATGAATAATATACTGGTGCCCCAAGATGACGTCGAAGTCGACTGGTCTGCAACAGAGAGTGTACTTTTTATTATTGCATAATTGCAACCCACATTTTCAATCAAACGCCATCTTTTACCGTCATGTTGACGCCGCTACAGTATAAAACCGGCAGCATCAGTAGCTCGACAGACATTTGTTAGATGGATATCGACGGTTGAATTTTTATTTTCTCTATAGTACCTACCTTACAATTAACACTTGATTTTATTCCTTAAATATTATGAATTATTATAATGGAATTTAGTTTTTTTTTAAGGAAATATTTACATAAATTATTGGCTACCTCCATAATGCAATTAAGTACGATATCCCAGTGGCGTGCCTAGGGTGTCAAACTAAGTCAAGCCCAAATGTTTATTTAGTAGCAGCATATTTTTTTTGGTACGTAGGACTAATAAATACCTACCGGTTAGTACTCACATTCACGTTTATAGCGTTATTTTATAAATAAACAATCGTTAAGTTCGTTATTCGGAACTATGTAAGGCAAGTCGGGCTTTCGGGCTTCTATGGAAGTACCGCCACTGCGATATCCCCACCTAATTCTAAGTAACGTTCGTAGATGTTGAAGATATCGAACAGTGACGCACGGAACAGCGCCGTGTGGCTGGACGCGTCGATTCACCCCCGCGAATGGATCAGCACAGCGGTGGTCACCTACATCGCAGACAACATCGTGAAGAACTTCCAAAACCTGTCAGTTGCCATCACCAACAAAGATTGGTAAGAAGTATTTTGGAGTAAACGTTGAAAATTATTCTTTGAATCTAAAATTAAATGAAGCGACTTCATATTGGCAAGGTAAAAATGTTATTTCTTATGGTAACAAAGATGCTTCTGATGATTAAAATAAGACGTTACATTCAATGTTAAAAATATATTTCATCGCATGTATAGTGAAGTATATTTTAGTGATTCGCGTTTAAACAAGGCTAGAAAGCTCGACAAATTTATAAACAGACTTATAATTTTAATCTCCCGATCTGATTGAACCTTTTTGCAGTATCCCCACTAACATTTTCATTCGTTCAAAGGCACATAGTTCCAGTACTCAATCCAGATGGTTACGAATACACGCACACACACGATCGTATGTGGAGAAAGAATCGCGCTTGCTACGGCGGCAAGCGTGTAGGAGTCGACCTAAATAGAAATTTCAGGTGAACAACTGCACTTCATCCATTTACGATACGCTCTGTATCGACTTTTAATGCTAATTTTGTGCATTGAAGCGTTTGTTTTTATAGATCTGCAGTACGTTTTAGAACAATTTTTCATCTGCTGTCGAAATACTCATGATTTATTAGTACTGCAAAATAGAACGAATTAGTAACAGCTGATAATTCTGCTATAACTCTCTGAAGATGTATTAGAAACAAAATCGATAGAGATGTTATAATACATAATATTTTCAGTCCTTCATATGGACACTATTAGACCCTTCCCATTTAACGTCGTGGTTGCCAAGTATTTTTTTACCACATTACTTATACTAATTAAGTTATATAAGAAATAAAGTTCAAATGACTGGTTTCTTTATAAAGATAGTTACTCTTCATCAGAGCACATTTTGATAAAACTTATCTAAAATGTCTTGACCTACGGTACATACTTCTTTGTACTAAAATGGAGACCAGAATTTGAAATAGTAACATGCAGACAGTCATCATTGCTTTCTTATTAATAATACGAGTATGTACTAATGCAGATAATAAAGAATATGAAAATCTATAGTGATCGAAATAAAATTATTGTATAGTATTATTGGTTTTAGTTATGGCTGGGGTAACAACGGTGAGGAAGGATCTTCAGAAGAGCCGAGCAACGTGTTTTACCGAGGACCTGCACCATTCTCCGAACCTGAAACAGCGGCAGTGCGGGTACATAGACTTCAAACTTTTATTATTTTTACGTAGCAAGCGTACTGAGCTTTTGATTTTTAATAGAGTTTATAGAACCTCCACGGAATTTACAAATAAGCAATAACTGTCTCCTTCTATATGTAAAACAGAGATATAAATAATCCATCTTCAATCTTCAAGCCTTCACATTAGAAATCAAAAGGATCCAGAATTTCTTAATGCTAATCTGCAACTGAATGTATTACTTTGTTTCAGGACACAATATTAGGCTCCACAACGCCGTTTAAAGCGTTCCTATCATTCCATAGTTATTTCGAAACAATCATATTTCCTTGGGGATATAAGAAAGATCCGTGTCCAGATTATTTGCATCTACTAGAAGGTGGAACAATTATGGCAAGGGTAACTCCACGTAAGAACATATAATAGTAGAATAGAGAATGCCTGAATTTTCCAGTAGGTATATTTATAGAAGCAGTGATGGCCTCGAGGTTTGGGCGCGCGGTCGAGAATCTCGGCGGTCGCGGGTTCAAACCCCAGGCACACACCTCTGACTTTTCGAAATTATGTGTGTATTCACATTGAATTATCACTTGCTTTAACGGTGAAGGAAAACATCGTGATGAAACCTGCACACCTAAAAAGTTCTTAGAAATTTCTTAGGTGTGTAGTCCGCCAACCCGCACTAGGCCAGCGTGGTGGACTATGACCTAAAACCCTCTTAATTGTAGAGGAGACCCGTGCTCAGCAGTGGGCGTATATGGGTTGATGACGACGATATTTATAGAACACACAGATTGCCAGGACAGTCAAACGAAGTATGTAGCTAAGTTTATGTATAATATTTGGAAACTCATCCAAAATGAATAAGACATGATACAAAACAAAGATATACATGTAAGGGTACCTTGTAACAGTTGAATGAGGAAGGCCGAAGATCGAGCGTAGTGGCATGCCGTACCAGAAACCTACGTCTAGCAGTAGACTTCAGAAGGGCTTTGATCAAGATAATGATAATACAAAATAAAACATGCATTTCTATTGTTTCTAGGCGATTTATGAAAGCAGTGGATTTACCTACAAGGTGGGGAGCACTAAGGATTTAACTTACTACGCATGTGGCACCAGCATAGACTGGAGCTACGCTGTCGCCAAGATACCTTTCTCCTACATGGTAGAACTAAGAAGCAAAAAGCATCGGTTCAAACTGCCGAAGGAGCAAATAATGGCCAACTGCGTCGAAGTCTGGAACGCCGTCAAAAGTCTCATGGATTATATAGATGAAAATCAATCTTAAAATTATAACGTAAACAACGAAATTCGAATAACTAAATATTGTTTTGTACATTGTAATTTTTGTAAATAAGTTTATGTAGATAACGAAATAAATCAACATTATGATTCTAAACGGCATTTATTCAAAATACGATACACCAAAACAGACTAATTCTTTTTAGGAATGACGTTACAATTCAAACATTTCTTCGTGTCCACAAACGCAACCAGGGCCTTTACACCATTGAGAGCTTCTCGACAACAATCTTGTATCTCGTCTTTGGGCAGGAGGAATCGGTCGCGCTTACTCCTCAACTCGACGAGATAGGAGAACGGAATGCGCGCCGTGCCATAACTCCAGTCTATGCTTGTTCCACAAGCGTAGTACATGATGTCTTTGAAGTTGCCAACTTTGTACATACGTCCGTTCGTTTCATAGATGGCCTGCAAATTTTGGACGAAATGCTATATTAAACTTAAAAACCGTGATTTCCACTCAGATAAACACAATACTACTGAACATAATGCAACTAAAAGAAACTTAATTTAGCTTTAATATTGCTTGTTCTAAAAAAAAAACATCACCACTGCTAGACGTATATAAGCCTCTCCTAAAGACATTCTCATAAAATCTACATTTAATTCAATTGATCCATTTAATAAGTACTAAACCGATACCTTGGCCATGACAGTTCCTCCTTCCAACAAAGTAACGTAGTCAGGACAGGGGTCGGCGGTGTAACACCACGGAAACGATATCACTTCGCTGCAAGCGTGGAACGTAAGGAATATCTTGAACGGCGTCCCTGAATACAAAATCAAATCCTGTAAATATATTAATACTTTGTACCCGCCAGATATAATTTCAAAATAGATAAGATTCAAGATGATATTTACCTTTACCGCTGAGGTTTCGGGCTCAGAAAACGGTTCCGTACCGCGATAGTTTATATGATTGGGATCCGCTGATGAACATTCCGTACAACCTGCTTTGCCCCAACCATGGCTGCAATATTTAAATTTTTTATGCATATATCCATGAAGGCTTAAAAAAGTATCAACTAAATATGGCAGTTCCTAATATTATACCTAGTAATATGAAGAGAATTAAAGTCTATTATTGGGGACGCATCAAAGATGCTCTTTTAATTTATGACTCTGATATAGTCTGCATTCTCATTTGAAATAATAAGTTCTCGTGTTTTTATGAATGAATGAATATCTCGTAAGGACTAATAAACTGGATTTATAAAAAACGGCTAAAATCGTAAAAGTAAAACACTTACCCGAAGTTTCTGTTCAAATCTACTCCTGTGATGACATTACCAAACCGCGCTCGGTTTTTACGCCACATACGGTCGGCGACGTGCGAGTAGTGATAGCCATCGGGATTCACTACAGGAGCGAAATACCTACAAATTTTCACATTATGCAATGAATTACATCAATATTGATAGATCATGTAAAAAAAATACCCTGAACTATTGGTTACAGGTTATCTAAATTAAATTCAGACCAAAAGTCTGAACAAAGTTAACCAAACCTTGACATACTCTGAGATAAAGGCTTTTTTTGCATATTGACATCAACTTATTTTATAATAATTTCACTCAATACTATTTCTCATTTGCTGGTTCATCAGCCCCATTAGAAAAAAAAATTATATAACGGTTCATACTCACCAATCTTTGTTAGTAAAACACTGTGGTAGCGAGTCGAAATTTCTCGCGACGTAGTCGGCGATGTAAGTCACTACCGCCGTACTAATCCATTCCCTGGCATGTATTCCGCCGTCCAACCAAACAGCTGTGTTTCTCGCATCGCTATTCGATATTTTCAATATCTAAAACCAAAGACATAATTCCAAATGAAATTATTTAAAGACACACTACACTACACTTATTAAAACGTGGATAGTAGGTACGTAAATACTCCCCATAATCACAATTTAGGTTTATTGAAAAAAAATGTTTTTAAAACTACTTTACCATGAAATGTTCGTCTCGTAAATACCACCAATTAAATGCAAAAAAAGATAACATGACAGCGACGCCCAAATATTGAGTATACAAAATCCACGAACCTTTATGTTCCTTCCTTCAGTGGTCCTCCCAATAACACTAACAGTGCAGGTCGACGGATATTGTTTCTCCAAAGAGTCCAAGAAGCTATTTATGGTGTTTAAAGGGTAGTAGTCTTTCCAATCTAGAAGAGGTTCTGAAACAATGAGGTTCGTGTGAATTCTAACAAGATTCCCACATTGTGAATATAAAAAGAAAAATACTAGAGGGTTCAGTAAGATCAGAAGGATCAACGAAGGTAGAAGCAAAATTTTACGAAATAAATACGAAATTGTTTTTTCTCAAAGTAGGTACACTGCTATAGTTCTATTACCTTATAGCTCTGTGCTTCATATTTCATTTTTAGTGCAAATAACGTGCATGTGTAGTAAGTTTTTTTCTGATGTTCATATTTCGAATATGAATCGCAAAATTTACGAATGGAAATACACAATATCAAAACAAATTATATCAATCTAGGTCGCCATGAGTCACATATCATCGAATCCAAGCATAAGTCTAAAAGACATATTAATATAATGAAAATAAAGCTTACTAATTGGTGATTGTAGCCGATTGATGATGGACGGACTGCGATTTCTTCTGGGTGAAGCTGGTGCTGTGACGTCAGCAATTGTGACCTCGAATGGGATTTCGCGATCTTTCAGCATCTTCTCCACTTGTAGAGCTCTCATCCCTTCCACCATCACGTCCATGTTCTTGTCGCGCTCTTGGCAAATGTTTATTGCTGGGAGATTAAGCATTGGTTATCTCTTTAGCCCTTGGTTAAAGTATTATTTATGCCTTATTTTACCTTTGACCTTTTCTCACCACCCATCCATCATCGTACCAAAAATCAACCAAACCGGTTTAGTGGTTTAGTGATGGAAGCGTAACGGTTAGACAAATCAACTATCAGCAACAGCCTTTGTTCAGTGTTAGACATAGGCCTCTCCGATAACATGCTACTAGACTGGCTGGCGTGATTATTATGGGCAAAATCTTCTATGGTATTCAACTTTCACATTTTCAATATGAGCATTAGGACTATTAATTTTATTTATAAGAACATACAACAGGTTACGTTTAATTTTATGATTGATCTTATGGTTGAGCTATAAACGGCGTGACTTCTCGCATAATTATGACTACTACTTCGAATCTGGTATGCACAAACCTTATCTGTTTTTGCAATCCTCAGCTTAAATATTGAACTTACGACCTAAGGCTGGCCTTTACTAATTCCGTCACGAAGGCCGTCAAAAGTGACAGAACATCTGATAAACATCTTCAAAGCATGAGAGGATGGAAGTCAAACTCAAGAAATATTAATCCACATGCTTTATTGCAATTATATATATATGTACACACAAACTAACTAACCCATTCTTAAGAAAGATATCCATCCAAATATTTCACTCACCTCCTTTGGTGTCTAAGTTTTTCAAGAACATCCTCTGTCCGTCTTTTAGACATTTTACGTCCCATATTTGATATCTAGCTGCCTTCCGTGCCACTTTGAACAATTTTATGTGTCACTAAAAATTTGAATTATTTATTTTCGGTTTATAAGCTCCTGTAATTTCTACATCGAAATTTTGACTTGATTCAGACCTTTACACCATGATTTATAAGAATGACGTTATTGACATGCGCAATTTAATGTCAATTTTTGAATTTATTTATAATCTATTCACAGGGAAAATTTTAAAAAGGAGTTTTTATTTGATTTTTATACAATAACAAATACAAAGATTCTACATTAAAACAAAGTCTATATGTTTGGTGTTGATTTTGAATACATTTATGAACGCCCTCACATCTCTTTTATCACTTGTTAAATAATCCTGTCTGGTTGTTTGGAAAAGACGGCTTTTACCGAAAAGACCTCCGATTGTCCACTGCAATAACTCGTTTATTGTAATGTTATTTCCTTGTTCAAATGGTGTACTATAAAGTGTTTATCTATCTATAGGGGAAATACGTACAAAATGACATATACGGACAAAATGACACAGGCATCATATTTCAAATTCTGCCGTTTCTAGCCCCCCATAGATAACTACATCTCGTGACTCTATCCGGTGATACTAACCTGTGAAAACGTGAACTCGCACCAGCCTTTAGTTTGGGTGTCATAGCCGACGACAAACATTGGTAAGTTACGAGTTTTTTTTAACTACAGAGAGTTTTGTGTATTAATATAATGTTTTTCATGATATTACCTTGTGTTTACATTTATTACATCCCCTGTGTACTTGTTGTTGCCGTCATATAGTTTTTTCCGTAAATAATAATTATTTTGCATTTATTGTTGAATTTTGATTTTTTATAACGCTATATGGACAAAATGACATACATACGTAACGGACAAAATGACATAGGTATGTCGTTTTGTCCATAAGGATTCTACGAGCTAATTTTAGGTACCTATTTCTCGTTAATAAGCTGTTAATTTATTTGCAGATATACCAAAATGCGTAATTATAAGCGTAAGACTTATCGTCAATCCTGGAGTGAGGAATTAATGCGTAAAGCTATAGAAGCAGTTCAAAAGCTAAAGCTACTTTTACACCTGATGTGGAAAGAAAATTAGTTCAGCATTTGAAATTACTTAAATCTCGTTTGTTTGGACTGACGCGAACGTCTGTTCAAGAATTAGCTTTTGAGATGGCTGAAAAAATAGTTTTGCTCAAAGATTTAACCCACAAAAATAATAGCTGGACAAGCATGGTTAAAAAGGTTTTTGAGACGAAATAAAGATATTTATTTACGCACACCAGAAGCTTCTTCAGCTGCTCGTGCTCAGGCTTTTAATTGACATATAATTTTTTAACTTTTGTCGTGTATGTCATTTAGTCCGTATGTGGTATGCCATTTTGTCCATAGCATATGGACAAAATGGATTTCGTTGATCTCAGTTAAATTAAAAAATATTTCTTTTTCCAGTTTGTTTATCTTTCGAGTATCTATTATAATTCAAAGATATGAAACCTAAGATTACTGGTGTATAATATGAATGGGCTGTGATTTACCATTAAAGAGTTATGACCCAAAACCAAAACTATATGTCATTTTGTACGTACTTCCCTTACATCTATCTTTCAAATTCATCCTAATGTATACATAATTAACAAAGCATGAATAAATAAACCGACTTTCTTTTGTTTCGTACGCACGCCATAAACAGGGTGCGGTAATGCGTATTCGCTCGATAATTACTTGTAATCAGATATTTTCAGTAAACGGCTCGACGATCCTCGCTTCGCCTTTGCACTCCCCTAATGAAACAAAAGGGATTACTACGGAATCTAGATACCGAAAGTTCGAAACTCACGAATATATTTACGTAATTTTCGATATTTTAAAACACGCAAAGTTTTGATCCCGTTAACAATATCTTCTCACTGGAAATATTAGTCCATCGATTATAAAATTCATCATATCATTTTATAAAAACTAACATCAAAAATTATATCAGGTACTCTCACACTTTATGATTAAGAAGAATATTAGATAGATATCATTTATTTTTTTGTACTGAAATTAAAAAAAAAAGGATATGAGTTTACACCAAAACGCAAAAATTACCTATTAATCAGTACTAAAAAGATTACTTAAAGTGTATTTAATAAGGCATTAAATATTTTCAATTACATATTACATTTTTTTTATTCAAAGAAGTGTTGGAGAAAAAAGTCATTAAACGAGATGCTGTAACACTAGTTCAAAAATCTGATGATTACATTGATATGAAGCCTCGTCTGGTGATCAGCCTTGATCGCAGTTAATTTTTGCCATTTGACTGTACGACAATTTAAAAAGCAAATAACGCTAGTTGACTTTTTTATAACTCTATTCTTTCTTACAAATATTAACATATTTCAACCTCTTTTCAATCAAAGTCATTTAAAAAAAGAAAACAATTTCGAAAATCGAACGAGAATTGCGCAAATAGTTCCAAAAGATCTGTCGGTAGCCCGCTAACCAGACGGCGGCGGCCCCCAAACTGCGCCCCCCGCCCAAGTGTCACCTCGACTTGCTCTTACACGCGTTTATCTTTTTAATTGTACCCCCCGCCCCCCTGCACCTCGCGGGGGACGTCTGTTACCTACTTACTGGATTTATCGCGACCTTCGTGCACATACTTTGGAATCCTGTTTAGATTTATATGCTTGCTCTATGACCTTCTTATGTAAGCTGAGGACATTATCTAACTTCATTCATTTTTCGAAATATACAGTAATGATTGGAAGGCAGACTACCTCATCCATTGCCCCCAACATACATGGCACAAGATCTGAGTTCATCGATGATTCCTACTAACACCAGAGAAATAAAACATCTCAATGATTGTACTTTGTACCTATAGATGAATTATTCATTATACACATCTATGGACATTTCTATACAAATCTATCTCAAAGAGAATATAATGATCGAAAGAGCTAATATATAAAAATTGTACGGAAGTAATCGTAAAGACTTTAAGGACAGTATTATTTTCTTAATTTGTTATACTTAGTTATTTTCTTGAAATATAAATTTACTATTTTATTTTCGCATACTTTCTCCTTAGAATTTTCTAATTTTTATCTATCAAACAAAAAAGAAAATATCTCGCGGTAGTAAAATAAATAATAAGTACATAGGATAAGAGCCAGAAATCCACTTTTAACTGTACGACATTAACTCGAATACAACAAATTCCCAGGATTAACAATTCGTTGCTAAGTACGGGGTGGCTGTTGGGAGGAAAAGGCCTCCCTACTTTGTTTTTCATTAGTCGCTTAAGGACCGCGGGTGCGCGTCATCGCCCGCCTGCTTGTTACCAATTCCCATTTGATGTGGAAAATCATCGAGGGATAATTCGATTGCCCTTATTAACGATCGGGTAATAGTTATGCAATTGACGAAATTGTGCAGAAATTCATCTCTGTCTACATATTCGAAGAATACAGGCGTAAAGTTATATATGTGACTAGTAGCTAGTAAAATAGTAGTCATATCTTTAATGCCAACATTAATGTTATGAAAAAAAACTGCATACATACAAAATCCCCCGAATCTTAGGAACGACTCAATAGTTTAACAAACTTTATCTCTTTTCCTGTAAGAAATATACTATATATAAATATGTATACGATAATACGATTATACGATACGATAAGCAGCGATGGCCTCGAGGTTTAGGCGCGCGGTCGAGAATCTTGGCGGTCGCGGGTTCGAACCCCAGGCACACACCTCTGACTTTTCGAAGTTATGTGTGTATTCAAATTGAATTATCACTTGCTTTAACGGTGAAGGAAAACATCGTGATGAAACCTGCACACCTAAAAGTTCTTAGGAATTTCTTAGATGTGTAGCCCGCCAACCCGCACTAGGCCAGCGTGGTGGACTATGGCCTAAACCCTCTCAATGGTAGAGGAGACCCGTGCTCAGCAGTGGGCGTATATGGGTTGATGAAGATGAAGTAATATGTATACTCGTGTAGGTATGCAATGTTCATTTTTAAGTTTTCTTTAGACAATTTAATACAGTGCAATGTTGTTATAGGACTAAGTTTCAAATTATGTTCAGTAATATAGACTTATTGACGTACATAGCAGATATAGTTAAATTTTTACAACAACAATTAGATTTTATTATTTCACTAACCTCTATTGTACTACCATAGAAGTTAGAGTTATAATCTTTAATGATTATAAAATCGATTGTAGACGAAGTTTTCTTCTCTACTTCTCTATACCTCTATCAAATAAGACAATATTTGACACTTTATGACATCATTTGAAATTTTCAATTAATCAAAATTATAGATTTATTTTCAATCACAAGGAATTAATCTGTAGGATATTTTTCACCAAATCCTACAACAATGATATAAATTCCAGCAAACAAAGCAATGGGAAGCAAGATTTCATAGGCTAATAAATGTAAAAAGCAACAAAAACATCAAAATTAAAAGCAAAAAGAAGTAAAATACTAAAATAAATGGTGAAGAAATAATTTTAAAATTGTAAAAATACTAAAAATTGCAAATGTAGACATGGAAGTGCGATTATAATTTGGAAAGAACTCAGACTAACTTATCAGCTGTAACAAGAGACGTTACTAAATTCAAGAGGCAAAATTGTATTGAAAAACAGAATTTGTTTATTACATACATTATACATTGGATATTATACATTGGAGAATTTCCCATCAGAAATAAAAATGCTGTTTGTGCCCTCGCCTCGTCGCATGAACTGGAACAACTACCACCGCCTAGATGTTATCCATTCCTTCATGGATAATTTGGAACAAGATTACCCTTCTATATGCACCACTGTTACAATCGGAAAATCTCTTGAAGGAAGAGACCTTAAGGTAAAGATTTGAACAGACGATGAAGTGGTTCGTACTGGCTTTATTGAACTTAATAGTAAATAGTAGTTATGTCATAAGTCCTCCTTAACGATTAAATAGCTGAACGGTTGTGTTCTCTCAATAGGTATGTATGACTATGTATTTTATTTGGTTTCGTATATCTCTACGTGCGTTTTGGGTTGTTTCCTGTGTAATAAATAATAATACTAACAGATTTTTATTCGTCTAAAACGGGCATAGTTTAAGACATTCATAGACTTAAAAAGAGCATCCGTATTGTAGGTTTTGAAAATTTCGAATAGCGACGCAAGCAACGCTGCGGTGTGGATGGACGCTGGCATACATGCAAGGGAATGGATAGCCCCAGCAGTGAATACGTACATCGCTGATCACATAGCCAGGAACTTCAGCGAACTGCCTCAGAGTATCACTAATAAGGACTGGTAATTAGAAATCACAAATGAATAGTGTAAGGTAGTTTCGAAACTATCGACGTAAATATTTGTCGTCACGGGCCACCCATAAAAAGGAGAAACATCGAGTATCATTAATTTGTAGTTTTATCTTGCTTGTTTTGCTTGAGTTTTCTTAAAATCAGCCAAATTTGTATTGATTACGAAGTACGTGTAGTATAAGTTTACGAAGTGTTCACTTCTAATGCATAAAAATTGATTAATTTATTTAAAAACTTAACAATTAACTGCTCGATTGTTTCCTTTATTAATTATACATTCTAAGCACAGATGAAATATTAGTTTTTGTCAGTATATTAGGAAATTAATTACTATTCGTTTAACTTTAACGAGTTTAACGAGTGTACTGATGCAATAATTTGTCATACTTAGGTATTTCCTACCAGTATTTAATCCAGACGGCTATGAATATTCGCACACGAAAGATCGAATGTGGCGTAAAAACAGGGCGTGGTACGGCGGCAAGTGCGTTGGAGTCGATCTCAATAGAAACTTCAGGTACGATTCGGTACGACGAGTATTAAATAAAAGATAAGGCGAGGTACATAATTATTTTAACATATATATTTCGATTGTCAGTGGTCAATTTATTTGGACTTACTATACCTAAAATCACCTAAAATAGTTTCTTTTTCGTTATTCCCAGATTACTATAAAAAATAAATAGGTCAAATAGTTCATTGCCGTGAAAGTGGACAATTATTAATTCGGTTATGTTATTTTTAGTAATAACTATTTGAGTGACTACATAGTAACAGTATAACTTAAAACTGAAGTCTGGATATCTATAACTCGGCCTCTCCTAGAAAAAATATCGACTTTTTTCATCATTTCAGTTATGGGTGGGGAGGTAAAGAATCCTCGGATGTTCCTGCAAATGCCTTCTACAGAGGTCCAGAGCCTTTCTCAGAACCCGAATCGAGTGCAGTACGGGTAATTAACTTTACCTTATTTATTATTCATCTTTAATAACTATAGTAAACTAAACTACATAATTGTTCTTAGCTTTTTTTTTACCATAATCCACGAATATTTTTTTAATTTCATTAAAACCATTTTATTTTATTTTATTTTTTTTTCATTTTATTTCTTAATTTCATCAAATATCAAACTATATTACTTAGTATTTGCTCATCTCTTGCATTTCTCTTTGTGTGTTTTATATCTCATTCCCGGAACGTCAACTTTTGCATAACACTCCATCATTGCCAAAATTCCGTGAACACGAGACTATCAAAGCTTTCATCTTTATACACAGCAGCCAGCATATCGATAAACCCGATACGTGTTAGTATCAAATAATTATCATATTTCCATTAAAATTGAACTCATAAATTATTACTTTGAACGCGTACGTCAATACTGATGCAATATCATTTGAGCAATAATGTGCCGTTGATACCAAAATCGTGTCATCGCCATTGAACGCAGAGATTAAACAGCAAACAGGATTTAGTCGTAAATCAATTTCACTGCAACGGTTTTATATCATTCCGTTACATTAATTTAATTCACTATTTTCGTAACGAGAATTTCGCACGCAGACATAATGATCCGCGTCCGAATTAAAAATATCTCGATCGTGACATGTGTCGTTGGCGCGTTGTGATTGTTTTGGGATTTATTTAGTATAGGTTAATGGAATATGAGTTCTTCACTAGTCTCAATTTTTATAATTCCAAAAATGTTAGGTTTTAAAATATAACATACATATATAAATAGAACATAAGTAGCCTGTGTCCTACGTTTTTTCGAGACAAAGATACATCGATATTGAAAATGATTATTTCAAATACTGGAATTATGAACTTGATTAGTCGCACAATATTTGATAAACTGGACCTGTGGTTTATTGTATGTATGTATGTGTATTTTTATTCCGTGTTTACGTTCACCAAGCCGTTATTATGTAGCTCTCCTAGTATAAACTAATATATGTATGTAAAATACTTATGATATTTGGCTTACACCAAAGAAAGCCACTAAAACTTTGCTGTATTTTAAATTTATGTTCGATTTTTCGACCACTACTACTAATACGTATCTTGCTTGCAGGATGTTTTGATTAATTCTGGAATCAATTTCAAAGTGTACTTAACATTACATAGTTACGGACAAGTAATCGTATTCCCATTTGCATTTAGAGATGAATTATGTTCAGATTACGTTCGTCTTCTCCAAGGAGCAACTGTAATGTCGAAGGTATGCAAAAATCCTTTTACAAAATAAATAATAATGTAGTTAATACTAATAATCTTCCTTAAATCAGTGATGACTAATTAAGAAAACAATCATTATCAGCCCATATACACCCCACTACTTGGCATGGGCCTACTCTTCCATTAAGAGGACTTAGACCTTAACCCACCAGGAAGGTCAAGTGCGAGTGAGCGGACTACGCTCTTAAGAATTTTTAGGTGTGCGGGTTTCGTCACGATATTTTTCTTCATCGCTAATGCCAGTGATACTTTATTAAACAACAATGCAATTAGTGAATATTTCGCAACGAATAATGATTCATAATGTACAATGGTTTATCAGGCTATCTACGAAACAACTGGCAATACATATAAAGTGGGGATTTCGAGAGACGTAATGTACGGTGCTGCGGGCACCAGTAACGATTGGAGCTACGGCGTCGCCGAAATACCTTATTGCTATCTAATAGAACTTAGAAGTAAACAGCATAAATTCCAATTACCAAAAGAAGAAATTGAAGAAACAGGGAAAGAGATTCTGAGTTGTGTTAAACATTTAATGGAGTTTGTGGATTTTTATAAGGATAATAAAATTTATGATAGACGTAATGTACATGATGAGGTAAGAACTATTCAACATGTATTTTTGTAACCTTTTTAGCATTTCAAAAAATAAAAATTAAGGCGTCACTAACGTCACCCATGTCAGTTTTGTCATAATGTTAATCAAAATTCTAGTGATAAATTATAAAATAATATAATAATCTTCGGTGAATCCATAACAAACAAACGAAGAAAAAGAATATAATTAGTGAAAAATAAATCAAAATCGGTTCAAAGTGGCACCTATAACTCCAACCACGCAAGTATGGGAAGTAAAATTAACTAGAGAAGGTCAAAGATATTTTGTGAAAACTTTGGACACTGTAGGAGGTGCGGACTGTTGAAGCCTTCTCGAATTTACTTTTCTGTAATTGTTTTGAATCAGGAAATAAATATGAAACTCACATACCGTTCTTTTGATACTTACTCTTAAAAATAATGGCAGTTCTACGAAGAAGACAGCCCCAGTTAATGTCTTGTAGCTAAAAATTGGATTCCGTATTTAATGTTCATTCGAGAATATTTAGCAAATGTTCAGGAACATAGTAATAAAAACTAGACTTTACTGTAAATATAGTTTACTTATGTGAATAATTTCAGCTATAAATATTTGGAAAGAAGAGCGCAGTACAATGGACATTATGGTTGAAGGGCCTAGAACGTCGCAGGTGGCTGGCATGCTTCACGAGCGAGAGGTTCCGTTCTCAGTTGCGATCGGTGACGTCAACCTCATGCTTCAGAGAGAACAAGGAGCTCTTCTGACGAAAAACAGCGGCCGACGTTCTGCTAGTTTCCGTAAGATCATACCTACAGCTAAGGAATTTGTAGATTAATAGAATATACAAGTCTACTAGTAAAGTACTTGTAGAAATTTTTGATGGTATATTAGAACCATTAAGAATGACTAATGAAGTAAATGTAGTAAAATGGAAGGAAAAGAAACATTATCGGAAAAGATCACATCTGTTGATAGATGATAAACACGTCTTTCAAAAACAAAAATAACACAATTAAAAGCTATTAACAATAATTACTGAACTATTAGCAAATAATTACCCTCTTTACAATAGAGTATGATAAATACAGTCTTCCAACTAAATCCTTAGTGGAAACACGTTTGTCATGCCCAAGGCTTAGTGAGAGTAATAAATTACAACTGTGAAGTTGCGTGATTAATGTAAATTTTAGGTCGTAACATGGACTGGAAGAACTATCACCGGCTGGATGTGATTTACGCGTTTCTGGATAGATTGGCCGCTGACTACCCTTACTTGTGCAAGGTATTGGTTATCGGCCAATCTGTCGAGGGCCGGGATATAAAGGTAATTTACCATCATTTACCACTGTCGATTTCATAGTTTTGGTCAGGCAATAGGAGCGGTTCTTTATAGTTATATATTCTTAATTTATATTATCAACGAACAAGAAATGTGGTATTATTTCCTCTAGTAATAGATATTCGATTCGAATACATTTTAAGAAATAGATAAACTTTTTATTTCATCACCATATAATATATGTAATCGTTGAGAAGCGCTACATTTAAATTTTGACTTACCGTTTAAATCGTAGTGACTTTGTGTGTTAAGTTGAATTTATCTTATGTTGTGATGAAAAATAGTTACAAATCTAAACATTTATCTCTATATCTATTTGTTATATCAATTTTATCTGTACGTGACCAAAAACATTGTCTTTTTGGTCACTAAGTTCAACACATTTTAGTTGTATTATTCGTGCAATAGTCTGTCATCTCTTGTACTAACTACAGCTGCTGAAGATATCAAACGGGAACAGTGACAATGAAGGAGTTTGGTTGGACGGCTCTATTCACCCCAGGGAATGGATCAGCACCGCAGTAGTCACCTACATCGCTGACAAAATTGTCAGGACGTTTAATGAGCAGCCGGAAAGCGTCACCAATAAGGATTGGTAATTAACCTATTTTATCATAGTGTGACAGCTTTGACATTTAAAAGGTAAAATATAAGGTAGGTCTATCATCATATTTTGATATAAAGACTTTAAACAACAAATTCGGCGCATTTTGAAAATAAATTATTATTATAATATAAAAAATACTCTTTAATGTAAGACAGATTTCAGGTTCACTATTTCCCAATATTCTGTTCTTATTAGTATAATGATTCGAGTAAGTAAAACAACATAATGTGCAAATATTACAACCAATAATTGTTAAATTTGTAACATATTCGCCGAATCTGATAATGATATTAACAATCGTTAATTAAATTTTACGTTGAGTTCGCAAAAATACCAAAATTGGTTTAGTAATTAGACTAAAATGTTATACATCTTTATTGACTGATAAATATTTGTGGTAGAGTCGGCAACAAAGCATGGCAAATTATTTTTTTAATACTTTGCGTGGTTAAGTTTAATTTTAGAAATTAGGTCTTCAAAAACTTGTGAATCAGTTAAAGAAATATAAAATTTCAATAATAGTTAATAGGAGAGGCCTATGCCCACCCGTGGACGTGTTAGAGACTATTGATGATGATGATGATAATGCTGAATAATTGTTCAACCTCGACGAAACGTTAGATGTTAGGATTTTTTATCACTAAACAGTACAGAAAATATCATGCTATTTTTGTATCCAGGTATATACTACCCGTATTAAACCCAGATGGTTACGAGTACACACACACCCACGATCGTATGTGGAGGAAAAACAGGGCGCGATACGGAGAGTGTGTTGGCGTAGACCTTAATAGAAATTTCAGGTGAGTTTCAGGTGCTGTCATTGAATTATATGGCTACAAACTCGGTAGGATTGTGACACTTATTTATTTTTATTCTTCTGTATTGTATATTGCAAATCACCTAAATTGTAATAGAATCAGTGATCTCCATGCAATTTACTAATGACATCAAGTATCTTTAAGAACTTATTCAATAGATTAGTTTCTTTTTAAATTGATTAACAGAATAAAACTTACTTACTTTGATAAATAACATGAAATTTTAAATAAGGATTAAAATTTATTATAAACTAATTAGCGTATGTACAATTAGAAATTATTTTTTGTTTTTATATTCCTTGTATGTAAGTGACTCTTTTTATTTCGTTTCAGTTATGGCTGGGGAGAGAAAGGCGAAGAGGGGTCTTCAGAAGATCCAGGAAACATATTTTACAGAGGACCCAGACCATTCTCAGAGCCAGAAACGGCTGCTATAAAAGTAAGCATTAATAATTTTCGTAATTTAAAATAAGTTAATGATCACTGCCACGTAATCTCGCGGTATAATATGACTAGCGATCTAAAAGTCCCGATTTCAATTCCCGGGGCGGGCATAGTGTTATCTGTGTTTCTTTTAGACAATTCTTAGTATAACCCAGATTAGTATTAGTGGAAGTTGGGCGCAGGTGTTTATCTAAGTTGGTATGTATAATATTATGTATGTAACGGTAACTTTCGTCATAAAATTGAACACTAAAAATATATATCCACGTCTTATGACTTTTTTTGGTTTCAGCGTCTCATATCTGACTCATCGACGAGTTTCAAAGTGTTCCTGTCGTTCCATAGCTACGGTGAAGTGATCATATTTCCGTGGGGCTACACGGACGACCCGTGTCCGGACTACGTAGAGCTGCTAGAAGGAGGAACAGCTATGGCTAAAGTTAGTATTTTAGTAACATAGAATAAAATTTGCCTTTAAATAAGATTTGACATCAGAATACGTATAAGCTCAAAATAAGAAGTATCAGGATTGATTAGTTCGAGAATAAGGGGTTAAGTCTCCGAAAATTATATTAACTAAATTGATTCAGCTCTTGGTACACGCATATATTTTCTAGAGATATTCTAGAATCATGAATCCGTTTTAATTACTAAACTGATATATTTTCCGTATTTACTTTTAGGCAATCTACAAAACAAACGGCCACACCTATAAAGTGGGAAGCACGAAAGACCTGATGTATTACGCGTGTGGCACAAGCGTAGATTGGAGTTACGCGGTCGCAAACATACCTTACTCCTACATGGTGGAGCTGAGGGGAAAGAGACACAGGTTCCTACTACCGAGGGATGAAATCCACTGCACTGCAGTAGAAGTAATGAATGGGGTACTAAGGCTCATGGACTTCGTAGATAAAAGATGCGCAGGAACCCAGTCTTGTGTATGTCCGAAGTAAATTGTTTAGTAAAATGAAAAAAAAAACGGAAAATAAATATATAATGATGTCATTTTGATACTCCTTTAGTTACTCCA
Organism: Cephonodes hylas; assembly: GCA_030295005.1. Lineage (NCBI taxonomy): Eukaryota > Metazoa > Arthropoda > Insecta > Lepidoptera > Sphingidae > Cephonodes > Cephonodes hylas. The sequence goes on along the minus strand of AP025376.1, from coordinate 8,269,189 downwards.
TGTCTGACGTGAAACCTTTTAGCAATATATGTATACAATGCCAGGCTGTTTTAAATTAAGTAAAATAACATTTTATTGATACACGCAGGGAAGGCGCGTTTACGATACAATGACCTGTGCCAAATAGCCCGCCGATGCGGTTTCAACTATAATGGATACAATCCAAAACTTTTTACTCCTCACACCACGCACATTGGACGCCATCGCCGAAACATAATTACTGAAACAAACTGTGGAAAAATTCGATAACTTTATTTACAGAATTTGCATTATCTTATAATACAGTCAACAATTTTTAAACGTCACGATTTGAAATTCACATTACTTTTACTTAACGTAAAAACACCTATCGATCCACATTGATCGCTATTATCGAATTCGTATCCAAATTTACACGTACACAATCATGTCTATAGTCTCGGTCAAACACATCGGACGGTAGACTAGCCGAATATAAAATAACTTTCACTAATACGGACGCCATACATCCACCGGTCTTTTCTCCGGTGTGATTAGGGATTTGCTGCGAGTTCGAACTCCTTGTTCCGACCACTCTGGTGACGCGGGTCTTTTCTTCCCAACCCCTGACGTGGTGGAGCTTTCCTCATCCCTGTCTGGACTAGAGTTGGAATCCTCTTGGGGTGCCGGCGGCCGCAGCCACCAGTCATAGCCTCCGTACAATTGGGAATAGAGCCACGCGGGTGGAGTGGGTAGTAATGGCGAGTTCAAAAACAGTTGAGCTGCTAAAGCGCTGTGAAATAGACTAGAGGGCGCTGGCAACGGCTGTAGGGGTTTCCGCGTTCTCGTGACTGATGTGAAGGCGCCCGGACGGTCGTCAGGCGGCGGACTGATCGACGCGGTGACGGATATGTCGTCTTCTTGCGGTGAACTTGGGCGAGAGTTTGCCGGGCTTGTCGTGCTGTGCGCTCGCATTGAGATCGGATTTTCTGATGAGACGTCTATAAAAGAAATATATACATCAGCACATTCAAAAAACAGTAGACTATAGATATCACTTGTGGTAACTTTGCTAGTAGATACCTGTCTCGTGTGGTGGTGGCGGTACGTGCTGAGGCTGCGTGTGTGCTGGCGGTAGGACGTGCGGCGTGAAGTGTGGGTGTGTTGGTAATATCGGTGGGGGGTAGTGCCTTGCCAGCGCCCCCCACTCGCTCCCTGGTAGACCCGCTAGCTGATGAGCGATGCCTGTAAAAGAAGGAAATGGCGTTTTATAATTCCACGTTATTTTAATATACTTACCAGATGCTAGATCTGGAACAAGATTTTATAACGATCTAATCTCCCGAACTCCACAACGTGGTGCTCCCATAAAACCTATCCCACTCGAAAACTTCAATTTACACCGAAACATTCGCTCAAATTTGAACAAAGACGTTAATTGTAAATTCAATCAGCACAACAATAGCGCTAAGAGTTATCGCGTAAAACGCTCCACTAACGCTAACGCGGTACTTAACGCACTCATCAGAATATTTAAATAATGAGTGCGAATGCGCCCTCCCTCCTCCACAAAGCTTGTTTCAATTCTCGCCTTATCTCCGCTGTGGCACTCCTCAATTGTTACAAACACCTACTTTGATGGCGACATTGAATTTCGCAATCGTGGAATCAGAATAACGATGGGAGAATGAATGTTTTATAATGTTCATTCACAGGCGTTAGAGGAAATCTACTTATATAATATTGATTTACTAAAACATTAGAACAGTTAGAAATTGGACTTGCAACTCAGACATGGGCATTGAAGGTTGAAAGGATTGGAGATTTCATTTCCTTATGAAACAGTGTTTGTATGCTCAACAAATATTCGTCTGTAGTTATCATGTACACGTGTTTGTACACATCATAGAAATTATTCAAAGAAGTAATTTCAGGCTACAAAATAGTCTAGAAACTTTAATAATATCAATTGTTCGACACTTCCCTAGGAATACGTAAAAAGCACAATAGAATTATAAACTATTCTTGGAAAGATTTCTGCTATAACTGGAAACATTTCACAAATTTATACACATTGCTATTACCTGTTTAGATAATTAAAGCAAAAAACACCAAAAAAATCAGAGACCAATATTCCTTTATGAGTCTGGCATGTACAGAGCCGTATATAAAAAGGAATTGCGAATATATTTTTAAAAACGCCAATGTTCCTTATCAACGCAATCGCATTCACTTTACGAAACAAATAGGAAATGTGTTTTGGCGTCATAATTTCCAGTTGACATTTTTAAGCGCATAAATTAACAAAGTTTGCCGGCGCCGCGACCCCGTATATTCAGCTTAACCCTTTAGCACCCACCTTGGGTAATTCCCACCCCTAGCCAACCCAACCCTTTCAGCAATAGAATAAATTACAGGCCGTTTTATGTCGCAGATACCGACGGTAGGAAAATGTGAAACACATTATTTTGAATCCGACCGCTTAGCCTTTATAGGTAGTGCTTTATGAGTTCACTGCAATTAGACAAGAGACACTTTTTAGGATTAAGCCCGTAATCTTGCCTCGGGGCTGCGACTCAGGTTTGCGATAGCCGTTTTATATCGGATACACGCTAGAGGTCTCATTATTGTTTACATGTTTAGATCTAACAAGAAAGCGTTAACATCTAAAGTTTGTTTTTTTTGGTTCAAATCAGAAGTATAACATATCAATTTAATAGTCATGCGAATGCTTTACTCGTAAAGCATTATAACCAATTTAAGAATTATTATAATGTTCTGTTTAATTCCTAACCAGATTATAAGGCAAAAAATTAAAACACTAGAGACCACCCCAAAAGTCAGAAAAAGATATTCCTTCAACGCAGCAAAGCAAATAGATTTCATAAAACTAATACATCTGCAGTTTAATTTAATGTAATGCAAAATTGCATCCTTTAAAAGTAGTTTTTACACAATACCGTGATACCCACCAAGTTATTTTAATAGCTTTTTAAATACGCTCGCAGGCAAGTAGCCAAGCAGACGGTATTCAAGGCTTTCTTCCAGCTAAGAGCATCCGTAGCTCAGACAATATCCGCATGGCTTGCCGGCGGCGAGCAAAAAATAACTGCACTTGATTACCCTACTACGGGATGGCTCAAACACAATTTTAGAGTTCTGTATCTAAATATGGATAGTGAACTTTGTACCTTGATTGAATGATGAAATGATCAATATTCTAACGGTGCGAAGCAGTGTTCTGAGACAATACTTATCAAGACAATTATTTTAATGGCGTCACTACATGACCTAAAAATTATAGAGAAACTTATTGAAACATTACGTACATACGACTCATATTTTAATAACAAAAAGTAAAAGGTAGGAGGAGGATCTTACAAACTATAGGCTTACTCTAAGTTCCCTGATAATTTGTTAGTGAAATTCGGACTAATAATACCAATCGAGGCAGACTGTAATTCTTTTTCTCAACAATATCAAAGGAAACGTACACACAACATTCAATCGAATATTGAAAATTTTGATTAAGTTCTACCAAAAACCTTAAATAAATAATTGCATGAGGACGCCGTTGAAGTACAACATGGTGCTAAGATTTTTTCCTTATCTATGACATGAATAATGGCGCGGCATTGTTTCATTTCGTATTCGCCGTTCAAAGATTCAAAAGCGAGGGCGATTCCAGACGGTTTGCGATTTGCATTCGTTAAAAATGTTGGAATTCTTTCTGTTCCGTGCTCTTATGTAATCGTAGTGTAGCAAGATTAAGATGTTTGTGTCCACAAAAAAATATTATTTTTGGTACCTTTCTGACCGATCGAGATTCGTACGAAAATTTTTGGTAATAAGATTTTTGTAAAGATATACGTAGCATATGAGAAGAAATGGAATGATACAATCTGCTCCATTTCATAAAAATATATTTCTTGAATTCTAAAGACTTCAAAGGCTCAATCAATTAAGGTTCAATTGTTGTTGTTATTTAGACAAATCAAACGTACCTAAATTCAATTAAGCTGCTTGCGGTTCATTGTAAACTTCGTTAAATTAAAATTTTTAGGATTAGATTATTAAAGAACAAAGAATTTATCAAGCAAATCCATTCAATATGTTAGTTGGGGTTGTAGTTTTTCTTTACAGATTTACAGCAGACACTCTATCTCCATCCACAATCAAATCCTTCAGACGTCTAAGTCAATGTAATTATTACGAGAAATAAAACGATTTCAAAGTGACCAACATTAGTTACACACATAGCTATACCCCTGACATTATCCTTTTTAACTCAAAATTACTGAAAATAAAAGCTTCGCCCAAGTATCAAAACACCTCGTTCCCGCAGTAGTGTATTGGCCGCATCAGAAGACTTGCCAATCCGCTACATTGCCCCGGACGAAGGGGTTTTTTCTGCGACTTTGAAAAATCGCGCCGCGCCGCGAGAGGGTTGAACCGAAAACATTTTAATGCCATTTGTTAGATTGCGTCTTGCACTTTTCCTTCCTCCGATACAGCGCTAATCCGCGAAGACGACCCGGATTACGTTTTTAGTGTGATACCGATGTCTCGGGATTAAGGCGGAATTTTTTAACGACTATCGCGAGACCCTTCGCGGTGATTAGAAAGGGTTGGAAGCACTTTCGGGTAATTATTTCACATTTCTTCTAATGTCTTACGAGCTTGGGCGATTTCCCCTTTTTCTTTTGTCTCCGGGCTTTAGCTTGTTCGATTATGTAAGTACTTTGTATTGATTATATTAAACGTTTTAAAAGACTGAACCAAATGGTTCATTTATTAGGAAATAAATTATCACGCCACAATAGGAATACAATGGGAAGATCGTGTGAAGAAGGCAAATGGTGATTTTAAAGTCTTAATTACCAGTGTAAGTCAGTCGAAATTATACACGTAAATAAATGGAATAATGATAATAAAATAAATGGTATATTAAAATATTGTGTACCTTAAAGAGAAACTTATAAACAAGGAAGGTTTGCCATATCAGTGCAATATTATTATTAGGAAACTTTCATAGAATGCTTAATTAGATCGTTGTTCTTATTTATCCTTGCCTAGATGTTCAAGTATAATTACTAGCCATTTTGTCCGTAATAACATTCGTAAAGATGTATATATTCATATTCATTCATATATTCATATGTTTGGAAATCTTGTCATTTAATCTTTTAAAACACACACAAGAGCGGCAGGCAAAGGTGGGTATTTTTACACCCGTGTCTCGTCATGTGTCATTTGTGTTTAAGTTGCATTTGTAATACGGAGCGAGCCCAATGTCATTCTTGGGAACGTTTCTTAGTGAAAAGCCGCTTGGTCATAACAAGTTATTCACTTGAATCAAAATATTAATTGGAAATGTATAAAAACTTATAGACTCTCCTCGTAATTATGATTAAGATGGTATTTATCGACACAATGCACGGTAGTCGCTAATTCTAATACTATCAACTATTAACACCATCACAAAAATAAAACACCTGAACATAGGTTTTCTATTGTTTATGTTATGACATCGCTGTAACAATTTACAAGCTCAACAAAACGCCATAGCCCTCATTATCTTTCCCGACCACCATTACCGTAGTATTAGCCGTGCAAATAGTTGTAAGCCGTGCGCAGATAGTTCGAGGGTTGACGTCGCAGCCGAGTCTTAGCAAGACTGATGTCCTCCGTACATCATAAGGTTAATAAAAGGGCTCGCGAACTAACGAGCGCGCTTTGTCAACGCGCCTTAACCCGCCCGCCGCCATCTTGGCCGCCATTTTGGATTTCAATCTGCTTAGCGCTTAATGAATTTGCTTCTATTGATTTTGTTTAACCCCTTTTTGTTTAGCTTAATTAACCTTTTGGTGTAGAAAGTGGCTGTGACAACGGGGAATGAAGGTTACACAGGTTGTTTGTTTTGTAGTTCCGATCGGAACACTGATGGAACTACTTTATTCCTGCCTCCTTTAATATGCACATATTGTGTTTAAAGCACTATGTCGGTTTTGTTGGATACCATTTATTATTTATTTGACGTACCTATGTCGGATTAGTAATGTTTTGTACATATTTTAATTAATTTTCCAGATTGAATCTTACTATTGCGAACTATTTTACTTGTCTACAAAGATTTTAGAGCACAAGTGACTGATTACAGCGCTGATACGAGTGTGAAATAAAAGAAAGGTTTTTTTATATACGGCGACAGCGATGAAAATATCTTTTTATACTAAACATTTACTCAATCCTCATTTGTGAAGTCACTGTCGTCAGCACTTAAGCGACGCACACATATCAAAACAACTCTTCGTTTAATGACGCTCGAATCATACAAATTCATTCTCCCGCCATTAAAAGTGCAGTAAATGCTCGAATCACGTCATACAAAAGCCTGTATGAGGCGGGTGGGACATTTAAAATTTACAAATGCGTAATTATGCACCCGCATTGTTGCGGGAGGAAGGGTTATGCCCGTTTCTTGCCTCCCTCGCCCCCAATCCCGGGCTTCCGGCCCTAATGCTATATTTAATTTTCTCTAAGGCTCCCTCATTAATAATGCGAAGGCTGCGACTTTAAGTGGCGCTCACACGGCGACGTGAGCCACACGGATGTTAGAAAGATAATAATTATGGATCGTTCGGTGTGTTCAGCCGTGACTAATGTGTGCTGTTGTTGACATCCGTAATACGTGTGAAATATGGATATCTGTTATAACTTCTTGACGTTGATAATGAGCTCAATTTTTAATAATATTTTTTAGTCCTTTTTCTAAGGTGGTAATAATATATTTTGTTATGTCCGACGAATATGTGATTTATTAACTAAATCTTATTACTATTGGGAGAATAAACAACTGTAAATTTAATTTGTAATTTATTTTTTAACAGTCAGTATACTGATCCTTGTAGAGGAGACCCGTGCTCAGCAGTGGACGTATATGGGTTGATGAAGAAGAAGAAGAAGATACTGATCCTTATATCTTTTCTCAAATATCTAAAATTACTAGCTAACTTTTCTTTATATAACATGTTATTTTCTTCGTTAACTTCCATATTTGTATAAAAACTATCTTCTCCAAGAAAAAAAAAATCCTTGCCATACTATACAAATTGCCAAGTCCATACATTCTTGCATCTACGTGTAAAGTTTTGTATCTATAAGAGCAGCGCGTGAACGTGAGTGTGGATAATTTATCATGATTTCGGAAGGGTTATTGGCGCTCGCCGGTAAGAGGGCAACACTTCTCGTCACAACAGCCGCGTAGCGCGGAATTTACATATTGAAGTGCTCTCTAAATTGTTTCTAAAGCGGGAACAAAGCGACTGGCGTGAAAGAAGCCTAGTTAAATCGTGTTATGCGAGCGCGCTCTTAATGAGAATGCCAGGTAACGTTCATACGCCGCGTTCTTACTTTTGTGACATGTGAAACTTAGTAATGTTATGGGAATAGTAGTGTTAAGATTAGTGGGTTAGATACGTTTTTGTATTTTAATTTAATGGAACTGTTGACATGATGAAGAAAAGGAAGGAAAAATATTATCCCGCCAGTCCAGGCACTTTTATGACTATTTTTTTATTAAATTTTAACAGTTAAGAAGCCAAGACATTTCTAAATTACTCTAGAGCTAGAGTACATGCCATGCTCAATTCTCCCATAACCGAGGAGTATAATGTTATATAATATATTTTAAAAACCTCACGCCTGTGTTTTTCAAAAAGGCAGGCTTTGGTGAAATTATACAACACATTTCACCTGGTATTTATTAGCCTCAAATAATAAGGAACGAGCCTATTGCCGTTTTTTAGACACATTTCTATACTCAGTGCTGCTAAGAATTTCCTAGTTGCAAAACTACATAACACTTATCTTGAACGAAAAATCCAACCCGACATCTCTACATCCTACTGGCTACTGGCTACAATCTAATACATTCCAATTTCGAACCTATCTCCACCATTTAACTTAATTCAATTAGCATTCAAACTTAGAACAGTGTTCAACAATAATATCCTACACGTTTAAAACAGAGAATTAGAAGCCAGTACGGAGACATCAACTCGGATTTCTTAGCACGTATGTCGCCACTCTAGCTGCAAGCACGCTGGCACAGGAGCGCGAGGTGTGTAATTGAGTTACAGCCCTTTGACACCCGCCTTAACGAGGTTTGTGCCACTAGCTGCAGACACCCTCCGCGATTACTGCCTCGCTCGCCTTAAAATACCATTTGTTGGAACGCACTTGGCCTGTTATTACATACCCTAGAAGGGTAATTGTAAACCTAGGTTATCCAGCGTGTTTTCATCGTCAACTCATCTAATGGGGACGGGCCTCCGCAAAAGCTAAGTGGGGTAAGACGTAAGTCCACCGCGCCGGCCTAGGTTGACGGACTACATATCTAACAATTTTTAAGGATTCTTTTTTGGTGTGCAGGTTTCCTCACGATGTTTTCATTCATCGTTAAAAAACGTGAGAACTAATTGTTAATTCAAACATTACTTTGAAGGTTTTTGTTCCGCTGATTTAAACCCACGTCACTTAAAACTTTACTAAAATAAAATTACCGTAGGTAGAGCCTGCACTATTTGTTATACCCTCCATCGAGAGCAGTCAAGCAGTAAACCCCATATAATGATAAATATACGCTTCACATCACGAATAAAGCAGTTTAATAAAGAGCTTAGGTATGTATGTTAGGACCAACAAGGCAATAAGGAAGGTACTAAATATTGTTTTCGCAGCCACTGATTACCTAATTTTCTCAACTCAACAACCAACAACTTCATCGTTTTATTCTCAACGCAATATCTATCCATTTATACACCGTTGTATATCCACCTTCTTTTATAAAGGTGCAATTATGGAGTGTTTATTACGTGCAAGGAGCGAGGCGGCGCCTAGCGACGGCCGTCGCGACGGAGACGGGGTGTCAGCTCGATATCGGGGCCAATTTTATGCAGGTGTTACGCATTCTCATTCTCCAACGTATATAGGTATTGTAAGATCACTTCTTAGGATGAGCTGTCGGTTTTAGATATGGATAGTGCAAGAAAATGGAAAAAATCGTATATGTTATTTTGTGGGTGCGTATATTCTGAAATTAATAATACATTTGAAGCAATCTGCTAGATACATTATAAAATAGACAACAGTTAGAAACCTCAGTCGGAAACAATTTACTATGTTAGACGTAAAGGGTCTTACTAATAAACTTTATTTAATTTATCTACTGCTACTATGCTTTGTCCTGCCTTATTGATTGACTTGTGGCTTTGGAGGGAGCGAAACAGAGAAACATTGTGGTAGTGAGATTTATCCATGAAAAGATTTAATGGATTTTGGTGCAGTGACAAAACTAGAATAGGGTAATAAGTAAATATTTATCATCTTCAAATTCTTTATTAAACTTTACAGAAACAGCCGAAAAACAACCAAATAACTTCACATAACTTTCAAATACACTTCAAGTACACACAACAATTATAAGGCGGTGGAGAATCGCCTACCTGTTCCTTGCAGGTGTCAAAAGAGGGTTCTAAATTGATAATTAATTGTCACGCAAAACTTCTCGACAAAATTAAATCCCCCGAAGCGGCGCCGGACGCGAGTGACAACGGTCCCGGCTGACAATTTAATATCTTTTGGATAGAAACGTCTGGGAAACTCAAAACGAGATGAGGGGCGGCCGATGTGTCCAATATTTCAACAACACTACTCCTTACTTCACACAGTGGTATAAATGTCTTAATGTTGGTATATATGTATATATTTTAATATACATACATGATATGAACATCGTGGTCTCTCGGCACAAGTAGAGGAACTGCAGCATATTTGGAATACTGCAGGTAATTTGAAATACTTCGATATCTAAATTAATATAGGCTCCAACAGTGTTTTAATACCGTAAATGTAACGTCATTCGACACACGAAGCCATCGAGAAACAAAAACAGGACTCCTTCTTAACATTTCGGTTGCCAGACTCAAGAAAGTGAGAAGCCTTTTTCCAAAACTTATTTGGAAAGAATGCAACTATGAATAAATATACCGTACCACGTTAAATCTTTTTTGTAATCATTTCAACTTTTAAGTGACATTGTTAGCTTGTGATGTTACAATGATCTTGTGAATATTTATAAATAAAAAAATGTAACAAGGAATTTCGGGTTACGATGATATGTTGTTAATTTGGAATACCGAAAGTGAACATAATTTGGAACTTAGTTTTTGGACAAGATTCTTTGCTATTTATGAAATTTGATGACTGAGTCAGGGCCGTCTGGTGGTAGGACAGAAATTCTCCCTTGTTACTCCCTCTAATATTTCTTCCGTGCCTGATCACTTAATATATAATTAGATGTTATATTCTTCTTCTTCTTCTTCATCAACCCCTATACGCCCACTGCTGAGCACGGGTCTCCTCTACCATTGAGAGGGTTTAGGCCATAGTCCACCACGCTGGCCTAGTGCGGGTTGGCGGACTACACACCTAAGAAATTTCTAAGAACTTTTAGGTGTGCAGGTTTTTTTTTTTATCACAATGTTTTCCTTCACTGTTAAAGCAAGTGATAATTCAATGTGAATACACACATAACTTCGAAAAGTCAGAGGTGTGTGCCTGGGGTTCGAACCCGCGACCGTCGAGATTCTCGACCGTGCGCCCAAACCTCAAGGCCATCACTGCTTTGATGTTATATTAGTGTATATAAAAAAAAAATGATTACCAAGATAACTAAAAATTATAAATATAAGAAACTAGCTTTTGCCCGCGACTCCGTCTGCGTAGACTTTAGGGTTGATTGCAGAAAGATAATACGTGAATCTTTATTTCTTCTCATAAGTGTCCGAAAAAGTTTTACTTTGAAAAAGCTATTTCCGCATTTATAACATGTTTATTCCACGGGAACATTTAATTGTTACTTCACAGGATCCTATTTATTTTCATACCAAAAATTATATAACTTAGTCGAATGGTTTAGGCGTGAAACCGTAATAGACTTACAGAGTTACTTTTGCAATTATAACATTTACCCATACCCACGGGAACACATTTTCCAGGATAAAAGTATATCATGTTAATTCGGTGGGTCCTACCTATCTCTATACCAAAATTCATTCACATTGATTCAGTAGATCTTGAGTATACCGATTCCCACGGGAATACTACATTTCCGGGATAAAATGTATCCTATGCTACTTCTGTGGGCCCTACCTATCTCCATACCAAAAATCATTCAAATCTTTCATTAGATCCGGAAATACCCATTCCCACGGGAATACTACATTTTCCGGGATAAAATGTATCCTATGCTACTTCTGTGGGCCCTACCTATCTCCATACCAAAAATCATTCAAATCTTTCAGTAGATCCAGAAATACCCATTCCCACGGGAATACTACATTTTCCGGGATAAAATGTATCCTATATTACTTCTGTGAGCTCTACCTATCTTCATACCAAAAATCATTCAAATCTGTTCAGTACATCCAGAAATACCCATTCCCACGGGAATACTACATTTTCCGGGATAAAATGTATCCTATGCTACTTCTGTGGGCCCCACCTATCTCCATACCAAAAATAATTCAAATCTTTCAGTAGATCCAGAAATACCCATTCCCACGGGAATACTACATTTTCCGAGATAAAATGTATCCTATGTTACTTCAGTTGGCCCTACCTATCTCCATACCAAAAATCATTCAAATCGGTTCAGTAGGTCCAGAAATACCCGTTCCCACGGGAATACTACATTTTACGGGATAAAAAGTACTTCGGTGGGCCCTACCTATCTCCATACCAAAAATCATTCAAATCGGTTCAGTAGGTCCAGAAATACCCGTTCCCACGGGAATACTACATTTTACGGGATAAAAAGTACTTCGGTGGGCCCTACCTATCTCCATACCAAAAATCATTCAAATCGGTCAAAAGGTTTAGGCGTGAAAGCATTACATAGGCAGTGTCATTTTCGCGTTAGAATATATTATGCTCATCCCACAGGAACCCTACATATTCCCGGGATAAAATGTTGTTCATGTTACTTCATAGGATCTTATTTATGTTCATACCAAAAATCATAAAAATCGGTCAAATGGTTTAGGCGTGAAAGCGTAAAATAAATATAGCGTTTTATACCCAATCCCACGGGAATACTACATTTTCCGGGATAAAAAGTATCCTATGTTACTTCGGTGAGTCCCATCTATCTTCAAACCAAAAATCATCCAAATCGGTTCAGTACTTTTTGAGTTTATTCGTAACAAACATACAAAAATACAAAAATACAAAAATACAAAAATCCAAAAATACAAACCTTTCCTCTTTATTATAATATAGTATAGATCTATTGGTTTCTATGAAAAATTGTTAGCTATTGTCAAAGAAAAAATGTTACATACACATTTTTAAAACTGTATTCCAAATTACCTGCACCCCAGGTCAAATCCCGTTTTTGGAGCTTTTTTAGTTTAATACGCATTTTGTTAGGGTTTTTAGTTTTTATGATGTTAAATTATTTTAATTAGGAAACTTTAATAATTTGCCAATAATTTCGTGTATTTATTATTGAGTTATCCCGTCTGTTTTTAAATTTATTCTCAAAAAACAAACTAGTATTCCAAATATGCTGCAGTTCCTCTATAGGCTACATGATCTAGAGATTCCAGGTTTGATTCTCGGTTCGAGCATAGTGTTATTGGGGCTTTCTATTAAGAAATAGTCATAAGCAGTAGGGAAAGCTGCCCAAAAAATGGCAATAGCTTCGCCCCCTATAACGAGGGATTCATACATATTTACATGACGAAATGTGAATGCAGAAATACATTTCTGCCTACCCCTTCGGAAAATACAAGCGTGAGCTTATATATATATCGGCATGATGGTAATCACAGCGGCTAGTCATGGTATTCTTCTACAATCAAGGCTAAAGATATTAGCCCATTTTGCTATCCCAAACTAATTTTGAGAATATAATCTAATTGTCTTAATTTTTTTTTTCAAATAACAATCAAAACAAAAACTTAATAACAAAAATATATACCTGACAACTTAAAAGGTAAGGATCCCATTAAGGGATCTGGCGCGAATCGTGGACCGAAGTGGAAGGGATGGAAGCCGTGGTGGCGAGTCTTGGACCTTGGCTCCCGGGGCCCGTCCACCGTCACCTTGATCGCCTTCTGGTAGGTCGCCACTTGCGGCGGTGATGTGGCCAGCATTATCGTCAACGTGAACGATTTACCTGTAGACAATAGGAAGACATTTTTATTATACTTGAAGGGGATTAGACTATAACTAAGATAGATACTAGGCGGCTATTGTAGAGTCATCAGCGTAGCAGAAAAAAGCTAACCACAATCTGTCAAATGTAATATACGGGGTACTAATTTATAAAACACACACATAAATTATGTGCATTATGTGATATAATGCATTCACGTCACATCCCGATGGTTGAAGTGAATTTCTACAAGCAAGTTTTGCCACCTACGCGTTTGTCTTTGCTATTGACAATTCCCTAATAAAAGAATCTTTGAACCATCGATCGCAGGCACACTTATTCCTGACGTCATCGTGGTAGTGCAGGAAGAATTTTTTTAATAAGGCTTTCCCTGTAGGTAAAACAGTATTGTATAGTCACAGTCATTACAGGCCTGCACAACCCTTTGTATTAAGTTCCATGTTGACATTTTATAGAGTCAATACAAAAAAGGTTTACAAACAGCCCGCCCTTTCGTGGAGAGCAAGTGCCGTCGGCTATTGATACTGTACTAGATGCAAGGATACTAAAAACAGTTCGTTCCTAAAGCATCTATATTATTTCGGAGCGATATATGTAGATAAAATAACATCCTACTATAAAATTAGGTTCCTATACTTATGTTATTCAGCTGAAGAGTTCGTTTGCTTGAAAACATTCGTTCAGAAAAACACCTATGCATTTTGCGATTATGCCAGTATTTTTTTAAGCAACTTCAAAAAAGGAGGAGGTTATCAATTCGTCTGATTTTTTTTCTTTTTACAAAACAACTGGCTGTCAATGCCACTGTCACTCGGTTCTCCGGTATGCAGGAAGAATCCTGGGTGGGTTCGTGTTGTCATTATTCTGTGCCGTCGACTGTAGAAATCGGAAGGCCGTCGCGAGTCGCGGTTGATTTGTGAAGACGCTTGGCGGAGCGCCGCGTGCCTTCACGAAACAAACCCACCGACACATATTTACACCTCCACCGCTTCGGTCCATTTGTCTTTGTCACGGCAAGGGTTAGGATTTAATCGTGGGGTTCGGTTGTAAGTATTTCAGTATTAAATAGAATAATTTGTGCACCTTTTTTTTGTTAACATTTTACTAAAAAAATAATTTGTTGCCGTTTTTAGCAAAGTCTGCTATAATATGAAAATTATGTCTTATTATTATTTAGCTGAAAATATTTATTTTTAAGTTATAACAATTACTATTTATTCTGTAAATAATGATTATTAAAAGCAAGTGCTTAATCATTAAACATATTATACAACCAAGTTCCATAAGTTTAACTTTCCAAAACTTGATACGCACTTACGGTAACCAACGGAGTGGTCAATTGAAATGATGAGCTCAACCTAACGCGACCACGATTCAGCCTATCACTTAATAACGTGTTAAAACAACGTGGTACCTACCTAATTCAACTATAAAATACAATTCTTGCAAATCCATCGCCGGTTTTGTGTGACACGGCAGTGCAAAATGGAATTGTGGTGAAGCAATGGATGCCTATAATTGGGTTCGGTCGTCAATGATTCTGGAAGCGGGCCACGGCAGGCAGCTGAAATGCCATAGTAACACATCCACCGCAGAACGGCCGCAAACACGGCGGCAAGCGTTTGAACAATCGCTGACATATCAACACACATACTAATGGTTAATAGTAGCGGTTCATCGGCTGACACTATAAGCTCGCACAACGTTTATAAATCAATCATATGCGGTAATTGAATTTTGCGTTCTGTAATATTTATTTGTATTGTTCAAGCTATATTTGCTTATGAAAGTTAACGAACAAAAACTATAATTCCTCTATACTGTTTCCATCAACTTGTTTTTTTCTAAACAGCTTTAAGTAAAATCTTCTTCCTATAAGATCGAAGAATTCATGATTTTATCACTTAAAAATCTGCATGTTAGAAACGATGTGCTCCAAGAAAAAGCCTCCTAGAATAGGCATCATGTAACCACTACAAAGATGTTTTTCAAAGGATAGTTTGTTATATTAATACAAATTTATTCAAAGATGTAAGCTACTAAAATCCTGCATAACAATTTCTAGATAATAAAAAAGACATATTCTTAGCGTTTTCGACCATTTTGAATAATTCCCAAAATTGGCAAGCTTACAAACAAAATAGCCTCTATACTCACACGAAATTGGATTACACAAAGTCACTGCTAGTCTAGACGTACACTAGAAGGTGAGTTTTCGCTTACGTAGAAAGTTATTTTTCAACTTAAAGAAATTATATTCGGAATAAAAGAAACATACCGAGATAACATTCCGCCGCGGCGCACAAAACAAAAGAGAGGCTAGCGTTTTCAGAGTCTGGCTTGGAGCCAAAAGCCGCCGCGGTGGTCCTTCGAGCCATGAAAACGACATAAACACCCACCGCGCCACCCCGAAACACCCACACCCAACCACCCACACCCGCCGACCCGAAATGAGCGGCCACCCGCTTATTTTCATAAAACCCGCATAAACTCGACGTGAAGTTAACACAGACCAAGAAATTGTTTTCCACAGCGAATCGCACATGGAATGAGAAAAAAGTTTGTTGTACATCTCGAATCTTTCTTCGTAAATAGCGCTTATTTGTGTTCTCTTGGGAGTGAAGTTAGGCCGATTGGACTCATATCTTATTTATGTATTCACAAAGAAACAAAGTAGATTACGCAGATAAAGAAATAATGCGTAAATACGTCTTTTTAATCGACTTAATGGCCAAATTGTGGCATAATATCTCGACTAATAATCACAAAATACTTACTATCAGTCGTCGGTATAAATAATTGCAAATATCAAAGGAATATTTTAAAATACGGAGACTTGCTCTTCATAAATCATTTAGTTGTTCATAAAAAATAATCTTTCTTGTGTCCCTTCAGAATCGCAACAGCGCGTGCGAACACGGTGCGTGACGGAAGTCCAAGAGCTATACACTTTCTTATTCTTCATATCTCTTGTGACATAATAATATGTCCTTCACTACAGGAATTTACTTCCCAAAAAGCAATGTACTTCTGCATGAGACAAATCTTGAACGAATTTCCATGTACATATTTTACGGACTACAAATGTATTCACTTTCAAAGACAAAATACGGAGATAAAGAAGACGATAAAAACTTCTTGAATATAATAATTGACGGGTATGTTAATACATACATTGGTATAATACCAATAATGATAGCGCCGATAATAACAACTGCGTTAATATTTCAGTTATTATAAGCAATATTATAATTTAATTTCCCTCATCACTTATTTCGTATCTCTAAAATACTTTCAAGCAGGCCTAAAATATTCCCTGAGGAGTCCGAGACGCTCTCGTCTCGGAGGCGCACTGGGCGACTGCGGAACCATTGTGGGCGTTCCTTGCCCACGTACCGTGGTCGCCCTACTTGGCGCGAAGACGGCCACTTAAAAAAAAAAAAGGCCTAAAATATTCACCATTTAAAAATTTACAAAAGTTAGAAATGTACGTACGTAATAATCTTTTCGTCTTTATGCTATAATATATAGTTTTATTTTACGATAAGCCAATTTAAATAACTCGATAAAAGAGATGTGGCGTTCGCAACTCCGCGTCTATAACATATTGCACAGTGCACGTGCGACAAACTTCATAAAATGTTTGATATTGATCGCGCGCGGGGGAACACACTCATTGTTCGTAAATATTACAGATGATACAAAACCTTTATGTATTCAAAATTAAACGAGAAACAGTTTCAACTACTACTTTTGTTTGCGCGGCCAGAAATAGCGCAATTGGAAGATCTCAGGTTTGTTTCCCGAAATTCATTAAGGTTTTTTCTGTTAGAAAATTCTCAGCGATTCCTTAGTCTCGTAACGTAATAATTAAACTTAGATTGTAACGAATTGTCATAAGGATAAATAAAAATAAATCTTGGTTATACCAAATTTGCGAGAATATTGAGCTATGAATTTAAGGCTCTCTACCGTTACTTATAGTCTCATTAAAGGAGACAGGCATAAAATATGTCTTAAAGTTATAAAATCAAAGTAAATTAAATCTAATAGGAGACTTCATCATAAAATCGACCCGCCGTGCGATGCAAACTTTTACAAATTTAGCCCTCCCTAAGAACCTGTTATTCATATAAATAGTAAGACGAAAAATCTCTTAACTCAAATTTGATTTCTTACAAATATTTACTTTCAATAATTTTAAAAACTTCTGAAGAAAACATTTTAAGCGAATCAATAATAATTACACCAATTGTATGTAAATCTTATTTTGATTTATGAGCTGGGTACCGCTATTGTTCCTGGCTTATAAATCTAAAGTTTAGCTACGATGAATGAAAAGACCTGCGTCGCCATCTAGCGGGGTACGTTAGAACTAACTTTATGTATGAAAAATTAAAACTGAAAGCCAGAGAAAGTTAAACTGCGTTATTATAATATGTAGTTTCATTTATGTATAAATATTATTCCGTAATCAATAGTAATATCATTGCCAATTCAACCATAGTTAGCATTAAAAAACCATGAGTATAAATATAAAAGAGCCACGTTATCAAATTCGAAAAACAGAATTGTTTCCGGCAATTTCCCGAGTCAGATTAAAAATCAGCTTTATAACGTCATAAAGTAGGCGAGAGCCGCGTTAAGATAAGAGCCCGCCTCGCCCGCCTAAATAAAAAATGAGCCACAATCGTAATGGCAGAGAGCTTCTTTGATCTCGGTTTCACGGATTACCGGGGATTTTGGGCTTAGACGCCGGCAATTTGGATATAAAATATACCTAATTCCGACCGAAACACATTAGGGACATTAGCGAATTGACTCCACACACGTAGATTAGGCAAAGTGAACCGCCCGACTTCGAACACTTTTTATAGTCATCATAAGGAAAGCAATATAAAATTTTTACCCCCCGACCAATAAAACGTACCTAATACAAGCGAGACACCGTAAAATCCAAGTTTATTGAAGCGTCTCAAAAGAACAAGAGGAAAAGTCAAAAGCGTGCACAATTAAAATGGTCCCGGGGGACGCACCTCAAGCCGAGCGGTCAATATTACTCGGCAAGACCCTCAATTTTCACCACTCTCCCCATCGCTAATAACAATAATTAGGAATGAGTGGTTCAATAATTAAAAACGGAAAAGAGAACAACGCTAAAGAGACCGACCAAACGTAAAGAAACTGCCCCGTCTTGCTCCCTCATTAACATGATGGATAGCGCCCTCTCACCCGTGCACTCGTCTCTATTTCATTTTGCATTTTTAACAGATGCTGCCTCTTATTTTAATAAATTAAAAATGATTGTAATAGAAACTGCTTTGAAGGGCTATGTGGAATTGTCGTTAGTAAGAATTTCGCTCTAACAATTCTTATGGTTTCCAGAATCCATCGTTGGTAGGTGTGGTGTGACAATAAGTAAATTTATACAAACTAATAAATATATTTTGTTATCATTTGATATAAATAATTAAGCACTTTAACCAACAATTTTGCATATTAAACTTAACCTACCCTTCAAAATAGCGTACTAAACGGCAATAATTAAAAGGCACATTAACACAAAAACATTTCTCGTCCATAAGCCCTAACATACTGCGAGGTTTTAAAATAACAGGGCAAATTTAAAATCATTAGTTTGCGAGGGTAGACGCAGTGCATCAAAGGCGCCCTCTCGAGTTAATAAGGAAAGGTGAGGCGCGGATCTTTTTCACCGCGGCTCTATACAAAAATAATTCCTGTTTCCTCCGAGGGTGAGGGAACGAGGTGTGTATTGTATTGGCAGTGCGCTCTTGTTGTGTCGTTTGAACAACACTGTTTGGTTAACAGCGCAGCTTGTTCTACACTCTGCAACATTCGTATGAAGTGAACACTATGGCTCGCTTTTGTCATAGTTTCATGAGAAACTTACGGCAAAAATGGTGTTTAATTGCGTTATTATTTATAATATATTAATTTCTAGTAACGAGACAAGTTGTGCATAAGCCTTTCTTTTTTTATTCTCATGTTATGTTTCTAATTTAAAGAATTTATTTGTGAAAAGTAATGTCCCATAATAACCAAAGTAATTTTTCATACATTCGGCAATTCAAATCGGCAATGTAATAATTCTCCGAAATTTCTTGTAGCAACACCGACAAAAATCTTTATATATTTCTTAAAACCTCGTAAACTCGTCTTACTCGAGACATACGAGGCAATTAAAGAACACGGGGTGAAGGGAGACAAACGAGCCGAGTATTTTTTATCGCAAAAGGTGGGGTCAATCAATCGATTAGCAGATGTCGTTCCTTGACTACTGGCGCGGTAAATTGGCCTCTTACTGCACCACTCGGGGGTATAATAAGGTAAGACTACTCTTAAATCGTCCTAAAGATATATTGGGACTTGGTGATTTAACCTTATGTAACTAAAAGGCATTGTGCGATTCGCTTTTAAAAGTTGGTCATTTTAGTATCTACGTAAACAGATTATTAATTGTTGATCTACAAAATTAAAGTAAACAAAAAAAACGGCTCATTTAAGAAAAAGGTATTTGCAAGTCTCCGTAAATCTCACATTTTTTTAGTTGCCAAAAAGTAATGCTGTATCTTAATGCACTGGTTTTGAAATCGATTTTTGTACAATACTTTATTTAGAATCTGAATTATAAACTAAAAATTTTACGAGCTTCTCCATTCATGTGCGAAAGATCGATTTCAGGAATACTAATAGAAGTCAAAATCTAAAAAAAATTACTAGTATCTTGCAAATTTTAATAAACATTGTACCAAGTAAGCATAACTGCTGAGAAAAGACCCCGCGAATTAATTAATAATATCATGTCTTAAATAATGAAAGTCCATTCCCCCACTAGCCGACACGACGGACCGAAGCAAAAAACTGCTTGGGGTACTCTCATTAAATTTTTCGCTTATTAAAAATTCCCCGCTCCTCCGTCAGCGTTAGAAATGCAACTTTTTATCCCGGAACGAAACAAAAGTTATGTTCTGTAGGGCACCGATCCCCTTAGTCTTTTTACCCGATAATTTGAGTGAGATTTTCTCGCAATTTAAGATAAACAAAGAGAGCGCTTACCCTTAATTGGAAAGCAGAGCGTTATTCAGGAAGGAACGTGACAAATAGACACCTCTTAACTTCTTTTCCACTTTCCCGCCGCTCTGGGCTATATTGGTTTTTTTCTCGTGTACACGCTAGCCGAAAGCTTTTGTTTGTTTGAGGAATTTTTAATGAGGGCCTTTTTCTTTTGAGAAACAAATCTACATTCTTTGCTTTCGCACGTGTCAATCAACGGGGACGAGACGGAATTACACAATATTATTAGGATTAACGGCGGCGCGAGCTCGATTCTAGTTAACTCGACGGCACCAAACTTATCCATAACGTTAATAACTTGCGGGGTCGTTGCTGGCGCGAACATTTCCACTGTTAGGTTTGCGAATGCGGTATGTCGATGCTCTCTTGTCAGTCTTTGTTATCATGTGTAATGTCATAATTTACTTATGTAAGTAAAAAGGAAAATAAATTACAAATTTCTGAAATGTAATAAAACAATTTTTGTTTTTTGAATGTGAGCTAAAGACCCCGACAGACTTTTTTAAGACTAAACTATCCAAACCCTAAACCCTCTCAATAGTAGAGGAGACCCGTGCTCAGCAGTGGGCGTATATGGGTTGATGAAGAAGAAGAAGAAACTATCCAAGGCCTTTTATGGGTGCAAAATCAAAACAACTTCATACTTTTCCAAAAAAATTCTATAGACGCTATTCTATTCTATAGACCAAGGTAACAGTCAGATGTTGTAAACATATTCCATATCCAAAAATCAACCTCTTCAAGTTAGGAAATACACTAGAAATTTTACCTGCCAGATACCACTTACAAAGACCTTTATTCGCATTGATATAACCCCCACTATAACAACTATTCGGTATTTATGTACATCTCGCATCGACTGGTAACGTCACTATGACATGACACAGTTGTTGACGCGGCGCGCCCCTCAGCTTCGGTTAAGTTGATATTTTCTTACAAGTTGTACGACCCCCCCCGCACTCGGATACCTCCCTCACCGCCCCCTCCCGCTTCGTTAGCTCCCCTGCACTATTTGAATATGAGATGCGAGACAAGTTTACAGTTCGATGTTCCTTGGGCGATGTTTGCGACCCCAAAGTTTAAGTTTGGCGGCATCCGTCGTTCATTTGTATCGATTGAAACAAACAATTATACTAATGCATTTATTTTATCTAACAATGAGGACATAATGATTCCAAGTTGGATGGAAAAGATGTACGTTGAGACGTAAATTTTTCGTTTAAAGTGTTTATGTTAAGATTCTTCGAAAAGTCATATAAACTTTATGCTCTACTATGGGTGTAAATTTTAAATTTATGGAAATGTAAACTATTGCACACTATATTATGTTTTTTAATCTTCCCTATGTACAGACTTTTTTCGTGCGCATTATTCTAACCTCTTTAATTTTGTCAGCGTTTTTGTCCGACAAATCGCACTAGGACGGCGCGAAAAACTAAGTACTAATCCTTGTCAATTCTAAATAAGACTAATACCCAGCAGTGTGACATAATAGACATAAATATAGACTACAATTTAAGTAGGTCGAGTATAATATAACATACTAAATGATTTCCTCACAGCCCATTCGATTTTTACCTCTTCCAGTCTACAACATTCAACCAAGTTTTAAAAGCGTGTTAGTAATTGAGTATTATTATGCATTAAGTAAAAAACCTGACCTGCCGCAAATTGCATAACGCCTCACGTAGGTCAAAGACTTGTAAAGCGATCACTTACGGTGAAGTCCCACAAGTTCTAAGCCGGGGATTAAAACAAATTTAAAAGTGTACACCGCAGTTGATTAGGGGTAATTTTACGATTCAACACCATGATTATTGGTTAATTTAATCGAAACAATTGACTGTCTACTTAAAGGGATGTAGTAGTATTTAGAAGAAGCGACTATTGGGTTGTGATCAATAATTGCTGTACATTGTGGATTTTATTATGAGGCGTGGATTTTAATTACAAAATTCGGCTTTTCCATTTCATTTCTTTAAGTTTCTTTATCACCTCATATATGATATGACAGTCTAAAATGCTTACCTACTGCAGGCTAAGTAAAATACAATTTTAAGTATAGAGGTTTTCTGATAATATTTTTCTTCAACGCACAGTCCTTAATAACTTATACGACTACTTTAATTTAAAATTACTCTTTGAAATTAAAATCGATAGCATTTTTAAAACCAATTTCTTGAATCCAAACCAACTACAAAATATAACCAAATATAATAAACCAAAAATATATCACTGCTACTTAACTGGCATTCATGCTACGAATTCTTGTTTGCCACGGTAATTAGAGAACATCGTGAGGTATGACAATAATTAGTGTTAACAGCCCGCCGTCCGATAATCTGTATGTAATGTATGCACAGTGGTCTAATCGGCCACTAATCGGCGATCGCATTCAGAATCACCACAAGTGTTAGACGGCGCGACGCCTCACGCGGTTCACCGCACAATTTAATGCATTTTGATTATGGCAGTGGCATTTTGCTATGGAAATAATTGGAGTTTTTATTAAAATTACGATTGTGTAGTAAGAAAAACTAGTCTCATCATTAACTCTAATCATTAGTGGTGTCATCATCAACCCTTATCCCATTGCTTGGGGTTATTCCTATTCCTCGGGGAAATTCCTAAGAACTTTTTTGATCAGTAACTTATGGTTAAAAAAGGTTTTTTGAGACATCGATTAATTTAAAACAAGTGACAACTTCAACTCTCTACATCATTTTGGTTTAGAAGTTTTCTGACCAAAGATAATCCGCGGGACTGTCAAATAGACTTGATTCTTGAAAATGATAATCATGAACAAGAATCATTTTTAAATCTACTTTAAAATCATACCCTGGACAGATACCAAATCCCTATGCATATCAAATATTGCCATAAAAATATCCTCACACATCGTAAAAAAAAGAAAAATTAAAATTTTCATATCGTATACAAAAGTAAACATATATGGATGTTTACGATAATGCAGACGTGTACTCATAAAAAATCCCCCGTCTCCCCTGAGTGAGCACTCAAAAACAAAGCCCCGGGCGCCTCCGCTTCTGAATATTTCAACAGGTCTTTGCTTTGTTGGAATATTAAGTCAATGGGGGTAATTGATCTGTTAAAGCCCCACTGTACCAAATCTATGCCTTAAATCTTTAAACAGCTTAGATGAGTGCCCTGTATAATGTATAGTTACTTATAAAATCAAATCAGGATGCTTGCGAAGGGTATCTTAGATGGGTTTGCTTTTAACTTAATTTCTTATTATCAAAATTATTATAAGATATTGATAAGTTTTATGCAGGTATTTTGTTTCAGCGAATAAAAAACCAACTATTAAATTGAAATGAAATAAGAAGAATGAAAGGTTTTTACGCTCTAAAAATAACTTTTAAGCTGCGTTAGAAAAGATACCGACATTTCTTGACGCAATCGAGCGTCCTCTGCAATTCATAGACCTTACTAAGCGTGCTTGACCTCGAGACAATTTATAATTCTTACCTAGTTCGAGTTAGAAGGTAGAGAAAATGCCTAACGTATAAATTCCTTCATAAAAACTGTTTATGAAGCATAAGGAATAAAATGTAAAGTAGTGTCACTCATTATTTTTAAATTCAAAATATCACAGGCTTTTAAATTTGGAGAACAAGTTGAGAACTTTTCACGTTCTCAAAGCTATTGCAAGCAATAGCGGTACTTCCATGGAAGCCCGAAAACCCAACAAGCCCTACAAAATGCCGAATAATAATAATTAATCATTCATGTTTAAATTCTTATTTAATAAAAGCTATTTGACAAATAAATGAGAATATCCTGACCCCACTATAATTATAAACAAGAAATCCATAAGTAACGTGTAACGCCTTTAAGTTTCTATGGAAGTACCTCTAATGACTACAATGATAGTTAAACTTCCAAATTCCAAGTGGAAGTCATTGGGAGAAGCCTATGAACTCCTTTCGACTGCTGGATTGATAAACTTACCTCTACCACTCCGTCCCACGAACCTCAAGTCGTTGAACTTAGCGACCTGGTTTTTCATAACAGCCGTGCAGTTTCTAAGCTCTGCGGAGCAGTTCTCGTCGTTGCCGGCGCGCACGGTGACCAGCGTGCCGTCGCCGACGTCGCCCAGCGCCACCACCTTAAACGCCACCGGCAGCGTCTTATTCGACCGCCAGTGCGGCGGCAGCACCGTGCACACCTTCAGCATAAAAGATACAAAGGTTAATAAAGATAAATTTTAAATTTGAGGAAGATGGATGAAGGATGCTCAAGACTAGGATAGTTGGCGCTTGAGAAAGACTTATGGTCAGCAGTGGATGGCGGAAAGCTGAGTACCTATGTAAGTTCAAGATACTAGATAATGACAAGTCTTGTGTAAGGTTAGTTGCAAGAGGTAGTCTGGAGAGTACCAAGAATCGATAAAATAATTTCAATGCCGTTCTTTAAACAATTTCTTAATGAAACTATCAAAATAAATCAAATACAATATTTGTTATTTATTAAACACTAACTCACTAGCATTACATTGATTCCCTTTGTAAAAAAAATATTATAATTTTTGTTGATTAAAATTAGTCCCTTAAACACAACTGTGTAAATACATGACGTTCAAAAAATAATGACATCTGCATATAACTATTGAAAAGTATGAGTTCTTTTATGATGAATCTTTTATCATTTATGAAGCATCAGTAACTGCCAATCACTTACCACGTGCGGACTTCCAGTCTTCACCAACTCCCCAGGATGGTCAGCGAGCAGTCCCTCAAGAGTTCTCTCAGCAAGCAGCTCGGCAGTAAGCGGCTGGCTGGGCAAGCTACCACTGTAACTCGAAGAGGGCGCCTCGTGCCCCAGCCCGTTGGTCGTCGAACTGACTTCACTCGACAAATGCATCGTCCGAAACTTATCTCTCACACACACTTATACATAACACAAGTCTATGTATTTATAACGTCTGTCACATAATCTTATCGGTGAATAAACGTTTTAGATTCGACGCGAAAATGTCTCTTCGCAAAACGAAAATTTGGTTTAAGTGCTGAATCATGATGCGGATACCTGTAACAAACAATAATGTTAAAATATTTCATATTCATATAGACTCCGTTATTGATGACAAGATCCTCACATTTATGGTCAAAAGTATCTATCATATATGCCATAATCTAGCCTAAGATAATTATGAATTCTTTTGCAAAAGGAAGTAGCATAGCAACGTCTACTTTTATACACTTACAACCATGTCAGTCAGTTTTGCAACTACGTTTCGGTAGGTGTGTTTACAAGTCCCACATAACGGCCGAAAATGATGCCTTATACAATCAAATAGGAATCACTTTCATTGATCCGAGCCTACATTTACCAAGTAAAAACAAATCATTTATTTCCATATAACCACACTGAAGATCGAATGACTACCGCACCCAAGGTAGCGGCTTCAAAAAACTTACACTTTCTCTCCATAGCTACACTAGGAAGAATTTACCATAATTGGGTTCACAAATCTTTGAACTTCGTAGGTTTTTGACAATAGTGTGAGGCATCAAAGTGATGGGAACGCGTTGAGAGCACGCACAATCGAAGAGGAGGGCGAGCGGAAGCGGGGTGCCAAATCAACTGTGTACTACAAAATATTTCAATGTATTCAATATTGACTTTGTGATCTCGGGGATCGAATCTGACATTAAGTACTGGGATTGTTTGTTCTGTTTTTGTATTTTAGCGCTTAGTACGTTACTCCTTTGGTTTTATGTTGAATACATTTCTAGGCCATACTTAGTTAAAATAGTCTCAATTAATGTTCGATTCTTGTGTGGCGTTGAAGTTTTAGGAAGGTGGCACAATATTATATTTCTTACAGCGGTCATTTTTTAAAACAATCGATATTACAATAGTGGTAATTTCGTAATACTTTTTTGTGTATTCCCAATTTCAGTGAACTGGACTTAATTTTTCATGATTATCTAATATTTAAACCAAAATCAACCCTTACCTACAAATCCTAAATAATTTAAACAAGTCTATTTCCACATGTACTCCTAAATAATTTATTACCTCTGCTATAGTTATAAAAAGACGCATCCTAAATCGGTTGCTAGGCCCGGTTGGTTAGCCGGCGCGTTCGCTCCTCCGCTACCACCCTCTTTGATCTCTGATACTACTCAATTTCTTACAATGATTCTTGACATGCTTTGGATGTGACGAATTTCCCGTTTTAATCCGATCCAATTTATTAGCGTTATTATTTGAAATTTTATCTGTACTCGTATTTGAAATTTGGTTGTATCGTCATTGATGCTGATCATTTATTCAAGCTCAAAATAACAGTTAAAATTAAAATGCGAAGTAAAAATGAAAATCATTTTTAAGTAAATCACTATAGTTTTAAATTCAGCATGTGTAATATTCTGCTTTCAGAATAATTCATATATGGATTGGTAAGAGATTACCTTAGTCGCATTTCATCACTGGATATCTATCTGAACCATACTGCTCGTTTTAATAAGTCCCTTGTAACACCTTTGTAATGTAGAGCAAAAAAATCAAGGGACACTCTAATACAAAACAAAATATTGGTACCATAAACAATATATCTCCACATAAAAAGACATAGCAAATAGATTTACATACATGAAATAAAGCTTAGACTAAACACAATATCAAAACAATTTCAATACCATATATGTACATACATCCAAATTATTTTATACTCGTATAATATTGAAACAAGTGTAAGGATTTCTAATATTAGTATCTAATAACTGTGTCATCTAGTCCTTATTTATCTTAACTGTAATGAATAGTGTACGGTAGAAAAAATATGGCAGCAAAAGCTTTATTATAATTGACGAGGATTAAACCGCTGATTTTCTCGCATTGTTCATTTTGCATTTCAAACAATATTATCGAGGTACTGCAATAACATCATAATCACCAGCCCAAGTACGTCCCACAGCTGGGCACAGATCTTCTCCAAAAGGATTTAAGCCTTAGTCTACAACGGTGGCCTAGTGCGGGATGGCAGACTTCAATAATATGGCCATACACATAATTTCCTTTATAACAAGGAGCAGACGAAAAGAACCCTTAAAAGAAGACTTGCATGGCCCTCGGATTCCCTAAGGGTAACTGATAGCTTTCTATACACCGCTATACTAGTGGCGGTACTTCCATAGCAGCCCAAAAGCCCACATAGTTTTACAATATTCCGAATAATAATGTTTCATCTCTAAGTCTTTATTTAAAAAAGTAATTTGAGGCATAGACGAGTATATTTTAACCCCACAGTAAACGACTATAGACAAGCCATTAAAATTAACTTGTGCTTTTGGGCTCCTTTAGAAGTACTGCCACTGCGCTGTAGGTACATTGCTTTTACTTCAGTACTTTTACATTTCTATGACATTCGTATCGGTTTATACAAAGCATATTCCCAAGCATTAAAGAACATACCGACAAAAAATTAAATTAAAATTCTATACAACCATCGGAATTAAACGTATTATGGTTTGTATGGAAAACGTAAATTTTTTGTCACGACTTTCTTTTACGCCAGCTTTACCTGTCTTAATTTCACGAGCTGAATACATCTTGGATATTCAAGGGATGGGTTTAATTTAATACAGCCTATAAACAATTATGACATGTAAAATTTTATCTGTAACACTCATTGAGAATATCTTAGGCGGTGCGTGGCGGTCTTCGTCCCTGAGGGGTACAAATAGCCCGTTATACGTTCGCGAAACACGATATGTCGATTGGGATGTTAAACTTAATTCCGACAAGGGTTGCGCCCCGACAACATGTCTTTTACTGCCTTTCGCTTTGTTTGCTTTGATTTCACTCGTAAAGGCTTGTTGATACGACACACATATTTTTTAATATCCCTTGATACAGCCGGAGTTTGGAAGTTAAGGTAGTTTGGCGATGGTAACACAAAACACCGATTGTAATCTACTAAAATGTTTGGAAAATAGCATGCCAGAATGTTTACATTTCATTTTTTGAAAGCTCAGTCACATTGCATATCGGAATCCATGACTTCTTTCATCCTAAATAAATGGTGTTTAAGCGTAAATCGATTTTAATCGACTGTATACAAGATATAATTCGAATATGGCCACCATTTCTCAATATTATTAATTCTTTTCTAAGATTTTTTAATTATTTCAAAAAACAGCACACCGAGTCTGACCTCTCGTCGAAACGAAACCCTCATTTGCAATAAACACTCGCGCAGCCGAGATTCCGTGGATTTATCCCATGAATAGGATAGCAATAAAATCTTAGCGTAAAAACATGCATAAAGGGCCAAAGGTCGTAAATAATAAAGCATGTGCCGCGTAGGGGTACCCTACCCTACAAGTGGGTAGAGTTACCCCACCCCGCCACAAAGGAACCGAACGGGGTAAAGATACATTACACCGACCGTTTCTGTTCCAATGCTCCCTGTTAACATTCGGGTAATGTTTTTCGAAAAAAGAACCCCTCACGGTCTGCAGATTTTGAAAAAACTTTTGTTTCGAAGTGATGACTTTGACAATTGCTCGCGATGTGTGAAATTTTTTCGCTTGTCACCCTCGTACGTAGAGAAAAAGTGCGAGTGAAAATTATTACGAAGCAAGTACATTTTTATTTAAAAACATAACCAATACGTTCCATCGAAGGGCAACAACCGATCTTCGTCCTTGTCTTATTCTTAAAGCATTCTTAAGTATAGGATGTGTTCTTCCATTAAAAAGAATAGAACATGAATATACTTTTAACATTGAAATTTAAACCTCTACTTAGTGAACGTTCGTTTTTAATATGAAATAATGACATGTTTAAGCATATCTATGAACTACGTAAATACTTTTAACACAAAAACCTAATTGTCACCCTAACCCCTAAATAATCCTAAATCGCAATCCCACCCAGAATTCCAGGAATCTCATAATAGCGGACACATGTGTGTGAATAATAAAACGCGACAAACCCTTATTCGCAACATCTATTATCGGCCCAATTTTAAAGAGATGTGAAGGGAATCAATAGGAGTCCGAGGGACATTCCTGCGTCCCTAGAGGTCCGACGGACATGGATAATGATCGTACGACTAGCGACGGTTACAAATGGGTTAGCAAATGTAATATCCGCCGGTGTCCGAGCGCAGATATTCAAATAGACGGACTAAGGAGCTGAGTGACGACTTCGGAACGCTTCCTGATAATGTACGCGGCGTGAATATTTTTATTACCTTGAGATTGTTCTGGAAAGTTTTAGGGTTTTTTGCTACTGGTGTTCTTTCTTAGTCTTACTTCCGTCAAATGGTAATTTAAAACATAGATAACCTCACGCCTGCATTCCCCGAAAGGGTAAGCAGAGGCGTATTTGTAAACTCACATTTTGCTAGGTATGTTTTTGTCCTACGTAATAGGGGGGCGAGCCTGTTGCCGATTTCGGGGTATAATTCCAGACTTTGTGCTGCTATTGACAATTTCATTATGAACGTTGCTGACTATGAGGCAGTCAAATAATTATTCTACAATAATGACAAAATCTATCAAAATCAGTACCTACAGCGGAACTTAAGCTCGTTCTTTATGACAAGAGAAATATTAATTGGTAATCTATACTTACTGATATCATGAGTTCTAAGTACATCTATCTCTTTCAAGACGAAATCACAACTTGACGACAAAATTTAATTTTTGTCATTTTTATAAATATTACATTCAGTTTATGCTACAACGTTTAACGTTTCTACGAGGAATCCCATTGAACCCAAAACGAATCTCGAAGACTCCCCATGTGCACAAATTTGTAGGATAATATTAGCGTCGCCCCAGACCCTCGGCGCGATATTGGTGACAATAAACAACAACGAGCACAATCAAGCAGTTAAATAAGAATGGTGTGGAATGCAGCGCGGCGGGGCGTCGCGACGTCTCGTTTGTTACAACCGCCACCTACTGCCATCTACTAACACTGGGCTGCTGAGCTATCAGGGCACATATGAGCTCTTGAAGAGTATTCTTAATTTATTATAGGAATATTAAACAGGGTGTATTCAAATCGTGATCGGACATTAAGGCGGGTAAATAGCTAAGGTAATCAAAACCCCCTGGCGTTAAAGAAAATACTGACAAAAAAGAAAAAAAATCATGTTTTCTATGCAACTATCGGTATTAAATGTATGTGGTTTTGGTACGAATTTTTATTGACGAATGGCTACGATTGAGAGGGGTAAAGCCTTAGTCCACCACACAGGCCTATTGTAGGTTGGCGGCTTACACATCTAAGGACTTCCTAAGAACGATTTAGATATGCACGTTTATTTATGATAGATACTATCCTTCGTCGAAAAAGTACGTGATAAATCATTATGAATACAGACATAACTTGGAAAAGTCAGTATATTTCTGGGGTTTGGACCTACGACCGTCGAGTTTTTGACTTGATTGTTGGTTTGAATCTCACCACCATCACTGCCTTCAGCCGTAGAAGAGACCCGTATTTAGCAGTGGCACCAATATGAGCTGATGATGATGATAATTCCACTTGTAATGTGTCTCTCAAAATACGGTGAGTATTTTTTAGCGCTTTCGTAAACTCTATAAGGGACACGTGATATTATAAAGGTAAGCAGTGATGGCCTCGAGGTTTGGGCGCGCGGTCGAGAATCTCGGCGGTCGCGGGTTCGAACCCCAGGCACACACCTCTGACTTTTCGAAGTTATGTGTGTATTCACATTGAATTATCACTTGCTTTAACGGTGAAGGAAAACATCGTGATGAAACCTGCACACCTAAAAGTTCTTAGGAATTTCTTAGGTGTGTAGTCCGCCAACCCGCACTAGGCCAGCGTGGCGGACTATGGCCTAAACCCTCTCAATGGTAGAGGAGACTCGTGCTCAGCAGTGGGCGTATATGGGTTGATGATGATGATGATGATGAAAAAATATGAATTGAATATTATTTTACCGTTCAAACAAGTTTAAATGTATATTAAAATAAATAATTTAAAATCATAAAACCAATAGTCCATGTTTAACACACTCCTAGAGGGTTCCGTAACCACATAAACAACCCTTAAATTATGGTAATTATTATTCATATGCAATATAAATGTTTTACATGAAGATTCAAATATAATTTCGTATTATTAATCTGAATATGTTTAATTGTTGTTAAATAATTGTAATCATTTAGTATTATGGCAATTATTTAGCGGGTATTTTAACTTGCATTTTGCACTTTCTTGGGGAGGCCTACGTTCAGTAATGGACGGCGATGGGCTGAGTGTATATTTTGACTTCTTTGTTCTCTAATATAGGAAACATGAAGTCAGTCTACCAAAAGGCCTTCGCCTAAAGCTTAGTTGATTGTTATTTGGTTTATTTTAATTACCCAACATATCCGCTGGAAAGTTATACATATTTGCGAACAAACAATCGATAAATTAAAACTTGGTAAGAAAGTTCTTGTTTGGAGAAGGAAAAAGAGTGGTTTAGTCGTATTAAAATAATAATCCTTTTTGAAATCCTTACTGCATTTAAAATTAAAACAACGCATTTTTAAATAACTAACTTGCTTGAAATAATCTTTGAAGACTGCCTTCTTGGCCCATGGTACAAGTGAAGACAGTTACGAATATGTGAAAAAAACAAAATCATTCACCTTGAGGATCCAAGACAAACGTTATTTATTCATCAAGCGAACTAATATGTCATATTAATATTATTAAACCAACGCCTTGTTTTGTTATTAAAATAATACTTTTATAAAAAAAAAAAATAACCAACCCATGAACCGCATCAGCTAACTGAGAGGGTGTGAACCTTTGAACACCACGCTGGCCTAGTGTGAGATGGCGGATTAGACACCTAAGACATTCCTAAGAACTTTTAGGTGTAAATGATAAAAGTGATTAATTACACCAAATGTAGATTCGAAAATCGTCAGTTTAAAGCAAAACTGATGTTTATTATGACTAGAGCTAACTAATTCCAAGCTTGTACAATAGTATGAAGAAGACATTTTGCTAAATTAATATCACAGAAAGCGATAAGAAAGCCAAGTACACAATTCTTACTCCTTCGTTTACACACAGGTACACTCATGCCTGTAAACCGGAACCCAGAATTGTATTTCTACACCCACGTTTCACTTGCCGTACTTAATGTACTACGCTATACGGAGTAAAGATATTTCCGGTTCTCGTACACATTTCCAGAATCTGGGCTGGTAATGAAAATAAACTGATACAAATACAATTAACTTTATGATTTTTTTTCCTACATCATATCAATACTTTAAAGTTTGTCGTAAGAGTATGAATATTTCTTTATGTTGCTATTTAGATATTGCTTTTAATTTTAAGTAGGCATTTGAATATATTTTATCAATAATCATCTTAAGCTAGTGATATAAACTCACCAATTTCCATATTTTATTTAGTAACTAGCGACCCGCCTCGGCTTCGCACGGGTGCAATGCTGATATTCAATGGATGTTATCATACATATAAACCTTCCTCTTCAATCACTCTATCTATTGAAAAAAACCGCATCAAAATCCGTTGCGTAGTTTCAAAGATTTAAGCATACAAAGGGACATAGGGACAGAGAAAGCGACTTTGTTTTATAATATGTAGTGATAAACTCATGATACAACTAAAACAAAAGCGACTCAGCGTCAAAATGACACGAACTCCGTGAAAAAAATATTAATTTGATAATTAAATAAATAAAAAATTTGAAGAATTCTATATGTGTTAAAAACATTGATTTTTTTTTTAAATGTCACAGAGAAAATAATATTCATAATATGGCCAAACAATATAATTAAAAACATAACCTTTACTTTAATTAAAACAGTTTCATTTGTATAATACAATACTAAATCGACGTACAAATAAATCTTCCAAGACCTGTATGTTGTATCAGTAGTACTTCCGTGGACACCAAAAAGCATTACACGTTAATTGCATTATACCTAGTTTATATTTCTTTATTATGAGGTCAGGATATTCTCATTTATTCGTCATATTGCTTTTGTTAAATAAAGATTTAGACTACAGATTGTTATTCAGACTTTTATAAAACTAAATATCTTGTATCTATAGTATGATTATTACGATACAATATATATGTGAATTTTGAAAAAAAAAAATATTCATGATATATCTATAAAAATAGGAACTGATAAGTAATTTATTTTTATACCACTTGTAGTGCTTTCAAAATAATTGTGTTTTGTTTTTTAATATTGACAACAATAAATCGAGACTATTTTATTTTTTTCTCTGAACAAAACAAAATACAGGAGAAACGTATTCTTAACTGCGAAACGCTAACTGCTTGTGACAGTAAGCGCATATGAAATTACAGATACGAATTTGAGTGTGGGTTACATCCACCGTAATGGCAGTTCTCGCGTACTTTTTAACAAGTTTCCGCTCGTCAGGTAACTCTAGGAGATAATTGTGTTACTGTGTTTTTGATAAGATGGAGTTGTGTTTGTAGTTAAGATATAGATAAGTTTTAGTACGATTATGTATGTGTTTTGTTTAAAATGAAAATATTTACTTCTATAGAACGAGATTTAGTTTTAGTTAAAAAAAAATCCTATGAATTTTGGAAAAATCTTTTATATTTGATGAAACTTAAACAATATAATTTGTATGATTATAATATATGAATGCAAAATTCAAAGTACGCACTATTTAACTAAATGAAGATGAGATAAATAACAAAATTAATAGCTAATTCAAACAAAATATAATGTACAATTTTATATGTGTACAATTTAGAACATCAAAACTTTCATCAATAAATAAAACAGTAACATCAATATATCAAAACTGTAACACAAACAAAAGTTTAATTAATCCAATCAGAGTGACGGGCCGTGTGTGAGGCGTAACCGAGTGTTATCACTACATGTTATCTGGCAAGTTTAATCGGCGCGCCGTAGTGTGCTCCCGGGCTAATGAGCCTGCGGTTTTCACGAAAACAACAAGTGAGCGCGCCTCGCCCGCCCTACGCCTCCACTAACTTCACTTCAACTTTGCTAATTAATTTCCAACGTAACACAAGCATCGTTAAAAACTGGCTGTATGTAATACAACACCTTTGCTTAAAGAAGCAAATCAAGAAAAAAAACATCATACCTTAAAAAGTCTTACAAAAAGTATCCACACACAAAAGCACAAAGTCGGCACAGAATAAAAAAAAAGTTTCGCCGTGCAACCGCGGAAAGGCGCGCGCGTTCGCCACCGAAACGTGGTCGACATTAAAACCTTAGCGGGAAAGAAACGGTCCCCTTATTACGTCTCAAAAGAAATTCTCTCGCACACAAGGGTACGGCGAAAGAAGTCCACACAGACAGGCGCGCTGCAACGCGACAGGGGGGACGCGCGGCTGTGTGGGTGTCCTACAAATAAGTATTAAAAGAGATAGTTAGGTGTGGAGCCCGGTATGTACACCGCCATATGTCGCCGCACCGCCATTGTATCACACTCCAGGAAAAACGGAAATATGAAAAATTAAACTTGACTTAAAAATGGCAGTAGTTTGAGGGATTTTTAGTTTTGCCAAAGATTTTTTGATAAAACTTTCATGTAGACTATTGTATCATAAAATATAAGCTTTAGAGTTATTTTTTTATTTTTGGAATGTCATGTCTTGGAATATATTTTTTGTACCATTAGGCAATAAAATCTTAATATTGCATTTTAAAAAACTGTATAAAAAATATCCTCATTTAGCAACAAAATGTTTTTAAAATCTTTTCGTACATTCACAATCTATCATATTAAAAGTATAAAAACTGAAAATCCAAAGAAAAGTATCATAATCATACTGACAACATAAACCTCACAGAGATAAAAATATGGCCTTATAATGCCGGAATAAACTGGCAGCCTTATTTAAACCAGCCTAATTAATCGTCTGTAAAATAAAAGAGGATTACCAGATAAAATAATTATGGAAATTGCCCCAATCCTACGGGAAAAATGTAAAACTCAACTGGAAATGACATAAATTTACTTTCAAAAGTCTTGTTTCTTTTAATATATTTATTTCGGAATAACACAGTCTTTACTATTAAAAAAAAGTGTTTTTTTTCTATATACAATTCAGAATTCCTTTTAATGTTGTTGCCATATAAAATTCTTAGAAACGCTGCCAACATTAACCAAGAAAAGAGCATTGAAATCCAGCCTCAATACAAATTTGTCTGGCATACAAATAACGTCTTAATCATGCATAATAACAAGTGCTCGTCAGGCAACGGCGCAAGACCTCAGAACGCCGACGCAAGCCGACAATGGAAATTTTATATCGTCGTAAAATTTAACTGAGCACTTTAATAACTAAAGCCCCAAGCCGATATAGCGTAGTATCGTTGACAAAAGGATGAGCCCCGCTCTCGGCCCACAGGCTTATCGCACACAGACAGGCGTAGTACGCTTAGGGCACCCACACACGAACATGGACCCACACGCCTCCCGCCAAACACGCCCAACATCTTGGGTTTTCTTATAAACCACGTTGTGTTCTGCGTCCCTGTCTGGTGCGCGCGAGGAGGCCCTAGCTCTCTGTCTGACGCCATCACGAGCCTCACATAAAGCGGCGCCACATTCCCGCCTTTTTTCCCACTCCATTTTGACAGCTCGCGGCTCCATATCTGGCCGGAAGGTAAGACAGTGTTCACAGACTTAGGTCGGATTATTTTTGTTTATATACATTATTTTCAGGAGTACCGAAACGCTATCAGCGTCTTGGCTTTGTATCCGGTGTGAGGGTAATGCTCTCCTATTAATATTATTTTCAAATGGTAAAATACTTGTAAAGCAAAAAGATTCAAATTAATAGTAATTTCGTTATAATCTATGTAAGTGTACTCCTAAATGTTTTCAAGAAAATAATTCGAAGACAATTTTCATTTAATTTTCATATCTCTATAAAATAAGTTCAAGAAATAAAGAACAAAAGTTTAAACAACCACAAATCTTGTCTTTCAAGAATTCTACCAATTCAAATACAAGAAAGGTATTAGCAAGTAAGGTTCTATGAAATCTTTAAAACGAGCTAACAATACACAAACCCTCATAATGGTACATTACAAACACAAAAATCCCTAGTTCATAATTTAAAGTTTGCTACAGCAAGGTTTTCAGTGTGTTCATCGTCTTATCGACTAAGTGGCTGAAGACGCGTTAGCGGGCGCGGGTGCGGGCGCGGAGGCGAGCGCGGTGGGCGGAGCTGCGGAGCTGCGGCGCTCCGCTATCGGCACACCGAAACACACATTTTTCCCGCCGCAAACCTCGCGCCGAGGGTTAGCCGCGACCCGCAGACCTCGTTCGGGGGGAAAGAGACGCTAGATATACACCTCTCGCTCGTTCGCGCATGCGCTACGCTGCCTTCGTAGCGCGCCAACTTTGACAGTTCTCAGTAGTGCTTAGGCGGGCGAAGATGACGATGTATGAATGTTTGCTATGTGGAAAATTTATCACGGTACAATATATTTTTTATTATTGGAGCTAGATAATGTAAATCAAATTTTCGTATGTAATAAAAGGCAGTATTATTAGTTTCTTATGAAATATTATATTTGATACATTTTTATGAATGGATTCTTTTTTGAAATTTTTTCGATCGCATTTTCAATTTTTTTTTCATGTTTTCCGTCATTTTCTGGCATATCGCAAGGAAAACAAAAAATATTTACATTAATCACTCAACAAAAAATACTTCAATATCAAAAATTTACATCCATCAAAATTACGTAAACCACATTTTTCATATGAACTTGAGACCGTCCCACCACAACGTTCTCGTAACAGTGACCCGAAACTTACATGGCGTGTGGCCACAGACTACCACAGGCTCCGTCGGCGCGGGATGCGGTGGGACCTCGGCCATATCAAAACAAAACGGACCAGTAGCGAGCTAATCACGCGGTCGCGGCCGCACGCAATTTTCAGGTTAGCCGCTCGCCAATTCACAGTTTAGTTTGGCGTGTGACGTCACCGACCCTCTTGAGAGTTGCGAGAGTATATACTCTTGAGTTTAATATAGAACGTTTGTACTGTATACATTCCTAACTATTTATGATCAAAATCCTAGGTAAGGTCCAATGTAAAAAAAATCTGTCTGTCAAAAACTAATCTGAGTCGCCCTAAAATTTTGTATGGGTTGCTTAATTGGAAGATTAACGTCAGAATATAACAAGTTTTAATCTTATCCATCATACTTGACTTGTTTTCAACACATTATTTATCTATGGAGCTATTGTAATAAATGAAACAACAAAACTACGACGTACTATTTTAAGCTCTACGAAAACGTACAGTAAGTCCCTGAAGTAAAACTAAAAAAAACTAAACTAAACTAAACTAGTAAGTAAAACTGTGCAACTTTTTACA
Source organism: Cephonodes hylas (assembly GCA_030295005.1). NCBI lineage: Eukaryota > Metazoa > Arthropoda > Insecta > Lepidoptera > Sphingidae > Cephonodes > Cephonodes hylas. Next base: position 8,231,484 of record AP025376.1, on the reverse strand, counting down.
AATATCAGGTTGTCTGAATATTGTATATCTCTACCAGCAATTAATAATAATTAAATCATCATAAGACACCTACAAAAAAGCATTTTATTATATTTTATATAAAAGAAGACACATAAACAAGCGAACCCGATAAGGTGATCACCGCTGCCGATGAGCACATAGGGTTAGAGCTATCATAAATGAGCTGCCTACGTTCAACGAATAAGTTTGTTTTACTTGAAGTTCCCTAAGGTCTATCTGCCTAAGAAACTGCAAGAGTCAACTGTTTCACTCATAATCATCATCACTCATGATACGTCTCATGGCTGGGCACGAGTCTCCTCTTCAACTAAAGGCATCAGGATTAGTCAGCTATTTATTTTTTTCGAAACAATTCATAATTGATTTGTACATGTGTGTTTATGAGTAACATTATCATTTAATGACTGAATATACTAAAAGCACACATTGATAGAAACGAAATAAAACATTGTTTTCATAATATGTGTAATCCATTTTTACGAAAAAGGATTTTATATATCAGAAGAAAGATTGAAAACGGATATTTTTTTTATCCAACTATTTTTATTTTTTCACGACGGCCTGTTTTTTCAAATGTCTTACCAAAAAGTACCATTATGAATACAAAACCATCGACGTATGAACGGCACACCACCGTCTCTGAATAAATAACTTGACACTTGTTCGCAAATAAACAATTTAAAATGTCAAGAATAGGGAAAGGGCACGCGACCCAACCCTTTTCCTTGCCAACATTATGTTTTCTGACAACCAATTTTAGAGTTGTTTGCATTCGCCGACAAGTTTGCACAACGTACAGTGTTTGCTATACAATATACATATGTTTTGCTGAATCGCTGTACATCTATATTTACCTATAATTGTACCTTTTATTGTTGCTTAGTATATTTCTTACTCATTCTGAGGAAACATGATGAATGGTAAAAAATGTTTTAGAAAGGCATTCTTTTTTGTTAATTTTAACTGACTCATTCGTTGATTTCGTAGTTTTTGCGTCATGTAATAGGCTAATCCTCTAAAGGGTAAAATAATTTTTCAGTCGCAGCAAGGAGACTAAAACGTGACCGAAATCGACACCATCCCTACACTGTATCATTACAATCGTCTACTTGAGCATATAATACGTGATAATACTTCTTATAATACATAATATACTCTTTGTACAAATTAAATAATCGTTTCAACAATCGATACAACTAGATAATCTCTACTGACTGCTCTATCAGGTTATATGAGTAAATTTTTGTTCTAAAAATTTTAATGTAGCATTGTAGAATATTCTAACATTTGAAACCACTTATGACAATAAAAGTGTTGTGTACAGCGTGTTGCTGTACCGTTGGCGTCGCTAAGCTAGTTATAATCGAATGCGAGTGCAAGTTGCAGCTGCGTCTGAGAAACGGCCGCACGTGATGAGCTGAGATACACTTCATTTATATCGATATTACACCTAAATATCAATTAAACATACCATACTAGCAGCAGCTTCAATTCCTCGTCCCTATTTCTTGGTCAGGTAAACTTGAAAAGTCTCGGTAATAGAAAGATGTCTATAAATTTATTTAAATGACCTCCTACGTCTAAAGTCTCTAAAGAGTAGTTAGAGGTGCATTTCTGCACCATCATCTCTCTCAATATCATGTAATAAGGTTCGAACCTATTGTCGTATTTCGGGGACAATTTCAAGACTCCGTGCTGCTGCTGAGAATTTCCTACTGGAAACCCAATAACACTACCAGAACACTAACTAACCGAACCCGGGATCTCCATGGATCGCAAAGCACATACCTGCGTAACGAAACCAGAAGCAATCAAATCAAGTCAATCTGAAAATATACAATGTATGTAAACTTGCCTCATCGCTGATAAACAAGGCTTCTCGTGATGATGATGTCAAACCAACACTGCTCCGGAGGCTTTCAAACAATACTTTAACATAACTGATGACTGAAGGTAAAGAAATTCCCCTCTCTCTACTGCGGGGAATCTTTCACTCCTCCTAGGTGTGCGTAAAATATTTACAGTTATAATGTGTGAACTGCATAATACTCCAAAAAAATGCACTACGAAGGCAGTTTAATAATAAAGACCTACTCTAGTAAACTTAAAATTATATAATTTCTCCATATAAGGAATGTTATGCATAATATTACTACATGGTAAATAGTAGAGCACAAAAATAAGATAGAGAGGTTAATAAGAAGACATGAAATTAGCTACATAAAATATATCACTTCGACAAAGTGTCGATATAGACCTAAATAAGACACAAATGTCATATCAGGATAACAAGATATTCCAATCTAACAAAATCCAAACCCAAAACTAATTGTTTTGTACCACACCAATATATTTTCCAATCATAGGTCACGCGTGTAAAACATTATAATTTGCTCTAAATAACTAAAAAGGTTTTAAACAAAAGTATTTTTCACTACGCCAGCGTGTTCTTGCTACCACAAGAAGCTCTATGCTCAGCAATAGAACGTATAAAAGCTGATGATGATAACGATAATGATATCTTTCAAACACCCATCACTCAATATCACCAACCGTAATACTCCGCAGAAACAATTGTGTTCATACTAGCACTAATTGCTGAAAAATAAACAAATGTCGATACATTATCCGCCGTTGGGGTACAACCCTTCCACGCTGCCATATGCCGCGCAACTCGCTCGCCCTTAAATTACAGAACTTCCCGCTCATAATAGAGAGATATGCCTTTAATATCTGCCGGGAACTGACTCCACTCCCTGTTTACTTTTTGCCTCCGTTCTTATATTAGAGATTGTTTACTGGGACATTAGAGCTCGATAGTGCATTGTGTCGATAGTGGTAAATCGATAAATGCTTGTTATTTTTCGTGGAAGCATTATTGTTGACTGGTGAAAAATAAAAATAGTAAATTATCAATAATACTAATGAATCCCAACGCATTACGTACAAGTTTTCAGTAACCCTTCAGGGCCTATAAAATAGCTTGTAATATTTAATTTTAAGAGCTATATGTGCTGCATATTTCACAGAAATCTGGTTTTAAAGCAAACTTTTTGGTAATTCCGCCGTTTAAAGCAATGGTTACTAGTTTTAAAATAATAGCATAAAAATGACGATTCAAAAGTGCTTGTAAAAGTCTTTTTGAATAAAGGAGATTTGACTTTGACTTTGGTTGTTTTGATATAATATACGTTAGCTTCATATTATACACCCCGAAATGCAATGAATCATAACGACAGTTCACGCGTTGTGCGTATTTAATTGATTCAATTTGTCTACCATAGTAACGATGCAGTGTTGTTATAAAAATGAGAGAAGGATCGAAAATCACCCATACTTCAGCTGGACACTAAGTCGAACATCTTCGCACCATCTGAAATGACTTTTAAAATTACTAAATAATACCAAAAAACATTTTTGCGAAAAACACAATCAGCATTACATTAAACAATCCTATAAAAATAACAATAGAAACTCAAAAATTGTCAATAAAAAATGAACCCTCGTCAATGGTACGTGCTATTCTGATTGGAATGGCGCGCCGGCCGATCGTCGCACCTGGTGACTATCACGGGAGAAACACGTGCCCAGCACAGAGGCTACTTAACGTAAGTGACCCCACTTACCCAATCCCAACTGTGCCCTGAGACATTCGGATAGCCGGCAATTTCACGAAGCCCGCGCACCATCTGCGACCGACGCGCCAAAAAATAACATTCCCCAAAAATACATTTGCGAAAGAAAGGCATATTAGTCTCAACGGGGCAATAATCGAAGCCAATCGGCCCACCGAACGCTCCGACACGACACTTTTTTTTATTTATACCATTACTTCAGTGCGGTAATATCGTAAAATATATTTTTATGGACACGTGTAGACACCTTCTGATTTTATAATATTGCCATTCTGATTTGTTAGTTGGGGTGTTTTCTAAAACGTATGCCGTGCGCTTGCAATATTCTTTGATATTAGTCGCTAGGAGAAAGACTGCAGAATTAGTATTCAGCGTACGATCGGTACAGGGTTCGATACCCGGGTCAGGCAAACCGTTTTTATGTTTTTCCGTCGGGAAAATGTTTAAATTGGTTAATATGCCTTAAAATGACAATCGGTTCATCCTCTGTAACGTAAGGCTAAAAAGAAGAGTAATTATGGAATTACAGAGCAGATAATATGGATGTGAAAATATTTACACAAATATGTGGGTAAACAAATAGGTCAAACAAGTATTAAGGTTCTTCAAAGCACTAAAACTAGACAAAACGCTTAAAATGAAAACGACTCTATATTTTCTTTAAAAACTTTTATGTCGTATTCTTAAAGATCCAGCTCCCGAAACTATATAGTTTCTGAAACTAAAAACAAATATTAAAAATAACATTTATCCATACTAATATTATAAATGCGAAAGTAACTCTGTCTGTCTGTCTGTCTGTCTGTCTGTCTGTTACGCTTTCACGTAAAAACTACTGAATGGATTTTAATGAAACTTTGCAATAATATAGCTTATACATCAGGAAAGGACATAGGATACTTTTTATCCCGGAAAATGTAGTATTCCCGTGGGAATGGGTATTTCTGGATCTACCAAACCGATTTGAATGATTTTTGGTATAGAGGTACGTAGGGTTCACAGAATTAATATGGGATAATTTTATCCTGGAAAATATAATCCCGTGGGATAAACATGTTATAAATGCAAAAGTCTTTTTGCACTTAACCCTAGAGTCTACGCGGACGGAGTCGCGGGCAAAAGCTAGTAGTATATAAATATTAAGTCTTACATGAATATTACATGTATTCCACGTAATCAGCTGATATACAAATTACAAATACTTTAGTATAAACAAAACAATGTTTGTTTTTCCGGACCATATTTTCCTTGTAAATTCTATGAACAGATTATTACAATGGAACGAAATGGGATGATGGGGTATTTTTGGACAAAATTCGGCATTAGACGTGTAGATTAGATTTCAAGCGAGGCGACAAGTCAGCGGGCGTGTTGGGTTGTCACGAACAATCCGCGACCCCCGATGCATACCGCTGGTGGTTCGCTAAAATACAGTGCCGCTTTCGGTATTATTACTTAGTTACTTTTGATATTTGAAAGGAATGAATAGAATTATCGCCTGACTTTCTCATAAGTGTTGGGAAAAATATTCAGGCAATTTTTCATTGAGCTCGTTGTTTGTTATGAAAAAAGAGCTAAAGCCGATTTTGAGCGTAAATTGAACATAACTTAAAAAAACTAAAAGCAACAAACTTAAATGTCACTTTTAACTACTATTGGCGTTTTATGCGTCTCTTATCATCGCGTATTATGCATCATCAGCCCACATTAATCTCACTGCTAAGCTCGACACTTCTACAGCTGAAAGAGATTAGTCTTTAGTCCAACTACGCTGACTTGTTCCGGGCTGAGAATCGAGTGTGTAGAATTATCTAAAAAAACATGTACTATCACGGGAAACCGTGGCTATTACGCCTATCCTATCGCTATTTCATATTCTACTCAAAAGTTATAAGCAATTTTAAACATTCTATAGCATCCCAGTGAAGAGTTAAATAATGGCAAACAAAAATCCCGCACGGTAGTCAATCGTACGACATTTAACCAATTTATCTCGCCATTTCCCTCGTATTTTTTCAATACGCGTTCGAGATCATTTAACATTTTTATGTGTAATCCCGCCCGACGTTAAGACAAGGAGATTTTTGCGCGCCTCTCACTTTATTTTATCGGCTACGTTTTACTGCAAGTTCAAAACAGATTAAACCTAACAGCGGGGTGTCATCCGGATACGTACGCATTTTATTGGCTTGTATTATGGTTTTTATAAGATTTGTTTTACGAGTTCTTGAACTGAGAATGTGCATTCTCAATCGTGCTTAAAGAAATCAAAGCGAGGTGCCCGTATTTGAATTTATTCATGGATTTGACTGTCTTTGGTGTTTAATCATACAATTCTAAGTATTTTAATATATTTGTGTTGACTGAAAATAACAATGTTAATCGTTGTTACTTTAAACTACGAAGGTAAACTGACAATTCTTTGGTTGCTCTCTGGCATTTATTAAAGCTTGATGAATGCACAAACAATTTTGATCGAAAAGGTATGGCTAACTCACAAATCAAGTTGAATCAATAACAAACCAACCAATTAATTCACCTAAGAATCCCAACCAAATACCTTTTTACGTTCCTTATGAAATTATATTAATGTAATATAAGATAAGCCATGTTGCTCGTTAGATCGATGCAATTAGAAAAAATTCGCATATTTTAATTTCGCAACCCTGAAATACGCATTAAAGTTAAACCATGCCTTATTATGTGAGATATACCTAATACCTATACCTACTTTTGACGGCACTTGTTTTTTTCCCCCAAAAACTGTTATCACGGCTAGATGCGTCGCTAGTTCGGTCGGCGCGAGTAATGAATCGTGCAAAACGCCAGCTTTACTACACAAAGAGGACATCAACAGTGATTTTTAAATTATGCAACATTTGTATGGTAATACGCGCGACACCCCAGCTTGCGCTCACTCCTTAAAAATACATCCCGAGTTATTTGTTGGCTGCGTTTGACGTGTAATCGCACTTCGATTGCTTTTTCATGTAGATCATATTGCGTCTATTTTAAAATTTATAATGTAAGGTATGCGATGCGACAAGGGGGCTATTGTTTTGGATTTCTTTTTATGTGTAGAACGCACAGGCTTGTTGATATTGCTGCAAGTGTGCGGCGGGCAATCCCGGATTCGATTAGTAGTAGTTTAAGCAATTTTATAGCGCTTTCTGATTACGACTTTCTCCGTAATAACACAAAGTCTGAAAAAACTTCCATAACGGAATAGGCTGACCTCATATTTCTAGGAAAAAGTGTTATAGGAATATTAGAAACCACTCGTATGTATGCATGTGTATATCTATCTATGTAAATAATTATATTTTTATTCAATTGTACTATGAACTTTGTAGCCCTCACAAGTCACAACAAGGCAATAAACTTCTGCAAAAAAGTAATTGGTAGCCAATTAAAATGACTATTCAATATTCAAAAAGGGGGCGCGAGAACGCCATCTTGTTTATCTCATATTTTTCATCTGATAGACTTTATTACTTCGATATGTAACCTCCTGTCTACCGTTTACGGAGTTTCAAACCTCTATCCACCTAAACAATGTAATTTGCACTCTATTCGATTACAAATAAGGTTCACTTTCCCGCACTCGGTTATTAATTTTAGGAGAGATCGTCATTCATGCTGGGCTAACCTTATATTCTTGGAAGAATGGTTGGTAAATTTTCAATACTCACTTTATTAGGACGGGCCGGAAGAGGGTGAGTGAACGGCCTTTATTAGATTTTGTTGAAACGTGAGTAGGTGCGACGAAGTGCATCGTCTGCGTCAGACACCTCCATATTGAATATTGAAAAATAGATGTTTAGATAGGGAAAGCCAAAAGTATCCAAAGCAATTTATTAATTCAAAAGCAACTCTGTCTCATGTTATAATTTCATTTTTCACTAGTCTACATTAGGTAAAAGGAAAATTAGTTCTTAGTAATTAGTTCTTATCCCAAATAGGCTTGTTATTGTTAAAATTTAAAATAGGTACAATGGAGACATTTTTTTCTTCCAATGCGTAGAACCTTGTAAGAAAAGTTTGTACTTTGTAAGAAAAATAAATCATTGACCTTTGGGATCTGAATATTCATATATCGCTTTGATTGTGGTGATGTGAAGTCATGAGACAAACACAAAAATTATTTGAAATATTGTCGTTTGGAACTTAAACAAAACATACAAGTTCTTTTTGCAATTTTTCGGCAAATTTTAACACGATCAGCATCGAATAAATCAGTTCATATCAAATGGTGGAAGCATTAAGTGCATGTAAGTATAGTAAAAAAGGTGCTAATGCCAGTTACATACTTATTCTTTATATACCTATTTACCGTGTCGCACTTTAAATATCGACCTAACTTTTTTTCCTGTGAACCCTTAAAAGCAAAAAAAACGCACCACTTTAGAAAAAATCTTTAAGATTCATTAGATAAATACGATAACTTAAGAAAATGTTACAAATTTTCAACATTAAGTTTACCTCTTCCTATTTTCCAAAATGTACGCGTAATTATAAATATGGTATACATAATGCTACAGCTCCATCTTTTGAAAGTTCTTCAAACTGATTCAAGTTATAAAAATATTACTCTACCCGAACACTATTAGTTTTATAACTCTGGCAATAGGTGTCTCCTATATTGCAGTACTGAAATATATATAAATTATAAAAATAATAATTACTTATTTTTAAACTTCTGAAATATAATTATATTGGATTGTTAGAATAAAAATAACTGGGATTTAATCACTTTAGAAATTAATTCAACTACGCTCCCTCATTGAATAACATTCTGATGAGTCGATTATTACAGAACTCTACCATACTTTAAGTTTATGAGGCACATCACTAGTCATCAAAAGTGAGGTTATCATAGAATCTCTGTGATGTGTCAAAGTTCTTTACTGAAAACGCCAATTTTATGCCTTAAAGTGTTATGAATTAAATATAAGTAGTTAAATGTAAATTAATTTCATACAAAACAATGTCTGTAGTTATAGAAACTACTCTAGGCGATATCACAGTGGATCTGTATCTCGAACAACGGCCAGTGACATGTTTAAACTTTCTGAAACTATGCAAGATGAAATTTTACAACTTCAACCTGTTTCACACAGTACGCAGCGGATTTATCGCTCAAACTGGAGATCCAACAGGTGAGGGGTCTGGTGGGCAATCTATTTTTGGTATTCTTGAAGGCCCAAACAAAAGATTCTTTTCAGGAGAGAAAATGCCTAAAATTCGTCACACAGACGCCGGTTTGTTGTCAATGGTGTGTACTGGAGACATGATGGTCGGCTCACAGTTCTTCTTTACGCTTGCTTCAGATTTAACCTCCTTGGATGGAATTCACTGTGTTATCGGTGAAATTACAGAGGGACATGATGTGCTCAGAAAGCTTAATGACGTCATTTGTGACGAGTCGCACCGTCCATATCGAGATGTTAGGATAACTCACACAGTTGTGCTAGAAGATCCCTTTAATGACCCACCAGGCCTTAGAGCACCCTCCAGATCTCCTTCACCAAGTGCTGAACGCTTAAAAGGTGGCAGAATTGCACCTGATGAAGAAATTGATGAAACTAAAGGCAAAAGCATAGCTGAAGTTCAAGAAATGATTGAAGAAAAAGAGGCTAAAGCAAGAGCTACCATATTAGAAATCATAGGTGATATACCTGATGCTGATATGGCTCCTCCAGAAAATGTTCTATTTGTATGTAAATTAAATCCTGTCACAACTGATGAAGATTTAGAAATCATCTTTAGTAGATTTGGCAAAATAGTCAGTTGTGAAGTCATAAGAGATAGGAAGACTGGGGATTCTTTACAATATGCATTTATTGAATTTTCAGACAAAAAATCTTGTGAAAATGCTTATTTTAAAATGGATAATGTACTAATTGATGACAGAAGAATTCATGTAGACTTTTCACAATCAGTGTCCAAAATAAAATGGTTAGGAAAAGGTAGAGGTGTTAAGCATTTAGATGACGATGAAAATACAGATAGCAATTTCAGCAATGAACATTCAAAAAGATCATACCGTCATGACCAAGGTCATAAAAATGGAAGGGAACCGACATATGAAAAAGATAGTTACAGAGACAAGAAAAGAAATAGAAGTAGAGACAGACTTTCTGATAGAGAAAAACATTATGATAAACAGCAAAGAAGTGAAAATAAATATGAAAAGCAACACAAAGATAGAAGCAGAAGTAGAAGTAGATCTAATTTAAAGCACAATAGAGATGAAAGTGATGATAGAAGTAAATATAATTCAAGATATTCTGAAAAACATGATGATAGGAAGCAAAACTCTCAAAATGACCGTAATAGACATAATGAAAATTCTCATAAATCTAGACAATCCCCTTCTAGAAACAGCAAAAATAAATCTTCATCATATAGAGATAAAGAGGATCAAAGATACACATCTAAAGAAAGGAATAGAAAATATGATGAAAGAAAAGAAAAGGAAAATCCAAAAATAAGTAGATCAGATAAAAATGTTGAATACAGAAATCATAAAGATGGGATACATAGAGAAAAAAAGAAGAATAGATATGGTGAAAAAGTCAATGAACCTCGAACACCTTCCCCCATAACGGAAAACAAAGAAAAAAGTTCAAAGAGGAAAGATAAAAATAAACATGATAAAAAAAGAAGAAATGTTAAAAGGAAACATAAACCATCTAGTTCAAGTTCTGACAGTGATACATCTGAAAGTAGTTCTTCAAGCAGTAACTCTAGTTCTTCTAGTGATAGAGATAAAAAGAAAAAACGAAAGAGAAATAGGAAATATTCTAGTTCTAGCTCTAGTAGCAGTAGTGAGTCTAGTTCTACAACATCCTCTAGTACCTCATCAAGTAGCTCGTCTAGTTCATCATCAGACACTGAACAAGATAAAAAGAAGAGGCGCAAAAAGACTGCAATTAAGAAAACAAAACCCAAAAAGAAATTATAGAACTTATTGTTATGGTTCCAAGGATGCATTGTAATTGATTATTGTGTGTTTCTTTTTTCAAGTATCATAAGTACCTATTTAGGCATAATTCATAGTACAATTTAGTTGTATTAGTATTTGAAACATTAAATGAATGCTAGAGAGTGATGTTAGTATAATTTCTTACCGATCACAATTAATTATTTTATTAAAATATATGTATATGTAGCGACAGTCTTATGATCAAATGCAGTGCAGCAAAAAAGTATTCTCATAATACACATGTTTACTTTTGCTTAGATTTTACAAAGGTTGTCATTGTTTAGAAATATGTATGTTATGGAATCAATAAAGAGTTTAGAAATATTGATTGAGAGTGTGAAACTGTGTGTACAATTTATTGCAAAGTAGCTATCTATCTAGACACAATGTTATGTATTCACTTATTACAACGACTGCATGTGAATAATTGACAGGGTTGTGTTCATTTTTCCATTTCATGTCTACGTTAGCCTTGTCATAATATGAGCAATAAGTTCACAAGGTATGTTGAAGAGAAATTAAATTAATTATATATGTATTTTTATGCTTAGTAATAATGTGTAATGTAGATTAATGCTTATTTATACATAAGTATTTTTATTAAAAAGTTCGCATTGATGATTTGTTTTATTATATCTTATTTAAAATTGAATTTATTTAACTCTAAATAATTTTGATAGCTACAAAATTATCTTTTGGCCATTCTCTATAAGTTAAAAAAAAGTATTTTCTGCGACTATGTAACCTATATCGGCTACAATGCAGTAACAAATATAAATATGTTAAATTCTAATTATAATCACATTACTTAAGATCAGATGATATATTTTTTTAATCTTTAAAAGTAATAGTGACTTTATAAAATTAAGGCTACTTTTCACGCCGAAATTAAATTATGTTCCTAATGAATTACTTTATAAGAACCGAATTGCGAAACTGATTCATTTAAAATATTGACAAAAATATTATTTCAGTTTGAGTCACTTGAGGCTAGTAAATATTTACCATATAGGTACCATTAGTTACCATACTATACCCACTAGACACTAGTTCGAAGTTATATACGGCATATTTTTAAGTATGTATATACTACCTATAGGTATATATTCGGGGTCTCAGTCAGGAATCGCCTGGCATTGCTCTCCGCTTCTGCCAGGCGCCTGTCCTGTGTTTGACAATACTGTCAGACAATAAGAGGCTACTACATTGGATCTTGATACTATGATATTTATCTAGCTTTAAATGTTTAGTCAGACGTACGTAAACGACTCGAGAATTGGACATACAGTACCAGTGATGACAGGTCGATGTGCACATCAATGTAGACAATACAAGATCTTGGTACTTCAAATATAATTACTTAATTAAATCTATGGCCACCGTGTGATCAGCGGATGCAGGATTATTGCGAAAAACTGCAGAGAGAAAACTGGGCTCAAAATAAAATGGAAAAAGGTTTTTCATAAAGCAAACCAAAGCCCGTGTACAGAACGAGGGGTACAAAATCCTTTGATTTTGACGGCGTTGATGTATTATATACCTATGCTATAATAATATAAAATGTAACCTACTTTATTTATCCTTGATTGCTGAAATATTTGGTGATATAAAAGTATTTCAGAATCACTACGTTCGTTCTCAAATCATGACAATATTGTTTTGTTAAAAAATATATGAAAAGTGCAACAAGAAACTTACGGGAATGTAACTCAAATAACTGCCGTATAGATTTTGAAGGAAAAAGCTACTATAAATTTGTATGTTTGTAGGCTAGACCACTTGATGAGCAATAGATGTGAAAATTTTCCTACATCAACAACATTTGAATAGCCATCAGACGCCATCATTAGGCGCTATTGAATATGTAATGAAAGGGGAAACATCACAGTAACGCTCTCCATTCAACCCCTTGCACGTCGATCGATATACAGTTTTAAGTGTATTTATGTGGGTACTTTTTATTAGTGAAAGTAATAGAGCCATCAACTTGTAATTAATGTTTCAACCACCTACGTCCTTCTGTTAATTGAATTTATGATTGCCGTTTGTTTGACGTCAAACCTATTTGGGAATATTTGCTTATGTGATTGTCACTATGGGAAATATTGTAAGCTCCAGCTTTTTGCAAAAAATTGGTTCTATATTAGAACAAATCCGTCCTTCGTAAAAGGAACATACTACTGCTCTAAAGCCATTGGTGGTGGTACCTTCAAGCCTTCAACTAATGACGCAATTCAAGATGCTATGTAATTTTTATGTTAATTGAAATTGCATCTTGTTACGTAAAAAGATCAGCCAAAAAACATCCACTGTTGGATAGGCCTCCGCTAAAGATTCTGTGAAATGTAGGCAACATACACTTACAGTGTACACAAACCATAGGTACCTACGAAAAAGCATATCTGGGTAAATCAACTATTTAGTGCACAGGTTGTGATTTTTCCATATTTTTTCAAGTATTGATTTTTCTAATATTTAATAGTTTCAGAAGTTAGAATATATATTCTACTTTACGAATCGGCATACAGCAGAGCACTTTTCTTTCAGAATTGGCTATTTTTAGCTTGAAAGCGCACTGTAGTCTTATAAAAGCAGTCACCTGGACAACTAGTTCAATATTTTTTTAAGTGTGAATATTTCTTTTATCTGTAATTTAACACTGTACCTATAAATCAAGTCGGGTGTATATCTAAATTTAAAAGTAGTCAATTTGAGATATTACGCATAGTACTCCTAATATTTTAAGAAATAGTGTCTCTTGGACAACCATCAATTTTGTATGACGTTAAAAGTTTAATTTACATAATATTAAACCAGAAAACATTAAATATATACATATATTTATGTTGCTTTTATACTTAGCTACCCGTCAATATATGACATTTACATAATAAAATGTTTAAAATAAAACTATTTGAGATTTGATTCCATTTTTATGTGGGGACATCATAGTTGTCCGATGGACATTCGGTTGTCCATAGGAAAATTGGGGTTTGATATATTTGATACAACAAACAATTAAGTCATACATAAAAAAAACATTAAAACACAATTTTTGAATCAGTTTGAATTTTTTTTTCCAAATTTCAACTTCACGTTGTAGTTGCAAATTCTGTTTATTACATCTTAGTTCTGTCACGGCGAATTTTCTTTCTTCCTCTTTCTTTATTTGTAGGCGTAGATTCTTGTTCACGTGGAGTAGGTTCGGCATCATCCCGGTGTACGAGAATTTCTTCTTGCAGGATACTTGGGAGCTGGGTGGTGTCATTGCAACTATGTTTTCAATAGCTACCATGCGCTTTCTTTGGTTTTGTTTTCTTAGTTTCCAAATAGTCCTACATATCTTTTTTTCTTCTGGTTGTAAATCTGAAATCAGGCGTTTATTCTTGTGATAACTTTCTCTTTTTTTTCATTTCCGCTCCTCATATTTTACAGGATCATTTTTCAACTTCTCTCTGTAGCGTCTAGATTTTTCTTTTTCAGACAATCCAATTCTGAAAATTTTCAAATTAAGAAAGTATTGCTTAAGTTACAGCTTTCTTTGTTTAAAATTTCTTTAACATTGGAATGAAGACAAATCGTAGGACGCCCTCTGGCTAGGTGGGGTGACGATATCCGCAAGGTGGCTGGCAGCGGTTGGATGAGGAGAGCCAAAGATCGAGCCCAGTGGCGTGCCATAGGAGAGGCCTATGTCCAACAGTGGACAAATAAAGGCTGATGATGATGAAGACAAATCACTGTGTAAGGTACTGTGCCCGGCCATAAATATTGCACATCGACCCCTGGAAAGAGACAATCGATTAATTTCATCTTCGTAGAGCGTTATCTCTGTCATAAGTAGTGTGCGATTGTATTAAACATTACCAGAAAATTACTTGCCACTGACTAAGTAAAAAAGTGAAATTGAAAGATTATGTATTTGTCCTAAGGACAACTTTTAAAGCCCCACGGATAACTGATTTAGTTGTCCGAAAGACTGGTTGTCTCAGTGACATTTTTTAATTATGTGTCTTTTCATAAAGAGTATTTGTTTACTGTGCTTCATTACATTGTTAACATAAAGTGCAGAACTAAAGTGAACTGATCAATACCAGTTGATTAATGTAACTAATCTACTTACTCAGTTTTCGCGCTGGTCCAGGGGACAAACAATAAACACACCCACTCCGCGTCACGGTGTTCGGCGGCCTGACGCCTTCGCTGACGTTAATTCAACATAGCAGCTTGAACTGCTGTTTACTAGACAGATTTACTTGATGTCTCAGCTACTACTGCACCATCTCTGTTTTAGATTTTTAATCAAATACTAGTTGTCCGAGTGACTCAGTACAATGCACTAACTTTGTGGGACAAGAACAATTCCCAAAAAAAATAGATAAAATACAAACCTTTTTTTTTTATACAATGTTTTCCTAAAAATAAAAACCATAAATATCTGTTCTATGATTTTATATTCACTGCGTCTGAGGATTTATTTCGGTGTAGATGAGTTTCTAGTTTAGAAGTGGTGAAGGGGACACAGAATTTGACATAAAAATGACCCAAATGTCCACCGGACCACTCTCAAATGAAGGTGACACAATATAATAAAAAATATATTTTTGCCTTAAATACATTGATTTAAGTGTATATTCATTAATTATGTATAAAGAAAATACGTTTTGGTATTATTTATTTTAATACAAATCTGGGACCTGGCACGGTTGTCCGAAGCAAGAAAAAGTTGATTTACCCATCTACATTTTCGGTTTTACCAAGGCATTTTTTTTTATCCACAAATATTTGTTTCTGTGTCTGTTGTTTCCAAATCTACACTTACACAAAAGACTTGGAGTAAAAAAATTTAATACTTTTGGGTGTATTTTACATTTTCTTCGCAGACTTTGACCACATTCAACGTCGTTGAACTACCTCTCTGCCTTAGGGCTGCTAACGAAAATATTGTTATGGTACTTCTAAATGTCAAATAAAAAGAAACTTAATTATAGTAGGTACTTGTTTATTCTCGTTTTATCACAATCGCAGTTAAAATGGACGTGGGTGCTAAACTTCCATCCTAGACTCGTTTCGTCCTACGCGCCATTCGACAATAACTCGTAATAAGAAATATATTATTAACTCATTTTGATATTAATAAAGAATCACTTTGAGACCAATGGAGTAGATAATTGGATCTGCTTCTGTAGTAAGACCTAAACTCCCAGTATAACAATTCAAAACCATATTATAACTTAAAGCCTGCCCTATATGTATAATTATTGCGTTTTTTATAGATGATATAACGTTATACGTACTCTATCTGTTCATTATCCAACGTGAAAATTAATGCGAATGAATTGTTAAAGTTTCTAAACAATAACGATACTTATCCCTATTATCTTCATATAATAATAGGACCAAAAATACCCTTCAACACAAACAGCAAACCCCTATTCTGAAATTTCGTCATTGTTACAACTTGCACAACTTTTGGGAAACTCATTGTTGGTTTGAAACCTACACATCGCCAACCGAACAATGTGACCTTGAAAGCCTTTATCACAAGAGATAACCAAAGTGGACAATAATGCCTACGCTGCGTAAAAACTGAAGGGCATAATATCCCTACATTACCTGAAAATAACTATGATATTAGTATGGAGAGCATAAAAGTTTGGATGTTTGCTAAATCACTATAAGTTCTCAATGGATTTGGTGGTGGTTAACAATCACTAAACCTAATGGCAGGATCTAGGTGAAATTAATAACATACGGATGGCAAATTATCTAAAAACATTTTCGCAGTAATATAGTAATATATATTATCTTGGGATTATCAAAAAATGAAGCTCAAATCGCGTTGTCTGCTTTCTTATACTCACAAATTTTCCTTACCACTAGATCAAACTCTGAAGACAAAACAAAAGAAATCTGATGTAGATGGTAGTGTGAAATAAAAGGAAACTATAAAACATGTCAGTATGAGTTCGTACCTAGCCAGCATCTATTTACAGGACGTGTTGCTCCCGAGAACGTTCTATTGCCTGGGCCTTTTGTGTTGGCTAAAGTGACTGAACGAGAAGATGAGTCCCGTTTAAGTGCTTCATTGTGTACCTTCATGTCAAGGCATGTACAGTCGGCCGAGTAATGTGTTATGTGTATTATTTAGCACTAAAGTTTCAACGCAATAAATTTATTCTTTTTTTAAGGTACAAAACTTTTTACGTATATTTACCCGATGAACCATAGATTCGGATACTTAGTAATTACTTATAAATTAATAAAATAATATTTTTGGACTATCCATTTTTTGGACACATATAAAATGGGAATAATAAAACAAACTTTCGCTTTGCTTATTGCGCGTAACAAAATAACTCAGTTTACCTTAGTTTTCAATTCTTTAAATTACCCAGGTGATTCAGTTTCACCTAATCAACTGAGTGTAGGATTGGCTCCAAAACGTAATGACCAATTCATTCTAGTGGTGAAAGCTAGGTATGCATATGTTTAATCTAGCTGAGTGCTTCCAATGGAAACAAAAGACGGTCTTGATAATAGCTGGCGTCGGTTGAGTGGAAGGGAAAGCAAAAAGCTGAAACATGTTTAATGTAATGTAATTAATAAGCGCCGACGCCGGTGCCGTCGCGCCTCATCTTCCACCCAATAAGACTTGTCTTATGTAGGGCTTGTTTAGCTTACCATTCTCGGACGTCAGCAACGCTGGGACGAACTGAGAGTTGCCGGTAATAACAATAGTAGGATTTACCTAGGCTGCGATGCTATATTGTATACCTTTTTTATATTTCGTTTGTTCATAGCTTTACAAGCTCATTACTGTAATCATCATTATAAGTTGAAAGACGTCCACTGATGGACATAGCCTTATTCCAAAGATTTCCAAAGCCCCTTGTCGGAAGCGGCCTGCATTCAACGGCTTCCCGTGATCTTCGATAAGCCATCAATATAACTTCACTTTTGTATCATTAAATACACCCAACAAATACAAATACATTGCAATGATTTAGTGTAAAATGTCATTTAGAACTTAGAAGCTAACTTTGTACTACGAATATGTATACAAATTAAACCAATTAGTAACATGGTGTTGTTTCGACTGTACCTAAATTGGGGATTGATTAAGTAGAATACACCTATGAATTAGTTAAACAACAAACAATAATAAGAACTTTTAGTAATATTGCTCACCGCCAATCATAAAGGACATATTCAAAAACAGTTAAAGTGTATCCATCAGAATATTACATTTTGATAGCGATATCAAAGCAAACACGATAAAGTTCGCCCCTGTGCAGTACACTGCGCATGTCGCGAATTTATCGACAGGAGCAATGGGTTTTCTCTCCAGCTTGGACTCAGCTAAACGGCACTTGCTCCCTGCGTGCGGCCAGCACACAGTCGCATCCGGAGATCCTCTCAATTTTTTAAAAAAAGTTTATTAATATTTGCCTAATTATTATCAATTGAGCTCTAACAATCCAGCAGGATGTTATTATTTTCTTTGACCGCTTTATCAGCGGTTTTGCTAGTCAGTGCGGTGCCGACTCCTTCGAACAATAAAGGTAAGTCTAGCTTTTAATTATTGTTACAGCAAGATAAATGTGTTTTTTATTATGTAATATTGGTAAGGTGCAGTTTCCATTGTTTTGGTCGGCGTATCGATCGGGTTGGGGGACCCGGCCCCGTTCTATATTTAGCAACAGGTGTCCCGAGTCCCGTCTGCGCCGATCTGTGGCGTAGTTCCTTTCAGCGAGCATCAACTGTGACCTTTCGCACACAATAGCCTATAAATAGATGTTTATCGATTGATTTTCTATTAACAATTTATCAATATCCATTATTAACGCGCATACATCCTGAGGATTTAGGTGGTAGTTGTTCAACCCGGGGCATAGTCACATTTAATGTTATTGAAGTTTAAATGATTGTTTTGTCGGAAAGGGACTACAGATGATGTTTATTTTCGTTTTTGCACACAGATTTTAAATCAATATTATAGAAATTTTCATTTATTTTATTAACTTATCTTTTTGTACATGCAGTATCCTAAACTTTGTATGGGACAGCGTGGACCTCTCCTATAATAAAGACGGGCTTCAGTCAACCAAGTTGGACTGATGATGATTGATAAACCAAGGTTATATAAATAACACCTGGTCTCAAACCTTTTTTCTCGGAGAAGTCAACTGAGGGGGTTTTCTACACCTACGTTTTTGTATAGATTGTGGGAGTTTATTTCCACGTGTTAGGGTGCGATTTTATTTGCGGCTCATCGGGGAAATTTCCACACTTGCAAGTTAATAAATTCAACAGCTCTCACCGTCCGCTCAAGAAGCGATGGGCTTGGGTTTTCCTAAATTTTATTTTGGGTTTTCCATGGTAACTATTTACCATAATGTGGGGCGTTAACTTATCCACCTACGATAGCATGAAATAAAACTTTATGTTGAAAAACAACTATAAACAAAAACAACATTTAATGGAAGATAACTAGATATTTCTCGATGCATGAAGAAAATTTCTGCATCAAAATCCATGAAAATGTTTAGGCAAATGATGTAAAAATTACGCATTCTCACTAAAGCTCGTATTGCCTCGAAGTCAGATGTTTTCTGAAACTCGAAACAGCCACCCTTTGTCCCAAATTATGCTTCAGACTATGGAAGCATAATTCCTAAAATATTTTGAAATACCTACAACAACGTTTTTTGACACAGGGCAACGATCAAACCTTTTATAAAATGATTTACATAACAATGAACATTTAAATTTTATCCTAAAATGGGCTTAAAATTTGATCCTACATTTCACAGATTAAATTTTAATATAAGGTCATAGGATGTCAGTTATTAAAGAACAATTGTCTCGTTTATAAGCTTGCATAAAGGACATTTAAATATTAGGTCATACAGTACGACTCAAAACACAATAGCTAGCAAGGACAATTTAGTATCCTGTCGCAAAATGATGTCAGCCAGATGTAATCTTTTAAAATTTCTTACTGGAAAATTTACATACAGTTATTTACTAAGGGCATTTGTTTTTGTTTTTCAATATAATGTTTTGTCTTAGGAAAACCCTTAGCATCCTAAGGCAAAAAGTATAATACGACAAAAGACGCAGTCATTTTGCGCTAAAAATCGTTTGGCGTCCTAAGCCCCAAAATATAGTGAGACGAAAAGAAGATTACTTATTGCAGCCTAATGCACTTTCGTAAATTAGGCGGAAATTACTCCTTACTGTTTCACTGCACATTCCTTTGCAACAATAAAAACACAGAACTTTTCACTGCATCATTATGTAATCGCTATGGTCTGAAAGAGATTTTATACACCAATTAGTGAAAAGGGACGAAAAAAATACAAGAGGTCGTGGTTAAACCCGGTATTAACTTCTTCATCAGCCTATTTCTGGGCACGGGCCTAATTAACCATTGAGAGGGTTTAGGCCTCAGTCTACCACGCTGGCCTAATACAGGTTAGCATTACAACTATTAATTTATAAATAAGGTATTTTCTGAACAGAAGCCAATTGTAACGTATTTATATCTCGATGGTTGATAAGAAACATGCCGAGGCTCGCATTAGTCATCCCCCTAAAACGCAGCAAGATTATTTCTAGTTGTTACCGAGATTAGCTCGGGCAGACAGCTCGGCGCGTCGGGGACTTTGTTCTATGCATGCATAGTTAGTAGTTACATCTGTATTTTCAAAAGAATAGGCAGATTCGTATGTTTTCCTCATTTCGTCAGCTGTTAAATCCGACGTAATTAGGGATGAACATGTCAGCGTGTAACAGGCACAGTTTTAGTCCCTACATAGCAATAAACGAGAGACGAGAATCACAGAAACGATGCAAACACCATTTATTGCGTCTAAATAATAAATACACTATCATCGAAAAATATACGCAACATATGTGGAGCTAAAAACAAAACCCTTTTCAAAGAAGCTTTTACTCAAACATGAACAAAGGCTTTATTCGCCACTTTTGTATCGGGACGTTGTGGAATGTCAAACCTTTTAAAAAATAATACTATGCCAAGAAAATAAAGGTGGGTTTGAGTAGATTACATCCAAAAAGTACTAAAATCATTTGAATTTTATTAGTATCGACACAGATGAGCTAGAAAATAACAAAGGCTATATGCTATACCTAAAAATAACGAATAGAGATATAAGGACTAAATGTTTCGATTTTACATAAAAAACATAACATAGTGCGACATTTGGATTATTATTTTTCTTAATATCGCAAAATCGTTTTAAGCTTCATCCGCCAATTTAATAATCAATTTTTTAAAAAAGCTATCACTTACTATGATAAGAAATACAATGAAAATTTCGACGCAATTACGAAAATAACATTTCTTGTAACCGATAATTTTCTTTTATTGCTGTCCTAACGGCACCACGGTTGAAGTTGACACGAATACATTCAGCTCAAAACAACGTACCTGAAACCTAAATTTATTTAGGACATTGAGCTCTTAATATTTACTAAAAACAAAAAATGCAATTGTTGACAAAAGAAGCAGTATATAGTACCTACTGAATAATAACTAACAAATTGCAAAATTTACAAAAAGAGCCAATTATAACATGCTAAGTCAATTTAATTGATAAACATTGAAGCAATTTACACATTAATAATCATGTTGAACTTATAATCATAATTTTAGATGGCAGTAATATCGGGGAATTACCCGAAAATTGGGATCAAACTAAAGATGATACTCAATCATTATTTTTGAACAAAAGCGATAAAAATGATTTGGAACCATATCCGCTTGCCCTTAGTGAAGAAGGTAACTGAATTTAACCATCGGTTTTCTAGTTACGTGAAACACTAATAGGTTCCACATTAACACTAAAAACATATTACAGGAAATTCTGAAGGGTATGAACAAGCAGTTGAGCAGCGTTTCGACTCCCCTCAGGCAACCGGCGAACTGGACAATCTCATTATGCGACCTGAGTTATACGGCGAACCACCTGCCATGGAAAGCCTCTCAGCTGGCTACGACACTCGTCGCCGCAAGCGCGGAAGCGGCACAAAGGTTGGAGGAGCTGGTGCTGCCACAAAAGTAGCCACCAAATCTGGGTCGGGCAAGAAAAATCTAAAGTGAGTATTTATTTATACTCCACCAGCATACATACGCTAGTACATATGAAAATTCTATTTACCGTTGTATTTTTAGGCCTGAAGACCATGACGCTCTCTCGCCTTTAGAGTCGATGACTCACGAGCACGACGCCCAGCGTCGCAAGCGCGGCAGCGGTACCAAAGTAGGCGGAGCTGCCGCCTCCGCTAAAACGGCCACTAAAAATTCTGGCGGCAACAAGAAGAACTTCAGGTTGATATAAAATTAGAACCATTTCATTATCAATAATAGCAATACTCATGCTACGTGTACTTATTAGACAATTTTCCGCAGGCCTATTACCGAACGTCGCAAGCGTGACTCAGGATTGAGCGCAGCAGATGTCCGGGCTCTCCTCAACTTATGGGAAGACCAGGAACGTAGGAAGCAAGAATGGAACGCAAACCAATGGGCCGCCGATCGTTACTACGGACGCATGAATCCTGATGAAGAACAGCCCGAAGTCGATGAAAATGGTGACATCTGGTACAACGAGCCAGTTGTTATTGCACCACGTGAACGTGAATACCCTCATCATTCTTATTTCTCGGAGCAAAATCGCATGGCTTTGGCTCGCGGCTACCCTGATATGTATCCTGTTCAACCCAATGAATTGGTTCAGCGATATGAAGAAGCTCGTCGCAAGAGGCAATACACAAATAAGATGAAACGATTCATGGTGGCTAGGAAGCGGTCTGATGGCATGATGCACCAGAATAACTACAGACCCCGTGACGATCTTTACACCCTCGCTGAACTTCTTCGCTCGGCACCACGTGTTCAGGAGCAGGATATGCCTGTGTACAGACGACTTATACTGTAAAGCGCTCTATCGATGTTTGGTGTCCATTCGTAAACATTTATAGGCGACAAGAAATTCGTTCTTGGGCCATTTGATTTCAACTCATGACAAGGCAAATGCAGATGTTATTTCATATGACGTATCACAACATCAGCCATCTGTGGATGGACACCTGTATTAGATTGGGGCAGGAAATTGTCGTGCATTTAATTCGCAAATTGTAGCGGATACCTACCAAAATAGATATAGGTTTCATAGTATTAATCAAGGTCAGTAATGATTACTCTTTTAGTATATATATTTATTTGCTACACCTGGCCTAATTTAAATAGTCCGTATTGTAAGAAACGAAACAATTTGGTGTTTGCAGAAGTTCTAATTTTAGATGTTTTAGTTTATTAACGTTTAAAATTTCTTCTTTCTACCTCAGTTTACTGCATATCTTTCGAGAACTTTTAAATAGTTTCATGCATTGTATTAAAAATGATAAATAGTAAAACAATAGCTATAAAAATCTTTCTACATCAAGCGCATACTCATGCGCAAAATTGCTGCAACCAGCCCGCAGCAATGAATACAAATATATTCATAACTCTATTCGTGAAGTAAAACTTCTCATTTTATTAAATCTTAGAATAGTAAACATGTGTAAATGGTAAACTTGATGTATTAAATTAGTATTATCTTAATCAATTTCGTTTTATTTACTTAATTTAACCACTACATAAAACCTCTACAGCAACCTTTATGACAACTTTATGGAGAAAAAAAACATTTTGAAACTATCATAAGCTTAATATTTACATTCCAATAAGTGATCTGCAAAAACGAATAAACTTAATTCATAAGTACATTTAAAAAATAAGATAATTATGAATGATAAACCCTCAAATAATTTAGTAAGTCAAAATCCGAAGAAAGACAATTCCGAAGAAGTTCTCGTGAAAGAAGTCGCCGTAGCCACGAACAATACTTCTGCACTGGATGGCAGCCAAATCTCACCGCGGTCGACGTATGATTCGTTCTATTGGTCGTTAAGTTACACTAAGATGTTTGTGTATCGTTTTGCAAAAGATTTGTTTATAACTCTACTGGGTTATGTCTATTCTGGTCAGCTATTACCTAATCACATTGTTGATTTAATGAATGTGCAAAATAATCTTCGTAGGGAGAATGAACCGCATACCGTCACTTGCAGCAGGTATAACTTGGTCAAACGCGCTTGTACTAAACCTACAGCTGGACGCTCAACACAAACTATTTCGTTAGTTCCAGAAAGCAACAAAACAGCACCTTACAGCTATCCATGAGCAAGTACTTCAACGCCATTAAGACCTATATTCTTTGCAGTGAAGATGACTTCGCCTTACAATGCACACCGACAAGAGATAATTCTGTTGATAAAAAGCCGATGTTTATCATCGTGGAATCTACATGTCTCAGTAATCCTAGTTATAGAGAAACCCTAATTGATACGAAACCCAAGACTAGGGATACGATCATGAAAAAATATTTCCGCAACCCCTATCAATCAATATATCCTCCACAAGTAAGGATAACAAATATATTTCAGCATCAAAACTAAAAGAATTTGAGTCGAAGGAAGATCTAAAAATGAATAACATTTTACAGACTAACATCGATATGGAGGTAGACGATATTAACAATGAGTCAATAGTAATTTCTTACCTTAGCGACGAGGACCTGGCTTTGGATTTTGAAGGTACAGTTTTGTCAACCCAGAAAAAAACTTCTTTATTAAAAAGTGTACCTACAATGGAGACAAGGAATCTACAAAAGATTACGAAAAAATGAAACAGATTAGACTTTTGCAAATAAATTGGTTTAAACCAGTGTTAATTTTAAACAATTTTTACACAGCTTGTAATATATAAATTACATTAAAGTATATCCTTAAGTTTCTTTTTGGTTTTTACTTGATGACTCCTTTACTTGATAAGTTTTAAAAGATTCATTAAACATTTTATCTTTTATTAAACTTTTGCATGAAAATTTTAACATAATTTTCTATATTACTCTTAAATTTGGCACAGAATTGTCGGAGACTTCATTAGATGCCCGTATACCATCGTTTCCTGGATCACCGAGGTCACTACACTTCGGTTCTGAAATTTCTTTAGCAACTGTTGGTGCAACAGACCCTAAACTCATAAAGGCTGTAAATTTTCTACATCAAGACACCGACTTTTTGATGGCTGCTGAAATTGGCGACGTGAGATTGCTCGAAATACTAATAAGGTTCTTAAATAAAATTATTTAAATATATACTACTTACTGCTTTATAAAAGGTATATAATTTATATACCGGTGGAAGTCATTGGGGGAGGCCTATGTCCAGCTACGATTGGCTGATAATGATGATGATAACTTATAAAGTAAGACATTACTCACAATTAAGAGAGAACTAAATAAATATAATAAATAAGCAATTGGTCGATAGATAAAAGTAAAGCGATTTTTTAGAAACAATAAATAGTTACATATGGTACATATATTTTATTTAAAATTGTAGGTAAATCTTATTATTGAAAACTTAACTAGTTGAGGAGTATAATGTTTATATCAGTGGCGTGCCTAGGGTGTCAAACTAAGGCAAGCCCAAATGTTTATTTAGTAGCAGCATATTTTTTTTGGTACGTAGGACTAATAAATACCTACCGGTTAGTACTCACATTCACGTTTATAGCGTTATTTTATAAATAAACAATCGTTAAGTTCGTTATTCGGAACTATGTAAGGCAAGTCGGGCTTTCGGGCTTCTATGGAAGTACCGCCACTGGTTTATATCCTTCATAGTAAAAGTAATTATTAAATTGTCCTTAGTTCGAATTGTGCGCGGAATCGATTAAATTGATTTATTTATTCAGATTAGCGAAATAACTGTAGATCAAACTATGCGACGACTCAATAAATAAAATTAAATAAAGTTATATGAAGTAGTATTTGTAGAAAAAAAGATAATTATAAATATCGCCGTAGTGGTACCTACCTCACTCAATACGAGGGCTGGTTTATTTTCTTAACCTACTTTCACAAACTTATCTCATTTGAGTATATTCCTTAATCAAATTCTGGGAAAGAAGGTACCTTATCTAGGAGCTATCACTGTTGTCACATGTTATTCATATTATGAAATATTTTTAGCAAAGAAGTTAACAAACACCAGATAGATCATTTAGGAAGAAATGCTTTGCATTTGGCAGTGAGTTCTAATAATGAAAATGCCGTATTAGTGCTATTGAAAGCTGGGATCAATCCAAATATAAAAGACAATCTTGGAATGACTCCTCTATCTCTCTGCTTAATGAGAAGGTATTTATTCTATTTTTTGTTTCATACTTTTATATTGAACTTTAATTTACTATCTTTAAACATATGGAAGTCATAGGAACAGATACATTACTGATTGGAATTTGCTACATAAATCTGCATAAGTAACCCTCTATATCATCGATTCCTAACCTGTGGTCCGCGGACCCCTGGGGGTCCGCGAGTATATGTATGGGGGTCCGTGATGTCATCTCTGGATCATATATAAATGCTAATGTCTCGTAATCGCTACGCTTACTTAACAATTTTTTTATTAAAGGGGTCCGTGAAAACTGTCCCTAAATTCCTAGGGGTCCGTGGCTGAAAAAGGTTAGGAAACGCTGCTCTATATGGCTAAATAAGTGATTAAGGTTATTAATTGCAACAAAAACTTATTTATTTAATCTCAATTTTTTTGTAAAACATAAGAAATAGTAATCATTTAACAGTCTGAACTCTGAACGTCCCGTAGTTTAACCCTTCATACACACTTCACCAAATATAAATTTATATGCTGCCCCAATAGCAGTCACATTTCATTACGTTATTCTATAAATTAAATCATTCATGAAATTTAGATTTAAAAAACCTTAAATGTAAAATTTGAAAAATTCCAGTGAAGACTTTCTCTACCTCTGCTTTCTTGTCTCCCTTTCTCCAGTGAACGCCAATATTAGGTACAGTGAATAATTAACTGTACAAAAATGCATAATAGTAACGTGTCGTAATTTGACGTTTCACCTCCTCTGCAAAGATTAAATTTATTAAAAATTACGTGAAACAAACTAACACAGAAAATATTTGTTATTACAGACCGTCTCTTTACGTTGTAAAAATGCTCTTTGACTATGGCGCAAAAATATTACCACGCTCTTGTCCGATGGACACAGGTCTTTTCCTACGTAAGTAGATCATAGATCACTGGTAATAACGTCATTACACAAAGCACGTTTCCATTTTTACGAAATTTAGGTGACGAAAAAAAGCAACTATGATTCAGAGTCATCATTACGTGCGACCATGACTTCATTAGAAACTCGCAGAGTACTGTGCATTTAGATATTCAATATATGTAGATATCTAAAATAACTACAAAGAAAGAGAGAAAATAATACTAATAACAAAATATTTTTTTAGAGTTTGTGATGATGTGCACGCCAACAGAAGAAGAAGAAAGAATTTTGCGCTTCCTTGTGGAACAAGGTGCTCTAATTACGGATGCCGAAGCGCCTGGAGGAAGACAGGCGTTGCATTTCGCGGCTATGAGCAATAACTGCGAACTTATAAATATACTTATGGACCTGGGAGCGGATTTACTAGTTACTAACCATAGGAATGAAACGGCGAAGGAGGTGGCACTTACATTTAAATGTAAGGAGGCACTAGCTCTATTGGAACAACTTGAAGAAAAATATGTTAATCGAAGTAACAACATAGCACCTAATGGTTCCACCATTTAAACTGTTTTTTTTTGTGAAATATCTAAATATTAAAGATAAAGAATTTGCAATTTCTATCATTTTAACACGCATAAAATAAACCGCTTACTCTTGGCCTGTATAACTCTGAACCTAGAGCGGCAATCTATAGCGAACATTACTTTTTCATTACAAGATAAAATAGCAACCAAGTAGCAATATTGATTTAAACTGATGTGGGGGACTACAATATTTTTAATTCTGATTTCGGCATATTACAATAAAATTTAATTTTGTAAAATACAATGTTAAAGTTGCTTCGCACTTGATAATAAAACTAACATTGTTAAAACCAACTCAAAGAGCAGCGACAAAATCACTGTTTCAATTTTGATACTAAATATCATGTAGTACGTATATATTATTTTTTATAATTCAAATAGTTACTAAACCAACTATGAATTAAAACAAAGTTACGATATCTCGAACAATTTAAGCTCGGCACAGCCCTATTGCGGTGTGACATTTGTTCTACAGTTTCAAAGATGGCGGCCTTGTCGCAGTTGCTTTTCTCTGCCAAACAATACTGAGAAAATTGAGATAACCAACTATTTTTACCAATTTATTAAGAATATTAGATATATTCTAACAAATAAGATTATTTTAATTTGTCTAGTCATATTGATAATGTGATAATAAGTGTACCGATGGCTTCCAATGTGCAAGACTTGCCTGTGCAGCAGACTTTTGTGGAGGAGATTGATTACAGTGAAATACAGGAATTATCGGTAAATATTTGCGTATAAGCATATTTATAATCTATCTTATGTGAAAAGAACTTGTGTAAAAATCCAATTAAAATGACAGGTGGTGGGCAAAGGTGCGTTCGGTGTGGTTTGGAAGGGCTTGTGGCGAAACACATTCGTAGCAGTAAAACACATCAATTCTGAGGCTGAGAAACGAGAGTTCACTATAGAAGTTAGGCAGCTATCACGCGTATGTCATCCAAATATCGTGAGACTGTATGGCGCGTGCACTAAAGGCGCCCACGTATGTCTGGTAATGGAATATGCGGAGGGCGGATCGCTATACAATGTTCTTCACAATCGCCCTAAACCCAAATACACAGCAGCACATGCCATGAGTTGGGCCCGACAGTGTGCAGAGGTAAATTCAAATTGCATACAATATTTTTTTCATTTATGATTGCAGTCAGTCCTTGGTAAACAAAATGTTTTGTGGTGTTCTAAAAAGCCAATGACCTATGTCAGTGATGATTCAGATAACACTCACATATTTTTGTGAATCTTTGTATAGATTACAGTTATATGTATGGGAAACCCTCATTGCAAATTGTATTTCCAATTCTGTTCAAGATTTATTGATAAGTAATTTGGACTAAACCCAATGACTTAATCATTGACTTTGAAATACACATCTTTATGACCAATAAACTAGTTACAATCTGTGTACTAAGATGTTTCAAACACATGTTTTTAAATTATCTTTCAATAATAATGTCATCACCATAGACTTGTTAACAAACATGGATGTTTATCATTACTTTTCAGGGTGTAGCATATCTTCATGCAATGAAACCTAAACCCCTAATACACAGAGACTTGAAGCCGCCAAATCTACTGTTAGTTGGAGGTGGACAGAGATTGAAAATATGTGATTTTGGTACAGCTGCAGATAAAGCTACATACATGACTAATAACAAAGGAAGTGCCGCATGGATGGCTCCTGAGGTTTGAAATTTATTCTATTATTTTTAAATAAGTACCATTACTTATCTTTGGATCCTTTGGAGCCTTTTATTAAGACTCTCCCAAAAACATTGTCTGTATTCAAACTTATACTGGATAGTATTATTTTACAATTATCAAAGTTGTATTTGAATTTTTCACCTTCTTTGTCAGAATATGCAAGTCTCACTTTTTGTGTAGATTTATATGTAAATGAAATCATATTATTTTATATGAATACTAGGATTGTTGTGATCTTTATGGGAAACATATGTTTGTATGTGATTTAGTATCCCTAAAAAGCCAATTATCTTGGAAAAACAGTGCATTGGTTAGTAGTAATGGCTAACAATAGATGTTAAAGGAAACTTAAGTTAAGTCCCAAACCTATTTAAGTGCTGTATAAAGTAAATATTATTTACAAAACTTGTTATTTATTGGTAGTGTTGTACTACCTAAACCTACCAAGAGTTCTGTCCTATGTAGAATCATTATTTATATAATGAACTTGTGGAATTTTGGTCAGTCTTAAAAATAATAAATCCTGGCCAATATTCCCCTGTTTTACATCAACATTTTTATTTGTATTAATCATTAATAAAATTGATAAGGAGCCAATGAACATAATAATTCCACTTCTCTTACAATTAACAGAGGTTACATTTTAATCAAATACACTTACCTGTAGTGCAGTTCAATATGTCACTTTATGTTCTATTATTTTAGTATAAGAAGTTTCTTCAAATATCCACACCAGTTGTATTTACAGGCCAAATTAAACATTAATCAAGTAGGTTATCATTAAAAATATATATTTGCCCATCCATTTGAACCAAATAAATTGTGGAATGAATAATGTGACAATTCATTGAATTTTGTTATCATTGTTATTTATTGCATCATGCTATTTTATGTGGAAAGTGTATTTTTAGAAATAAACTTTTTATTTAATTTCTGAACATTTATTGTAGATTACTTTTATGGTCTTTGCATAGCTTTCACATTGATATATTACATCCGGAATGGTATCCTTCTTAATTGATGTTAGTTGGCTTAGAAATCTGTCACTATTTCAAAAATAAATCTTCATATGTATATTAATATTTATAATGGAAGCCCAATTAGAACATATTATACTTATTATTTGTCCTAGGTTATATAAATTTACAAGAAATTAACCTAATGTTTTCCTTTCTTATTGAGTTATCAACATGAAGACACATAAATTCTTATTAATTTCTTAGCCTGCCTTTAGCATTTAGACACATATGGGCTGATAATGGTATTGTTTGGTTATCTTTGGCCTACTCCAGTCGGCATTACTTTGTTCACAACTATTCTGTCCATTTCTTGAATATTACTTAATAAAAATTGACCCGTCAAATCAAATATCTTAAATTTTTATAGGCCTTTCAAAATTTTTCCAGGTATTTGAAGGTTCAACTTATACAGAAAAATGTGATGTATTCTCATGGGGTATTATATTATGGGAGGTGCTTTCTAGAAGGAAACCTTTTGAGGAGGCCGGATCTGCTTACAGAATAATGTGGGCTGTACATACAGGTGATCTGTTGTATTTTTGTTTTACACTAGCAAAGTTTCTGTTATTTTTTATGATCATCTTCTAAAAAAAAAAGTTTATATAGTTTTCTACAATTATCTAAAATTTGTGGACTATGGCTTAAAACCCTTTCAATAGTAGAGGAGACCTGTGCTCAGCAGTGCATGTATATGGGTTGATGAAGAAGATCTAAAATTTACATATGTATTTATTTGGAAAAGTGGCATATGGGTCAATCAACTTTTAACTGTCCTGTCAGTACTATGTAAATTTGTCCCTCAGTAGGTTAGTACAATGAAACATTAATTTTTCCAAAAAAATTATATATGGCAATCCATTACAATGAAACATAATTATTAATTACAATATCTACTATGATGCTAGTAAATAGATTTTGTTTGCTTTAAAACCTTAACGACCTTTTTGCATGTTTATTTTAGTCCCTATTATATTTTATTATTCTGACTTCCACCGGACAACGGTAAAAAAGTTCCAAAATCCAAACATTTATGGCGTGACTACTGCTTGGAACTCAAGTCGATTTATTTCGTGATAACATTCATCCAGCCCCGATTTTGATTTCATCTTTTCCGCGGCGCCAGTCGACCGAGTGTATTTTGAAAAAGAGCGTGGCTTTATTGTGTGTCCACTGGACAACCAGCACAAAAACTTTTGTATTTTATATATTGTAGTAAATTAAAGTGGAATATATTCAATTTAATGTATATTTTTTACTGTGCGTAAGACCTAATTCAAAATATTATTATTTATTACCAGGGAGCGGAAAGACTAATTAATATCACCACCAGTCCCTTGGACATCCAAGATCGTTGTCTGAATTATTCAATATTTTCTCTTCTAATACTGATAATTATTTTCAAATAGTTGTTTTTTTATTACATAAAAGAAGAAATACATGCTATTTTCATCATAGAGTCCCCTTTGGACACCCGAGTATTTCCTATGAACAAACGTCTATGTCCACTGGACAACCACTTTTTTCTTATCTCCTAAAGACACCTTATCGTCATTTTTACTTTAAAAGAACGGTAAGGTTTTTCAAATATGATTCTAATATTTAAAAGTAAATTAACAATTTGACTGAATTTTTAAATGTCCAAGGGACTATCTTAACTACAGTCATGTGAATTTTTGAGTAAAATTTACCATAAATTGTTCTGCTCTATTTGAATTCCTTAAATATAAATAATTATCAACAACAAATACGTATAAAATATACAAATATAAGAAAAAAAAATTGATGTATAAAATCTATCATTGATGGTACATTTAAAAGTTGATTGACCCATATATTTGATTAGTTTTATCATATTGATTTTTTTAGAGATGAAACTTCTATGATAACTTCTTCAAAAATGTTATCAAATTTAGATAAAAGAAAAATTTAATCCAATTTCATGATAGCATCAATAAATACGAAAATAAACATTTTAAAAGACTATCATCAATGTGGTTCTCTTTCATAATCAACCTTTTCCCAATTTCAGGTCAAAGACCTAATCTTATTGAAGGGTGCCCAGAGCCAATTGAACAATTGATGACACAATGTTGGCACAAAATACCGGCGCAGAGACCCAGCATGGCCAAGGTATGCATTCATGTACATACAATTAGTGAATCTTCATATAAATTGCTTTTATATTCTAATTTATCTATTCTACAATTTTAATGTAAATGTTTGCTTTAGCGAGGAAATAATAAGTTCCTAATTATAAATAAAACAATAACAGACAAAAATATAGTATATTT
The DNA here is from genome assembly GCA_030295005.1 of Cephonodes hylas. Lineage (NCBI taxonomy): Eukaryota > Metazoa > Arthropoda > Insecta > Lepidoptera > Sphingidae > Cephonodes > Cephonodes hylas. The sequence goes on along the minus strand of AP025376.1, from coordinate 8,199,068 downwards.
TGTATTATTTGTTGCAGGTAGTAGAAATAATGGGAGCCCTTTGTGAGTTTTTCCCGGGGGCCGACACACCCATCAACTACGACGACTGCGAGGACGACGACACCTCGTGTTCGGAGGACCAGTACCTGTACGGCACGCGGGACAGCTACGAAACAGACACGGAGCACGACATACTGTCCCAAGTACACTTCCCAACACAGTACGCCGACGAAACCGCCTCAAACCCGGTCCTGAGAAACACTGACGAAACGTCGCTGTCGCCCAGACCGCGTAGCTACGTCGAGACTCAAGTGAGTAAGCTGCAGAACAAAATGGCCGCCGAGGCACACCCTAAAACCGCGGCATTGCCCAAGGACGAACCGGACGTACACAACAGGATCGGGCCCGTTAGGATTCCGCACCACTTTCAGAAGCCGGAGACGCATTCGGAGGCGGGGCGGCCGCCCGTCGTCATCGGCAGGATGTCGAGCTCGCCCGCGCCCGGGAACATCACCATGTCGCCCGGCAACATCACGGCCGTGCCCAGCTACGTGACGCCCGCGCCCGGCAACACTGCGGCCGGCTCGCCCGCCACGCCGCACGACTCGCTGCGCGTCAACAACAGCCCCGTGGTGTTCAGCGAGAGCTCGTCGCCGCGCAGACTGTCGCCCATCCCCAACTACAACATCGGCAACATGAACCCGCGGCACGTGGACATGGACTACTGGTCCCGGGAGAGCGACAAGCTGTCGCCGGCGCGCAGCCCGTCGCTCAGCCACACCAACTCGCTGCGCAAGGAGGACTACAACCAGAACTACTGCGACCGACTCAGCGCCGCCAACAGTCCCATGAGCCCCGTCAACGAATACAACGGCAACTTGCCACAGAGACAGATCGATCCCGGATGCCAAACACCGTTACAGATAGAAGTCGATCCTGTAAGTCAGATGACAGATTGTACATAGTATGTAGAACATTTTCATGACATTGCAGTGTGCGGCGAGTGACGACATCGACATTATTTATATTATATATTTATTTTATACGTATATAATTATATATTTGTACTGTTTACTTGTGTCTTGTGATTAATGCCGTGAAATTCAAGACTTGTTCGTCGTTTTTCAGAACGCATGGGATTTGATCGACGTGCCGATAAATTTCGACGATTACGTGGAAGTGAAGAACATGGCTGGATTTGACAAATACTTTCCCGTGGGTGAGTCTTTGCATGCATACAATTGAAACGCTTTTACATAAAGAAGCAAATAATCGCGTGTACATAATAGCCTCTGTAGAGGCACAAATGCTTTTTACAAAGCTTTTTTAACAAGTGACATATACCGAATGTTCTGGAACTCGTCTCGTTTTGATCTTATAAAGGTGTATTCGATTTGTGCAAAAATAGTCATGGAGCGAGTGGTGATTCAGTTCCACTTGTATCTCGATGTATAAATAGGTACGCGGTAACGCTAACGTAAGACGCTCTTTATCGCGGCCGCGTTACGAATATCCACTATTGTATTCGAAGAGTACGTTCTGTTTCGAAAATAATCGATGTTTACAATTTCTTCTATCGCGTTAAATAAGGCTCGTTCAGGAAACATCAGCTGGTATAAACCTCACTATGATCTTTTGAGACTAACATAGACTTAGGTATTATCAATAAGAAATAGTCTAGGGTCATTTATATTAAACCTTTTTATAAAACCTTCTTTACCAGCTCATCATCTTAAATTATCATAAAAACTTATTTTTTCATTCGATGGCAATTTTTTACCTATAATAAAGTTATTATTGTGTAAAAAAATATACAATGATAATAATTTACGCCTCTGCCACAGCTGCTTCCGATTTAGTATTTTATTTTTTAAATTAATGCTTACCTAATAACGTTCATCCTTGAAATAGATTTTGTAGAGGGAAGTTATTCTAGAAAACATTTCCAACCACTTAACGTCATTATATATATAGCTTCAAAGACTTTACGCCAATTTTATTTTATATTTTTTCCTACAAATACAACACAAAGACTTTGCACGTCAAAACGCGGATAAAAGATGGCGTGCTTTCAAAGAAACGTATCCACTTTAGCTATACTGTGATTGAGGATAATTGGAGTGTTTTCGTTTTATTTGTATTAATATCGAACAAAAGCATCAATTTAATTTCTGTTATAAATTTTGTAATGTTAACCCTTTGCACTCCGTTGTCGCCGTATTTGCGACATTAAAAAACTAACAGTAAATCCGCTGTCGCCGTAGCGGCGACATGGTTGTTTTGCTGCCTCGGCGCCCTTAACAGGTAACAGGTAAGCAAAATATTATGTGCTTATCTTATAGTGTTTAGGATACGTTAGTAAAAAGTGATCTATTTTTGATGCCTATTCTATTGTTGATGGTAGTCTCTATGCATTACTAGGTTGGAGTGCAAAGGGTTAAAAAATCGTGGAAATTACTTTATCTTACGGAACTACAAAGTACATATAAATGACTTTAAATAGGGAATCATAAAAATGAAATTGGGTGTTTAGCATTATTAAAATACGTTGCTTAGAATAACTTAAAATTTCGTCGCAAACAAAAAACTACTATTTTTTTTCTATGCGGCATCAAAACCAGCATCTGAGCAGTCTTTGTTACAATAATTCATATTAGAACCAGGTATTGATTTTATCAATTTTATTATAAGCTAATAAACTAAGTCAGGTATTTTTTAATGAGGCTTCTCAATATTTTTTTTTTGCCTTTAGCCGGTAACATAATTTTCATAAATATCACTACCAAAACAAGTACTTTCAGTAAAAAATACACTAGCCCATATAAATCGAGTCTACAAATAAAACTATATAGCTTCTTGTTCATAAGGGCCAGTTTGCCCCCTCGTTAATTTGTTGAAATAAGTCTCAACATCTTATAAATATTATGAATCACAGTATCCATAGGTGACGAAAATTTAATGTCAATTTTTTTTTTATATTTTGTATAGACTTAACTCTGTGCTAGTTTTGTTTAGTACCAGGTGTAAATGTTACACAATAGTGCTTATTTCTACCACCCCATGAGATAACTAAATTGAATACTAAATACTTATAAATCCCTATAAAATTATGGCATAATTATATCTTATGGATCAAATATAGCAGTAATGTATGTAAATATGCAAAATCAGTGAGTGCCATATCATTTGATAGCCATAGCTTATTAGAATATCGGATCGCGATCGTACTCGAGAGCGACATGGTGCCGTCTAAACTGGTCGCAATGTATCATCCCGGGCGCGTGAGTAACGCAGTACAAATAGCCAAGTCCTGGCGCAGGACATGCGCGCCCCGTGACTCAACGCCATATTTATTTATATTTGGCGGTTAAACGAGCCGCCATCTTGTTTATTTACGGTGACAATGAAATTGTTTTTGGTGTTAGTCATTTTGTAGGTTGTGGCGTAAAGATTTATTAGCATTTATCCAAGTATATGAATATTTGACAGTTCAGTTTCAAAATCGAATAAATAATAAAATTTAATATACATTTTTAAAATGCAAACATGTAATAATGTTTAGAATATTGCGTTTAAATCACATTTAGTATCCAATGAATAGGCTCCAAAGTTCAGTGTAAAAATAAGACTACAATCAGTCATAAGAAAATTACAATACGGTGCTATTCGCGTCACGGTACACTCAAGTGAATTTGTAAACAATAGAGCATATTTTGATGAAACAATATAAAGAATTGTTTTAGTTCCGAGAAGCGAACATCTCGGCGCCGTCGGCATTTGACAGCCAGTACTGCGCACTCAAATATCAAGCGCTTAGTCATACGAACCAACGTTATACAACCAGGTTTAAAAATAATATGATTATTTATGCAATTGCCATGGTTTTTTTTTATTAAAAGAGATTACTAAGTCACTTCGCCTACAGCCAGCTGGTATATTCAAATTTATATGAGCACTTCATACAAAAATAAGTTTTTAGAAAATTTTTCGTGGAAAACATAACAAATTGTACTGTATAAAATGAGTGTCTATATTAATTTGGCTTTCTAATATTAACCAACCACGTAGAACGTTATGCGTAAAAATTAAATTTGAAAGGGGTCAACTACTGTTACATTTACCCTACTACGGAATGGTTGTTACGCATTTATTTCGCCACGCGTAGTACGTACTCATAAAAATAGGTGTAGTAAATATGTTGAATGTAAACAACAAACTCGACCACACAAGAACAACACACTTTCTTGAAGAAATGACTCAAACTTGGAATAATAATTCACGGTTTGTCACACTGTCCACATTCGTGCCTTATTCTGTCGGTCACTTTTATCTCCTAGCTTAAGTGTTCAGACTTATCTGCAAGCGCAGACAATACAGATTCTTATCAATGATTCATCTCAAAAGAAATTAAGGTGCATATTTCAAATTTCATTCTTTACATGGACATAGCGACGAAAAATGTATCCCATTATGAATCATTGGTTTCAAACGGTAGTACATTTATCCAAAAAATATTTACATCGTGCATAATGTTTCATTGAATTTCCACAGGATTTTGCAATTTCACAGAATTCATCCATAATGATTTTTTACGTAACGCCACTCCATCGTATAAATCATGTCGGTTAAATTTATTATTGAAACGTATACTCCTTGCGAATGGGATTTTATAGAATTTTATGAATCATCTAACGCCAGCTGCAAAATTTATTACGCTAAGGTAACCGCCTACTGGATAGGGATGAGGAAAACTAACAAACAAAACTTCATCACGAGATACCTCTTATCCACGATTTATATAATCGCACGGTAAATATAATTTAATCATTTAACGGTTTTGTAAATTAGTAAAATAATTTGCAACTGCACGATCTGGTCTGTTCGCCTCAAAGAATTCAGCACAAAATAAGCACGATTAAATTTTTTTCTGATTATATGAGGTTTATATGTATAAGGAGTATGTTTGTACATTTTTAAGAGGCATAATCAACCTATCAACTCTAGTGCATCTTTCATTAAGGCTAAAATATTTCGTAACACTAGACACTGCACACTCGCATGAAAAAACTTATCGCACTGATAAAATTCTAATAGAGTTCCGTTTTTTTGCTAATATCTCAGACAAAATAAAAAAAACTTATTTCTTACAACATTACTTGCAATCTTTTCTGTCCGCAATTATGTATTTCTGAAAAGAAGTGTTACTATTGACTTATTTTTTCTGCTAAGTATATTTTGTGGTGCTTGAATCATTTTCAAATAACATTTTGTCAGTTTTTCCCGTGATTGATGTTAAGGCATGATAAGTGCATGTAAAGCTTGGCATTCTGCCCTACTATTATAGTATAAGGGCTGATAATATTTCTAGTCTATCAAGTATCAACGGCAGTTGGTAAGCATTTTTAGTACACGGGACTGTAAAATAATCACTTCCAATTATAGAAATATTATGATCATAGCATAAACACGCCGTATGCGATTTTTGTTTGAATAACTATAGTATAATTTCAATACCAAGTAACATAAATTTTATTTTTTTCACGTAACGGAAATGTCTTCGTGTTTTCTTGACAGGTACGAGATAGCGGTTGAGGAAATTATTTGAAAAAATGTTTCTCGGAAACTTATTTTTAAAAATGTATTCTTCATGATGAAATTGTATTACTATTATCATCATCATCATCATCATCAACCCATATACGCCCACTGCTGAGCTCGGATCTCCTCTACCATTGAGAGGGTTTAGGCCGTAGTCCACCACGCTGGCCTAGGACGGGTTTGCGGACTACACACCTAAGAAATTCCTAAGAACTTTTAGGTGTGCAGGTTTCATCACGATGTTTTCCTTCACCGTTAAAGCAAGTGATAATTCAATGTGAATACACACATAACTTCGAAAAGTCAGAGGTGTGTGCCTGGGGTTCGAACCCGCGACCGCCGAGATTCTCGACCGCGCGCTCAAACCTCGAGGCCATCACTGCCACTAAAACTCTACTGCCACTAAATTGTATTACTATTATAACTATTTTCTTTTGTTGTATTAGGATGAAGAGATGATAGACTTATTTTTAATCACTTTCGTTAATTTAAATTGGGTTATATGATGCTGGATTTATATACATCAGCAGTATTTCGCTATGTGATAATATTTTCAGTACTGAAATTGTTTTTTAAAAGAAGTAATCGAGTTGGTTAGTTCTGGAGAGCGATTGGATAGACTCATACATCTCTAGTCATTTTTTAGAAGACTCTATACTGACATTAAATGTCAGATATTATAATTGTTTCTCTGTTATATCACATTGGTATCATATCGTCCTCGATGATAACCTAATAATTCGCTTAATGTTAGAAGATTAATTTTGCATTTTCAAAGCCCTACAATCAGCCACCTGCCCTACTCTAATAATCCGAATCTAATTTATATTATCGGTATGATGAACAAAATTAAACTATAGCTGAAAGTATTTAATTAGTATGTGCCCACCGTCTAACTTACTCTCTACAATCGTCAACAATCGGTGGAATAAAAGATTTCTCTTGTAATTGATAAATGTATCAATATGTACTTTATAAACCAGAGGAAGTTCTTTGGTAACTAAAATCTCTCCGTAATTACCATATTTTAAAGGCAGGAGCTGTTTCGACTAATATTGTGGTTTCGGATATTAATTTAAAGCATATTTTAGGCTAACGTCGTAGTATAAAAATGTGGTGTCCGCCGTCGCCTTTTGTTGTCATTTTATCAGCTTTTGGAGAATCGGAATTTGTATTGTCTCGCATCGCTATTTATCAAGGCTTTCTATGTCTTTATGAGCTTGCGCTCTGATTTGCTAAAACAAAGAGGTGTTACCATAGCTCCTATTTTAATAAGTATTGATGATGCGCGTGTAACTAACCTACATATAAGAGATTACGGTGTATAGCGGTGGCCAGATGCGGCCCAGGACCGTCCCGGGGTGAGTCACGCTTCTCGGAAGGGGCCGCGACTATTTTAGACTGTGTCCGCTTACCTTCTAGGAAACGCTCATGTGGGACCAACGACCGATCGCCAACACGGAGTATTGTTAGATCTGTAACGGGGTTGCTTGTTTCCTAACAACCACACGTTTTTCACACAATAAATCAACTATTTCCTCATGTGTAAATGCATATCCTAATGTAAAAAGACGATTACACAGTCGCCAGTTAAACAATGATAGCATTGTTTATATTATGGTTTCATAATCGTAAAAAGTTTGACATAAAAAGAGACTATCATAAAACCATGTAATTAATCTATTTTTAGACGAACCTTACCTATTTGAAAAATCTTAGGAAAACAAGTCGGAAAAGCGATTTTTTTCACACAATACAAATCGAGATAAACTGCGCGGCAACAATGTGAAGTGTCCATAGACAAGCATAGATTAAATAAAAATAAACCAGTTATAAATACAATGTTTTCGCTCCAGTCTGGAAATAATAATTAAAAACACATGTGCGGTGTCGTAACGCGTGTTGCTGTGTTTACCCGACGCTTCCGGGCCGCTGACTACGTGTCGACGGCTTCAGAACTAGACTGAGCGAAATGTCACCCTGTCGAAAACGTTGACGTGTATTGATGTTGCTAATAGAGATATTAGTGACAAATAAATCATCGCCTCGTATGCCACTTACATCCCAATATTAGCGCGACTGTTTCAGATTATTTTACTTTAAAAGTTTAGAATAGGATATTATGATTTATAAACGCATTAGTTGTTATAAGTTGAATACAGTGTCATTTTAACAAGAAGTTTTATGTCACAGACAGCATTCTATATAGTTAGACAACGTCATACGAATGATAGAATAGTTAATACATTTTTTTGTGAACAAATTTTAAAAAATAATTGTGATGTAATCAGATTGGTCTGCAGAATAATGTCAAAATGCAGGTTCAATGTCAAATGTCTCGCAGATAACTGATGCGTAGTAACAATTATGTTGTCGCGTTTCAGCCTGTGTATGTTCACTTGGATATGAGATAGCACGTTGCAATGCTAAGATACAAACATCAAGCCAGCAAGAATGGTATCACGGCAAAGTAAATAAGTGGTAATATTTTCATGGGTGCCGCCTCGGCGGGCATCCCGCTCGTTATGCGTTGCTTAAATAAACAAAATGTGTTGATTTTTATACAGTAGCGGCTGGCCTTTTGAACGCCCGGTCAAAAGCAACTTCATCGATTCCCGCTAGCGGCTATTGAAATATAAATGGGATACACGTGATAGTAAACTGAATAGCTCATTAATGAGTAACAAACTAAGAATTACTTTTTGTATCCACTGCGGCGATGCGCAACACTCGTAAATTATATCAACGTTTGATGTGATACTTGTAGTTTTACGAGCTATGAAAGCGTTCATCTGTTATTGTTAAATTGACCCGAGGCGCGTTTGACGGATCGATCGGTCGCCCGATATAAAAATTCATTCACCTCTCATAATCCTTAAATGCTAAATCGAGCAAACGCATTAGTCCGGTGTCAACAAAAAGAAGCGCGTCGCGGGTGCGCATGAATCAGCGCGATACAATTAATCTAATTTAAGGTTATCGGGGAGGCATGGGACGGGTTGGCCGACGACGCACAGTCTCGCGCTCCCGCCGCGCGCCGGCGCATCGGCCGCACGCACCGCCCGCGCCGCCACCTGCACCGCTGCACCGCACGCGCGCACGACCACACCGCCTAATGTTATTGTGACTCAGTGGAATTATGCCGCAAACAGACTGTTCCGTCCAGCTTTCGATTACGGTGCAACCTGATTTTGACAAATTACAAGTGATCGTTGACGTTTACATGAGTGAGTAAAACGTTCAGTTTATGAGTGTGTAGAACAATTGCGAAATTACTGACAAAATGTCACGAACGGCGTCTCAGTAAAAATTGAGAAACAATATTGCACAAGTCAAGCAATTCTTAACAATTTTATTTTATGTAATTGTGTCATTAACATAGAAATTATTTTTATAAAAATCTTCAGAAAAAAATAAGACTAAAACACGGTGATCAAAGGTAAAAAAATACTAAGTCGTACTGACTTATTTCACAATAAAATGCAATACATCATATCATCAATTTCATCATCTACTTATTATTGCAAACAGAATTATTTAAAATCACATAACCATCTGCATTTATCCATTGTTCTCTAAAACCGAAGAATCTCCATACACATAGACATTGAACTTCCCGCACGACAAATAGAATAGGGATGAATGCGAGTCACTCTCACCGAAACGTATACCACAATCACGCGGTAAATTTAATACTAACGATCACTGACAGTGAAATAATCGGCTGTCAAGTCGTAATGCCAAAAGCTCTCTGCTAGTAGCGTCGAGTGACGCTTTCGGCACAGCGATGAATCACGGCTAATTATTTTATGATACGAGAGCGACCCGCAGGGCTCGGCCGCGCCACACACAACGTAAACATTCGTACTAACACCACCTCTAGTTTTATCTACATAGGGCCTTAGTGAGTCTAAGTTATCTCTTTACTATAAAACTATTTCTATCAACCTTCTAGACAAAAAAGTACATAAAAACATTGCATTGATTTCATTTTGATGGGGAAAATTGCTTTCTTACTTTTTGAAGGCTGAATTTCCCCATAGTAAATATCACCTTGTTTGTACATTGTATACATTAAATAATAGAAGTATGAAAGATCCCCCTAAAGCCAGTTCGATGTTGTAACACGTTAATTAAAAATAACAAATTATTGATCTCCTAATGTTGCGTTTCGCTTTCCAAAATCTGATGGGATTTTAACAGAACCCATTTAACCAATGGAAACTTGTCTTTGTGACATATTTCTTAAACGTTTGATTTTGATTGCAATAAGCCTAACTTTTCTTAACTGTAGAGAAAGCCATTGCCTCTAGTGCGTAAGTAGTTTTAGTTTAATAGTATTGTTTTCAATATATCTTCGTAACTTGAAGTGAATACAAATAATTTGTAAAACCTCAAAATGATTCTTAATAAGCTTCATTAAATATTTTAAATATGCATCACCTTGTCCTTGCATGGCACATAGTATTACAATGGTAAAATGCATGCCGTTTATTTACTAAATAATATAACACAGTAAGTTTAAAAACACCGTCTGGTAGATTTGATGCCATGGCCTAAGTTTCGGTCTTTTACGAAACAAGTAACAGTGTACATTATTTTTCATAATAACACAAACATTTTATGTTTACTACAAGTAAGCCTCTACCGGTGATTTACTTCCACAAGCTTAACCATGTGATGTTAAATAAAGCGAGAATAGTGTTTACTAATAGCAATGATTATGAGCATGATTAGTAAGAGGGTTCCTTGTGTGGTCGCTATAAACGTTGTAAAAACATCGTAAATAAGGCAGTGGTGAGACATTTTGCAGACGGCGCCTATAGTGATTCAGTCTGGAGCACGATTGCCTTTATATCAGCGGTGTGGTGCGCGTCGGCGGCCGGGACGTTGGCATCGGCAACGCGACATGACTAACCTCAGCCCGCTCTAGATACAATCAAAATATGTGACAAGTTTATTTCTATTCGTAACAACACATTCTGCCCCGCTCGATATATCCCGCCTCAAAGTTGAACATCTGCTGATTTTTTCGACGACATAAGTAGGTCGGGGCTCGCGCCTGCGTCACGCGGTGCCCCGGCCGCCACCGCTCACATCGCTCTTACGTTTACGCAAAATCGTTACGCCGTTCCTCTATGACTCTGCATTTTGTACACAATCCAACGCGCACAATCTACCGCTCCTGCTTCGCCCGATCCGAGTTTGGGCTTCTAATATCTTCTATTTATCGCATATAAATATTATCTGCTTCCTGTATGGGCTTCGTGGAAAATGGACATGCTCTGACATTTAAGTGTAGTTAATCCTAAAGCTAATTGACTGATGACTGAGGTAATTGTTTTCTTAGAAACTTGTTGCGACCTATAAAGTTGTAAATAACTGTTAAATTAATTTAAATATCAATTATTGGTAGCATACTCAACCCACTTGCTAGAGTTAAACATAAATCATCTTAAATGACTAAGGCAATATAATTTTAAACGGTTATCGCGGTAGATCATGGTAATCTGTATAAATATAACAATAGTGAATAGATACGAAACTACATGGATTGACCGCACGATGTTGTGGCGTAGGGGCTGTTCGGCTCGCTCCGGGCGGCTCTCGGGAGCGCCTGTCGAAAATACCAGCGTGACTCACTGCTCGCGATTTCACAACGCTACCTTTGCCAATAGCTTCTGTATTGCTTCCTATTGCCGCTATATGTTCCTCCACTACTTGTTTCGAGCCCTCGTCCGTTCATACATTAGTTTTCGTTGCAACATTAATATTATCTTCTTCATCCTTAACAGATGGTTAACTTTAGGTGTTATGAAAGCATTTTTTTAAGAAAACGTATAACATTTTAATTACAAGTAAGTACATTATTGTCGCCTGATTACGCAATTGAATGTAAAAACATCAATTCAACTGACCATAAACGCTATAGTCAACTTACAATAATAAGTTCCAGTTTCAAAGAAATCACACAATCATTAAAAAAGCGTAGCGTGAAAAACCATCTCATCAGGCCAGTATGAATTGATATGGGGTGATGAGAGATGGAAGTCTCTCGTCACTTGATGCATTAAACTAGCACCTTGCTTACCATCAAGTGCGGCATCATCACTTTATCTTGCCCAGTCTATAAAAAAACCTTCATTCATAAACTTTTTTATATTAAATTTAGACAGTCATGGTTATTATTAGAATAGCGGCGTATTGCGGCGTTACAATGTAAGATTCGTAGTTTTCAACTTTCCGTTATACATTTCGTATTTGCCGGGAATGATCGAATCTTTAGCAAAAAATATTTTGGTTCAGTTTCATTTATAGTGTCGTCAGCCGAAAGAGGTCAATAGTTGGACATGGCCTCCTCTAAGCATAAAAGAGGAGTATAAAGTAAATCTTTTAGATTCTCTCGAAATATGAAGGATCCTGGGGTGCTACCCCCAACAAAGATTTCATTTTTACCATCGGCATTAATTAATCCGACCGAAAAACTATGACGTTCTGAGTATGTTTCGGCACGGCAACGACTGCCATTTAATCGAAATTGTTGTAGGGGTAGAGCTCCTGTCTTTCATTCCTATCTTCTAAGTGGATTATTGAAAGGAATATCATCTATCATAATCAGATGCAGTGTTATCATTTTGTTAGTCTACATTTTCACACATTCTTAGGGAATTTCGGGGTTTGTGAGATCATGTCTCATGTATTAGGTCAGCCTGATGGTGGTGTTAAATAGTGTAATTGCGTGAAGAACCGTGAAATGAACTGTCATTTTTTAGTTAAGTGCTACAAAGTAATAAATATTATACGAAGTTTTATTAGGTGCGAGTATTGCGGACAAGATACAGCATTTAAATTGCGTCTAATTCGTCTCTGACAATTTCCACGCGTGCCTGTAGTGTACCGACACAACGTCCACTATGTAACTGTTGGTCGGTGTTACTTCTTATGTAGTCAACCTATTAATCACTCTCAGTTGTTATACAATCTCTTTGAAGTTTCACCTTCGATTTTTAACAGTCTTAAATCTTAGAGAGTTTAAGGAGATCTGTAATTAACTCGCATCTGTTAAAGCATTAACAGTTGTTACTTGTTCCACGGTGTCGAAAATAATCTTGTGCGTCTTGTTATGGACATCCCTAGTACAGACAAATTTGCTTACACTAATAAATAAATTTGTATAAAAAGAGGTGTTTAGCATGTATAAAGAGCAGACCAAACTTGACGTTCTAATTGTAAACATTGTTCTTGAGAATATATTAATTGGTGTTCAAGTGTAGTAGTTTTTTTTAAAAAGGACCCACGGTGAGCCATCCTAACAATTGGTGTCAGAAGTGGGATGTCCTGCAAGACTGGGACATATCATAAGAATCCTGAAGATTTCTAAGAATTGGCCCGTGGTGTAAGGTCCTTCGCCGTGTCGACGATAAGTCTTGCTCGCTCCAAAAGCTCAAGCCCGCGCACGTGGTACTCCGGTTGTTGGTGACCCCTCGCTGTTGCCGCCGCCGTCGCAGTGGACAACCCCTCGCTGTTGCCGCTCTCCTGGTTGCTGCCCCTACGTGGCCGCTGCCGACTACACGCCGTGCCGTTGCTGTTTGGGTCGACGTTAAGCCTCCACCCCACGAGTGGTAGCACGCGCCCCAGTTCCGGACAACATCAAGATCGACGGTCAGTCTCCGCTTCTCTGGTGGGAGCCTGCGTCACTTCTCAAGATTAGGACGTCGAGTCTGCCGCTCATCCTGCCTACGCCGTTCCTGCTCCGGGAACGCGCTCCGAAGATCCACGCACTTGATCAAATAGGACGCCGCCGTTTGACGTCTTCAAGTAAGCTGCGAATTTCGGGTTCTACAGGATGTTCGCGAGTGCTACGTTTATTTTATTATTAATACATCAATGCCTAGCCGACAGCGCGGTCACTCCAATCACGCATAGTCCTGGTATATACTTTGACCCGACTTCGACGGCTTATTTTTATAATGACTATTGGAACGTGATTACGCATATAGAAATAGTCTCTTTTGAACCATATTTAAAGAAAATTGAAAAAGCGTTATTCAATATGAACCGATTATGTAGTAATGCAGAAAACATGGTTATCACTTTAGATTGCAAAGATTCACTAAATCCGTTAGAAATATTATTATCATCCAACTTCGTTAAGTATGATTCCATTTCACATTTGATTGATAATAACCCACCAAATCGATTTAAAAGATCTTTAGAATTTGGCGGTGAAATTTTGAAATTCTTTTTCGGCACCTTAGATGCTGAGGATGCCCGTAAATATGACTCTGCTATTATTGCTTGCCAAGAAAATGAAAAAGAAATGTTCACATTAATGAAGAATAATATCCATGTTGTCCAATCCACAATTAAACATTTTAATTCCTCAATTCAAAAGTTAAATGAAAACGAAAACAAATTAAATCAGCAAATGGAAAAACTAAATATGATACTAACTGAAAATTCAAAAATTAATAACAACTTAGTTAATTTAGCAAAAATAAATACTATAATGAATTTATTAGAAAGTTCCTTGTTATCAGTTTCAAATATTTTGGATACAATTTTAAACTCTATCCTTTTCGCAAAAATTAACATACTTCACCCTTACGTTTTAAGCCCTACTACATTATTTAAAGAATTATCAGCAAACAGCCACATGATTAAAAGAAATGTTGATTTCCCTTTACCATTAACTTTAGACAACATGCACTCTATTATAGATTTATCTGAACTTACTTCTTATTTCTATAACAAGAAAATTATATTTGTTCTAAGGATACCTTTAATAGCATTAACTAAATACAATGTATATAAAAACATTCCATTGCCGACTCCTTATGATGTCAATAATTATAATTCTTTTGTGTTAATTCGTCCTTCCAAAATGTATCTAGCGATAAGTGACGATAGGCTTAGTTACGCACTTTTAGATGACTTAAGTAATTGTAAAACTGAAAAGTTTTCATATCAAATTTGTCCTTTGCCAGCTATTTTATCGTCAATTAACAACCCTACTTGTGAAACAAAACTTTTAACAGAAGTTACTTTGTCATTACCAGATGTTTGCGATTCCAAAGTTTTATACGGTAACATAAATATATGGCATAAATTAAACGGAAATAAATGGATATATGTATTAAGTAGTGCCAATAAACTAACTATTAAATGCAAAGATGATGTAAAAGACTATAGTATATGTGGTACTGGTTTACTAAACCTGGAAAATGATTGTTACGCCTATTATCAAACTTTACAATTTAGTCCATCATCCACAATTTCTTTAAATTCACCTAATCCATTATCTGTGAATTTTGATATTACTAACGACGATTGTTGCAAATATGAATTAATTAATAGCTCATTACATAAATTAACTCCCATATCATTGAATAATGTAAACCTAGATTCTTTAAATTTAGCTTCACATAAATTAGATAACTTAGAACAACAATTAAATTATATTGAAAATCAATCCCATGTAATGAAGTATACTACCTATTTCTCAACATTTACTTACATTTTAATAGTTTTAATATTTTTATTTGTTTTATACAAACTTTATAAATGTTTCAAAAAAAGGAGTAATACTATGTGTTGTATAAATATTTACAACCAGTGTAACAATAAGAAGAAAGTAAAACATAGTTCCAAAGTATCAAATTCTATTGAAATGATAGATATATCTTCTTCAGATCATGATAAAAATTCGGATGATCTGAATAAATCGAACAGAAATTTGTATAACTTTTAATGTTTAAAAAAAAAAAAGGAAAAATTAATAATAATATATATATTTATGTTTTTCTTATATTATGTCATTGTAAGGTGTAAGCAAAATTGGTCTTTCTATTTTATTTTACTATATAATATATTTCATTTAACTTCGCTTATCCTTAAAGGATAATGCTTCGTTTTAAAGGGGGAGCTGTTATGGACATCCCTAGTACAGACAAATTTGCTTACACTAATAAATAAATTTGTATAAAAAGAGGTGTTTAGCATGTATAAAGAGCAGACCAAACTTGACGTTCTAATTGTAAACATTGTTCTTGAGAATATATTAATTGGTGTTCAAGTGTAGTAGTTTTTTTAAAAAGGACCCACGGTGAGCCATCCTAACAGTCTCAATTGTGCGACCCGTCAGCGTGTTGTATCCCGCGTCGGCTAATTCTTTGATGTGATCTGGATACAATCACCTATATAGCACATCAACGGTGACTGACCCAGTTCTAGTTTCTCCGTAGAAGTTGGCACAAACATGTAAACTGCCCTCTTTACTATACGCGCTAAATATCCTAAAAGCGTCGTGCTGAAGCGCTATGTTCAATATCTTCTGGCGCAACGCAAGAATTAATCTCCACGAGCTTATGTGTTCACATCTTATTTTAGACATAGTAAGTTCTTATAATTTACTTAGCGCAGCTGCGAAAAAAATAAAGATGATAAATGTACCCGTCTACTTTTAGCTACGTGTGACTCACTAAAATCGTCTGCTCACCGTTACAAATTCACTTATATTGTCCTTTATGTACATTAAAATTATACACAAGGACACTTATATTTGTTCTACGGATATATCCGAATCGAACGAAAGCGTCTCCGGTGAATCAGATTTTTTTTCGACGTCGTAAGTGCGACGTAATTCGTTGACGCCCGCCCAACGCTTGTCTCAAAAGTTTAATATTCAACGGATTTTTCTAGACAGCATACAAAAGCAACATATACGCATGTTATAAATTTTAGTCACATCTCTAGAAACTGCAGTGTCAGCAATACGTTATCCGTCTTTCTCGATAGTCGTAATTTTAATAATTTTATGTAACATATCAACGTCGGAAAGTGTTAGCGGACTTTGTAGACAGACATTTGCCTGGTCGTCTGTCGTCTCATAAATCGCCTTGCTAATAGAATAAGTGTGTTGCGGTGGACGGTTTCCGCGAGGTGTCGCCGTGACTGACGTAATCGGGCCGATCTGCCGCTCATTGCGACGCTAAATCGAAAACACATTAATACCGCCGATCAAAGAAAGCTTTAGCCGTCTCTCAATGTGGATTTATTATCTAGTACAATCGATGCATACATTTTTATTTCTTATAAATGTTGTAAATGGTTCAATTACTGTTATAGGTCACTTTGATAAGGGGAATGACATAATATGAAAGTAAGCATTGTCTGGCGTATTTCATGATTATTTTTAATTAACTAGAGGTAGTATTCCCCTTAATGATGTAAATACCAAAAGTTAGATATTAAATAATACTACCGATTTCATTCATCATCACCATATGTCTCACTGCTAGGCATGGACCTCCTCTACAACTGAGAGGCTTTAGATCTTGTCCACCACGCTCGCCTGGTCTGGGTTGGCGGGCTACACACCAAATAGAGAATCGTTAATATAGGAATACTTATTGTTATCAAGGCGCATTATTTCTATTAATAAAATTAATACACTCAACAGTCCCTCTGACCCTGTATTAGAAACTAAGAGACTTTTCTACTCCGGACACGAATCAAATTTTTATAAATCACGCAAAAATTAGTCTTGGCTGGGGTCAAATCTCTTTTTTCACAAGGTAAATTCATCATTCAGAAACCCATTTTACTTTGAAAATAGAACTTTTTTGCGCCACCGTAAGAAACGCACTGAAGTTGCATTTCTCAATATTATTTGTCTACGCCAAATAAGAAGTTAGCTTGTCATGAACCGGAATAATTGTTGTTTGTATTTGCCTCCTCAAGTTCATTGAAATGAAGCCATATCACGTAATTTTTATTTTAGATTTATTGTAAATTGGTACCTTGGAAGGTATTCAGTATAGAACAGCATAGAAACATATATATTTTTCTCAAACTATTAATATAAAATTCAAAGTCCTTTTCCACATCTATTTCTCAAGAGCTCGCCAAAAGTTACGGTTTAATTGACTGTACATATTTTATTACGTCGGTTTCCGGCAGTCTTCTCCCATTACTAATATGTATAAGCTGGGAACACAGCGCGAGATTCTGGTTCACGTTTTATGGTACATCTAAGTTCGCAGTCGTAAACTGGCCGTGAGTCACGCCTGAAACAGCCCGGAGCGCGTCCGTCAACGGCGGCCCGAGTCTCGGCCTCCGCCCCGCGCCCGTTAATTATCACTTCCCTACGCAATTAACCTCTTACGCGGTAATTCTGCTGATGGACAAACACATTGTTTTATTAGTACGCGCTTGTTTTGTTCCGGTCGATGAGGTATGCTTCATTTGAAGTGTTTTCATCCGACTGAGGTTCGTACTTTAACAGCTTTTACTAGTTTTTCAATAATGCTTGCTATAGGGCGGAGCTGGTTTAATTCAATGATACTGTGTGTTACTTAGTCCTTAAAAAAATCTGAAGCGAAAATTCTTGATTAGTGTAATTTAGATGAATGAATGTACATGATTAATGGAAACGGGCGTTTTGTTCGGTAACTGTCGGCGGATCTGGCGTTTATCTCGACGCGCTGGCGAGCCGGTTGATAAATAAAAGTACACAGCAGCTTGATGTTTCGTAGTAACAGTGACGTAGCTCTCACTCCTCGGAATATTCCTGAGGTGCGGAGTGAGATAATCACATATATCCTCACGGGGAACGCGTTGAGTGATCGTTGATTTGTGGCGAGCACTCCCGCTGATGTATTCACAGCAGCGCAACTTACAGATGTACTAAACTCGTCATTTCTAAATAGTCCACTTTTCACTTCCGCCGTGTGAAATTTATGCACGCGATTATTCCGAGCTCTCTGTGGGACTGCGCAAGTTAAACTCCGCTTGTAATGAGCTATTAAAACGGCGAAGTTGGCACGTTGCGCCGGCGACATTATTCTCTAAGGGCACGTGCGGCCCACTCGATGACATCCTTGTAGTATTCTCTAATAATAGTACATCATATTTTATTTCCCACTTCCGCACATCTGAAAACATTCTATATTCTCTTATCTAGCAGCCCTTTTATTTATCTCTCTCAAGGCATGTTTATTACAAAATGTTTAATGTGTTTTAATTAAGTTTTATTGTGCCAATGAACAATTAAATTGATGAATGATGACATAATACTATGACTTATCCACAGCTTAACTGTAAGACAACTGACAAGTCATATTTCTAAGTAGATTACTCAAAGTTATCACCTACCTCATCATCAGCCCATATACGTATCACGAGTGGGTGATGTCTCAGTAAGTCAATAGTGTAGGATTGTGGATTGAACATACCTGAGAACTCTCTGTAAACTTTTCAAAATGCAGCACAATGGTAATGCATGATTATTTCTTAACTAATTTATTTTACTCATGATTTATTGTTTCTAATAATACGTTTGTGTTTACTGATTACATTTCTAAACAAAATCATGTACTTTATTTTACTTGTTTAAGATGAACTATAATCGAGTTAATAGCTGACAATACATCGCCCCGGAGTACGGAATTGTATACGCTTATACAAAAATGTTCATAAAACCATTGCATGATATTAAGTTTTTATAATGAACTATACGATAACGTAGAAACTAACAGAAGGCAGCAAGAAGGGGACGCTATATAAACGAAGTGTTTTTATTTATGTTATTGTTTGCGTTTTGTTTACGCGCGTGTTACGTGCGACACACATACAAGGATTGCTGATGACCACAATGGCCCGGTTACCCAAAATCGCTGATGCTTCGTCGTTCCACATACGGATCAAGGCCGCGTAAACGCCGACTCCGCGACCTCAATTATTAGTTATAAGTTTACTATATATATATTGTTATTATTGTAGAAAGATATAATTCTTGTATCTAACATCGATCAAGAAACTAGTATCTAGTTAATAAATTAGTATTATAAGATTTTTGGTTTTTTTTAAGTCCTTCGGCTGTGACTAACGTAATTGGCGCAGTCGGTAGGATTCTAGAGTCAGTGCGTGGCGGTCATAGGTATCAAAAATCGTTGCCTAGCTTGACTCCGCATAGTCGCTGGCGGGCTCTTAAGCCATCGTCTGGAATCCGAAACCTACGAGGGCACGGCCGGGGACGTACTCAAACATCAGTACAAAGAAAAACCAACTTATGTAAGTACTCTGAAATTTTATCCTAAGTGTTGCCTCCTGTCTCCAAAATTTTCCATCCAAGGAATAAAGGGGAGGAATCTGTCTCTTCAAGACAGATTCATAGGAACTTCGCTTTAGATAATAGTAGGAATTTAGATAGTAATAGAAATTTAGGAAGTGATAATAATTTAGATAAAATGACATTTGACCCGGACAATATCTATAAGGCCCTACGGCCGGTCCCTGAGTTTGATGGGAACCCAAATGTCCTAACTAGGTTTATACAAATCTGTGACCAAATAGTGGCACAATACATGAAAAACGAACCGTCATATCAATTAAGTAATCTGTGTCTCATAAACGGAATTTTAAATAAAATCACGGGTCCTGCCGCCAGAACAATAAATTCTAACGGCATTCCTACAAACTGGCTAGGTATTAAAAACGCCTTGATAAATAATTTCGCAGACCAAAGGGATGAAACCGCCCTTTATAACGATCTTTCTCTCGCAACTCAAGGCAATGATACACCTCAAGAATTCTACGACAAATGCCAGACCTTATTTAGTACAATTATGACATATGTGTCCTTACACGAATCAGTTACAACCACGATAGAGGCTAAACGCGATCTTTACCGTAACTTGGCTAAGCAAGCCTTCGTAAGAGGGTTAAAAGAACCCCTCGGGTCACGTATTCGATGTATGAGACCCGAGACAATTGAAAAGGCTCTGGAATTTGTCCAAGAAGAGATTAATATAATGTACCTACAGCAGCGAAATGATTCCGTACCTGAGCGACGTAACACTCCAGCACATCCGAGCACACCACATAAGGTACCATCCTTAGGTTTTAATATGAACATGCCTAAAATGTTTAGTGTACCTACCCCTAGTCCAGCGTGGCCGAAACCATCACCCGTATTTGCGCACCCTTATACATCGCAACAGGCACCCCAATGGCGTCCGAACGCCCAGATTTCTCATCCGCAGCAACGCATGCTTACATATCCCACGCGTACTCAGCAAATGTTCCGGGCGCCGCCGCCAAATTATAATCCGAATAACAGTTTTAGATTACCTCCTAAAAATGTACCAGTATATAATGCCGGGCCGAAACCCATGAGTGGTGTAAGCCATTACGTACCGAAGGTATTACCACCAACCTTAACGGGACGCGATTGGAGAGTTCACGGTAATCCTCCGCCATCAAACTATTTTAAAAGTAGGGAGATGAATTTTAACGAAATTGCAGATTACAACGATTATAACGATAGTTATTACGGCGAGTGTTATTATGAGCCATTTACATATCCTCCTTATTCGGAATATTACTGCGACATGAATCCGGAATATGAATACGCTATCGATCAGTCTCAATACGATCATACAAACGCGAATAATGTTACCGACGCGGAAGCGCAAAGCCCGGTTGATAATAAGCAGGATTTTTCCGAGGGCCGTTCCACGAAAGAACCAAGATAGAATTAAATCTACATTCCAAAAGGGAATTACGCTACGTACAAATAGCGGATCCCCCACTTAAGTTATTAGTTGATACCGGCGCGAATCAATCCTTTTTGAGCCCTGAAGCATGTGACAAATTTTTCCCCACTATTCCACGTGATTTTGATCCTTTCGAAGTTACTAATTCGCGAGGTACTAGCATACATGAACATTCAATTACCATCCCGCACTTTCAGGAATTTAATGAACAAAGATATGCGAAATTTTTCATATATAGATTCCATAATTATTTCGACGGACTTATAGGTTTGGACTTGTTAGAAAATTGTAACATAGATTTAAAGAATAATTTGTTAATTACGGAACATGCTTCAATACATCTCAAGTGCTATAAGTGTCGAAAATGGAACCCGTACGAAACGATCCCAGCCGGCTCATCCAAACTAATAAACGTACCGATATATGACTCGGAAGGTGACGTACATGTGCCCCAGCAAATAGTTTCTAATTGCATTATCCATGAGTGCGTTACTAAGGTCTCGGACAGAGTAGGCACGATTGAAATCGAAAACCCCACCTGTGACGATATTACTATTAAATTTGAACAACAACCGCGCATACAGGTATTTAATATCGAATGCATAACGCCAGGGCCGGATTCGGAACGTGTTAAAAATGTTTTAAATCGTTTGCGAACTGATCACTTGAACGTAGAGGAGAAATGCAATTTGGAAGCTTTGTGCAGACGTTACGCAGACGTATTCTATCTCGATGGCGAACCCTTAACGTTTACGAATAAAATTAAGCATAGGATTAGGACAACGGACGAATTACCGGTATATAGTAAAAATTATAGGTATCCATTTATTCATCGTCAGGAAGTTAGGGAACAGATTACTAAGATGTTGGAACAAGGCATTATTCGGCCATCCGATTCCGCCTGGAGCTCACCTATATGGGTAGTCCCTAAGAAAGTTGACGCTTCAGGGAAGCAGAAGTGGAGAATAGTTGTTGATTTTAGGAAGTTAAACGACAAGACCATAGACGATAGGTATCCGATTCCTAACATCACGGATGTTCTGGATAAACTAGGTAGATGCCAATACTTCACGACCCTGGACTTAGCATCAGGATTTTATCAGGTCGAGATGGACCCCGATGATATCCAAAAAACAGCTTTTAATGTCGAACATGGGCATTTCGAATTCTTACGAATGCCAATGGGCCTAAAAAATTCACCATCCACATTCCAACGAGTGATGGACAATGTGCTTAGAGGGTTACAAAATGAAATCTGTCTAGTTTACCTCGATGATATTATCGTCTTTAGTACATCCCTGCAAGAGCACATAGTAAATCTAGAAAAAGTGTTCGACAGGCTACGTGACTCCAATTTCAAAATCCAAATGGATAAATCTGAATTTCTGAAGTTGGAGACACCATATCTAGGCCATATAATTAGTCGAGAGGGTATAAGACCTAACCCTGATAAAATAGCGGCTATTCAAAAATATCCACTGCCTAAGAGTAGCAAAGAAATTAAACAATTTTTAGGACTGTTAGGTTACTACAGAAAATTTATTCCGGATTTCGCACGTATAACTAAACCGATGACTAAATGCCTCAAAAAGACCAATAAGATAACGTTTGACCCCGAGTATATCGATAGTTTTGAAAAATGTAAGAATTTATTAACAAACGATCCGATATTACAATACCCGGATTTTTCGAAAGAGTTTAATTTAACAACGGATGCCTCTAATGTAGCGATAGGTGCCATCCTTTCACAAGGACCGATAGGTTCAGATAAGCCCATATGTTATGCGTCCAGAGCTTTAAACGATAGTGAACAAAAATATAGCACAATAGAAAAAGAATTGCTTGCCATAGTTTGGGCAACCAAATATTTTAGACCATATTTATTCGGTCGTAAATTCAAAATTCTAACGGATCATAAACCCCTTCAATGGATTATGAATCTAAAAGAGCCGAATTCCCGGTTAACTCGCTGGCGGCTCAAGTTAAGCGAATACGACTATACTATAGTCTATAAAAAAGGCAAATGTAACACAAATGCCGATGCTTTATCACGAGTCCAAATTAATAATGAGGAAACAGACTCGATGCTCGTAAACCCCTCCGAGAGACCACCTAGTCGCGCTGATTCGTCAACTGAGACAGCTCACACTAGTAATGAAAACCCGATTCTTGAAGTTCCCATTACCGATGAGCCGTTGAATAAGTTCCATAGACAGATTTGTTTTACAATAGTAGGTGATATTAAACGACGAACAACAGCCACAAAACCATTCGACACACACACCCGTACTCACATTCAAGTATCAGAATCCAATTTAGAGCAAGACGTAGTAAATGCCATAAAGGAATACGTTAATCCGAAAGTAAAAACTGCCCTTAAAATAACACCCCCATTAGGGATGTATTCCATAATTCCGATCATACAAAATAATTTTAAAAGCTCTTCTATGAATTTAGTCTTAGCAAAGACTGAACTAGAAGACGTAAAAGAATATTTAAGACAGCAGGAAATAATTAAAAACTATCACGAGGGTAAGACTAATCATAGGGGAATAAACGAATGTTACTTATCACTTTCCCGGCGCTTTTATTGGCCGAAGATGAAAGAGGAGATAAGCAAATACATTAACGAATGCACAATTTGTGGACAGTCGAAGTATGATAGAAACCCTATCAGGCCACAATTTAACATCGTGCCCCCAGCCACCAAACCCTTTGAAATAGTACATATGGACTTATTTACCGCTCAAGCAGAAAAGTACCTAACGTTTGTCGATTCATTTTCTAAGTACGGGCAGGCTTATCATTTACGCGACGGAACTGCAATAAGTATTTTACAAGGATTATTAACATTTTGTACTCATCATGGGCTACCTTTAACTATAGTTACAGATAACGGTACAGAATTCACGAATCAATTATTTGCCGAATTTGTAAGATTACATAAAATTAACCACCATAAGACTTTGGCGAACTCACCTAATGATAACGGCATAATAGAAAGATTCCATTCCACTATAATAGAACATTTACGTATATTAAAGTTAAAGCAAAAAGATGAACCTGTCGTGAACCAAATGCCCTATGCGGTATTAGCGTATAACAGTTCAGTTCATAGTTTTACTAAGTGCAGGCCTCATGATATCATACGAGGTCATTTTGACCCCAGAGACCCCCTAGATATAGACCTGACAGCTCATCTTATGCAGCAGTATATTTTAAGCCACCGGGACCAGATGAAAGTAGTATATGATCTTATAAATAAATCCACCACGGTAGATCGCACTAACCTAATGAATAACCGTAATAAAAATAGGGAACCGGAAGAACAGTATCAACCCGACCAACAAGTATTTATAAGTAACCCGTTAGCGAGTAGGCAAAAATTAGCGCCACAATACACGCAAGACACTGTACTTGCAAACCTTCCGATTCACATATATACGTCTAAAAAGAAAGGACCCATTGCAAAGTCTAGACTTAAACGTACATGTAAGTCATCTCGATTGTTACAGGATTCGACTACTACTAATAGTCCAACTGAGTCTGGCGGCCGACATAAGACTTGAGAGTCTCGACGATGGACCGGGCCTCTTACCATTTAATCTCGGACCCACAAAACTTATTACTCATTATCATTCTTTCTTACAGTATATTGAATTATCCGATATAGAGGACAGAATTGATTCTGTTCAAAATCAACTTAATTATTTTAGAAATAAATTAGACAATCATACACTAGCCCTGTTTGAAATACAGATAAGTTATCTTAGCAATAAATTAATAAAATTGAAGTCGCAATTAAGAGGATTAGAACCTAACCGCGTCAAAAGAGGTCTAGTTGACGGACTAGGATCCTTAATAAAGAGTGTGACCGGTAACTTGGACCATTCCGATGCTGAACGGTACAATCATGCTATTAATGTCTTAGAAAATAATGAACATAAGTTGTTATCTGAGCTGGACGAACACATAAGTCTCAATAAAAATTGGATGACGCAATATTCAAGTTTAATCGCACATATCGTTGATAATCAGGAAAAAATTAACAACACGTTAGAAATTTTATTAAACAGAACCGTTTACGCAGATTACACATTGATTAAATTTGCCAAATTTGCACAGTTGCTAACTATTATAGGCGATAACGTGAAGGATTTATCTTTAGAGTTAATTAAGTTAGAGAATACCTTAGCATTTATAAGTGCATCGAGCACTCATCATAGTATGTTAGAAATAGAAAATTTAGTTAATATAATAGGTAAGCTAAAATCCTTATACAACAAGGATCAAATATTGGACGCGGAGTTAAGAGAATATTATAATATAATTAAACCAGGATTCTATTACATAGATAAAAGAATAGTCATTATTTTTAAATTTCCCATAGTCTCCCCAGATAATTTCGAGTTGTATAGGCTTTCCATTGTTCCTAATAAACACCACCAGACCTTTATCCCTTCATATCCTTTTATGGCAACTAATGGGATAAGTTTCATGTACATGGAGGCTGAATGCCCGAAGTTCGATCGTCGACATCTTTGTGAGGAGAGCATCAATCATCAGCCCCGAGGCCATGCCGACTGTATCCAGAGTCTCATCGGAAACCAGCCCCTACATAAATCATGCCAGCCGACGGAAATCGTTCTCACCAGAGAAGCTATGGAGCAGCTAGATGATCAACACTACACAATCGTCATCCCTAAACCAACAAAGGCTGAACTGAAATGTAGACGCCAGGACTACGTAACGCTAAGCGGAAGCTACCTCGTCACGATTCCTCTGAAATGTTCGCTGCGCACCGACGAATTCACCCTTATTAACATCAATGGACAAATTAAAGGACAGCCGCTGAAAATAGCAAACATACCGAATGGCTACCTTACAAGAGATGATACCAGCATCCCTCATCTTGAACTAGCATCAATCAACTTGAAAGGACTACATGATATTGAAGATAAGATTCAAGCCCAGCATCCAGTAAATTTGGACCATGCTATATATCATACCACAATACCTCTCTACACTGTGGTACTAGTTATAACCGCAATAAGTATTGGAGTTACTGCACGCCGTTATCTCAAAAAGTCTAAAGGATACAAGCCCTCACTATCTGAAAAGGACACCCCATCCAGCGAGGATCAAATATATGCAACCCCTGAAACAAGAAAAATTCAGACATCCACCCCAGCAACATTTTCGCTCAACGTTCTCAAATAGTTGCTGATCTGAGGGGGGAGGTGTTACGTGCGACACACATACAAGGATTGCTGATGACCACAATGGCCCGGTTACCCAAAATCGCTGATGCTTCGTCGTTCCACATACGGATCAAGGCCGCGTAAACGCCGACTCCGCGACCTCAATTATTAGTTATAAGTTTACTATATATATATATTGTTATTATTGTAGAAAGATATAATTCTTGTATCTAACATCGATCAAGAAACTAGTATCTAGTTAATAAATTAGTATTATAAGATTTTTGGTTTTTTTTAAGTCCTTCGGCTGTGACTAACGTAATTCGCGCTGATACTACGCTGCGTCTCTTGGATATGTTCGGCGATGATAGTGTGCGACTCGTTTTGGCGACTCTTACAACGGTTGTCGGAGCGATATGACAATGCTGTTAATATTGTTAAGAGCATGTCATAGCCGGGCGTTGTCGTGTATTTACGTATGGATTACGTGGGTTTTGCGCACTGCACCTTGGCCGATACCCCACGCGCTTGTCCTATGGTTTAGACAACAGATAAGCATCACGCATAAAATTATTATGCAGGTGTTAATCATTTTTATCGAAGTTCTCTCCTTGGCTCCCTGAATACGTTTTTGACACTAATCCGATGCGCTCGAGGTACGGGTATATACAGCGGGTATTACTTAAAGAGATGATACTCTTTTCGAGTGTATTTAAGTAATCGATCAGATATGCACATCTTGTGCAATCAACATCTGCGTTTCGGCGAGCGGCGAACGGAAGCAGACAGGAGGCGAGGTGATGCGGGTGAAGTGCAAGGGTTGCGAGCGCGGCGGGTGCGGCGCGCGGCGGGCCGGGTGCAAGAGGCAGCGCGGCGTGGGCGCGGGTCGTCGACCGGCTGCACAGCGCGCCCTGCCAGCGAAAACGGCAGAAAACCTCACGAAGGGCGGCAGCACACGGTGTCCGCATTTAGCTCGGACTGACGTCGATGAGTCACCGCACCGCGAATAGAGGCGGTTTGTTTGTTGCACCGCCCGCTCCCGGCTCTCCCGCCGATTATTTCGAGCGAGTGGCGGCGTGCACGCCAGTGCTCGGCGCACTGTCTCCGCGAGAGGACGCGCCCGCCGCGCCATGACCCCGCTGCCCGCGCCGCCCGCGCGCCTGCGCCGCCTCGACGCGTGCGACTCCGCCGGCATCGTCACCACCATCCGGGACACAGTCAGCTGTAGTTGGATATTTTACAGTGAGTGTCCGCGCCCGCCGCCCCACAGCCGCACGCGGAAGCCACCGTGCGTCAGCGGCCTCGCTGCCCTTCGGTTGTGCACGCGGCGCTTCCTGCTATCCGTTTGTGCGATCTATTGCGGGTTCTATACGTCATGTAGCGCCGAAACGTCCGTTACAAGCTAGTGTAATGTGTTGTAACAAACCATTTCTTCCTTGTTCACAGCTTCGTACCTTTCAAGTGATAAATATTTATCGTGTCAGCGAGCAAAACGTAAACAAATTCTTTACATGTACAAAACATGACTTTTCGATACCTCGAGTGAACTACGTAAGTTTCCATTGTTGAATAAATGTCATCTGCGCCAGTGCATAGCCTGTTGCTGGGCCATTTTTCTCATCGATAGCAAAAGCATGATGGTAAGGTCTCTGACAAAATGCTTGTCGTCGTTGCCTTGTTTCATTCGCTGCTGCCATCTATTCGCGGGTAAAAGAATTGTACGCCGAAAGCCGAAAACTAGGTGAAACGTCTGACATCAGCAAGTCGGGAGTAAATTTAACTCTTGACGTATTTAACCCTGCTGTGGGACTGCGACCAAATCCTCTAAACATTGGAATTGTTTTCGCATCAACGTCGCAAACAGCCGCACGCATCGTTTTTACGCACTCAGTATCGTTCAATGTGATTTTGCTTTTCGTATTTTATTTCCATGTCGATGGAGCTACCGTCCACACATAAAGTGGCACGGCAATGTTTCCTATATTTATTGTTGTTTGTATAGGCAGTGGCATAACCACCCACCGCCGCGAACGCTTATTACATTATGTATCTGAGCCATTCGCCCTGGGAGACTATTCACATGATTTGAGTTTAATAATAACAATCGCAAACGGTTATGTGTGTAATTTGCCAGATTTTATGACATTGTTATATTGTTTAAGTGGCATCACTCACGCAAGAAGTGTCATAAATCTTATACATGATAATCTGAACGCTGCTCAGTTGCATAAACACATCGTTAGACGTGCCAAATATGAAAATATTGATAGGCGTATAATGTAGCAATATGCGAACTATTGTTTCTCGTGGCGAATGCTTCATATTTTTGTTTAAACAAACGTAGATATCGTTTACATTGTATTCGTGCTTTCTGGCGCTGTTTTGCGTCAACGTGAAGGACTAACTCCGTAAGCATATTACGACTCGTATATTCGATTTGGAAAATTGAAATGTTTCGCTAATTTAGCGGTCATTACACTATTCAAAATATTATCTCTATAGGCAATAGGGCATCATTTCATACAGAGACGATCATAATCACCAATCGGTTGTAGTCCAATTAGTTATTAGTGAATTAAAAAAACAAAACTGATAATTTATCTGTATTATCCGAGGCAGAAAAATTAAAAGCATTTTGTCACTTTTTATGTGCTCTTTTTTATGGAAAGTATAATTCAGGGACGGAAACCGCGATATCGCAGTTTTTATTCTAAAAGGCCATGTAGAACTAACACCTTTAAATACGAAAGGCTAGCATTTTTAACGTCATTGAGTACGTATTCATAGTAACTGACCTGTTTTAGTTTTCGAGCACGGTTTTTTACTCCCAATTTTTACCATTATTGCGAACCATTAAAAAAGCAATGCTGAGTACTAAGAGCACGTTTTGGATCCGCAGGTAACAGCAGCGCGTCCACGGCGGGCTCTGGCGGCGCGCCGGCCGCCGACCCCGACCCCGCGCTCGACTCCATGCACATGATGCTGGACCCGCACCTGCGCCCCATCTCGCCGGACCTCTCCAAGGACGAGTCCAAGAGAATATTCGAGAAGCACAAGCAGCTCGCACAGGAGTACCTCAAGGTTGGTTCACTACTCTTAACTTAAAACTTTATTTATCATTTCCACATAAGCAGTACCTCGGAGATCAGTACATGTCCTTCAAATCAAAACCCTTTTTTGTAAACATTGAAAATACAGATAATATTTGGGTATTTATCTGATCTCGAACTGCTCACGACATATGCTCAAATCTGAGGTTTTTAAACATCTACTTTCTATTTCTCTACATCAGCCAAAGGTCGATTAAGAATGCTCATGGCATTATATTCGCCCTATCGTGTGTGTGAGTGTTAAATAAATATCTTCACAAAAGCTAGAAACGATGCATCATGTAAAATTACCGCTCTTCCGGTTAAAGTTCGTTAACTCCGTCGAAACTATATTTAGCTATTAAGAGTAACATCATAAAAAGCTTGGCGTTCTTTGTTTCTATGAGTTCAATGTTTCTCATGATTTTTCCGTTTGAAGTTACCAGTCATTTAGTAATTATATTGAGCATAAAAACACCATGTTTTTATTACGTTAATGGCGTAATGTACAAGTTTTTCAATAGTTCGCGTGATACTTCCAGGTGCAGACTGAGTTAGCGTACCAAAGCAACCACAAAACAGAACTCGAGGAGAAGATGGATGATGACGAGTTAAGGAAGAAGAGAGAGATCATACAGTTAGAGAATGAGAAGGTAATATATCAGCAGTGTTGAACATTTTTTGACGGTAGTTCACAAAACATTCAATTAATAAATACCATGTCTCATGTCCTGGGTTTCGAGATATCTTGTTCTCACGTATGTGTGGATAACTCCGTTTCATGCATAGTTCGAACCGATATCTTCAGTTTTATTTTGTAACTAAATAATTGCGCAATAGCAGCTGAAGCATTTTTCCCTATTTAAATATTGTAGTTTCAATTAAAAAGTATATATTTTTTTATAAAACTGGTTTTGTATGGTTATTTCCAGGAGTCGTTAATAAAGCTGTACTGCAGCCTGAAGAAGCAGCTGGAGCGCGTGGAGGCGGACGACTGGCTGGAGGAGATGCCGCACGAGTGACGGCCGTGACGTCACGCGGACACGCCACACGCGTGACGTCACGCGCACGCACACTACCATTGATCTCAATCCACCAAACCAGCCTCCATCTTGTGTCTTCTCACGGACGGATGCACGCGACCACTCCATGTGGCTTATCTAACGAATTTACAATACTATATTGTTCTTATGTTTACTAATACCACTGTACAACAGTTTTGTGTTTCGTCCACATTTGTTACGTGAAAACCACGTTTTAGTGCTTTTCGCGTGGTAGTACACGAGTGTTCTGTAGATTTGTCGTTTTTATTCGCATTACGGGACGCAAAATGCGTCACCTTGTATATTATTACGTAATGCATATATACCACTGTACGGTGTGTATGCGTTTGTTTTGATTGTATAAATGTAAGATATCTAGTTATATTAGGTTAAGTGTATAAATGTTAAGTTTAATAAATAACTTGAGACGAGCGTTCGGTTTTATTTCAAGGAACATGAGGGTAAAGAAACAAAACAAAATTCAGTCCAAATATTTTAATTTTTAATACAGTCGAAATATATATTTGTCTGTTGGAATGGTGTGTATTTGTCACATTAAAATAAACAAACGATCAATTTGGCACTTCTAATAATAAAATATTCAATCTGAGATTCTGTTCGTAAATAAATAAATGCCATCAATTAACACAATGCTGTCGTGCGCCATTCAATTGGACGAATCTTGTCATAACAACTTATTTACAATAATTACAATATGTCTCGTCTAAATGACTACATTCACTGAAGGAAGTCTCGGCAGGGCAAATAATGTTACAGACTTCCATTTACAGCGAGACTGCAAGGATTTCCACAATTCTCCATAATGCAATGAAGACAAGCTGTTTATTTAACGTTGGAACCTACAGTCCACAGATATACTCTCGATTCAGGTTTGTGATGTACTGTATACTTAACGAACACGCCAAACTTCCACATCAACCATAATATACATTTTAAATAGTGATATGATAATTTTGTCGATCAAAAATAAATAATAAATTAAATCACTAACCGAATTTTAAAAAAATCAAACCAAATGCGTAATACATAAATAATTCGGCATCGAGAGGGCTCAACTTGGCCCGACGAATATTAACAATTTTATACAAAATTTCAAAGAATTATACAACCAATAAAATGAACTACGCGTAGGTATCATAAGAGTTTTCGTTGTTGGGCCTCAAGTCGTACACTATTCGACACGCTATACATTCGATAAGGAATGAAATTCAAACTATAATTAATAATCTACTAAAATTCTATTATGAGAAAAATTATAATATAGGCAATTCCTTCGAACCCTTTCACGTCGTATTAGATATAAATACACTAGAATATTATTTTTGATTCTTATACATAACGCCATGTTAGAATACAAATAATTAAGGCAACAGTTACTATATTAATGAACGTTAGATTATTGTCAGACGGGCAGCATAGAACGTAGAACCTGCGCGTGTGACAATAGCACCGTTCGAAACAGTTCCCTTAGCTATAATAATCTCACGTACGAAAAATTGCGACGCCTCAGTGATATTGCATCAAACACGATTACCGAATAATGGCGGACGGTCATGAGTGGAAGAAAAAACGTCAATAATTTTGGAATGCTTAGGATATTACTGATATTTTATGCAGGATTGCATCTAGGACCTGTTAGTAAATTATCCTCAACCAGGTTGCTATGTTCTGCAGATATAGCGATATATCATATATTATACTTATTCGATTTTATTCCAGATACAAAATGGTATTTAGGGTTCTTGTTGGAAAATAGCACCTGTGAAAAGATTCCTTAGCGACATCTCGATTCTAAGTTTCTCAATCACTGCAGATTTTTCCGCTGGTAATGTCCATATGTTAATTACGAAAATATATTTATAGTTGACTATTTAACACAATAATAAAAACATAATACTTTACAAAACGATATGACGTAACAACATTCAATTATATAATCGATAAACAAAATTAAAATCAGCAAAAACTATTCTAAATCATACCATTGAATAGGTAGGAGCTGCCACTTTTTGAACGCAGATTTTGAAGCCCTCAATAGTCGATTATTATCTTCCCTCATAACCGCCAATCGCCAATACACATGGACAGTTCAGACAACATTTTACAACACAACATTAGATGACTACTATCGATATATAAACGCGACGACTACAATATATCAGAAATATATTCATCTATGGCAGTATTGAATAAATTCTAGAATTATGAAAAAATAGGGAACGTTATATTGAAACTTAACTCATGTTAATCTCTTTAAATTGTAACTAATTTGTGGCAAAATGTAAGATATGATTATTTGTCTAGCAACACTAGTCGATAATGGTTTGTGATAACGTACATGGGATATTAAAAATTACATATGTCTTAATGGCAAAGTTTAGCACCGCGAACATTTTTGTATAGCCATTCTTTTAAATAATCTTTTAGGGACAATAACAAATAAAATTGTTGTTATGCGTGACAGCTTTTATGTTGACTTAAATCAGGTAACTAACAGAATCTACAAACGTAATATTTTAAATAAAATATTACTAGCACCCAATATAGCAATTTTACGAAAATATTTTACTAATGAAAAAGTTTATCTCACAACACACATTTTGCGAAATTGTCATTTAACACCTTATGTAAATGCAACACCTTTTTATTATTGTTAGACTTCTACCTCTATTTAAAAAGCGTACATAAGAATGCTGGCAAAAAGAGACCTTTAATAAATGACTTGTGATTATTTAAAGCACGTTGAATGTTGAAACAATATTACGAATGAAACCAACATAAAAGCCTTCACAACAACCACTGCAATATAAATAAATTGGCTTTCAAAGATCTGACAACATTAACGTAAATATTACTATAATAGTTGGTCATGGAACATAAAAACTCTTGTACTCGGTGAATTTATATGCGCATTGCGCAGTCAACGTTCATTATGCTCTGTATATTATTTTGAGTACAATCTAAAATCTACAAACGTCACATAAATTCAACGAGCGGACAAGAGAAATCGATTCAACAAATATCTGCCTACATAAAATCGTTTAAGTAGTAAATAAAAATATTCGTATTGTAATATCCATATCAATAAACATCACTTTTTATCCATATGCCTATCAAACAAAATACAATAACGGTCATTCGACGCAATACTATGTTGAGCAAACTTTACAGGGAATACAACTTATTACAGCATATTTATGTATTGTCAACGATTCACAGGACATCATGTGTCGATAACGTTAAAATCTAATAGATATAAAACTTCAGATATAGGAATAAGGAATAAATCTGATATCTAACGAGAGGGGGAAGACTGTTATGGTCTATCGTTGTCAATCCTGAAATAGATAAAAACACGTTGATAAGTAAACGAATTATTTACCATCCCCTATTTTTAATAATTGATTGTGGTTGTTTCAAAGATTGTAGGAGTGATGTGTAAAATGGGTCGTAAGTCGTAACATCACTTCTACAATCTTTTTTAACCAAAGCGGAATGAAGTAATTGTGAAGGTATGAACAAAAAATCGATCGAAGTAATTTTGATTCTCTTGAACATTTATGTTTATTTTCTTTTTATATTAACGAATTTTAGATAAAGTATGATACCGGTAATAAGTTTTTTTCTACTTTTATAAATATTAAGTACGACAAGGTTGTATGTAGCCGTAGGATTTGACCCCGCAGCACTCATGACAACAGGCGGATACCCGCGCCCGACAGTCTTGGAGGTCGTCAACAAGTCTACGTGCTCGATAAGTAACCGAATCGAATTAAGAAATTCTGAGAACCGATTTTGTTTTGATAATATCAATAAACCATTTCTGTCGTATAAACGGAACAGATAAGACGATAAGGGTAACATGATTTGTGGTCCAACGAGAACGCTACGGTACTTGCACACTCATCCTACATATTAATACCTATTCCCAATCAAATATAACATTACTCATTGGGAAAGACCATCCAACTATTCCAGCACTCCCCTTTCCCATTCCGATTCTCTTTGAACGGTCGGTAAAGATCTTCTGATATTGAAGGCATTTATGGCTATTGGTAATCAAACTATCAGTTAGCCATTCGATTATTTACCAGACATGTACCATCAAAATTACAATAACATTTCCTTGGCCAATAATAAAGTGCTTACATATGCGTCCTACTGCTGGGCACGGGCCTCTTCCACTAAGGCCTTAATTATTGTTACAAGCACATCAATGTCCAGTCAGTGGTTTTTAAGCGTGAACAAATAACATACATACATATACACATTCTTACAAACTTTCGTGTTTTTAGTATAGTATTTTATATAGTAGGTTAGTAGTAAGCAAAAGAGCGTGATCGGAAACCACGGCAGTCCATTCTATCCAACCATCAGTATTAAATGTGGGTGGTTTGTATAGAAAACGTCAAAAAAAAAATTCATCGGGATTTTTTTTAACGCCAATGGAAATTGTGATCTCTGCACCTTTTACCTGCCTAGGTTTCCGATCATGGTCTGATTACAATGTGTAGAATAAAACAGAATTGGGAACAGGAAAAGTGAATGATAGGATAGTAGTGTGCGTGTACCGTCAGCTCCGTGGCGGAGTTGGCTAGACACTAGCTTGCGAAACGAGAGGCCGCGGGTTCCATCCCCGAACCGAGACAAATGTTTGTATGATTTACAAATATGTGTTTCGGGTCTGGGTGTTTTTGAGAACGAAAAGTCTCTCGTAGTGTCTGATACGCGCGACACAAGACTGGTATGTTAATGTTGGGTGAGGGCTATATGTGTGGCTGTTGGGTGTATTTAAAAAGACTCGTATGTTAATGTGTGGTGCGGACTGTGTGTATATACCTGCGTGGCGTGCACTAGCTGTGCTGGTCGCGCGCGTGCCTCCGCGCCTGCCACTTGAAGTCGACCTGCATGAGCCACTGCTGGCCGCGCGACCGGTTGCACGCGCGCAGCACCGGCTTCCACACGTCCGCGGACTCCGGCTTGTCCAGGCACATGCCCGTGTTCGTGTGCTTTATCGTGCGGCTCTGCAACAAGACATAGCGCATGCTTCATGTCGAAAATATATATATGCCACTTATGAATGAGTAGCAGAGGCTAAGTTAACTCAAGTTTGAATTTCACACCTATGTTCCAATCTTGTGCTATATAGGAAACTACGAGAAAACTATGATTAAAAAAAAAAACAATTTTGTTGAAATTTTATACAATGATTAATTAATTAAACACAAAAAAAAAACTTTATGACGAATAAAAGTTTTCAGACGAAATATTTAGAAATACTCTGCATGAAATTTTTGAGAATGATATCGTCTCCGCCTTAGTTTGAAGAAACATACAAAGTTGAAAAAGAAATAAAATTACTTTTCTAGAAAAGAATACGTTCAACATACCTTGGAGTCATAGGTCCACTCCTGGTTACCCCTCATACCGTGGCAGCGTATCAGTTTGATAGGGCCGCGCGGGTGCGCCGCGTCCAAACAGTTGTCGTCCGACATTATTTGCTTGCGTTTCGTGTAAGCAAACACCTGAACAATAAAACCCACCATTTTCACCAATACATTACAAATATATATGACGTACAAAAGAATAACAAAACTGTATACAGTAATTCTCATAAATATATTGACGAATATATTCAACAATGCTGTTCAATTATTGACATGATACGTTTAAAATGAATAGATGATTTCATAACTGCGCGATAAATGTTATTTATATGGTTTTGAGTAAAAAAAAAGTAGTGGAAACTTTGTAAAATAAAAATTGTTATTCATAATCAAGCGTATTCTTGAGCGCAATATATTTGTAATCATTGCATCTATTATTACCTACTTTAGTTTTCGATCATGGGGTTTTTGCACCCTGTATTACTTACAAAAAAAATGTAAATATATCTCATAAGTCTCAAATATTAAGAGGAGTAATAGTGTAACATTAATAATATTTAAAGGTAATTAAAAATTCATCTTCCCCTAAACAATAAAATTGAATTGCAAATGTTACCTACATTTGCCATAGTGATGCCAATTTTTATTGCACGCTTCACAAATATAATATATGCTAATAAAATAAATTTATAACTTATTAAAAAGTCATTAAAAGGAATGTGATTGGAATGCTTAGCTTTAACGGAACTTTGAAATACTTTCATAAAATATTTATCTGATCGATTTATTGCTCAATGATCCGCACAATAATATAATTATCTAATAACCTTTAAAGTGCGGATAACATTTTTCCGAGAACTTATAAAATTGTTGCGCTAAGCCTATTAGTGTTCATAAGCGCTGTGGTATCAAGGACATGGATGATAATGTACTAAAGGTCAATTAATGTGATTACAACTGCCCTACTTCCTAGGGCACGCATGCCATCCAATAGGTTCAGCGTAGGCAGAGCTAACATAACGTGATGCTACAAGTTAATTCCCATCATATTTCAGGTCATTTACCTCAATGAAGTTAACACTATTACAACTGTAATCTTTTACGATGTTTTTTGAACACAATAGCAAGTCATTAATACCGGTGCGACCTGATTCATCACACAAAGTAAAAGAATAACAGACGAGCATATAGAAAAATAAATGATCGTAAATCTGAAGCCTGGATTCAAACACGGTATGTTAGAAAAGTGTTTTTTCAAGGGTTTTATCAAGTTTTATGAGATATACCTACATAAGTATGATAATAAAATTATAGCCCACGATTTTATACTTCATCCACCCTAGTTACCACGCATTCTTTTGAGAAGTAAAAATTTCAGTCTCTCACAAATTTAGATACTGGTAATGTGAAACTTAACGCACTCATACAAAAAACACTAGGGCCTATCTATTATCATCTTATACAGGAATTTTACCTAATGCAATGCAAATTATACCGTGTAACTAAGGAATTTGTTTCCTACTAAATATTACAGAGATTCAATAAGTTGCTTCATCTGTTCTAGCTCGGCTGATTCTCTTTATTATAGTTATAATAGCGTGTCGGGGTTAGTGATTGGAGGATGTAAAGATTCATTTCTGCACCCACCTTTCATTCATTGTCTTTCTTCTAAGACCTACCTAATAGAAGGCTATTGCCGTTTGTCTAGTACGAAGTAAAGTGCTTATACTGAAAATTTCCTAATGTGAAATCCAACCTGGATATCGCACTAGATTTCAGGTCTATTATCTAGATAACACATCTCTACGAAAATGATATAATTCCACATACCTGATTGCCACCCATCCCGTGGCAGTAACCCATTCCGAGCGGTTGTCCCGCCTTCCCGCCAAGCGTGTCCAAACAGTTTGACGTCTCCGCGTTTCGGATCTGCAAAATGATTTGGCGCACTTGTACAAACACATCGTAGAGTAATATGTTTACTATCGAAATAAATATTTGCACCACGCCATTGTAATGCCGTACACGTGATGAAATATAAATATACGATATTCGTTTATTATCGTATGCGAAAGTATTTAATTAATGTGTGTGTTTGAATACATATTCACTTAAATAAATTTGATAAATTTACTTAGGTTGAGATTTTTAAATTCTTTTAAAATATTAATTAATTTCGCGTAATTTTTATTATATTTTAAACAACACTTAAGATCCAGAAAAATGAAAATTAATTCATCAAAATTCAACCCAAAATCTCTAGGTTATTGTGTTTTATTTCTATCAAACGGTTCTCTCATAAATCGGGAGCCGTGAAGTACAGCTGCAATGGCATGAAAATCCCGGGAGCGTCAATTATGACGTTAAACTCTCATTATGTCACAGAAGCAGTTCCATTGTTTTGCGTACTTTGACGCGAGCAATGACGCAACTGTGATTAAGACCGTCCGTTACACATACGAAAGACAGTAATACATTTCAACAGCATTGCCAAAAACCGCTCAAGTGGTAGCGTCGCGTGACACGTCTTAAAAACTAATCTATTTCGAGATTACACTAGCTATCGCTTGCAGCTACGTCCACATGGATTAACGAGATTTCCGAGAAAACTATACGAACAAAAATGACCTTAGCGTTATCATTTCACCTTAAACGATACTCGGAATTCAATTTTTTTTATACGGTCATGGATTAGTGGACGCACTGGCAGGTGGTGCAGGGCGGGCTAAATAGATATTCGAAAAAAGGTAACAATTAATTTGATGTATGGAAGTCGCCAATTACGTCAACCTAATAGAAGGATAAAACCCGGATGCGAGAAAATCACATTTTTATCCAAATATGTCACTATTTGAGTAGGTACTACACACAGTGAGAGCACTTACATTATCGAAATTAAAAGCATTGAGATTTTTCGATATTGAGAACATTGATTTTTTAATACCTAAATTAGAAAATCATATTATTATCACAAAAAATCACAATGATTATTGCAAAATGTTAACCATGGTTAGTTACACTTCGACATGGATCTTTTATAATCTTTCTAAAGATTTTTATAGACTAGTTGTATTATTAATTAAAGGAAATAACATATACCGTTAGCTTCAATATGAACTAAAGATCATTCCTAGTAAATCTACCGTAATATAAAAATACCAAAAATAAATAAAAACACATTTATCTACCAAAATACAAAATGGCGGAAATCTGTAATAAACAACGATAAACTACTTACTATATATTCCATAATTCTTAATTCTTTTATCGCTAGATTTTCCTACATACCAGTATATTCTGAGAAATGACGCAATATAATAGATATTTATGCAAAATATCATACATGGATTTCGATAAACAATTGGTAATTCGCTTACTGCTCCGCCCAATCAGCGTTGGTTGGATTAAATTATTATATACCTAAACTACCGAACTTATTCAAACGAAAGTGTTACCACGATCACTATGTTAATAAGTTGTTTTCTAAATAAAGTGGAAACGTAAATTAATGTAAGCGTTCAGGTTCAGTCTTTATCAAATAGTATATCAAACTTCCAGTAAAAAGAAATCCAAAGTGGATAACGACTATGCATATTATCATAGTTACTATGCCAGAATCAGTAATCTTTAAATTTTACCTTAACATAGATCGATTTTTTCATCATACTCTACACAGACAGAAACGACATTACGAGCCATACCTAATTGGAAACTCGCGACTACCATAATAGGTTAATAATATGTAAAATAACGAATTTCAATCGCTCGATTCACCCTGGCAAGAGCAGCGACATCGCTTGCCAAATCGAAGAGCGGCTCTTACTCGCATGAGTCATAGAAAAAATACTCACCTCTCCTAGATAGTAGTACTCCAAGGGCATTTGGCTCTCCGGGTATATGTTCTCGAGGTACCAGCGGAAGCTCTTGCACTTGAGCCTTTCGCGCAACGCCTTCCTCTCGCTGACGTCACCGACGGGCACGTTCAGAGCGCCTGCTCGTCACAACACATACGTCACAACTCACAACCCATGCATCAACCATCGAAGACGCTGTTTACGCTCGTCGAATGTTTTTTTAAAGTATCGATGTCTATAGTAGAGTAATAAGTGGCCAGTCTTAAAATCATTGATTTCCTAGTATAAGTGTCTGTAAAAATAGGTAGCAAGCGTAAATAGCACCCTTCGTGACATAGAAATGCAACAATATGTCTTGTGTGAAACCACCTTTACCACGTCGTTGGCCGGTTTCCATGCATCTTGTTGCTTATACAAATGATTGTCGAGCAATTTATACCGAGATACTTCGGGTTGTTTTTGTTTAGCTCGAAATTATTTTTAGCCGCATTATGATTGAACAAAATGCGAACAATTGTAAACACTGCTATTTTAAACTCTTGTGATCGAATGTCAACAAATGTAAGTTGGATACGTCACAAAGCATGAATACTGATAAT
This sequence comes from Cephonodes hylas, assembly GCA_030295005.1. Classification (NCBI taxonomy): domain Eukaryota; kingdom Metazoa; phylum Arthropoda; class Insecta; order Lepidoptera; family Sphingidae; genus Cephonodes; species Cephonodes hylas. The sequence goes on along the minus strand of AP025376.1, from coordinate 8,158,740 downwards.
ATTAGTGAGCGTAATGAAATTGATCCATGATATTAAGTAACAATTTGTTAATAAAGTTAATGATAATCCCAATATTAAACATGCACTTTATAAAAACATTTACACAGATACATGGAAAAGCGTTATTGTTGAGACAATTCAAGTATTAAACATACAAGATAAAAACACGTATGTGACAACATCAAATTCATAAATGCTGTCAATTACGGCATGTCCTTGTTTATGTTACACTTGAATTGTCGTTGTTATCCAGTTTAACGACTCCTAATTTATTTGTTTCGAAAGTTTTAATGAATCATTGAACAGCAATTATTCACGGTGTCATTGGACGTGAGTAACATATTTAAAAATACGTTTATAATGCAGCAAGTAATATAACAATAAGTAAAATTTTAATAACTCATGAAAGTAGAGATAATATGGATATCCAATCGATGAGTTTCGAAGATATTGAAATTGTATGGTTTATTACTTCACTGATAGGTAAATGTATTTTTTTATTTCCAATAATATGTTATTTTCAATACTATAAAACTATTTAACGTTACATAAACAAGGTGATAAATAGTAACTAGGTCTATAGTTGATTACTATTTTATTCGATTCTAAGAATCATGTAATCAATGCATTTATTTTTAAACTCGATGAAAATAGTCCAAGGACAGCGAACCATCAATTACATTAAACATCTCATAAAAAATAAAAAAGTACATAACACTCTCTTTCGAGGCGCGTGCTGATAAAAAACTAGATCAATCGATTTACGTCGTACCTAAGTTCATTGAAGGGGATGGCATCCTAAGTGACTATAGTTAAAGTAGCGTCAACAAATAACATTGATTCCTACACGTAGCTGTAACTGTAGCTAATATTGAAGTCATTAAAAATTTCGAAACAATCAGTCGTCATGCCACCTGGGTTAATGTTGTAGTAGAAGTGTTTCCAGTCATCGAGCCAGACTTCAGCGAGGCGCGCGTTGTTGTGGTTGACGACGCGGCCGGTGCCGCCGGGGAACGAGTAGGGCGTCGTCTTGCGGAACACGTGGCCCACGTGCGAGCACGGCGCGATCTCCAGCGTGCCGCCGCACATCCACACCTGCCACGCGCTCCGCACGCTCAGTACCCCGAGGGACCCACGGTACTTCGGATACCCGATACTAGAGGCACTTACAGTATCCCAGCCACAAGAGGTGCCCCATCAGTTCCTAAAGTGTCATCAGTACCCGAAGTACCATCGGTAGCCAAAGCACTAAAAATGCTTCAACCACCTTCAGTACCTAGGGTAGATAAAGTATCTGAGACATCTTTAGTACCCAAGGCACCTTCAAAACCTAAGATACATTCAGTATCCGAGACATTTTTGGTACTCAAAGCACTTCCAATACTTAGGGTACATTCAGTATCAAAGGCACTTCCAATGCTTAGGGTATATTCAATATCCCAGATATCTTTAGTACCTAAGGCACTTTAAGTAACTAGAGCACCTTTAGTATCCAAGATACCTTCCGTATCCTGGGCAACTTCGGCTTCTAAGGCACCTTCAGTAGCAGGGATACCTTCAGTACCACAGTATCCTTAATATCCTCAGTACCGGACCTCAATACTGATCATTTGCACGTTTACTTGTCTATAGCTTTATTTGCTCTTACTTCACTATTTCCATTTGTGTTATAAGTTTTAGTTGTGGACAATTTTAATTGTAATATGCACAAATGAAATTAACTTCGGTGAATAAAGTTGTATGCATTGCTATTAATAGAAACAATGCATTAACGGTTGATTGTTAACACTATCATAGCAAATAATGTATGAATGAACAACTGTAGTGACAAGTTGCATAATGTGCTTTAAATACTTCTGCAAATTGTTAAATATTTATAATTATAAAATTCCTCTACAGACGTAATAAAAAAAAATGTCCACGACAAAAAATGTGACGTTGCAAATGATCAGTCGTTTATATTAACAAGACCGACATTCCATTACTAATCCATTAAGAAATTATTACAAGACAATTTTCTAAACCTGTCAAAATTCTTTATCATCCAAATGATCGATTTTTAACAAAGTGATAACAGAATGTAGGTATTGTTCCAATGCTAAAACTCGACGAGTTTTACCATCGACATGTTAATAAAGCATATATTAGAAAAAACTGCATATAAAAAACACGCATATTAGTATCACAAATAAATAAATACATCACATTACACACGATAAATACATCCGATCGATCCAATAGAGGAAACGACAATCTCTGTTATACCCGTTTAACAGTTAATCGCAATTTAAAACAAACATTTTGTTCTATTAAGCCATGATTTATTTAGTCTCAGAACTGTAGCAACAATAAATGTATGCAATAAATGTAGACTTAATATTTTTATGACTCATAAGTATTACTACATGCTGTAAATGTTAGTTAATGGTCTCATTATACGTCTATAAAATATTGGATGTTATGTAAATAATTCATATTAATAGTTTTCCTTTAATCTAATACCTCGTTTCGCTACAGTTCTTAGACTAAAAAGGATTGCTGTGGTTAATTTTGTTATTAATACCAAATCGATTAGTCATTGCTTCTGCATCGATGAGAAGCAGAAATTAGTAGAAAAGGTAAAAATAAAAAGGATAGAGAAAAAACCCTAATTACACGACACCCGACGTCAAGTAACACAGAAAGATGTTTTTATCTGATGTAATAAAAAATAAATACAGTCACGATTGCGTTTGCCGCAGGTGTATGTAATAAGTAAGGAATAGGTAGGTAAAACGCATAAAGTTGTAAGCAAGTTGTATAAAAGGTAAAAACGTCACGGAAATGAAGCGAACAATGGTAAGACATAGAAGCAAAATAAGCAAAAACATAGATAAATAGATTAGGAATAGTACGCGAAATGAACGATAGAATAAACATGCAATAAATGCAGCTGCAATGTATAATGTTCATATTCAAAAGCTAATTTTAATACTTTCATGAATTGTCACAAGTTACATTATATTACTTTGTTAGTGTTTTGTAATCCCAAGCCACAACAAAACTTTGTTATGCCTCTACTGCTAACATTTCCAAACAGAAACGGCCCAAACCATTACTGCAACCCAAAAAACCTACGCGGCCCGTATGTTCTAACAACAATTCCATTTAATTTCAAGAGCAAATGACGTTTTACTAACGTCATCCACAGAACACGTCGATTGTGTATCAGTTGCATGTAAACATAACAAACTATTTTAATGCAAAATAAGGGTTAAATTTTCCATCGGTAGCACGAGAATTACTTTCTTTTCCGTTAGATACCAACAAGTATGGTACTTAATGCAAAAAATGTTAAATCATTAATGTTGCTTTGTTAGCATTAATCGATCATTCACAACAATCGATACTATTAATATCGATTAATCACTAGCACTGGTTAGTTGGGTGAGTCTCGTCCCGAATGTTAGCAGTATCAGCGAGTCAGTTCATTCGAACCTGGATTCATGGCGTAATAGAAATCCCCCCACTCGTCCATCCAGACTTCAGCGACGCGTGCAGCGTTGTGCAGCACCACGTTCTGCACGCCGCCGGGGAACGAGTAGGGCGACTTGTCCCGGAACACGTGGCCCACGTGCGAGCACGGTACGATCTCCAACCGACCGCCGCACTGCCATACCTTAGCGCACCACACTCGTCAGAATATTGACACTCCTTTTTTTAGCCTCTTCAAAAAACTGCTAGAGCTGTCGGCCGAAGCGGAACTATTCCGCAAGCTGAATTAGAAGACCATCGACCCATACCCATTTTGGGCCTCCCCCGAGGTACTAAATGGGGTGCCTAAGGCGCATAAAAAGTTGATACTAAATCATATTTGATTAAAATTTGCCTGGATGAATCCGTCAATACTTCAATAGCAGTGCAAATGCTATCTACACAGATAATCCTGGTTTAGTGATGGCTAATCGCTAGGTAAGCTACATTTAGCAACTACACTAGCATTTAAGCTACTAGAATTGAGTTGCGTTTTTTCATTGTAGAACAAGTTAATTGCCCTGTTAGTCTGTCAACGCATTAAGAAATATGTTGTAAGGAATATCACTTTATATTCAGATTTATAATACTGAATTATAAATTAACGTATCGGGTGGTATTACATCTGTTTCACTTATGTGCATAATAAAATTAATGTGTCTTATGTGCTAACAGCTTTTTGGGGCAAATCAACTCTTGTTGAAGCATTTTACAATAGAATTTCCAACTGTTGTGTCTAAAACACTAAAACCTCTAGATTTCTCATAATATTTCACTATGAAGATTCTACAGATAAAGCAGTTTCGCGGACGACAAATATACTTTTTACAAAAAAACAAATTCCTATCCTCCGGCTTTTTATATCCATTTGCTTTTCTGCGGGCTACAATGAAATCCATAGTTTTTAGTGTGTATAATTTCGTAAGTTACCCTGAAGCTCATCTCGAGGTTTTCTCCACCCCAGATATCCATGCCTTCGTCGTAGGAACCGATCTTGTAGAAGTAGTCTCTGTCAATGGCAAACAAGCCACCGGCCATTGTCGGTGTCCGTAGCGGAGCAGTTCTGTCACCGCCTCGACGAGACATTTCTCGCTCCGGCACACGGTACCTGACGGAAGACAAAATAATACATTATAATATACTCCCAATTAAGATATCGCACCTGTCGTAAGATAAGGACTCACTCGTAATGTAAGGACAATTCAAAACATCGAAAGGCTTAAAATATAGTTGACGTATAGAGATGATGCAAAACCAGTTGCGTTTATATTTTACCTACACATAATGAGAGGTGTGAAAGATCAAATTAATTGTTTTGCGTCAACCTCAATGTAGGTTATGGAAAATAATGACACTGAGTATAATCTACCGAGGTAGATTGCAAACATCGCCACACAATGGAAATCTGATAACGGTTAACCAAGCAAACCTAATAAACAACATTTTAATAGTCAAGACACACCTAACATACAAATAGAAAATACTTCATTTATCTTACCCGAAATACTAAAACAATTTTAAACATCAAAGAAGAGTAAACAGAAAGCTATTTGTGTTTAGCAAACCCGTATTGGAAAGCCAAAGCCAAAGATTGCAAAACCGCCGTCGGAAACAATTGAAGGTGGAGTGCAGTGCCGTTCATTATTCGATAAACAAATGACATGAATAATATCAGGAAGCACTCAATGCAATTGGTTCAGCATTGCGTGTTGTGAAAATCTTATTGAAATACAAGGAACAATAGACAAGTCACCACGTTAATAACGACTGGTTGCTATTGATTCTCATAAATTTATTCATCCTTCGCTTATCTCTGCTATGCCAATATTTCAAAAGAAATATGATGGTGTATTTATTGCAAACCTAACATATACATTGTTGGTTTGTTATCGATCTGATCACTTATATGATACTGGCATACGATGCAGTATTTTAAAAGTATAACCGAAAAATCACCGAGCTGTACATGAGTTATAATAAGTCTCGTAACCAATGCAATTATAACTTATAGAACCGAATTATCAGCGTTTGCATCTTTGCCAACAATACCAATTACATATAACAGAACATTGCCTTGTAATAGAGATAACATATTCGTAGCCTGAAATGTTAGTATCGGATTGTATAAATCACAATGGCATACATAAAAAACTACATTATTAGCGACAAAATCCTAAATGATAACCTGCACTCGCGACTCAAGTACTTGCACTGTTATCGATTAAGCAACACCTATATAAATTTCAAGAGTACAAGATAAGAACACACTTCAAATTGCACTGATGATTTCATTGTCAATACACTTATCTAAAGTGGCCAATTAAAGTGTGACTCCGGTGAAATATTTGCTATGTTGATAATAACCAAAATAATTAACTTAACGAGAACACATGTGAACTGGATTCCGTTTCTTTTTTTTTTTTGAATAAATAATTGTGTATCAAAAATGTTATGCAATAATATTGATAATAATTAATTTGTTAGAGTAACAAGGTGTCTTTTAGTCAGCATAAAGTAATTACGCCAGGGATTTAAAGGACGGAACAATTGCTTGAATGAAAAAATTCTATGGTAAATGTCCCGTACCTTTAAAAGCTTATTATTATTTTTTTAGAGGAATACCCTCAGTAAAGGATTGGTTATATACTAATAAATCATTAATAACTTTTACAATACTTCCGTGTTTTCAGGTCAACATACAATTGCTGCGCTTTTACATTTTCTTGTACATTTAAAATTATAAAGGCGATATTATATTTTGAACTGTTTACTGCAAGATTCAACCGCAGTCGAATTCGGCCCGTTTCCAAGCGCGCATTATGGATGGCCGACATTAAACGGCATAAGCACTTAAATTGATGACGGTGCGTGATCGCGAATAATCTTTATACTGCAATAGGCACCAATACCACATTAAACAACGTACCCAGTTGTTTTCATACTGTACTAGTCGTTAAGCCGAGTCAGCAACACGTCGAGCGATTTTAAAAATTCCACATGTTACCATTATTCTTATTGGATCAGCTCTATTGATAGCGCTAGAACCGATCAATAGCAATTCATTCATTATCTAAAATTGGACGTAATATTATAAATAACGCCTCAAAACCACGCCTACATCATAAGAATATCTACATTAGCCGCAACACAACAATCGAATTCGAGATAAACATTTGTTTTTCAATATTCATATGCCTACAACAATAATTATGTCCATTTAATGCTTTGATAAGACAAAAAACACGCCTTAGGAATCGAAGCAGTAATATAATAGTAAGCATTTATGTGTATCAGAGACTATAAACCCTTTAATGAGCGGTGTTGAACAGTTCTCGACGCGACGGATCGGAAACAATAGCGGGCAGTTTCTACGTAAACAAAATAATCTACAATAACAATCACGCGTAGTTCCCGCTCTTTGGCGTTACACGTACCGTTTTGTTTAATCTTCATATCAATTGGTCTTATTGTTTTATTATCCCTCGCCTACTTGTTGGAATAAACATCGGCATATATTTTAAATTCTTCTACCTAATATTCTTCAGCATGTAAATTCACTTTAAAGTAGGACAAACACCGATTCTATTTACGATATGGTTACAATGTATTGTAAGGGACTTCTCATAAAACCCTAGGAAAATGTGTAATATATAAAACGGAAGACATGCAAGGTAACGGTTGACCCTTATTTTAACAATGTGCTAGCTAGGTCCCCTGGATATTATTAGCTTGGGGCCCGTATGGGAGATATCATTACGTTCAGATTGGAAATTCTTACAGCCAACGCAAATTTCCTTTGACTGGCACATGACTTTTCGAACCAAATACCAATTTTGTGGGTTTATATTCAATTTGTTGCTTTCTAAATTATTTATGTACATCTATTTTTACTATGAATGAAACGTTAGGTAATCTATTTTTTTTTCAAATGCTATTTGAATTTACTTCCCTCTAGATAAACAATTTTCCGAGACAAAAATCTATATCAATGAAATCATACAGTAATATCATATAATTTACACATACTTGGCATGTTGCAACATTTCGAAAATGTTACTAAAAGGTTACGTCAAATACAAATGAAAACATGATGTACCAGAAAACCAAACACGGTTAGATATTGGTAATTAAAAATAAACACACGTCGTACACTTGAGTAATCATAAGATACTTGTGAAGATTGGAGCTTTTATGAAGAAAAATATTTGACCGAGTATACGAAGGCAGATTGTTTGTACAACTTGTTACATATTTCACGTCATTTAATATACCCAATTTAAATGTAGTAAAAATATTTTTATTTTAAAATTGTGCTACGTTATTAATTCTCATAATATTTTAGAGGAAATATTGCTCGAAAACTAAAAGAATTAATCACGTAATATTTTTTATCGGTCCATATACGTGTAAACCATGACCACGTTGCCTAACAACAGTCGTATAGTTTCGATTTAGAAACACCATACTGAGTAGATTAGTATTAGAATACTTCGGCTATTTGGATATTATTATACTTTTTTCATTTACTTTTACAATCACATCATCATCGAATAAGGTAATAAATGTAAACATAGCAAACTGTTGTATCTACATTCAGTCTCATCGTGCATTATCGTGGTATTTACGAAACTTTAAGTATTACCAAGCATGATTTATAAAAATTACGGGCAAACTCTAAAACCACTTTTGCGGATAAATATTATAAATTATTTTCCGTAACGCTGTCCTAATGTGGTTTAGCGGATTCTTCGTCAACACACAGTAGCGATGAAATAATATTTATACGCTTGAATTAACCGAAAATTGTGTTTGAACAAAGTACGTGTGATATTTGTTGAGCGGCAAGGTTTCCTTCAATGTTATTATGGAATAATATTATACGGATATCAAAGAAAATTACGATGGACGTCTTTGAAAATATGGATCTCCCTTGTTATCTCCATCCAAGAGTCGTTATTTAAGACGATCAAATTATTATTGGGTTTAGAACTTGGTATGTCTCGTCCATAAAAAGCCCTTAGGTCTTCAGTTCGGCATCCTGATTTAGCAACCAACTATTCAATTTTAAAAAAACTAATTGAATTGAATAAATTCTATAAACAAATTACATAGAAGCCTAAGAATGTGATATCTACAATATATTTCAGCGAACCCACGCGATACTAAGGAAGCGAAATAAAAATAAATTATTGCGTATGACTAAGAATATTTACAGTTTAAAATTCCTTGCAAAATCTATATCAGAGTAAATAAGGCAGGCACGACAATGAGGAACATATCATGATAAAAATATAGCAAATATTTAGCGCATTTGGCTAGTAAATTATAATTGAAGAAACTTACATTACATGAAAAACAACTTAGATTACATCGCATCGATAATGGAAACAACAATATAATAGTAAAACACTTTAAACATTTTTCTTTCTGTTATCTAATTGAAATTAATATTATCGATTGGATTATATCAAATATTAAAAAAAGACTTTTATAATCCCATAAACAGACGAGTACCTGTTGAACTTTTTTTATATATTCTATGTCATGAGAACCTGAGCAAAGACGCCTATGAATTCTTAGCCTCATATTCTACATTAGTCATTCCACAGTTTATTCTATTTAACACAGTCTTTAGTACACCTCACCCAGTAACACCTCACCCACACACAGTAACACCTCCTTTTTTATTTTTATTAGTGACAAGAGCTTTCATGCCAGTATGATTATTTAAAATTTTAATTTTTTAATTGATTGTCATCAAAAATGAGAAATCGTGAAAAAATTCTATGCTATAGATATTTTTTTGGACAATATTTAAACGTGCCGGTAAGTCCACGCATTCCACGTTGACCTAAATATTTTTAATGTTAAATATTTAAAAAAAAATTGAAGTTGCTATGAAAACGATGACTCGGCCAACTCGACCGCAATTGAACTATCATGTTACATAAAACACAAATTGATAAACGTGTTTCGTTCGGTTAATAAAGAAAATGATGATTATGAAGTCAGTAGGAAAACCAAGTAATAACTTTATATGCTGCATAAACAAAGTGAATAACTGAGATAATCTCAAATAAAATCAACATCCGGAAACTAGTACATAAATTCACCATCAGCCCATATGCGATATTGAATGTGTCGTTTGCATTTATCAACTAAATAATCATAATTTCTTCGATACCGGAACGCCAAATGGCAACACACTAATCGGATAGTAGATGTAGGGCAATCCATAATTAATCCATATTTAATAAAGATATTTTTGACTTATTATTTCACAGTTCCTTTTCTATTAAAACGCACAATATGACCAACAACAGCCTATGGACTCTTTTTACATAGCGGCATACAAAAGGTTTACGACCATGTAGTGCTATAAGCAAGCATATCATTCATGTATCAAGAGGGTTGCCAGTATTAAAATCGTATTTTTAATAATAAAAACCAATGACTCACCATCTAAAGTTGAGTTTCCAGTTGAACCCGCCCCACGTCATGTCGGAAGCTTGGATGTACTCGAACGTAGTATCAGATATCACGTCGATGATCGGACAGACCACAGTCGTCCTGTCTTCCACTATCCGTGCAAGTAGGGGCTCCAACCAACCCTCTAAAATGGTATGAAATAAAATTGATCAATATTATTACATCAGTAAAATCCTGTGTGTTCGGAAATTGACATCACAATGAAAATATGAACACAAGATTCATTCATTCACGTGTGATTTAATTTTCATCAGTCTATACAATTTTCTACTGATATTTAAAGGTCTACCCTACAATGATGATTTGAGTACAAACTTGATACGTCAAACTGTTCTAGTAAGAGATTAGTACATTTGGGATGCATAAGAGAATATTTTAAAGGAATTCGTACGTACTCACGTAGCCTTTCGATAAATTCACTGGTGTTACATGTAATAATTTATTACTATGTATCTTATATATAATGCTGAAACAATATTTCAAACACGTCACTGCCATAGTGAAAATCCATCAATCAATTCCAACCTTTTTATAAGGTTATATAATAATCATCCCTAATGTGCATGAATTTATTACAAAGCGAAGCACGGCTTTATCAAGTCGTCGGGCGTGTTTAAAGCGCAACGACCGGACTTAACATGGCAGATGTAAAAGGGTGTGCTGTTCTTTCAATAGAATTTCTTTAATTAGAAATATGTTTAAGGGCTAAAATATCTAATACTTTACATCATCCTTTCATTATTCACTACAGTATTATTAGAAGCAAAATAAATTATTGAAATGTCACTTCAAACTGCACACTTATCGAGTTAAGGGAGTTTGAAACTTAGCTCGACAAAACCCTTCAACTGTTTGCAAACAACTGACTACCAAAACTGTTATAACATCGACTGAGCTCGTGATAGGTCGAATTAATGAATATTAAAATAATTCACAACCGACTTCGATATGAAAGCTACGAATTGACATGAATATTATATAAGCCAACAAGAGCCACACAAGACTGTATTGGGAAGTAGCAAATTTACAAGCGTTTTGATGTTATGCGCGAATATAATATGAAGCGAATGGGAATAAATTGGTATATCGCTATAGTCGATGCTGTTTAATGTATGGACTACGGTTGTGTTCATGACTCAAGATTTTAATAATAGACTTGCTCACTCTAGAATATATCTTATTGATTCGATTCCACAATACTAATATAGGCGGCACTAAATATAACCAATACACCAGATATCGCGTACAATCAAAATGTCAGGATTAACGGCACTGTTATGTTCGATTTTTATCTTGTAATTGAAATGATTCTTATCAGTAGTAATATAACTATCAAGTTGTGAAAATCATCACGCTGTAGGGGATAAACAGGGTCACAAAAGATACTACGGCAACAACTTTTCTTTAAAAGTTATTTAAAAAAAAATGGTGACATGAATTCGAATTAGCACACAGAAGAAGCATGTTTTTTAAACGTTTGGCAAAAGAGATGTCTTCCAAACATGTACAGGTAAAAAATGCCTGCGATGTATAAATAATGTACCCTTGCCTTACGCAATTTCCTGAATCCTGTGCAAAATTTTATTATTAATAAGCGAGGCGGATGTGAGCCGTTCCTGAGTGAAATATTTGGTTAATTTATCGTAAATTTTAAAATTGGCTTTTATTTAACATGTTGCGTAAAGGTTACATATACAAAAAAACGTATGACATTAATTACGGTAACAACTGTCGCAATTAGTGAAAGTAAGCGAAAATATAATTTTAAAATCGGTACTGTCGTTGACATCCTACTTTCCCTGGGCGTAGGACAAAAAAAAAATAGCCTATATCGATTTCTAAAGTCCCGTCTTTCATCATTTCTAAAACCCTCTGGTATTAAAGAAAATCCCGACAAAAAATAATAAAAAAGTAAAGATGATCAATACTTTCTATATATATAAATATATTTTTGTATATTTTACATCCTATCGACAACGTAACAAGCTGTTACACTCTGACAGTAATTAGTGATCCCAACGGTCCACGAGCAATTACTACATCAGGGTAATTGTAGGCTCGTTGCCCGGCTTTCCGAACCAACGGAAGGAGAAAAAAAAAATACACTGTTACTTTACATACGTACTAATGTGCCGTATGTATGTGCTATATTTATATGTATCGGTAGTTGAATACTATTCTCTCGTTCGAGCGTGAGATCGGCAGAACCTAAACTGATTGAAAACTCTCCCTTCTTATTTTTTTTTGCTTTAAGGTATTTTTTAACATCGTGGATGCAACTTAAATTCTATAGATGTTATTTTTAACCTTCGTGTCAAACAAAAAAAATATTTATATGAATGACTAAGTTTGTTCAACGCTTTACTCTCGTCACTAATTAGTCATTTAAAACCCCTAATTGTTTTTACGACAGATATCACGTATGCAAGTCATAATGAGACATACAAATCATTGCAGCACAACAATTCTGACGTGACAGCATAATGTTCTCTAATTATTATTTGACCTATATCACACTTCGCAATTAACAATGCCTATCACTTTATTACCAATGAACGACGCGAAAGCCTAAGTAACACAAGGATTGACATGCAAAGTGGTATAAATTAACCCCAGCATCCTTAACGAATTCTAATAAAAGCTTTGGAGTACGTGAGAAGTAACACGGAGTCTGCGATAAAGGATTTCGTTTCACGCAGTGTTGTCAACTGTCATATTTAATTCTGTTCATATTTTTTTTATAAAATACTACGAACCTATATCAGCTAAAAAGAAAGGTTATATTAGTTATGTTAGGTAATTTCTCTTGTCTTAATAGAATATCTACCAAAAATATTTTCTCTAACACAAGATGATTGGTGACCTCTGACCTACACATTTAAGCGACATGACATACGTGGATTCAGTTATAAAGAGGATTATTATGTTAATTTTGTACACATTATGCAGTTGGAATTTGTATATTGTCTGCCATTATGCGCGTGTGCCATTTATAGCAAGTAATCTGTTGTTCATATTTAAATTTAACAGGTAACAATTTTGGTTAAACAGATAATTTACAAATGGTGTGGTGTATTGATATAGATACATATGATAATTACAACAAAAAAAATCTCTGCCTACCCCTTCGGGGAATATAGGCGTGAGGTATGATAATTACAATTAATCATTAAATTGTAAAAATACAAAGTATGATAAATTACAATTAAGATATTTAACAACACATAGCATTCATCAGATTACGCAAGTGTTAACACGTATTTTTTTCTAATATTGCAAATTTGTAGTAGGGGAGACAGTATAGTTATTGGCCCCTGTACAGTTATTAGCCATTTCAACTTTGCTACCAAAAAACTAGCAATATTCTATACTAATAGTAGATTTAAAAATTATATAATGGCGACACTTTTATTCTCTGTCATAAAGTCTCATCGAAATTCCGCTAGGTATGTGGTTTGTTTGTTTTCCGATGTGTAATGTTTTGCCGGAGGGAGAAATTCAGTCAAGCGATTAAAAATAATGTTAAGACTGCATATTTTTTTGGCGCTATATTTTGAAATGAATATGTAGTTTGTCAATGATTTATACTTCACAATAGATTTTTTTATGCGTTATAACCATATTAAAGGTGCAATATAACTTATTTTCTTTATAACTACTATGTTACGGCCAATTACTGTGATTTTGAGTTTAATATTTTTGAGTTCACACTATTCTTAACATGTTTAGTGAAAGTTTATATAAAGTACCTTCTTTTGTAGTACATTAACAAAGCAACATAATGTCGTGAGTTTTATTTATTTTCAGTAAGGATATAATTTTTTATGTGTTTTTGTTTACCAACTGGTCACTTAACTGGCCAATAACTATACTGTTTCCCCTATATAAAATTTTGCTGACTTGGCTCTTGGCCACATGTGGCTCTTTGTATAAATTGTATCCAAAATTTTATTTTATTTAACAATTGTTATTATCAAAGGGACACCCTGCAAATAGCTGTAATCAGTAGCATCATTTTCGGGAACGGTTCAAATACATGCTTTTGTTTTGAATAGAAGCCATGATTTATAGCTCATGTTGCAACTACTGTTAGTAGAATTAGCATTCATACATGCGCATATATTTCAAAGCATGAATTCATTATATGATAGTAAATTCACTTAACAGGACATAATGTGAACTATCTAACTAAAAATAACATAATTCTAACAGTTAAATAATATTATTTAGTTATTGAATCACTTTAAGTCAGTTCATATTGATTCACTGAACCACAGGTGAAAATTTGCGATAAGCTATTTTAGTAGCAACATCAACATAAATGTGAAACTGCATAACAATTGTTAACACAAAACTGCCTAACACATTCAACAGGCATTTATCGTGAACGTTATCGACGACGGCGAGCCTTCAATCGAACGCGACCTTCAGCTGTTAAAAAAATGCAGAGATCTTATGCATTGTGTTGGAGTCAACGTACCTGTGCATTCGCAGTGAGCGTCCAAGAACGTGATGACATCACCCTGTACGTGCTTCGCGCCCAGTAGACGCGCTCTGATTAGGCCGGACCTCTTCTCTGTGCGGAACAGCCGCGTTTGGACCGGCAACGAGGTTATGTAATCCTCTAGCTTCTTCCCCAAGTGTTCTGCGCGAAGGAACGAATCGTGAATCATCGTACTGTTACTATTCGATAAACGGTATCTAAACTTTCTGAACGTTTGTAACAATGGTTGGCCGTCTTTGTACGACTGACCTTATCATAAAATCATATGAAAGTAATAAATGTTCGACAACCCGAAACTGCTTCTGTAACCGAAAGTTCCGGACGACGTTCCCGGAAATCTGCTGTAATGTAAACTGTTTACCGTCAATTTGACCTCATCCAAAACCATTACATCGAAGTGTTTAATGGGGAAGAGGTGGGTAGAAGCAAAAAACCCCCAAGGGACAAGGCTGTTTTTCAGAAAAACCTAGTAAAAAACTATCCCATCAGGAATTCGAAACCGGAATCATTCGATCACACACACATTTGTCGAGGAACTAGTGAGGCAATTTCTTTTTTGGAAATAAACGTATAAATATATTTATCAAAATATCTGCACAATGCCATTTGTGCTTAGGTATGAAGTTACCTAAAATATTTGCTTTTATCTTCGTGTTTATTTTCTACAATGCAAAGATAAGCATTATGTAAATAGCAGACTAACAAATTGTCTTGAAGATAATATCCATTTTCACCTTACAACATGAATAACAAAGAAACAATGTTGTCAAAAATGCACGACACTGTTGTAATCTCATGAAATTTTATCGTGTCGGGATCTCAAACGAATTCCAATTAACGAGGCAAGGGCGAAAACTAGATGATCCCTGTTTCAATGACAGAATCGACCCATTATCAGTCAATTCAACGAAGTCTATGTTTGTATAAGATATGAAAAGAGATTGTAAGCCGAATTATCTATCCGTGATTTGAACATTTCAAATAAACGGATAAGATTTCATGTATCCGTTTGTTTACACATAACAAGAGTTCCTTTATCTTTGTTAATTATGGTATGAGAATGCAATTAATTAAATATCCTTGAGAATTATTTCGGACTATTCGTTACAATATTTTATGGAAATATATAGTCAAAAAGAAAATTTTGCAAATTCAGGTAACTTTTAAGACTGAAAGAAAATAAAGTAAGTTTTATGAAATTCCTCGAACAAATTATCAATCCGATTTTGTCATTTTTATGTTTTATCGTTTGCTTACCTTTTTCACTAGCGTCGTCTACAAGTATAATCTCTTTGAGCAGTGCTTTCGGCGAGCGGTTGATTGTACTCCAAATGGTCCTAATTAGCGTTGTCCACGCCTCATTGTGGAAGACTATCACAACACTCGTTGTCGGCATCAGCTGCGGGTACGGTTTGTCTTTACACCTAAAACAAAGTTTTATTTTAGTTTGGCATTGATAACTCGAAACAGCCGAATTTATAAGAAAATAAAACAAATAATTCTCTGGTCTCGCTTGATAACGAATATTTGAGAAGTATAATATCGATGATTTTTTTTAAGGTGAACAAATTCAGTTATTTAAATAAACAAAGTTTTATATTATTAAATAGTTAAAACTGCAGAAAAAATATGACACAGCGTTTCCAACTTAAACATTATAGCACAGGAAAGTAAAGAATTGAACGTAGATATCAATAAAAATATGGGGATAATAAAAAATAACTAATAAACTAGTTCCAGCATAGTTTCGTGTCAATTGTATAATTTCGGGATACAAATATTTAAGTTGTGTATTGCGTCCTATCCCTTCACTAATTGTATAAAAACACCCAATTCCTAAAATGTAATCAAAACAATTTCCCATACCAAAATCACTCAAAAAATATCTACATAATTAGATTGTAGCCCAAACATAGCCCCTGAATTTAATACCCGAATCCGTACACTTTCAGTGTCGTTTATCCGTTTACAAGATTTAAGACACACTTTGTGGCCAGTAGGAAGTCGTGAAAGGTAATGGAGTCATAAAATGTAAGCTTACGTAAACTCATTTACGCTTCACTGGGCCGCGGAAGACCTAATATCCAGTTTCATTTTATAATAAGCGGAATGTGTTACCGCACCTTATTTACGAGTAAACAAAACGTACGCAACTGAAGGAACCAATATTCTGCAATTTGCTTTCGTTGCAGTAAGTAGATTAATGATGTTCACAATTAAAAATTTAATTAAAATCTTGCAAAACGTTTACAAGTGTAACTGTTAATATGGCTCCATTTTGGCCGCGCTCACTACGCCGACCCAATTCTGCACGTAGACAAATCACGAAGTCAGGTCAGCAAAAACTACTTTATTAAAATTAATAGCCACTACCATTATCATATTATCCGTCCGATTCATAATTATACACTTAGCGTAGCTAGTTAAGAAGACTGGTGAACTCGGGAATTTATCAAGCATTGATCTTGATAAATTAAGATTGCAATCTGCTCAATCTTATCAGCTTAGAAACAAAACCAGATTTATTAAAAAAAACGTGGAGAATTTCTATAGGTAGATCCGATTTTTACCCAGTCAGAGCCAAGTTACACATTCCTGAGAGATTTTCATCAATTCACTCAATATTCATAATTAGGGCTTTTTTTATGAATGTTAACTTTCTCATGACTAGCAACAAAAATTTTTAAATGAACAGTTTAATGAAAAAAACAATGGCAATAAAGGGCGGAGGAAAAACAGTTCGCTGATCAAACTGCCGATGCTCATTTGTTGAAGAGTAATCAACACAGGAACATTGTTGAGTTTAAACACAACACGGCAGCGTTTGTAATTTCACAATCTATAACGAGAGTAACCAACGCCATTACAACCACGCTAACAATTGTTACTAATCGCCATGTAGTACCGATATATTAAAAGGCCATAAAATTCAAAGCGACAGCTGTTCAACTTTATTTTACCATACACGCAGCACAACCATGTCTAACTTGTGGAACTGAATGTATTACTAGCCGCAATGATTAATGCTAATTTCGATTTACGCGAAAGTGAACAGCATATGAAGAATTTTTCTAGTCTGACGTACATACGTTTCTTATTACAAAAAATCTTTAATATAAGATCCATTCAAAACATGAGGAAAGTCAACAAAGATATTAGCAATTGCAAATGCAACAGCATCGATTAAGGCGAACAGCATAATCGTGTTGAACGTCGATTGATAATAGCATGACACTTTGGTATCTTATCTGGATAACATTGCACTTAAACTTGGAATCGATTGCAATATAGAGGCAATATAAACAGCAGTAAAAACTTAAAAATATACAAAACGCCTTAATTCCGTCTCGATCAGCATAATATCTCCCATAGCTGCTCACAGTTCCAGTCCGTTTAACATAATGAATCGTAAATCTGAGACTACCGAGAGCCAGATGATGCACAAAAGTATGCGTCGATTACAAAGTAAAACTAATACTTATACATTTTCAATCGTTATTGAACGTGTTTTATGTCTTTAAAGAAAATTAGAACAGTTTCGGAGTTTATACTAATTTCAACCAGTGGCGGTACGGTACGTCTATAGAAGTCCAAAAGCGTTACACGTAAATTTCATAATGCCTAAATTATAGTTGTTTGTTGTAGGATCAGTATATCATCACAAATATTTCAAATTTCTTTTGTTAAAAAATAAAGATTTAAAGCTTAAAATATTATTATTCGAAATTCGGATTTTAGGCTTCTCTAATTTGAACCGTCTTTAAAAACGAATAAAATCATAACATTGCTTCTATTTTTTTTTTCATTTCTTCTCAGTTGCCCCAGATCGTGTGAGAGGGTACTCAATCTGACACAGTCACAGTCAATCGCGTCTGGCTCGAAATGTGAAACTCGCCGCCCAATTAGCACCTTTTTTGTGTAAGAGCTACATTTGTTCTATGTTTACTATCGTTGCGAGTGAGCTAACTGATAAAGTTTATTCTACGAAAAGCGTGAAAAGTCACTATTTACTGAATTAATACTTCCATCATTCATGTGAATCATGAAATTTTTATGAGTATGAATAAGGTAATTGATAAATTACTGAAAACTCTTATCAACTGTTATAATTCCAGTCATAATTTTCACTAGTCTTATCACATAACTTCTTTTTTATTAAGAACCAGGATTTGTATACATCCGTAGCTCAGCACAAAACACCAAGCTATGATACGAAGAAGCGTGGAGTTTCATTTCCACCCCAAGACAAGTGCTTGTGTGAACTGCAAATAAATGTTTAGGGAGCAATTTCAGGTCGAAAGAGAAGTCTCTAGAGCTTTTTATCATCGACACAATCTTGGCAAAACCAGGGAAATACACGTCGGTCTACAGACCTCAAGACCATACCAACTCTTTTGATTCGCGGTTGTGGTTCAAGGCAGGGTATCTTTTAATCAGATCACACCTATCAATTTTTAACAGATATCAAAATAATCTTTGATGCTATCTGATATGTTAAAAAAAATAAACGGACCTAGTGCGTAGGACTGATAGCGGCTAGGGCGGAAAGGTTTTTGGTTGGAGGCCACGTATCCACTATGGCAGCGTTGAACGTTCAGACAAGATGGATAAGTAACTTCGTTCCGATTGCTGGACGTCGATGGTTGCTGATCGAAGTACCTTGTAATGAGTGACTAAAATGTATTCAGGGAAGATCGTCTCATCCACAATTAAATATTCAATACGTCATGGCGTGTTTGGACAGACAGAGTAGTAAAAACTTAGCAAACATCTGTATTGAAATAAAGTTCTTAGGATACACTAATCATCAACGATGCATGGTTTCAAACCCGTAATACCTCGAAAGCTACTTGGTAATCATCCAATACAAAAGGTCACTATTAACTAATAATAAATTCTGTATTATAATAACTCATGTCCATATCTTATTTGTGACACTTGCAAATATTATTTTAAATAACATCAATTACATCGTGTAAACATGTTATATTGTGATAAGTTCCAAACTGCGGCAAAGTACGGCAACCTTCGGCAAATATTAAAATTGTGTTTGTCAAATATTTCTAGAACGATAAGTATCTGCTGATACGCATCGTTTAAAATATCAAGTGATTAACATCGCGATTATTATCAAGTAGTATAAACTTTTGTATGACAAATGACATAGTATTCTTGTAGAATTTCATCGTAATCATTATAAACATCAAACAACGTTTTTCTACATAATTTACCGATTATAAATTGGACAGGGGGTGCGTATGTTCTTGACCAAATAACAATGTGTGGTCCTCTTTTAATATAATTATATTTTTTTTTCGTTGAAACTATTGCACTATTGAAAACTACGCTACATAGTAACTGATAAATTATAATGATTACTTGGATTAACTTATCCTTCATAGCAAAGCCTAGGCTAAACTTGTTACTGATGTTGATGGTACTCATTAATATTTTCTTTAAGGGCCCATATACGGTACGATTCGTCTTTACGATCGATCTGATGAAAATCGAGACGATTGGTCGCATCAAAAATTTTGGCCAAAATCGTTAACGATCTTGACATACTCCATCGATTCGTCGTTGCGATCGGTTTGACGAGACGGATCGTACAGATAAATCTTACCGTGTATGGGGCCCTTTAGACCCTTCATATAGAATTTGTACTTGTAGAAACTACATGCATGTAGAAACTAGCAGATTATCTGGTCGTAAGACTCGGGTTATTCAAGTAGACTTTTGAATCTTTAAAGCCGCAAATGGTACCTATTTCATACATGTTTGTACGTTCCACTGCTACGTTCTCTTTAATTAAGGGCAGTTAGGGCTTAAGTCATTACGTTAGACGAGTGCGGAATGAAAGACTACAAATGCACGCTGAAAAAGGCATTTTTGGAATACTCCTAGGTGTATTGGTCTCAGAAAAATCAGAGGTGTGCCTGCGGTTGAATCGCACGCTTTCCCGATACAATACTAGACGTAACTCCACCGACAAACAATTTCATAGTCTTTTTCGGCAGTTATGAATTCCATCACTTTAGCACTAAACTCCCTGGATGGCATGAATAATACTACTACATATTAGACATTCGTCCGAGAGTCAGATAAAACTAAAACCGCTAGAAATATAAACACTGTCAAAAGAGTATGTAACACCATATCCATTCCTAGTAAAGCTGATTTATAAATTATTCGTGCTTTTTCATTTCTCGAAATTTGCGTGCGAAAAAACAAGACTAATTTTAACGAAACTTCAATAAAAAAGTAGTAGTAATAAACACATAGTCTCTTTCTCAACCGCTCTGAGGGCTACAGCAACATACAGAAATCTATGTGAAAAAAACGTCCCTTTACGGCAACGTCCAACGTGGAATATTCACTACGAAATTCCGCATACATTTGTCACTAAGTTGACATCAAATTCCGCCCTAGTTAGGTATCCACGCGTATGGAATTACCGACAAAATCTATCACGTGTGTTCTTGGTGATTATCCGTTGATTTATATCGATTGATATACAACTGATTAATGTCGATAATTATCGAACGATGCTATCAATTTACTTTGATATTTACTACGATCGCAACGGCGGCTTTGCTAGACGTTGTGTCGCCAAATCATTTTATTGCGCAATACAAATATTGTATGCATTTTATTCCTTTAAATGAGATTAGTTTTTTATTTATGGACAATAATAACTGGGGGAACAATTATTACCTCTCACCAATCAACTGGCTAAAAAACGCGACGTACTCACGGGAATGAGTTTTGAGGGATTACGATCCATTCTTTAGAATCTTAGATGATTCAAGTATGAGGCAACGATGACTTGTATTACAAATGCTTAAGCCCTAACTTTTTTTTGCTGTTCACACAAAAATTTAAGTATTTCAAGGTATTTAGGTAGGATCAAAACCGAGGCCTCTCGTATCGTAAACCGATATTTAGGCAACTGCGCAACAGGTGCTGTATTGACAAACGTTACTTTTTTCAGGTACGAAACCCACATTCGTAAAATGGAGATCAACATGGCAGTGCGCTTGGAATATTGTACGATTTCACCAGTGTTACAGACCATAGAGATTCCTCCAACAGATAGAACTCTTACAAAAACCTTTCTTAAAATTAACGCTTAATGTTAATTTTAGTTAGTAATAAGGCAAGGGGGAAAATATTTTTATTAAGACGTATGCATTTTGGATTTTTACGTTAAAAAAATCTCTAGAAGCTCGGAGTAATGAAATGTGCCCGGCAAACGAGAATAGCGAATCTAAAGCCATTTATTACGTGGGACATAAATACATAGTGGTGGAATATATGGGATTATCCCATCACTACCATATATGTTGGCTCTCCTCTATAACTGAGAACTTTATCCCTTAATCCACCACGGTAGCTTAGAAGAAATTTCTAAGAACTTTTAGGTGTGCAGATTTCTTTACGATATTTCCCCTTACAGTTGAAAAACGTGATAATTAATTGTGTATCTTTTAATGTAACTTAAGAAAAATAATTTTAACACCGACTAATAGCACATAATAAATATTATACTATTGGGGTTCTTCGATAACATTTCCAGACTTCATGCTGCTTCCGAGATTTTGCAAATAAAATAAATACATGGTAACATGGTAATCATACCATGTTAAATAATGATGATGAAAGATGATGAAATATCAATTTCATCAGCCCGCAATGTAAATTGTACAAAGTTTAAGTTTGCGTGTTAACTGTTTGCATTGGCTATTTTTGTCACAAATCCATTACGCTATTTTTTTAAACTTCTATTAACAGACTTATTGACTACGCTATGAAAAAAGTTTTCCTTATTGCTTTACTTTGTTTAAAGTGATATAACCCGCCTTCATCTTTAGAGAGAGGTCTAAATAGACTTCGCATAGCTGTACTACTGTTCACATACGGTCAATCCGTTATGAACCAGTTTAAAACAACAACTCATTGAAATTATCTCAACATTACACACGCCTATGTTTGAACACCAATCAATTAATGCGAAATCGGAGATCGCACTGCTTGCTTGTCGTCATTCACAAACACGAGAACACAAAATTAGTTGCTCTGATTGTAGTTTATAGATATGTTCGTATCAATTCCTATTATCAGTATAATCTTATTAATTACAAAATTACTGTGAAAAACGCTTTGATTTCAGATAAGATTCAATTAAGCAATACAGGGTATTGTCCGTGTTATCAGTTAAAAGTTGATATGTTGATACACGCCGACGGTCACTATCACGAGCGATAGTCCAAATCCGAATGTCACCGGAAAACAAAAATTAAGCGCTTTCACTTGATATTTTTACGGGAAAGAAAAAAAAACAAATAGTTTTTATTGCGATTGCTTAATATTATATATTGGCACTAAAAGATATTGCGATTTTTGTATATAGAGGCGGACGTAAGCAAAAAGGTTCTATTGAATACAAAATGCTCTTTTTAACGTGTCTTCATACATATTTTAAAGTTCGGTACCGAGAACCAAAACATTCCTGTATCTGTTTATTCTTAAATGTCAATTTATAATCATCCTATCTTTATTAAAAAAACACATTTTTGTGTTATTTCAGGAAATGGGCGCAAATCATCAATTTTGAGCCCATAGTTTTTGGTACCGCAAACAAACTTAGAACAAATTTAAAGGAAACATTCATAGTGAATACGGCACGCTCTCCATGGAACTTCAATTCGAACTTGGCCAGTTTTTATCTATTTCCGACGATTAAGAATGCGACTGACGTGCCTTTCTTGGAGACCATATAATTGATTCGCGTATATTCTACTCGGTCGCCCTTCCCTTACTCTCCCATCCGCGTTCGCCAGATAAATTCTTTTCTAAACGTCTTTCAAAGTCATAAATAAAAAAATACAACCAAAATCGGGGCAATATGAGTAGAAAAAAAAATCTTCATGTCATAGGATAAAATGCTTTTTATGATACAACACGTGAAATGCAAGTCTACGAAATTTACTCAATTGATCTAGTTCTCACAAAATTATGCAAGAATGGTAATCCACGATAGCCAGTCACCGTGCCATTTTTGTACCTGATATTATTGGTTCCCGTGACCTTTACCCAATATATCTTGACCTTTTACATTAATAAAAAGAAGCTTCGCATGCGACGAACTAAACAAAAGGCCGGTTATTAGGGCAGCCAGTATGTTCCCACATGCTTTTGTTGACCTATAAAAAGTACTCCTCGGCAGAAATTCGCCAACTTTAGCGAGATGAAAGAAGTAGATACTATTGTTTTTGTATACTTACATATCTGGCTAAGAATACGTAACTAATGATGTTTGTGGCTACCAATTCACACGCTATAATACTTTTTTAATGTAAGAAAAAAAATCACCTGATGAGTTCCTAGCAGAACTTCATTTTAGTAATATTTGTTTAAAATACGCAAAAGCCTAACCTAACAAGCATAGTAACAAACGCCGTGTCACTACGCCGCCAACTAACAAGAAATGACAATGACCATCCCACTCCAGTCCACAAATATACCGACACAACACAAACCGGATAAACGCAGGATATAGATTATTAAATTCACGATGACCTGTATTAGTATGGAAATTGGCATCGGACGAATACAGGATAACATTGAACTGATATTGAGTACGAAACCAAGGTCACGAACGAAACGTAAACAATACCATTTAACAAATACATTTCAATTTACTAATACATCTGGTTGAAAAATATATACTTATAAAACCAGCATAACCAGTGCCACTAACGATATTGAGTCATCTGAAAAGGTCAACGGTAAAAGCGATAACTTACTTTTCAAAGCGCACGTCCGTAAGCGACCTGTTCAGGGATATCATGTCGCTCGCCAACAAGTTGAACTGATTCTCCTGGAATTTGTCCAACATGAGCTTCTCCTGTTCTATCGGAATGTTCACAGCCTTACCTGAAACAAGCACCTTGTATTAAAACTGAGTAAACGAGTCATATAAGGGAACAGGAAAATTAACACGATATACAAATTCTTCAAAAAAATAAGAAGTGAAGGCATCGACCCAGTGAGGTAGTGTAAAAAACCAAAATGTGTAAATTTAAGAGGCCAAGCAGGCAAAAAAATACACAAGCATGAGAGACTTTAAGATGAATAACACAAGTCTATCAACCCGCGTAGGCCAATTTGGCGGCACAAAAACTACCCCTCTACCTAAAGATCTGACAGATTCGAGTGGAACATTCGTATATTTGAACATTAATGTCCAATGCTGACTTTTACAGAGGCCCACGTGTCTGAACCCACGTGGTCGATGGATGACTATTCGGTTACACACGCGTACGATTTTGCGACCCAATTGCGGGTCTTTTCAGATACACTTCTCTTATCTAAGGAGATCGGTTACTCTATACCTAAATTTACTGAAGTTGACGTGCAAAAAAAAAATTGTTACGATCTAAAAATATGAAGATTTATTGGACCAATTTTTGATTTATGATTGTGATAGGAAAAAGATTTTTTTCATTTCGAAAAAATTAACAGAAAGCAAATATTACAACACGAATACTTCAATTGGTAGTTTGTCAAACAATAATCTATAGGTACTATGTTACAAGAATCGTGTGTCGTAACAGTTCAATGTTGTGAGAAAAATTTATCGTAATCCATGAATCAAATAGTCATGAATAGAAAGTCATTGTCGCGCGTAAACAATATTTGACTACGATAGAACGATGTCGGAACAAAATGGACAGTTTTGGTAGCCACTGATGCTATTATTAAATTTAGTGAAAGGACCTTACTAGTGTGCGGATATAAAAGAAATCTTACAGATGCTGCAAAAAATGCATTATGTATCAACATAGGCGGCAGAACAACTTTCCTTTACGATCCGTTCCGAGATAAAACCCTCCGTCTTCGTTGCAGCCGAGCATAAAAAACACTGTGAACTAGTCAAAGCCAGCACTTTACATAAGAATTGTAGCTTTTAAAGTGTGCATTCAGTCTTGTATTTTAATGAAAGATGTGGCGAGTCGGTTTCATTTTTCTTTAAAGAAATACGAGAACTTCTATCTATAGACAAGAGCCATGTTACTCAACTTGAACAAACAATGACAGCGAGCTAACAGCTTAGCGTAATCTATTTGTGGAAATATCCAAAATAGCACCCCTAAGCCCTGCATTTCTGTGCTAACTTTCAAGTCAATTTTTACCATTACAACGCTACTCTAATCTTAACCGTTTCATTTACGATATATATTTAAACAAGTGTTTAGCTAGCTGGGCACCAAGACTTCCTTTGCGTAGATTGTTAAATTTACAGATGAAAAATTATAAAAACTTAACAAGAACATAATGCATACATAAGGCAAATAATAATTAATTAATTAATAGTTTCATTATACTTTTAGGCCTTTATACACACGAATTCAAGATAACGCGGTATGGTTTTAGATACGTACCTTATAAGGGATAAATATTAAGCGATCACCGATTTTATACATTTTCTTTATGTAGATACAAAATGGTATTTTTGTTTCAATATGGTACGGCAAATATTTACAGGAAGAATTGAAAAGCGCTATAGGTTGTTAGGAAGGGTTTATTATATTTATGTCAAAGAAAATTGAAACGGGCCTGGATCGCTTTACATCTTCTTGATCGTATAATCCTATAGGTAAAAATATTACGTCTCTAATGACCGGTACATTTCTTTTGTCGCTAGTTTTTTACACTTAATCAGTTTAAAAATCTATTAATAATCTCTTCGTGATCTTAAGAACACTAAAAATAATATATTTATTTGATTGCGTAATGGAATGTGAGTTATCAAAAACACAAAAAAATTGCGATGTTATCACATACTGTCGACAAAATGATTAAGCTACAATTAATTAACGTATCTACGATCGCATTGTAGAATTCGCGTTATCCATGACTACACGCGAATATGAATGTGTTCTAAATCGATAATTTTGCGAACACAAATTCGATATCATTTATTGAAAGTCTTAATTGGTTCTCATTAATTTATGCATTGTAATGAATATAGGCGATATTGGAAATGAGTTATTTTTGTGGACATTTAAATAAGTTTTGAATAGATTCTCTATGTGTCACCGTAGGTAATGTAATCGGTCCGATTTTTTAAATCGCCTGCTCAGAACAACTTTGAACGCGAAAGAATATTTTTATAAGCTTTGCGTCAGTAACGATGCAATTTCCAGACCCAGAAAACACAGACGCCGGTACTTAATTAAAATCTAGACAAAGAAAAAATCTTTCGACAATTACTCGTAAAAATAGACGATATATGATACAATATCTTGGGACAAACATTTTAGTTAGTTTTCAGAATATCTCATTGTTATCCCACATTTATGTGTAATGTAGGGCAAGGTATAGAAGTGGTATAGTATATAAATTATATTTTCCGCGATTCCTACATAAAAAAACACATGAACATCATCACCTAAAATAAAACATTCAAATTTTGTGGACAAAGAAATCTGTTCTTATAATGCCATTAGCATACATTAAGCAACTTGTTTCTTGATTAATTCATTTCCAAATGACAACATTAATGAATTGCACATCTTTATGCAATATCCCATCATTTGTATATTAAATTTTAATTTTATCATAGATTGTGTAAATTATTTTATGTTCAATGAAGTATATACAAAATTACACAGAAACAGTTATTTTATTCTACAAAAACAAATCATTTATCAAGTTATCCGCCAGTTTGGGTATTTACTACTAATCATATATTACTCTAGGCAACTAAATATGTACAGATATGAGCCAATGAGAATTTGTTAATCAATTCATATCTTAGAAAGGTCACAAGTTCATTCCCAATGTGTATAAGTTGTAATTGTTATAAATACCCATTTCTCCTGGGGATTCTCCTTTTGGTCTGACGCTTGGAGCTGGCTCCCACCTCTTCAGCCGTGACCTTGGATATGGAGCCAGGAGGAGGCCATCATCACCAAGCTCTTGAGCAATATCATTCTCTTCTAAATTATTCTCCTCATCATCTATATCTTGTTGTAGAGCTGCAGCTATTGCTGCTTTCTTGCCTCTGAATTCTTCTTTCTATAAAGAAAAGCATTTGAAGATAAAATATATTTTTCTGTAGTAATAAAAAAATATGAACTTATGTTTTATTTTTCATATTTGTAAAAGTCATTTCATCATTGAGAATTTCACTGTTTATTTCAACATTTGCCTGATAAAATTACATATTTCTTTGGTTCATCAAAATACATTTGTATTGTACATGACAAAAAACAGGAATATCATGGTATCTATATGATTTAAAATATATAATCATAAGTGCACACTTCATACTCTTACTAGGAAATTGTAAGTAACAATAATTGCCATGTAAGTAAATGGTCAAGTAATACAGTTGCCACTTCCTACTTATTATAAATTTGTTTCTCTACCTATATCTTTATACTTATTTTTCTTTCTTTCTGTGACTCTAAAAGGAAACCTGTTATCATGAAATGACTAACCAATATTGTCAATCAAATTAGGAACTTTTTACTTTCACTTACTTAGGAAATAAAAAATTGCTGTTTCAAGTGGATTAAAAATATTGACACTACCAACCATTTCCTTTCTACATTAATTTTATTTTAGTATATATTCTTTCTTTCACTATTTCTGAACTTATGAGAGAGAGTTACTTAAGATATAAAAATAAAATAGAATGAAATAAAACTGCATAAAAGGCGATGTAGCTTCGTAAATGAAAACACTACTATCGCGTATTGCGGATTTTTTTTTTGCAATGTACCATAAGCAATAATAAAGGTAAGTAAAAAAGAAAAACAACGGGTCATTTACCTGTACAACAATTTCGCTAGCTGGAGGCTTCTTGCTGCAGCCTTCACCGAAACAATCGGAGTACATGGCCAGCAACATCACATCGACAAGCAACCATACTAGCGAGGTCAACAGGATAATACGGCATGTGTGTATTCTTATTTTACTCCGAAACATTTTGTCTAACGCACCACGGGTCACTGCCTCATGACAACTTAAACACAATAATGTCACGCCAGCCGCCTCGTCCTGCAACACACGCGAATTTAGACCCACTTTATTATAACTCGCACAAACACACTCAGGTAATATAAAAATTGAACTTTGACACAACCTAATTAATATAACAGACGTAGAGGATAGAGCTTTTACTTATGAATGCAACAGTTTATGGCACTTTATGAATAGAAAATGTATGCACAAACTATAAGTAGGTTTCCGGATCTAAGACGTGAATAATGCATCGAATATTTCTTAAAACATCGTAGTACTGCTATAATATTCTTAATAACTTAGTATTAAACACCATGAAAATGAACTCACGTAATATATTAAAATATTAAACAAATGACGAAATAAAATAGTTTACGACGCGGCGATGGAGAAATGTTGGCTCGCGGCAGTCGCGGTCGACATTCAATTCCATCGACAAGGCGACATTCGCCAATCGCTAAACAAGCACAAACGTATACGTCAAACTTTCTAGCGTGTCAATGTCAGGAATCCTGTTACAGGCATAATATTGAGATTTTTAGCATTTTTTTAATAAACACTATACGATTTAATTTAAATCTTTTTAATGAATTATTTTTCTGCAGAAACCGTTGTAGGATATTAAATGAAAATTCGTTTAAATTTTGAAAATATTCCTTTTTAAGGGTAAATAAGGTTTTTAGAGTATATCAATCATCACTTTTCCATAATTTTGATGTAAATTACTTACGCTATCTCAAAAGCACACTAAGATTTTACTAAAAAAATATACAATACAAACACTTATGTATATATATGTATGTGACTGTTGGGTGTATTTATTTATTTATTTATTTATTTATTTACTTACAAAGCATGCTACGAATACCTATTACTATATTATCATGTTCCGTAATTTGACAGACGTCAAGTGAGTCTTTTTGGTGTGACCAAAAAATAATTTTACAACTAAATAGTTGTAATATTCTCAATATTGTCATCGCATTATTTAAACTGTCTTATTATTGTTTACCAAATTTTAGTAATTTGTAATATATACATACATTATAAATTTACACCTTTTATTCCGTAGCGATACGCCAAATTTAAAGATCTCCATTTTTCTCAATCCTAAAATACTATATGAACGTCAACTTTAATTTTTCTTCATACTTTTGCGCTTTTTCAAAGCGGCTCTTACCCATCAGAACATCACCAATCTGGGTATTATAAGTTTATAAGCTGCCAGTGCAAAAAAATCTCACCTAAACTTGTAGCCTGTTTCTCTATTACCATGCTTATACCATATCTGCAGTCACGTTTCAATTTTTGACACTACCGTTATCTTTTACTTTAAATATATTTCAAACACTATTTTCCACTGTCTTACGCAAATGAACTATACATATTCCCGCTCCCGATCTTATCTCAAATAAAAGTTAATATTAGTACCTACTATAGGAACATCCATCATCAGCTGCATAAAAACGTAAAATATTTACATAACATATTTGAATTCTTCCCAATTATTATATCAAACACAACATAACCCTAAGGAACATATTTGCTAAAATTGAAGATTTTGAAATGAATCTTTGCATAAATTGGTAACAAATAATTATACGAATTCTGTTATTTTTCCCTTTATAATAACAAACTAAATTAGAGTACTGAATAAAAAAACATCATCACACTTACAATCTGTCCGACAATTAAATGTATTTTATAGTCTTTGATGAAGTGAAAGAGTGTGTAAGAGGATTAGACTTTCTAAAAGTTCAGTAATGCACATCAATGTTTTTTAAGAAGATTTATTTAGGAAAACCTAAACGACACAGTCAACGGTCTTAATTAAAAACAAAGTAAATTCGAATTAAAAATAGGTGTTTAAAAGTGACTTAGATATAAATACACCAAGGCTGAGGCAAGCTTCTTCTTCTTTGCTTAAACGTTAAAATATTAGGGTGGAAAAGATTATATGTGTGAAAATTACTATATTCATTTAAACCGTTATAGTAAATGCAACAATAACTCAGTTCATGACGTCTCAAACCGGCATGCGTAAAGCGTTATATCAACTTTAAATGAATGTTCCCTACATTAAAGGATAAATAGAATTTTGAAAATTAGCATAATTCATAATGTACTTACTTAACTTTGTAAAATTGTGCCCGTGCGTAGCCGGGCCGCAATTATAATTAATTCTTTTTATAGAAATAATATGCGAATCGTAGTAATTTTTATTAATTAATTCATAGCAACACCAACAAATTTGACAAATGACAAGTCTTCGTTGACTTTTTTATATGTCGTGAACGTAATTTACATATTTTTCAAACTGTTTACAAAATTCACTTTATATTATAGAATTTGCATAAAACCTTATTTTAATAATTAGAACAGAGTTAAATATTAAATCTATTAAGAATCAAGTGTGTGATTAAACTCGGAATAAATACGTGTCGACTGCATATCGAATTATTGAAATTGACTTTGTCATAAACAATTAATATGAACCGGAATAAAAGCAATAATTTTAAAATGACACGAGTTTCGAAGACCGAATCAGAGACAAATTTGACTACAGATGCATATAGCCTAATCAATGAAGATAAACCGCCTGATATCAAATATGCAAAAGAAAATTCCTGGGTGGCGGGAGTGCAGATGTTTGTATCATTTTTATTGGCTGGCTTTGGAATGGTGGCTGCCAGCCTGCTCCTTGATGTTGTGCAACATTGGAAAGTTTTTAAAGACGTATCAGAAGTATATATACTAGTTCCAGCCCTGCTAGGGCTCAAAGGTAACTTAGAAATGACGCTGGCGTCGCGTTTGTCCACGCATGCACATCTGGGACATCTAGATACCAACCTGTCATCTTTGGTTGTGGGTAATTTATGTTTAATACAATGTCAGGCTGTGTTGGTGGGATTTTTAGCTGCTATGGCAGCTGTTGCCATGGGATGGATACCACAAGGAGATTTTGACATTCATCATGCCTTGTTACTTTGTGCATCCAGTGTATTGACAGCTTCATCAGCCAGTTTTGTCCTTGGCTTGATAATGATTGGTGTTATAGTGGTGTCAAAAAAAATTAACATCAACCCAGATAACATTGCAACACCAATTGCAGCTAGTTTGGGTGACCTCACCACTTTGGCAGTGTTGTCATGGATTGCTTCTCTGTTGTATAAATCTATTGGCACCAGTGTTATACTGCCATCTATAATTATCATAATTGGCGCATCACTGGTGCCTGTTTGTGGGTACATAGCATGGAAAAATAAATTTACACAGCAAGCTTTAGATGAAGGATGGGTGCCTGTTGTGTCTGCTATGGTAATAAGTAGTGCAGGGGGGCTAATTCTAGATCACACTGTATCTGTTTACAAAGGTATTGCTGTATACCAACTGGTCATAAATGGTATAGGAGGCAACATGGTTGCTGTTCATGCTTCAAGACTGTCTACACTACTTCACACAGGACAAAAAGAGAACAGTGTGCTCAGTAGTACAACTAAATTATTGCTTCTAATGGTGATACCTGGGCAATTGATATTTATTTACACTATAGGGTATTTACAAGCTGGCCACACATCCACAACACCTGTATTTATTTTAATATACATGTCAGCTGCATTACTGCAAGTGTTTTTGCTATTAACAATCAGCCACTACATGGTTGTTTGGATGTGGAAAATGGATATGGATCCTGATAATTCTGCAATACCATATCTTACAGCTCTAGGAGATTTACTTGGCACAGCTCTTTTAGGATTAGCCTTTAGTATACTCTATGCAATAGGTGATAAGGACAGCGACTTGGGTGACTGAGATTTATTACTTTCATACTTATGATCTGTGACCTCTTATAAACATAATGATATTAAGATTGAATTGGCAAAACTTGAATATTAGTGCCATGTTAATTTTTTTTCTTTACTTAAGTATTGAATTTGCTAGTGGCCAAATTATGAGAGTTTTAAATTTTAATTTTCTTAATATTTCTATTTTTGTTAATTATAGGAATCATTACTTTAAATTCTTTACACATGTACTTATTATACTTAAAACTTTGTGTGCGATATTATTAAGAATAGAAACATATAATAATATTTATGGGTGCTA
Organism: Cephonodes hylas; assembly: GCA_030295005.1. Taxonomy (NCBI): domain Eukaryota; kingdom Metazoa; phylum Arthropoda; class Insecta; order Lepidoptera; family Sphingidae; genus Cephonodes; species Cephonodes hylas. Next base: position 8,126,093 of record AP025376.1, on the reverse strand, counting down.
TTAAAACTTCTTAAAAATATATTTTTATAAGAAAGACAAATTCTGATGATATATTGTTATAAAGTGAATAAATTGTTGATTTTGATCTCTTGCTCAATGTCTTTTATTTATACCTCATGTCATGTGTGAGTCACAAATTCAAAAAACTACAGAAAATAGTTGTATTAAAGCAATGATATGAACTGTACAATGTATTGAATAATGCTAAACAAGCATGAAAATATAACTATTATCATATATTTATAGGGATATTCAGACATTAGTAACAAAAACTTTAATTGAAATTACTAATGATAATAATAATTTATATTGTACTTCAAATTTGTTTTCTAAATTAAATAAAATATTAACTTTTGTTGACCTAACTTCATGTACAGTTTCAGGCAAGACTCAAGATACTTATTTTTATCATTGAAGTATAAGACTAAGAAAATTTGTATGAATTTGGCTAATAAAGTATACCTAGTAATTTTGAACAAAATAAGCTTATACTGTTTAACCACAAGAGCTGCTGATCCAATGATTTCCCTTTATTTTTTGTATTAGAAACTAAAAGAGAAAAATAAAACATACAGATTTTGGAAGTTTTTGTTTATTTCTTAACTAGTAGATGTTTACTTGACTTCACGCAACCTCCTGACGGCAGATCTGCATGAAGAGGCAGCGGTGGTGGAGAATACCCATGCACCTCCGGCCACAGTCCTCTTGCAGCGCTTGCATGACCAGATGCCTACACAAGAACGCTTCATGGCATCCTAGAAAGCAGAAATAAATAATTTAGGTTCTGTCAATAAAAAACACTCACAACATTGTTTCATAACCCACATGGTTTCCTTCCTCTTAGGGATATCAATATTACAAGAAAAAAAAATGAACATCAATGTTAATTGGAGCATTGACGTTAGTAAATATTGATTGGAAAACATTGATGTCTACAAGCATTGAAGTTTTGGTAACAAATATAAATTAAACTAATCATAAACTAATAAACTTTGAAAAAGAAATTCACATTCCAATATCCCAGATTTTCGAGCACTCTGTGAAAAAAATAACTTTGACAGGTATGCTCCCTTAAGTCCATTAGTTGCTGGTGTAGGAGTTGGCTCATATTGGAAATATTTTTTACTTTCTGAATCTGTGGACATCTCTGGGTTCCGAGAAGAAAAGTAGTTAACATAATTCTCATAGCTAATAACTAACATGATAGTTGAACCTAATACATCTAATGTACACTATAAATGTTCTGAAGGACTGGACATTTTATATTTATAAAATTAATGTGTTGATGATATTGAAGTCAACTCATTGATCTCAAAACATCAATGTTTCTGCACACAGTTTGTAAATGAATCAGACTGTTTGAAATGAACTGTTATCTGTAATCCACACAGGGGAATTAAATCAAACCTACAATACATTAGTCCCAAATGGTTACAAATGCCTATAGCAGTTAAAGTTAAATGATATGAGTGAACCTACAATTCCTGTATGCACTATCAGTGACAGTCAGTTAGTCATTTTTCTTTACTTATAAGTGAATGCAATAATGTCACTCATATAATCTTCCAATAGTAATTTTATTTGGAGGGAACATTAACACCTATTTCCATGAGCGTTTAATAATAATCATAACCCTAAAATTTAACCCATGATAAGTATCAAATTCTGAAATTATAATCGTTAAAAGTTTAGATTTTGTTATAGGTTAGTATTGTGCGTTAAAGATATACTCACTTTGCCGCAAAATGAGCAAGTGTATTTAGCGTGTTGGGTCACTTCCATCTTCTTGACCATTTTTCTGAGAGAAGCACCATAACGTGTGCCATATTTGCCAGTAATTCCGACCTTCTTGGTGCGTTTGGCCTGAAAACAACATTGAACTTTTTATTCGTCTGACACAACATTCTTAACACTTCCAAATATTTGTTTTTGTCTGATCGTCACGGAAAATATTGATAGCACTAAATAGAACACTTCTTGGGCACTGTGTAAAACAACAACATTTAACTAATAAAGCCTAGATTGCTAAAATATTCACGAATTTATTTCTCACCATTTTGGATAACCTGTCTAACACAACAGTTGACAGAAGAGAAAGAAAATGTTTTGACAGTTCAGTGTTACACACTACAATTTTTGATATTGAGAAGACATGCATGCAAAATTGTTCATAAATATATTACATAGCTGTGTTAGAAAAAATTAAAGTTTTTAAATCGACAGAATAAATGGTATTTTTAACAAATATAATTTGCTCTGGAATATATACAAATTGGCAATATTTGGCAACTGGCAATATTCACTCTGGATCCGTCAATCTTGCAAGACGACCATTTATAGCATGATTTTTATTATGATTAAGGCGCTCCATACACCTACAGTAATATTGCACAATCTTTTTATTGTTCAATAATATTGAACACCCCCTTTGACTGCAGACGTTCAATAAATTCTGTCAATAAAATTGACTAACCAGTCTGATCAATATTTTCGTGCGAGCAACATGTCTGGCGACGAAGTTTTGGCGGCAGCCACGCTGGTGATTTTGTTGAAAAGAAAAAAAAAGAAATATATTGCGCAATATTAACCCTACACAGCGCAATAAAAAAAATATTGTTCAATAAAAATTAAGCTCCCTCAATCTTTGTTCAATCACGGCGCAATGCTTCAATATTATCCCTACACGTTCAATAATATTGTACAATCAGAATATTCTGCAATATCATTGAAGGTGTATGGGGCACCTAATGCTATAAATTTTCATGTTGTCGTTTTTTGTTTTTTTTTTTTTTAATTTCTTTATTTTAAGAAAGGGGTTTAATCTCATAGTAATTACGTAACCCCCATTGTTATATACCTACAATTCCTATTATGATCTAAAGCCTTTTTTTTGCAATTTTATACAACGAGAATACTAATGCATATACCAACATCAAAAGATTTGTGTAATAATGTGAATCTTTCGCTTTCATTCCTGACACGCTCCAATAAAATATGGTAGATATCTTCAACTTTATTGCAATCTTTTGAGAGATATTTGGAAGGAAAACATACTGCGCCGACCTCAAATAGACTTGGGAAAACAGCAAGTGGATGATGTGAATAATCTATTATATATTTTGTTCTCGATAATAAAGCCTGTACAGGCTGATAGTGACTTAAATGTAATATGTGGGTAGTTAGTAAAAAGCTAAATAAATGTTATAACAAGATAGGAATTATTCTATCTCTTTCTTTACTTCAATGCTTATAATGTGAAAAGTTGACAATTATTTGACAGAAATATATAATACCCAATCACAGGAAAGTAAATCATTTAAATACAAAAGTGATTGGGTAAAATAATATTTACATCATATATCGGCCAGCGGACATACTGCTGAGCTCGGAACACAAATCTGTCAACTTTTATCAACGACCTACAAACTGCAGAAGGTCGATCTTACGGTTTTATAAAACCGTCCCGATCATCTGGACGGAATAGTTGTAGCCGCAATTAAAAATCCACAATGTTGCGAACGATTCTTGTACGAAACCAGCTTCTGAATGATAGCCTTAAAAAGGCTATACGGTCAAATATCACAAGATGTATGAGCACAGAACTATCCAGGAGGAAACTTTCCAGCAGGTAAGTCAATATCTTTGGTTTTATATAATGTATATGATTTATGACTTCATTTTATGTATACTTTGGGTTTTTCGTCAAGAGTTTCATTTGCTTATTTATAAATTATTCCTTGCCGCCGAAATTCGCAATGCCAGTTGCATAACCAATTGACAGTGATCTTCAGCTTGTGGATTGTCACGAATTGGCACTGGTAGCCGGCTTTTCCACGTGTCTTATTATGCTATTTTGTAATTTTCACTAAATGCAAATTCATGTAAAATATTTTGATAATATTATCAAATAAAACCTATCACGCGTTGTCTGAGTGATCGACAGTATTACTCCTAATATTTACATCCAAAAAAACAAAAGATAAAAATAATATTGTATCCTATAGGTATTTTTGTGGTTTACTCCATACCAATAGTATGCATGCATTGACTATTAGTTTATTTAAAAGGTATATAATATGGTAATAAAATTCATGAAGGTTCTCACTTTTAAATATTAACAATTAAATTATTTAATAATTTATATCTGGAAATATAAAAATTGTAGTTCTAGTAACAATTTACTTAAAGGAAATCATTGCAATCATCTAGTTAAGTCATAGATACTGAGATCTGGAGTTATCTCTTGTGTATGTTACAGCCTATAATTAATTAGTGTTATGAACTTATAACTATAATAAAATGGACAACCTTATTGATAAGTGGCTTTGACATTGCAGATGTTTATCAATGTGAATACTTGACTATTTCTCAAAGGTAAAATAAGATTTTTTCTTGCTGATTACTATTGTTTAACATTAAAGGAAATTTGAGAGGAGTTTGAAGTCAACATGCCCCTCTTTAAGAGGCACTTCAGTTATACATTTTTTCCAAATGTAATTATTATCCTAGGATGTAATTTGATAACATTTATTTACTTTATCTGTAATTTATTTTTTATTTAAGCATCCCTTTAAAGCTATATAAATATAGTAGAGGATAGAGAATAGGGGCCAAGTCTACTGCATTGAACAAGAATGTTCCCGGCAGGTTACAACATTGTCCAATTAGAATGTTATCCTTACAACCTCCCAGAAGAATACTCAGCTGCTATTGAAAATGTGCCATTAAACTTAACAAATATAGTTTACTATCAGCAGTAATTTCAGTGATTTTGTAGGATTTTTGTTTTAACTGATATGCTATATACTTTGTTGAAGAAATCTTTGTATAAACAGGAATGATTAAGTGTGCAGACATAAAGATTTTTTTTTATCAGCAGGGTATCTTAGACAGTCCCATTGATAATTCTTTTAGTATTTGTCTGTGAATATAAATTGATCATTTTATCATCAAATGCCTGATAAGCACATGTCTTGCTAGCTTAATTTTATTTTAGGGATATAGAAAAAAAATCTCCAAGGTCATGCAGTAAGATTGTTGAGTCTAGTTTATTTGATTATTTATTTACTTTTGGCAAATTCATCTGTAGTATTCTTATCTTTAATTAATTAACAGGGAAATAAATCAAGACTAAAAATAATAATATATACTTCTATATTACCATGTAATGTTATGCCAGAGATTATAGGTAAAATAGACAAGTCACATTTTTGGTTATATAATTATTTATTAAAATTAAATAAGCACAATAATATTCCTATAGTGCATTACCAATAAAAATGATAAGCTATGTTTGCATTAGTATAATAATATTTTGTTTTGATAATAGCTTATATTGACAAAGACATATTCAACATATTAGTAATGGCCTATTCAGTGAAAGTCATTGAATATAAAATTGAAAATAAAATGAACTTGTCATTTTTCTTCTAACCGTACAAATCTATGAATGAAATATTTAAGAAAATCATAATGAAGGTTCCTACAGACTTCTTACACTTATCACTTTTTAATACAATATTTTTATCACCTTCCAATACTTGGTGATTGTGGTGAAATTATGTTTATGTAACTTTAATCTTTCTCATGAGATTTGGAAAAACCAAGTACAATCAGATTCAAGTAAGATATATTTTTGTTTGTAATCAGTATAGATTGTTTATATTTCACTCTATTTGTTTCAGATTATTAGTCTCACAAGAAAGGAAAGTATTACCTGTACCACAATGGACCGTCCAGATGAGATATTATTCAGATTTACCTTCTCACACAAAGGTGAATCTACCAGCTCTGTCACCTACTATGGAAAGTGGTTCCATTGTCAGTTGGGAGAAAAAAGAGGGGGACAAACTTAGCGAAGGTAAGTAATTAATAATTTCAGTAATATCCTACAGTGTAGTTACTAAAACATAAAGCCGCTGGATCTATCAGTCAAATAAAATGTTTGTGCTGTCCTTAAATATTTATACACATACTTGACGCGTCATTATGAGACTCTTAGAAATCTACAATTTTATTTGTATTAAAATATTAAAAAAAAACAATGAAAACATAACAACAGTAAATTTACATTATAAGAGAAGCTTAGCTAAGGGTTTCTTTCATGACATTAATCATTAATTGTTTCCAATACCAATTTTCAAATGTTAAGTTCAAAAGAAATGAAAAAAACTGATGATTATTTTTAATTATTCCAGGTGATCTCCTATGCGAGATTGAAACTGACAAGGCCACCATGGGATTTGAAACACCTGAAGAAGGTTTCTTGGCCAAGATCCTTATCCCAGCAGGGACAAAGGGTGTGCCTGTCGGCAAGCTGCTCTGTATTATTGTGGAGAATAAAGAAGATGTAGCTGCCTTCAAAGACTTCAAGGATGACTCTGGTAAGATCCTCTTAAATTTAAGCATGTAGGTTTGTACATATTCTGCTAAGGTATTTGCTTGGTATCACAATGGTCTCATTATTAAAATAACCTTGATTTATAATTGTTCAAATTGAAATAGTATCTCCTTATATCATTGTGGACTTAAATCAAAGAGATAATTTTAAATGTTTTCTAATATTAAAGTAAACTACTTGATAGGATGTCACGACAAAATGATGGCTTTAGATATTTGTCAATTTTTCCACATGCAATAAATTTCAGCATGTCACAATGCTCTAAAAAGGGTCGGAACATAGGTTCTTTTCTTTTAGAAGATATTCATAAAATTATTTAAATAATGGTTGCATATTTGATAACATGTTCTAAAGTCTAGTTATTTTTTTTACTGCAATACACACTAAAAAAAATAATAGTTGAACTCCATCAAAGTTTTCTCAAATGGACATAAATTGATTTTTTACTTATATTATTGGGTATTTGTTTTGTTTAATGAAATCTTTGTGGACTAATTTTATGTTTATTTTTGTGATTGATTTTTTTTTATTATGTTGGTTTTGCTAATTGGCACTTTTATTAATATCTGAGTGTTTATTATTTGAAGCAAATCGAATATTTATTTGCATGCATATGGAGTATTTATTTACGCCGAGTTGACGATAGGTAATTTTGATTTTCTGTTGACATAACAATCATATCTACTCAACAAAAAACATCTTAACATTAAAAATATCATTTTGGTTGAGTTAATGTTCCAATATTAATTTTAGAAATATATCAGTATAAAGAAAGTAAAAAAGTTTATATTTTAAGATATGGATACTTACTGACTGAAAAGGCATCAATATAGTTTAGTATCGAAACAAACGCTTTAAGACCTGATGTAAACTGAAAAAAAAGACAGTACAAATCAAAGAATCAACTATCTTTAATGAATAACAGTGACAGTAATAGAAGAGGTCTATCAGTAACAGTAAAAGTAGCTAAATCTAAAGCTGTCTAAGAAGCTTATGGCACACAGCTGCATTCAAGCAAGATGAGAAAATGTAGTTTCAGCATGGTATGAAAGTATAATCACTGAAAATTAAAAACAACAGTATATTCATGCAACAGTATGTTTCAGTACATAGTGTAGTTAAATATGTATATCGAATTTAGATAAGTTGTTAAAAATATTTTTTTTTATAATGTATTTAAGGATTACATAGCAAAACATAAAGTTTTACTGTATTGTCTATGTAGAATGTAAGGGACCACAACAATTCAGGGTTAAACAATCATCCTTCTACACCGGTATAATATTTCAGCATATTATAAAACATAATACAAAGAAAACTTGTAATTCAGCCAACAGATTGCTATAATTGTTTAAATGCTCATTTATTACTAATCATTTGCATGTATTTGCTAATTTGCCATGCCTGTAACCCACAGTAACGCCGATTGCGCCGAAAAAGCCGAAACAGGAAGGTAAGTCATGATGTTAACCTGTGGTTTATATTCTTAATCTCTTACTACATAAAAAAGTAACTTTTAATTTTATGTCACACATAATAGCTTAGAATGAGTTCATCAGGATAGTCTGGATTAGGGTTTGCAATCCCGCAGTCATTTTTTTCCCGCGGGAAATTTGCGGGAATTTTGCCTTTCCCGCGGTATGCCGCGGGAATTTCCGCAAAAATTTAAAAATGCAAAAATATGCATATAATAATGCTATATTACCTGTAGGTTAGTTACACTGTTTAAAAAGTAATAAATAAAAACATTCATACAATTTAACTAATAGAAGACGTACTTTCCCATATTTATTATTAGGTAAGGTAGGCGATTTGCAATCCCGCAATCCGTGTTCCTCCATTCCAACAGTTTCCTGCGTGTTAATATGGTCCAATCTGACCTAAACAGCAATCATGGCCTCGATATTTTGAAGAGCGATCGAGTATCTGTTCGAGTGCGGGTTCGAATCCCAGGGATACACCACTGACTTTTACAAGTTATGTGTGTATTCACAATGAATTATCACTTTCTTGAAGGGTATAGAAAAAAATCTTAGAAATTTTTAAGGTGTGTAGTCCGCTAACTTACGGTTTGTACGCTATGTCATCGTGGTGGACTAAACCCTAAACCCTCTCAATGGTAGAGGAGGGCTGTGCGCAAGCGAGGGATGTTTATGGGCTGATGGTGATAAACCTAACTTCAATAACTGTTACTTATTATCAGCCCATATATGTCTCACTGCTGAGCACGGGCCTCCTCTACCATTCCAAGTCCTCTACCATTCATTCAAAGTCCCTAGTCATATTAAGGCTTTGAAGTATCATACATTTAAAGAAACTACTAAGAAACAACTATGTAACAAAGCCTACTATACAATATCAGAATATATGGAGGATAACGAAGCCTGGGCATAATTAAAATGTTACTGTAATCCCAGGTTTGGCTGAGTTTACTTTAATGGACATGGCTGTATGTACGTAATTATTGTTTTAGTAATCTGTAAGCAATTAGGTATGTCATGCTCGCTGAAACGTCTGTGCTTACGGCGGCGTCGTGTGCCGGGTCGGTCACTTCCCTATGAAATGGTTGAGGAGGCCGATGGCTGGCACATGCGTCATACTCGTGAACGGGTGCTGTTTGTGTGGACTGGTCTGCCTAATTTGCTTATTTCCATTCATGAAATTTTAACTCGGTTAGATGACAGTCTCTCCATTTAAGATGACTATGCTGTTCTAATATGCAACACAAAATTCTGATATTGTATCAATGAGCTGCTCGAATTCGGGAAATTAAGTCCTTGTAACAATATTGTAAGCTATCTCTTGATTGGAAAAGAGCAACACTAGAGTTTCTTGCCCGTTCTTCTCTAGTGATGACTGCCTTCCGAACAGGGTGGTAAAATTTGAAATGACTGAATCTAAGTGATGTATTTGACATTTTATGGATTCAATAAATATTATTTCATTTCATTTCATTTCATTTCATTGAGAGGGTTTAGGCCTTAGCCCACCACGCTGGCCTAGTGCGGGTTGGCGGACTAGTACTTTTAGGTGTGCATATTTTCTCAGGATGTTCTTCTTCACCGTTAAAGCAAGTGATAATTCATTTTAAATACACACATTACTTTAAAGAGTCAGAGGTGTGTGCCTGGGGTATGAACCCGCGACCACCGAGATTTTCGACCGTGCGCCTACCTCGAGGCCATTACTTACTTCAATTATTTAATTAATAATTGTTATTATCATCTAGTTATTAACTTTAGAAGAAACAACATTTAGCAACCTACAACTAAGTATCACTTTGATTGTAAAGTCTCACTTTTTTCTACTGGAATAACCAAAGCGTCGCCAATTCTAATCCTTTACTTCGCTTGATCGGTTAATCGATGCTGACTGACGCGCCCGCTCTGTTGTGTGGAGCTAATAGGCCTTCAGTGATAGCTGAAGTACATAATTTATAACCTAGCGAAATCAATAACTTTCCGCGCGGAATTCCCGCACAAATGCGGGAATTCCGCAGTACTCTAAAATATGCGGGATCCCGCGGGAATGCGGGAATGCGGAATGCGGGATTGCAAACTCTAGTCTGGATGCTTTAGGTATGTTTGCCACCCTTTTTGTTTTAATTATACAGTATTTATACAGTTTTAAGTAGGTATACAGTTGTAAATGTAGTTTTAAAAAAATCCGTTGGAATTTATAAATCAAATGCATGCATAATATTATCCATTTTTCAATCATTTATTATTCTTTATAAATTTATGAGAACCTTATATTCAAACTTATGGCTTATTTGGGTATGGGAAAATATTATTTGAGCATGCATCACTTTAGTAAGAATATGGCTTAAAACATCTTTTATTATCTTTAAAACACTCAGTGAAAAAAAGCATGAGAAAGTGCCCTCACCTAAGACAAATATTGTTATTAAGATTTTTTTTTCTACTTTGAAGAATCCGCAAAATGAGTTTGTATACCTACTTGATCTCGAAGACTTCGATATTTAAAAAACATGGAATATGAAAATAATGTGTTGCGTGACAATAGCTGCGGCCCCCCCTCCCGCCGCTGCGGCTCCCGCGGCCCCCGCCCCCGCAGCCCCCGCGCCGGCCGCGCCCGCGCCCGCCGCCCCCGCAGCCCCCGCCGCGCCCGCGCCCTCAGGTAGGGTGTACGCCAGCCCCATGGCCAGGAGGCTCGCTGAGTTGAAGAACATTCGACTCGGTGGTAAGTTTTGCATGATTTTTATACGAAGGCAGAACATATCGACTTTCATGGGCTTCTAGAAGTAATTAGAAAAAGAAAAATAAACATGTAATTTTAGTTAAGCTTGTAAATAAAAATTGGGAATTTAGTCTGCATGCATTGAAATATTTTCAACGATACATTTCGTCATAATGGTTTTGATTGAATGTTGTCTATATGTCACTAATTCATCAATGATTTTCACTGTTAAAAAAAGCTTTATGTCATTGCTAGACCTGTAAACCTGTAAACTTTATTTATTCTCATACATCATTCACACTTTATATAACAATTCTGTGAAAGATAAGAGGTCTCCGTACTTGTGCGTTGGCTTAACCTAAGTTAACATTTATTTATACATTGCCGTAATTGTACTTTGGTAATAGATATTTTGATTGCATGCTGCCTAACGTAACTCATTGTTTATTTTAAAATTGAATGAAAACCATATTCAATGCATGAATTTTCTCGAAGCCCTAATGACGGTATGAAATATGAAATTGAAAACAGCACATTAATTTTCAACATCCAATAATATATTACAAAACAACGACACAATTTAATCCTTATAAATTTCCAATAAACCGATTCCAAAACACTATATATTTCATGCGGTCTGCAGGGCAGGGCTCCGGTCTATACGGGTCGATAAAGAGCGGGGACGTGTCAGGCGCGGCGGCGGCGCCCTCCCCCGCGGCGACGCTGCCCCCGCCCCCCGCGCCCGCCCCCGGCGCCACCTTCGTCGACATCCCGCTGTCGGGCATGAGGGAAACCATCGCCAAGAGACTCAGCGCCGCCAAGCAGACCATCCCGCACTACCAGCTGTGCGCCACCGTCAACGTCGAGAAGACCCTCGCTATGAGAAAACTCGTCAACGACAAGCTGGCCGCTGAAAAATCTGATGTCAAGGTAAGTAGAACTGTTATTTATAATGCTTCTACCAAGTAGTAGTCTTCTTCTTTCAAGAGTTGAAAATAATTTGTGGTATTTCGATATATGCGATTTAGAAACCTTCAGAGAGAGCCTAAATTTTCCTCAAAGGCCCCAAAAGAGCGGGTTAGTAGTGTTGTATTTCCATATGGATACGATTTAGGGCCCTTTAAAAAAAGACCATATATTTTTGTCAGAGGCCTCAAAAGAGCAAAATTCCTCTAGTATTGTGGGTGTTGACCTGCCCGTCAACCATCGCTGTTGACCATTTAACATCAGGTGGCTCACTAGCTCGTTTGCCTCATTTCCCATAAGATAATTATTATTTTCAGGTATCAGTGAACGACTTCATCGTAAAGGCGGTGGCTGCGGCGTCCAAGCGCGTACCAACTGTCAATTCACACTGGATGGACTCTTTCATTAGGCAGTACGTATTCTATTGACAATATTTAATATTTTTCTATGCAAAATATTCCATATCCATACGATATTTGCGGTCATAGATCAGAGTTTTCCAACCTTTTTTAGGCCAGGACCCACCTTAACATTTCTAAAAATTTTATGTCTCCCTATTCATAATTTTTAATTCGTGTCGAGTTCATTTTTTAATTGTCCCTTTTAACTATCAAGTTCCCCCTCTGTGGGGCGTGGGCCCCATGTTAAGAAACGCTGCGCTAGACCAAAAATTAAAGCCGTCTGATTCCTTTGATATTCATCGTCATCATCGTCCAGCCATTAATAAATCTAAACATTATTCCATGCGCAAATTCCAGGTTTTCCAATGTAGACGTAAGTGTGGCAGTGGCGACGCCCAGCGGGCTGATCACGCCGATCCTGTTCAACGCGGACTCCCGCGGCGTCATCGAGTTGTCGCAGAACATGAAGGCGCTGGCGCAGAAGGCGAAGGAGGGCAAGCTGCAGCCGCAGGAGTACCAGGGCGGCACCATCACCGTCTCCAACCTCGGCATGTATGGTGAGTCGAAAAAAAAAAGTTAAATAAAAACATTGGTCCAACCAGTAGTAAGTTTTGAGGTAACACAAAAAAATACAGACTAATTGATAACCTCCTTTTTTGAAGTCGGCGTAAAAACAAACAGTCGCATACATACGTCTGACAAACCATTCTAGTCTTAAGTCATGGGTATCAGAAACTACTTTTCGCTCTCACAAATACCAGAGACTGAAACAAATATCTGTGGATCACACAAATATTTATCCCGGTGCAGGGATCGAACCCAAGCTTCACAAGCAGGTAACAAGCCAACTGCGCCAAGAAGTTGTCCAATGAATAAAGTGTTCACATAAGTTTGAACAGGTGTTACCGAAGTTGAAATAACATCACAATTTACATCTCACGTCATATACAATTAGACTACTTATATATTGCTTTATAAAGCGATCTTATATATTTTTATATACGACAATATTCGGATTGAAGTTTTGATTATAGTGAAGTTCGTGTTAATTGTGAATGTAGTCACGAACGTCATGTTATATTTTTGTTTCAGGAATCACTATGTTCAATGCAATCATCAACCCACCCCAGTCATTCATCATCGCGTGCGGCGGACTACAAGAGTTAGTTATTCCAGACAAGAATGAGCCACAAGGGTATGTAGCATTGTTGCGTTGGAACTATAATTACATTTTTATTAATGAGAGCAAAGCGCCTTAAGTTCCGCTTTCGGCACCTCGGGGAAGGCCAATTAAGTGGTATGTTTGTGTATTTGGCCTTCCTTCTCGATGTACAGAAAAATTGTCCGCCTTGATGAGTTGCTTCCCTGACCATGACCCCACGCGTGCCTACCGACTAAAACTTCTCGATGGCCGTATTGTGCGTTTAAGGCACTCCGATTAATACATTGTAGTAAACGATATTCTTTTTTCTCCACTCTGCCGTAATGTGGACTTCTGCGATGGAGATACTTAAGACGTTCCTCAATCGGCCCTATTTTGACCGTTCATTTGGTGTGAGCGTCCGCGACATTCACCAGGATCGGTCATAAGAGCGCACTTCTCGGATAGTACGCGTGACAATTCCTATAACCCCCATTCATCGCCACTTTGGACAGGCAAAGGATGCCGTGGCATCTTACTCTTCCAATCCACTGGGAACTGATCCATACCTGGCGTAGTGTAGGTGCAGATATGCACCTCTTCCTTTCTTTATGGGGAATCATGGCGTGAGTTTTAGTATGTATGTGTATGTGTACGTATGTATGAATGAATGTATTTCTGTGTATGTATGTATCGAAAAATGTAGGTTGTAATATGTATGTTGTCAGGTTCCGCACAGCGAAGTTCATAACGTTCACGGCGTCCGCGGACCACCGCGTGGTGGACGGCGCGGTGGGCGCGCAGTGGATGAAGGCCTTTAAGGAGAACATGGAGGACCCCGCCAACATCATCCTGTGATCCACCACACCACGCCTTTCTTCGGGATATCGCTTAGTACAAAGTGTCTATGGCCTTAGGTGAACGTTGTCTATGCTTTTCCGCCGGTTTATAAACAAGTGTAAGTGTTATTATTGGTTCTCTTCAGTTCTTAAGTATCCGATATCCGTATATCAAATAGCATCGGGCGGCAGTGCTGCGTCATTCTTCGATTAAAAATATGTCTATAAAGTGTTTTTTTATATATATTTTACAATGTATGTTTTTTTTAACGTATCAAAAACGTATTTATTCTTTACAATTTATTCGAAGCGTGCGCAGTTGAGATCATGAATAGTGATTATTTATTTAGTATGATAAGATGTGGCATTCGTACAGTGAATGTTGTAATTCAATTGATATTTCCTTGTAATTTTTTACACTATTTATTTACTTCCGTAAAGGCTATATACATCATTTCCGTAAAATTACACATAGTAATAGGTAGTGAAATATTTTGTTGTTCTCGTTGGCAAAATCTCGTCATTATATTTCTAATTGTTTATATTTATTTGTGAAATATCGATGAGGCATTGTGTACGCGTTTTGGAATATAGATCTATGCACCATGTTCATTTATGTCATTCGGATGTATCTGATATGTCTGCAAGTGACTCTGTAAATAGACAAACTACTGCGCAAAACACACTTGAAACATTTCTTCTGTTAACGGTGATTTTTTTAATGTTTTGATGATGCCAGATGATTTTATGAACGTTAGTGGAATATAATATTTTACTGAAAATGTGTTTTATTTCTTTTGTAAATGTTTCTCCCTATATTGTACTAGTCAAAAATTGATAGATGTACGTTTAATCAATTACCTGACCTCATCTTAATGGTCGCGCGGTATAAATGTGCGCGACTGTGACCAAAGGTGCCGGGTTTGAGTCCTGCGTTTTGGTCAGTCTAAAGTTCTCAGCAGCATGTATGGAATCTACAAACATACGCCGTGGCTGAAAACGCCATTGCAAACAATTGTGCAAATATTGAGTGCGTAATTCGGCTTGTCTTTTTACGCGTTATATAAATAAAGGGTGTGAAATTTTTATTGCTATTAGCACGAACCAATGTACGAGTTCCTTCTTTGGTGAGGTTGGCACCAAAGAGGCTTTAGTTTCTGTACTATGTGCTTATATATTTGAGCCTCAAACAACACGTGAAAAGTAAAAAGTTCGAATTAAATTCCACTTGCCTGGTCATGGCCATTCTGTTGCGTGCAAAATGAAAACACTTCGCGACATGTCACGGCCGATTCCTGTCACGCATCCGTCTGAAACTAATTAATAGCAAACGGTAATTACTTCGAAATAATGACAATTAGTCGCGTACTACTTATAGCATAAAAGGTATAGTACTTAATACTTTTTATATTTATATGTACACACATTATATTCATGGCTAATAGAATGTATGGACTGAGTCATATACCCTACTAATTGTATATGGTGTCAATAAAAATACACTACATACTTTAGCCTATATTCTCATTAGAATTTACATAAGGAAAACACACCAATATCCTAGAAGTGGTAAAGTTATTTGGCCTTCAGTTATCGGTATATGGGCAATGGCGTGTTCTCAAGATTTTTAAGACTTAAAATGGATTGTATTTTCAAATTCCTTCCTAACGATATGAATGCTGATGAGCTTGAGGATAGGCGTTCAATGCTGCCTCAATGTTTGTAAATGTTAACAACTTCAAATGGATAATTCGATCTCTCGTGCTATTACCGAATTAGTATACGAAGAAGTCTAGACTGCCTCGTGGTCTCGCGGTACAACAATGTGCCGTGCGATCTAGAGGTCCTGGGTTCGATTCCCGGACCGGGCAAAGTGTTATTAGGTTTTTCCATTAGGAAATTCTCAGTAGCAGCATGGAGTCTGGAAATGTGCCTGAAAAATGGCAATAGGCTCGCCCCCTATTACGTGGGACTAATACATACCTGGCGTAATCTTTTAAGTTCAAAGTTAATCTTTGAAGAATCATGCTTCATATGAATAAGTACGGTCTACCCCAGGCCCGATATAACCGGGCTTGCGAAACGTGAACCGCACGGGTGCACCACTTCTAGTGTGGCGGCAAATTTGTTAAGGTGACATTTTTTTCTTTAGACATAACTCAGAGTAAATAGGTATAATAAGATTTGCACGCGATGGCGGAAAAGGAAGCAGCGGGCTTAGTCTACTCTTCATAATTATTATCCAGTTAAATTTTGTTACCCACCTAAGGAAGAAAATAGAATCCAACATATAATACTATGTTTTTCAAGACTGGATATAAAATTATTTTTTTGCGAGTCATTTTTTGCAGAACATGGCATCCCAATTTAAGAATTAATCAAGAGAGACAGTTATATTAAAATCTTTCATAGTTTAGCGGACTATAAGTTCTGTTAGTATAAAATAGTACCTATTAGTAAAAATGGCCTCGAGGCTTAGGCGCGCGGTTGAGAATCTCGGCGGTCGCGGGTTCAAACCCCAGGCACACACCTCTGACTTTTCGAAAGTTATGTGTGTATTCAAATTGAATTATCACTTGCTTTAACGGTAAAGGAAAACATCGTGATAAAACCTGCACACCTAAAAGTTCTTAGGAATTTCTTAGGTGTGTAGTCCGCCAACCCGCACTAGGCCAGCGTGGTGGACTATGGCCTAAAACCCTCTCAATGGTAGAGGAGACCCGTGCTCAGCAGTGGGCGTATATGGGTTGATGATGATAGTAATAAATTTTATGTCGGACATATTGTCTGAAATTGAAGATACATAAAAATATATAATCGTCTTATGATCAACAAATATGAAAAACTAACAGTAACTGGTATAATAGCTCACTGTTTTAATTAACGTTTATTCATTTATGTAGATGGGGTAGTACTATTAATCTCGGGAACAAATTGTTTATAATACCACGTATCTATTACTCATTAAAATTACCCATACTTTTCTTGACAAATCGAATACGTGACAATCGTGTAGGAAGTATGTTTATATTGCAATCATAATTAATTATAGGAATAGACAAAGGAAAACCAAAAATACGGAAAATGGAAACTAATGACATTTTGTTCTAGCGAAGGTCGAGTCTAGTCAGAGAAAAATGATTTTGCATCAAAAATAATATGTTCTCTCCCTCCCCGTGATTTAAAAACCCTTTATTACGTAGAGTAAAGTTATGTGCTGGACAGCACAGCTCTAGACGTTGTTCAAATCAAATTGACGAATAAATTAGCAAAGTACCTAAGTACTCTAGATGTGAACCGCCAAATGATCGGATATCTAGGCGGAAGGTTTATTTCAAAAGGAAAGAGCCGTATACCGGATTATAATGAATAGTTTAATGAAAACTTTCCAAAAAAAGTTCAACTGTTGTAGACATTAATTTGTCTAACCTTACATCATTTTTATTTTATCAAACGTTAGCAATTTTCTTCAATTGCATTTCTAGTACATAAATATTCTTAGAATTTAACATTCTTTCCTAAAGGCATGACAGACACAAATATGTCTGAAACTGAAACAGAAACAGAAGTTAAGAAACCCGTCAAAGAAATACCAGTAGTGCAAGACCAAGGCGTGTTCCAACATGATACGGGCGACACTTACGATGGGTTCTTTGAAGCCAAGAAGAAGGACCGCAGTGTTAAAATGCACGGTAATTAATCTAATATCTTGGTCAACATAAAATTTTATGACGTTTTTATAACTTGTGTTTATTCGTTTCGTATAAGATGATGATTACATGATGAATTACGCATACATTTTTGTCATCATCATCATCATCATCATCAACAGCCCTTAATTCGTCCACTGCTGGACATAGGCCTTTCCCATGCCATTTTTGTCATATCGTTGTATAACTAGATGGAGTATTAAATGTTTTGGATCATATTTTATTATCATGTTATACATATT
This sequence comes from Cephonodes hylas, assembly GCA_030295005.1. Classification (NCBI taxonomy): domain Eukaryota; kingdom Metazoa; phylum Arthropoda; class Insecta; order Lepidoptera; family Sphingidae; genus Cephonodes; species Cephonodes hylas. The sequence continues at coordinate 8,108,194 of AP025376.1, read as the reverse complement.
ATATTTATGAACAAAGTGTCTAAAAAGCCGGAAATAATGAGAGGATCACAGATATGCATTACCTATCCAAAATCGGAATTCATCATGATTCTGACAATATTAAGAACGGAACTATTGATTCCCTAACTACTCTAACTTGATGTATTTTCCCATAAGTGCGTTGACATTTACCGAAATTGATACGTATATATTTCATTGTCTTAAACTTCAAATTTTACTTTCTCGTCCCATGATGGCTAAGCCGACCGTTGTCTGCGGAAAATCGTACCCAAAATGTGAAAGTAAAAGGGCCTATGATTGACCGCGTATCACGCGACCTATAACCCACTTCAACAAGGTATTTTATAGCCGCTTAGTCTTACAATGAGTGCGTCTAATGGACCATATCGCTATCTAAAAGTAATATACCGAGGAGCGTTACGCTCTAATTGCTTAAATGCATCATAACATGTTGCTCTGACTGCTATTAAAGCTTGTCTTTTGTTTTACGATTGCTTTCAATAGATTAGTTTCATCGTATCATGCTTTCAATAGCGAGGCTTCAATTTGCAATGAGAAGGAATTCTTATAGGTATGTTTATTGGATAGGGCTGGCAGAGAAATAAGTAATCAGATTTTAATCTTTTGAATTAGCTTGACTATGTTTAGAATCTGCTTGAAAAGCTTTAAACTATGATCTAGCGATTATTTTGTGTCATTTCATTTATTTTCTAATCAATACGCTCATTGTCAAGATCATAAATAACAAGTAATACTGATAGCGGTCGATTTGGTTTAACCGATAGATTCCAAGGATGATTTCTGGATAATGTTTGCCCCTTGTTTTATTTTATACTGGTACGTTACGTCAATTTAGGTGCTTTTAAAAATTTTTAGGGCCCGGAGTATACACCACAGCTGAGGGCGACAGTTATTCCGGTAACTGGGAATCAGATCGATTAGGAGCCGGCGAAGAAGTTACAATTACTTTTGCGGATACTTCCCGCTATGAAGGCTATTTTAAAGACTGGTGTTATCAAGGCCCTGGTGGCTATCTGTACCCAGACGGCAGCGGACTTCAGTGTGATTTCGCTGAGAACAGTCCAGTAGGAAGAATGGTACTAACCGATCCCAACGGTCACACTTGGACGGGCAAAGCCGAACAAGGCTACGGATGGGTTGAGCCAGTGAATCACTTTTACGAAATGCTAGAGAAAACTCGCGACTTGGGACGCATAAAGCGCCGTCACAAAAATAAAGGAAACGTTCAAGAAACGCCTCAGTTGTAATGCTATAATTATACATAAATAGAAATGTGAAACTGAATGACGCTTTTATGGCGCACGGTTTTAGTACGGAACCATTTGTCTATTGATTTCGAATTTCAAAGCGGATGGAAATGTTAATGTACATAGTTCTTGTTTTGTTTGATTTGAGTTTGACGATTACATTTCTTGAATGAGTTCCTGAACGTGTTTTATTTAGTGTGGAGTCGTGAAGTGGGCATGCGTGCTGCAATCATTCGTGTAGATGCTCGATGGGGAGTAATGTAAAGAAGGAAATGTTCAGTTAATTGTGGAACACGTAGCTCGATGCAGTCGCTAACAGTCTCAGTTAGTTAAGGTACACACTCCATGTTACACTTTGACACTTAAACCCACTTTTACGCTAAAGAGAGAAGATACAGTCGTCGACAACATTCTTTAAAATGTGCTAAATATGTTATAGCCCCCAATGGCGTATTAATTATAGGCTGCGAAATAAATGTTTGTAGGTTCTATTCCCGCATTGAGGGAAATATTAAACCATAAATACTTGCTACTACTACTTATATTTGGTTGCTTTTAATGTCATGAAACTTTTAATAAGAAACGGTAGCATGAAATTTATAGAAAAATAAATTGCCTTCATTCATTAAACAGTTTACACCTAATAGCCTAAGATCCCACCACTGATTTACTACATACATTATGACGTGAGTCAAACACACATTTTTACATTCGTGTATGAATAGGAGAATACTCTGATATACCGCAGCCAGTCAAAATATGCCCGCAAGTAATTTTAATTAAATAAATAAAAAATAATTTTCGTAGTAAAATTTCATGCACTATGTATTTAAATAAAATATCATCCACGCCATAGCTATGCATGTAAATAATTCTAAAATCCATAGGTGCCGTTCCACACTCAGCCGCAACTACCCCGCAGCCAGGTGCAAACAGGTGATATTTTGGAGTTTTTTTACACTCATTGCGTACTCGGATGATTTTGGTATCAAATTAAAGCTGATTTTTTTTCTAATATGATGATATATGTCTGCCTGTGAAATAATAGCCGCAAATTAGTGGTGCCATCTCTTAAAAACGTGAGTTAGCGAAAATTCTGATTGCGACGTCGATAGCGACAGCTGCGATTTTGAAAGCAACGAGGAATCTGACTCTGACTAAACAATAACAAAATGTAATACACTGATAAAATTTATAATTTGATTGAAGATACTGATTTTGAAGAAGCTGATATTTCGGCATTTCCGATAATTAATTATTGAACGACCTTTTTTAATTTTCAACCTTTAAAAACGCAACAACCCTTTTCCTAATTAATTCTTTGATAATGCTATTTTTTTAAATCAACATTTAATTACTAATTAATATTTATATTATATTTCTTCTACTATGGTATGCATAGTATTTGATTTTGTAAAAAAATAAGACAGCCAAAATTGTATACTTCATAAATACCCTTTTATAATTTTTACTTGGTTAATAAAAAAAAATGATTATGAAATAAGTCTTTTATTTATATACTTTTTTGTACACTGTACAATAATATACATACACAATATTAAATGACACAAAACATACCTCACGCCTATATTCCCCGAAGGGGTAGACAGAGATCCATTTCTGCACCCACATTTCGCCATGTATGTATCAGTCCCACTTAATAGGAGGCGAGCCTATTGCCATTTTTCGGGCACATTTCCAGACTCCGTGCTGCAACTGAGATTTTTCTAATGGAAAAACCCAATAACACTTTGCCCGACCCGAGAATCGAACCCAGGACCTCTAGATCGCGCGGCACATACTTGTACCGCAAGACCACGAGACAGTCAATTCATGAAATATTATGAATGCAGTATAGGCACAATAGGCGATCTTATCGCTAACTAAGATCTCTTCCAGACAACCTACTTTAAGATTTTATTATTGCTTTAAAGTTTTTTTTTAAATATTAATTACATAATTATAGTTTTTGAGTCAATGTAAAGTCGGTTCTACTATTTGAGCCGCCGGCAGAGAACATTTTATCTCGGTTATCTCGCGTTTTTAAGAGATGGCACCACTAATTTGCGGCTATTATTTCACAGGCAGACATATATCATCATATTAGAAAAAAAATCAGCTTTAATTTGATACCAAAATCATCCGAGTACGCTATGAGTGTAAAAAAACTCCAAAATATCACCTGTTTGCACCTGGCTGCGGGGTAGTTGCGGCTGAGTGTGGAACGGCACCTATGGATTTTAGAATTCTTTACATGCATAGCTATGGCGTGGATGATATTTTATTTAAATACATAGTGCATGAAATTTTATTACGAAAATTATTTTTTATTTATTTAATTAAAATTACTTGCGGGCATATTTTGACTGGCTGCGGTATATCAGAGTATTCTCCTATTCATACACGAATGTAAAAATGTGTGTTTGACTCACGTCATAATGTATGTAGTAAATCAGTGGTGGGATCTTAGGCTATAAGGAAAATATTATGTCATCGTTCTACATATCTCTATAAGGAGTCGTCCTTAGGTTAAGCCCGGACTTGCGTTTTTTTTCAGGCTTGATTTGGCATAATGGCATTTAATATTGAATCAAAGTTGGTAGATGACCGCCTACAAACCATTTTGTAACTAGTACAAAACATTAGTATAAACTCTGCGTTCGTTTTATTTCGACCTCGGATGTACACCCACACTAGTTAACCATTTATCGATGATCTCTCTCAAATGTAGGTGCGTGTCTTCTCTGGTTGATTTTATTAGTGGAATGGAGAGGTGACGCAGGTCATTTTAAACTGGAAAACGCATTTTTACAAAGCCACGGGAGCGGCTCTGCGTGACTTGGTGCCGTCTGTTTAATGGAACAACGCTTAATGCCATGATTATAAATTAGGAAGGACACCGCAACAAAGTGAAGGACATTTGTTTCAATACTACATCGTAATGATTGATGTTCTCGAAAGATACATTTCTTATCCTACATTACGAGGGGTGGATTAAACATTATTATGTATGTTTTAGAAATTTTGAATATATAATTTTCTTATAGAGAGTAACAACGGTATATCGGGGTGTCATTGGTATTATTAAAGGTTTATAACTTATTCAAAAACAAATACGACTATTAAATACATTGCCCAAAATACCAGTCGTAAGTAAAACTCTACTAATTATAATCCAGTGTACAGTGGCTTGCCATATTATTATGGACAGTCACATTTTTTTCATTTTTTTTCTTTAAGCACATTTAACTGTAATCTTAAGTGGTGTAAGACTTGTTAGAAGTCTTTTACACATTCACTATACCTCTTTAACTTAAATTTTAAGTGGATTTCAAGTGTTGGAGCATTCATTTATTTTAAAAATGTTTTTAAAAGCGGGAGAGTCGCAGAATCGTTGACACGCGTAAAAATAGGAGACGTTAATAATATTATTTTAAAAAGCTATTTAGTGAGTTTGTGTTATAAATATTAATTTTAAGTAATTATTATTTTATTGTTATTGATGGAAAAGTATTTTGGCGTCAATTTTTATCAAAATATTATTATTATTACTTTTTAATGGTACTCAGTACGAGTCACCGGGTTGATTTGTTTTCAAAAAAAACAATCTGTGGTTAAAACCCTCCTCCTGCATCCGAATCATTCTCAAAGGAAGATAGCAGAACTTGCCGGAGTTTCTTAGTCCGCTATTAGTAAAATAAAAATAAATTTGGAATAAAATAAGCCACTTTTGCCCAAAAGAAAAAGCAAATGTTGAAGAAAATTGATTACCACGCAATGGTCTAACAGGAAAATTCGGGATAATTGTTTGCAAAACTGAAAGAAAAGTGGTGATCTTTTAACGTTAATGGTTTGGGAATCTGAAATACCAGTTTTTAAGAGAACTGTACCGCGGAGGTTCGCAGAGGAAGGTCTGACAAGTTATCGACGATTTGAGAAACCGCGTTTGACTGAGGCAATGAAAAAAAACGACTTGCCTGGGCTTGTAAGCACCATTCGAAGACTGGAATATGGTCAGATTTAATACTAGCTTCTATTTTGATGTTCTCAAATAATTTTTTCACAAAATTATTCATACAATTACTTTTTTTGGATGTGTTTCTCAGACGAACGTTAGAATAACTCGTCTCTCAAATTGTCGATAACTTGTCAGACCTTCCTCTGCGAACCTCCGCGGTACAGTTCTCTTAAAAACTGGTATTTCAGATTCCCAAACCATTAACGTTAAAAGATCACCACTTTTCTTTCAGTTTTGCAAACAATTATCCCGAATTTTCCTGTTAGACCATTGCGTGGTAATCAATTTTCTTCAACATTTGCTTTTTCTTTTGGGCAAAAGTGGCTTATTTTATTCCAAATTTTTTTTTTTTTTACTAATAGCGGACTAAGAAACTCTGGCAAGTTCTGCTATCTTCCTTTGAGAATGATTCGGATGCAGGAGGAGGGTTTTAACCACAGATTTTTTTTTTGGAAACAAATCAACCCGTCGACTCGTACTGAGTACCATTAAAAAGTAATAATAATAATATTGCGATAAAAATTGACGCCAAAATACTTTTCCATCAATAATAATAAAATAATAATTACTTTTAATTAATGTTTATAACACAAACTCACTAAATAGCTTTTTAAAATAATATTAATAACGTCTCCTATTTTTACGCGTGTCAACGATTCTGCGACTCTCCCGCTTTTAAAAATATTTTTAAAATAAATGAATGCTCTAACACTTGAAATCCACTTAAAATTTAAGTTAAAGAGGTATCGTGAATGTGTAAAAGACTTCTAACAAGTCTTACACCACGTAAGATAACAGTTAAATGTGCTCAAAGAAAAAATGTGAAAAAAATGTGACTGTCCATAATAATATGGCAAGCCACTGTACATGTAATGTTCAATGAATTTACTTATTACGTAATTCAGTTTTATGTTAATAATATTAGATATTAAATTTGACGAGTTTTTTTATCAATACTATTAATTTAATTAATTAAAAAAGAATAATAACTATAACAGATATATCTTGGGAGCACATATTGATTAAGTAGCTACCCAATACGTAGGCATTATTAGTAGGCGGAAAAGTCGTGGAATATCATAATTAGGGTACGGCGTACTAGTAAATTCCATAACTTATAATGAAATAGGTATAGGTAGTGTGCTTGTATAACGAAGGCATTAGCATGCGATGATGTCAGTGCAGATCGCTTGGAGTGTGTTATCGTAGTTCCCTGCTCGCTCAGTGTTCGAGAGCCGCCAGCGTAAATCAGAAAGCGGCCGAGCACAAGAGTAAATGGAAGTCTAGAGGTGTGGCAGATGTGGTGTCGGAGAGACGTCGGTCGGCGCGGGCCGGCGCGCCACTCGCCGCCGTTCCCTTATCGTTATCACCTTATCAACCCTTATCAGTTACTCATCGCGAAACCGATCGCGCACAGCTCGATTAATGCCCGTGCGAATAAAGTTACGTGCCAGATGTGATTTTATTGGCTCCGATCATGTACGGTCGTATTGTTTTGTGTTTATTGTTTTCAGTGTTTCTAGTGCATGTAGTCGGTCAAGGTGAGTCGTTTGTTTTCCATATGTTACCGCTGATATTGTTTCCCTCGTGATAAGATTATGCGCTTCAGCCGGAATTATTAAATAGGTTATTGTGTAGTATTCATAGGTGATTTTCTAATTTATTACTTATGTTTACCAAAATCATGAGTGTAACAATCCGTTGTTTTTGGCGGGGTTTAATTTTTCACGTGTGCATATCATGGGTGTGAGTAAAGCAAATAAATGTAATGCGTTATCTCAAAATGAACAAACGTAACTTCAAAAGGAGAGATTATGTTAATGCGTAAACAAAAATAGCCAAAACAGACGCGGCACAGGAGCCCACCTGTTACGGACATTAGTTCTCAAAAATAGACTATATCCCGAATAGTTCTGACAGATTTATTTTAGAAGACAAATGGAATCCTGTTTCCTTTTCTAATATTTTAATTATGTAGTTGGAACCGGGGTTACGCGTGTAGCAGCTGAAAAAACATGTTCTGAAGATTAGTTTTACTTGAGTGTGTGTAATAATCTGAGTCATAATTTGAAGAACTTGATATAATATCTTCGTTTATTGGTTTCTTGAAATGTAAATATACGTTTATTAGCTTATTGAAATGCAAGTATAAAAATATGATATGGTAAAATAAATTACGAAAATTACTTTTTATGTAGTGATTAAACTCTGGTACGAAATATATTCTAGCAATCTTAAAAATAAAAATATCGTTGGTTTATGAAGTATGTTGTATAAAACTATTATACTTATTAATTATTTAGTTAAGGAGAATAGGTACATAGACCAACTCAAAGTAATATAAAAGGAGTTAAATTAGTGTTAAGGTTTGAATTGTAGTTTTGTCAGTTTTATTGATATCTCACTAGCCATGAAATCTAGAAACGGACCAAAAATGCTGTTATAAGTCACACCCCTCTTACGTCAAACTTATAAAATAAGCCTTTCCTTGTTAGGGAAGCAAACGTGACTGTATATTATTTAGTTTTAAAGTAATTGGCCTTACAAACACTAACACACTTACTCTTAAGGTTACGCCGTACAAAACTATGACGACAGGTACAACGTAAACAATAGACTATAAACGTACAAAGAAATCTATTAACTTGAAAAGTTAAGTAAGTTGGGTAGATATCTTACTGTATGTATTAGCCCACGTATGTACATTAGCATATAGAATCAGATATAGCTTGATAATTATGGATTCTTGCTATAAATTAAGAGTAATTATATTACGCAGTGGGGTACCTATTACATATAATCGCAAAATTTTAGCTTGTCTACAAAAATCCGCATCTTTCAATTTTTATTTAACAAAAGCAATTTGACATATATGTTTTAAAACATATTGCTCTCACAATAAACAAATGAAACTAGACATTACAGATATAACATACTAACGCTTTTAGGCTTCTATGGAAGTTCCGCCACTGATACTACGTAGGTATTAGAAATTTGTTTCCCGACTCCGATTATTTTGGAGTATTAGTTTAATACTTGCAAACTATGCTAACTTCAAAGACAAATACTTTAATGAAAATATCACAAAAACGATGCACGATATGCATCTTTCGATTATTTTATAGTGACATTACATTCCTTTACACGTGTCAGCATGAAAAAAGATTGTAGCAATGGGTTTATTACAACCAATTTGGGAGATGTGTTTTATATTTGATCAATTTGTCGCGCAACAATAAGGGGCGCGCGTCGATATAGTGTCTATACGTCCCAGATTATCTGTTAGCATGTCCATAATCTCATGTACGCCCACACAAATTGTGTCAACACGGTGTTAATATGCTCCCATACAATAGTTTTGGTGAGCTATTAACATTCTCGCGGTTTGTGATGACGTTTTCAAGAGTGCCACTTCATTTGTTTTTGATGGGAAAAAATAAAAATATTTCACCTAAAGTGGTTCTTATTGGTGACAAATTGTAAACAAATTCGTTTCGATTTTGGAAGTGCGATTGATGTATTCCAAGTTTGATTCCCAGTTTTGTGGTTCCGTGTTATAATTTTTATCCTTTATATGCAGTTTATACAAAACGAAATAATTATTTATGTATCATACAAATATTTGTCACCGTAGATCGAACCCGTCGCCTGTCGTTTCTCAAGCTGGTGTCTAGCCTACTGCCCCCGGGGCTGATAAAAACAAATTATATATTCAACTAGAAACCTAGAATTAATATCACATTATACACACTTTATAAAGGTACGTGAACCTTTATACATAAATAAGCACTTAAGATTGCCAATGTCGTGGTATTTTCCTATAGGAAGTATTCCTGAGTATTGTATGAGGAAAATGTTATATTACACAATTTAATATTGTTTTATAATTATGACATATAATAATTAATCAATAATAACAGTTACATCAACAAAATTATTACGCATTTCGTACCACATATTTCGTGTTTAAAAACATAGTCAATTGTATAATACATACATACGTATATAAGACAAAATCGATTGTGTTCAAACAGTTATTACAAATGCCCAATATCCAGACTACGCACACCTACTGAGAATATCCTAATGGAAAAACAAAATATCAATTTGCCCGACCCGGCAATCGAACCTGGTACAGCTATATCGAACGGCATATACTTACATATGCGAGACCACAAGGCAGTAAAATTTAATGACATTAAAATGTATTCGTAAGGTCAACGACATATGTACGTATCACAACAAAAACCGCGTAGAAGGAAGTAAGGAATTATCAGTATCAACATAATCGTGCATAATATTAATTGTAAATTAGGACAATGCCATACAAAGGGCAGGATGATAGCCAACTAGTCGATGTGAATGGAATTATTACCGTTATGTGACGTGATGTTTTCAGATACAAGTTATAGTGATGCCAAAAAGGCTTACCAAACAATTGTGGTTACGTCTAAAGAAGTTGTGACTTTAGACCGTTACAAATCTAATAAGAATTCTATTACCATATTTAATATGTTGTAAGAGATATGATGGAATTGCTCGAATTATAATTGATTTTAGTACCTAAGTTATTTTTAAACTGACTCTATTTTAACAAAAGTTGCGCAAACCAGAATGTAATTTGTATTATTCAGTATGTGTATGTATCTATGTATGTATGAAGCAGTGATGGCCTCGAGGTTTAGGCGCGCAGTTGAGAATCTCGACGGTCGCGGGTTCGACCCGAAGCACCCACCTCTGACTTTTCGGAGTTATGCGTGTATTCACAATGAACTACCGCTTAATTTAACACCGAAAAAAAACATCGTGATGAAACCTGCAAATCTCTAAGTCCTTAGGAATTTCTTAGGAGTGTAGTCAGCCAACTCGCATTAAGGCCTTAACCCTCTCAATGGTAGAGGTCGCCCATGCCCAGCAGTGGGATGTACCACTGTCATTGCCCCAAGATTGTGATTCCCACATATGTATGTCTCAATTTGTTAGCAATCTCCTACTACGAAAGACTATTTACCACAAAGCACCTATACTAAACATTCTTTTGCAGTTCAAGAGCAGCTGTTGAACAAGCTAGTATGCATAGAGCACGAGGAGTGCGGTCCGTGCCTCTCCGCCGCGTCGCACTGCCGCTGGTGCGCGGACCCGTACTACAGCTCAGCGGCTCCGAGGTGCAACGATGACGAGACGTGAGTGACCAAATGATCTTATCTTAATTAGTTATCGTTTGTTCGGTTATGGACCTTTCTAAGGAATATTGTTTTGGGATTTTTCTTCTACATGAGTATAGTATGTTGGATGTTAAAGAAAAGTTCGTCGATGAATGCATAATTTGGTTGATAGCACTTATAATGCGAGATTTAAATAGGCGAATCTTATGTGCATAGACATCATAATTAGATTACAGTAATCCTAAAAAAGAACATAACCACGCAGATGTCAAGTAAACAGTCTTAAAAAAAAGCTAAAGATTTAAGTAAGAGTTTACGTCATCCAATTTTTTTATGCGACGTTTTGCATTTGGATGTGCTTAGTTGTAAAATATTTAAACAACTATATATAATATAGAGTAGCCATTGGATTGACAAATTTCTCACGCATAATAAATTAAATATTTTTTCTTCGATTTCAACTTTCCCGACCCTGATATTATTCCCGAGATATATTAATGATAGCAATCGAATGTAATATATAGTTGTGTCTGAGCAATTCTTTTATTCTTCACAATCATGAGTGGTGCGCATTCTTAGCAGCGTTCCCACGTCGCTGACCGACATTTTGGGTCGATGTGCCTCAGTAATCAAGAGATCGTCGTTTGATTGATTATTGATTGTGCTTACACCGTGCCAGCTCGGATGAACGTTTTTCAATAAGCTTACTTTGAGGCTGACGTGCCGTTTCGTAATATTTTCTTTGAAATAAAACTCTGTGTTTATTTTCGATCGTTTTTTTCGGAACTACTATTTGTTTGTAAAGGTTTTCTGCAATCTTCTCATTTCGCTGTGTAAAACCTGTATTTACTGAGGTACTTAAGTCGTTCTGGTTCTCTAATGTGTAATTGAAACAATTTGTATACGAACAGTTTAGTTACCACTGGGTGCAGTCAAGCCATGATACAACGACCGGAGAAGCCGATATGGGAGGTAGCGGAGAACAATTCCCTTCAAGACATGCAGTTGGGGAGCCAAGAGTCCGTGGTTCAAATTCAGCCTCAACGAATCAAGTTATCATTAAAACCACGTAAGTTATGATTAACCTTATCAGCGTATTTTTTACGTTTTAATGACTTTGCACTAAATTATAGAATTTTATGCCGGGTTTTTTTGCTCATGAGATGTAGAATATGTGTTTCAAAGCATTATGCGCACGTACCGGGTTATCGTTGAGGTTATTTCTATTGAATTTTTATTTGCTTGTTGTGGTTGTCACTTTAATAAGATTAGATTTCTAAATCGTAAATTCTGTATTTTTTACAGGCGAAACTAAGAAAATCGAATTCACGTACAGACCAGCCAAAAATTACCCTTTAGATTTATATTATTTGATGGACCTCACTTGGTCTATGAAGGACGACAAAGAGACATTAGTGTCGTTGCGCGATGACCTGCCGGCTATGTTGAAGAACTTGACTGATAACTTTAGGTAAGGATAACTATAGAGGTTATATTTAAGCAGCTACACAATAAAGTATTTCGTAATATACTAATAAAATTCTGGCCCTGAATTAAGCAGTTTATTGGCTTGGTTTTGTGGCTAGTTCTGATAATATATTTATTACGTCCCACACCCAACTCACCTACTGCTTTTAAAAATTGTAATCAAATATCGTTCACGTATGAAATAAAAATCCAAAAATATTTGAAAATTTTTAGTCCATTAACTACTCATTTTCGAAGCGATGAACATAAAAGAAGTTGACTCTTGAAAGAGAGTAGGTTTCAGTCTGGTCTAAACTAATCAATTATCTGCCTGGAAAATCATAACAAACGTCATACATCGAAAACTATATAACATAGCTAATCAAAGAGATCATCTCTTGAAGCCCTTTAAATACAATTTAATAAATTATGCAGAAGTACCAACACACACTTTCTTCGTTTGACCCAATACCTCGGCGGCAAAGATCGCCGTTGATTCTGTCGACCTACAATTCAATTGTGATTGAGATTGGAGATTATTTATTTGAAGGTGTTTAGAGTTTAATTGAATCATATTGATTTCTCTTTGGTTTCCTGTTTTGTTTTGCACATGCCGTTTGAATGTTTCTTTATTTTATTAGCCATTCAGCAATGCTTTTTTCTATTTTAACCAATTAAGCTTATGTTTTTGAACGATTTTTTTTAAATAACAGGCTCGGATTTGGGAGTTTCGCAGAGAAACCAATTATGCCATTTATAAGTGTGGATTCGAGGCGACTAGCAAATCCTTGTACTGTCGAAGAAGAAGCTTGTGAGGCCACATATAGCTTTAAGCATCATTTATCTCTGACTAATGAGGTAAGATAATTTCATTTTACTACTATGTTTACGAACTAGATTATTTTATGATAAATCGTGTCATAAACCAAAAGATTTAGGAAGGGCTATGAAATTTTAACAACTATTTTACGATTATGTAGTACTTGAAATAATCGATTTTGCCAGTGGGTATTATAACTAATTAAAATACAACTTGCATTGTTGGACACAATTTGTACCTATTTGTTTTGTTCCAAGATAAGTAAAACAAAGTACTTGGACTTAAAAAGCAAAGCACGAGGGCATTTGACAATGGAACGACTACAAAATATATTTAACTAGAGTAATATTTATTAAATTATTCTTATAGAAACGCATAACTTGTGTAAGTATAATAAGTAAACATATTTTTTATCCAGGTAAACGAATTTATCAAGGAAGTGAACAGCAGTTCAGTGACTGCGAATTTGGACAACGCCGAGGCCCAGCTGGACGCACTGATGCAGGTGTTGACATGTGGCGACACAATCGGATGGTCGCCGCGCAGCCGTAAAATTGTAATTCTATCCTCCGATGGATTGCTCCACACCGCCGGTGACGGAAGACTTGGTAACCGAAATGTTCACAAATGTTCCGATGACTTTTCGTTCGTACAAAAGCTTGAATAATTGATTTACAATGTCTTCGCAGGTGGCGCGTCGATTAAGAATGACGAAAAATGTCACTTAGACGACAAGGGCTATTACAAAGACGCCGCTACCTACGACTACCCATCCATTGCGCAAATATACAGACTGTTAGATAAGTATAAGGTAGAAAAACCTTTTCTTTGCATCTGGATTATCACATGTTGCGCAATGTATATCTGTTTCCGCGGTTGCAGTAAGCCATCGCACAATGTTTACTCGAGGTTCAGCCGTAATCTTATGGCTGTGGTTTATTTTTAGGTGAATGTTATATTCGCGGTGACCGAAAGCGTGAAGGAGCACTACGACAGCTTGCATCAACTGCTCGAAGATTTCACCTACGTAGCCAAATTGGAGAGCGACAGTTCCAACATTTTAAAGCTGGTGAAGACTGGTTACGAGGATATTGTTAGTGTAGTTAACTTTGAAGATGATTCTAGTTTAGGTCCCGTCAAGGTGAGATATTTCACCGACTGTGGTGTAAAAGGTGGAAGGATGATCGAAGCTACACGATGCACTGGAGTGGAATACGGCATGATTCTTAATTACGAAGCACACGTGACTCTCGAAGCGTGCAGGGAATTCAAAAAGGTGAGAGCGTTTATAATGAGAAAGCGTCCCGGCCGTATCGGGAGAGAGACGATTTTCATACCAATCTTTTTACTTGCAGTCAAGTCAAACTATCCGCATTTCTGAGAGTCAACTGGGTCAAGATTCACTGACCCTCGAGGTGGACATTCAATGCGGATGCAAATGTGAAGGCGATTTGCAGAAAGACATGTCCCTGACGTGCTCGCCTAATTCGCACCTAGTGTGTGGTGTTTGCCAATGCAATAAAGGATGGTGAGTTTAACTACCACATATGTATTAGAATATTAAACGTTACGACACGTATGACAACCGCTTTGGTACACTGCTGGCTTCATTTATTACCTCTGTTCGTCAGAAATTTTCCACCGCGACTCATACGTTTAGGAGATTAGGAGATACTATGATCTTTCTCTATATTTTAAAGCAGTTATGAAAAGATATTATAAAAAAAAGGAATTTAAGTTCTCAGCACTTCGCTCTTACCCCTAAGTTAAACCAACTGATCTATCGCACACTACTATTATGTTCAAAACTTCTCAAACTAAGGCAGTGATCAAAATAGAGCGGTAGTTAATATAATGTACATTATAGTTTACTTTAGTTTTTGTTCGTTAGCATGTTCTGTTAATAATCCGCTCTCACGTCAGATGCAACGGGATGAGTGTTATCTATTTCATCTCAACCTAATTGGTTTTGAGGTGCAGCGCGTGGAGTCAACGCCTCGTGATCCACTGAGCGAAATGATTGTATCATGTTGATGTTCATCATAAACTTATAAAAAAAATACATATTTCTTCATACAATATAATCAAGTTAGCTTGACGAAAGTTTTATGCATGCTCAAAGTCTTATGTCGTCGTTTTAACTTAAAACTGAAACTATATTAAATGCATTCTGTTAAATTTTACTTTTTGAACTTTTGGTTCTGGGACTAAGTCCTTATCTTGTTTCGGTGAGAAATTTATCATCCGATGAATTAGATATGACAATTCAAATAATTACATACGCTTACTTTTATTATGTCTTTCTTGCGTGTCCTCTGCATCTAAATAATTTTCTGAAACCAAATTTAAAATTCCAATCATTCCCGTTCCCAGGTCAGGTCCATCATGTGACTGCTCCATAGGCGATGAGAATGCGTCAACCGAGCTGATGGCGCAGTGTCGAGAACCCAACACGACCCGGGCGATAGCTTGCTCCGGCTTCGGAGACTGTTTGTGCGGCAAGTGCGAGTGCGATCGAGGGTACAACGGACGATATTGCCAGTGCAAGACTTGTGACATAAGTCTGTGAGTATTATTTCATTGTGGTATATTATAACTGGTAGTAAAAGGAGGTAGGAAGATGATTAGTATCTGTCTTGATAGCATCAATCGCCACAGTACAAAAAATTATATGTCCTATGTAGTAAAATCCGCCTGAAATCTAATTTAGTTGTTAACCGAAAGTACGTTTGCGGCTCAATCCGGGAATCGAGCATCTAGATTGCACGGCACGTATACATACCTGTCTCACGACCATGAGGTCTAATGTAAATTGACAAATATCTTTTCCAAGATATTTTGGTTTGTTTCCACTCTTTTAATAGCAGGTCATCTAGTGGTAGAAAGAAGAACTTTCCTAAGCCTAAGATACAAACTATACGAACGTACAAGTAGTCATTATTTAGCCAACAAATTGTATCTCAGTAAAATCCCTTCACATCCACTATTACGAGTACGGAGTTTATTAGACAATCTAAGCCACGAACATGAAGACTATTAATTAAACAAGCAACGTGGAATAAATAGAACACCATGTTTACTTTTACCGTAAACTTTGCTTAAATTACGTTACACTTAAACACCCACATCAAAGCTGGCTATTACAGACCGCAATTGCTTTTGGCTGAATCAAATAGCAGTATACCCACTAATTATGTTATAAAACTACTTGTGAGACGTTTGTCGAGGTTCGAAGCTTTGGATATTGTGAAATTTATGAAAATGATACCTGGGGTATTGAATATCGAGTAGGTGTAAGTCTAAATAATAACCGATTACCTCGTTGGTCCTGTCACCTGTGGTATAAGTGAGCGGCGTACTAACAAAAGGCCCCTTGTTTCATTTCAAGATCATTGTTCTTTTGGTTAGGTATGTTATTTCTAAAAGCACAAATAATTATTAATATATTCATTATTGAAAATTAAATATTGCTTTATAAGATCGTATGTCCATTTATGTTGCATTTAAAACCATATGGTTTATAAGCAAGCAAGAGCCGTCATGGATAGAGAAAGTGTGAGAAATTTAAGCTAGCGTTTAAAAACAGCGAAAAGAAGTTTAGGGGATAAGTAAGCCTAGGTACACATTAAATTTCTTTAACATCTTCTCATTGTTTACATTCATTCTCATCCTTATAATACAGTAATTTTCAGGTCTCACAGTGTAATAACTTTGTAATTCTCTCACCTGTAAAGTGGCTCTACCATTAAAAATTGTAATTATGGTTTTCAGTGAGAACGGCATAGAGTGTGGAGGTGTTGGACGTGGTGTGTGCATATGTGGTAAATGCGCTTGTTCAGATGGATGGACAGGTGACGCCTGTGATTGTACCCTTAAAAATGACACGTGTATCGCGCCGGGAGGTACTGAAGTGTGTTCTGGACACGGAGATTGTGTTTGTGGTAAGCTTTCGTGAAGTTAAACATTTTATTATAAAGTCTTAAATCAAGTGTTTCCACGTTACACTTCAAGATATTGCTAACCATTATTTTGTTAATTAAAATTAATTTACTCTAACTTTCACTTTCATAACTCTAGTAAAATTCCTTCTCTATCTACAAACTTATATCAATAACTTTAAAATCAATCTCTCTTTTGCTCATGATTCAATCTTCTGATCTTCATTCTTCAATCATCTTTCTTCCAGGGCGGTGTGAATGCGCTCTGGCTGACGACGCCGGTTCCAGATACTCAGGCATGTTCTGCGAGACGTGCGCCACGTGTGAGAACCCCTTGTGCGCCCACGCCGAGCCCTGCGTCAACTGCCATTTGAACAGCAGCTGCACCGACCTGTGTGCTATTGGCAGCGTCAACTACACCGTCACTGAGAGGCTTAGTGATACTGGTGGGTAGTTCACTATTGTTAGATCCCTTTCGGTAGTAGATGAAGTTGTAGGGTGTATTTCAGCTATAGGAGGTGACAGCCGTAGCACATTTAGCCTAATGCCAACTGGATAAAGAAGAGGCTGGAGGTTTTTGTGTTAACCATAAAATAAGACTTGTAAATTATCAAGGGCCTTTTTTCAGTTTGGTGATATTTAATATACAGATCAGTATGAGGCATTATAATTTGTAAGCTTTTGAGTTGATTTTATTCTTTATGTTTAGTTTCTTGTTATAAAATTTATATTTATTTTAGCAGAAAAGATATTCAACATTTATACAATTAAATGCATCACCAAAACATCGATATTGCCTTGTTTCTACATCACGTCGTCACACAAACACATATTTTCAAAATTGCGTTGTTAATTCCATGATTGATTACATAGTGAAGACAAAATTGCCGGCCTATTAAGATTAGTTTCGCTTTTACTCGATTATCTTTAAACGCCAGTGCGCAGTAATTGTTCTAATGTTATAGAAAGCTGTTCATTAACTAAAATGAAGGGTAATAAATAAAATTATAGGAACGGTGGCTGCATTAAGCTCGAGAATACACTTTAGCTAACGATGTCGCGCTGTTGATGTCGTGGTTTGTAGTTGATATAAAATTAACCATTATTAAGTTCGCCTCACCTCCTACAGACAATTCTATTTAGCTTGTTGCAGTATATAATTTATTCTGTAGAATTGTTATTTATTCCGTATAAAGTTGTGTTTTATTATCTTACGATAGTCTTGGCAACGTAAACACTTGTGAATTGAAGATTTTATTCCACTATTTTTTTTACTAATTCAACCATATTATTGCAAGTTGCAATGTATTTCGTTCCATGTTGCCAAGGGAGTTTCTTGCCTTTTCTTCTTAGCAGTGATTTTTTTTTATTCAAGAAAATATCAATATCAATATACGGACGGAATAATATATAATCCTAAAGCTTAAAATATGTCTGGTTTAAAATAAACTACCCCTTCAGGGATATCCGCATGATCGTTTGTCTGTATAAAGTATGATAGTTTCAGTTCATCGTACACTCTGGCACGGCTATCAATAGAACAAAGAAACATTTCTATAAATGCATTGATATTCTACAGAACACCTTCCTAACACTGTTCCTAACGCATTTTGTACTCTTAGCCATGCATCTATATTTTTTGCGAACTATAATCTTGTCCATTAATGGCGTTATGTGACATTATGTTAGCCATACAAAAAATTAATGACGCGTAATGCCTTTTAGGAATATACTTAAATAAGATGACGTCAATACCTAGAAATAATCTACTGACATTTTTTAAGCGTGCACTTTGCATGCATTATTATTTTGCATACTAAATAGAACGAACGTTGATTAAAAACTTTATTTTTATTGCTAATAAATTATTTTTCAGAACAATTTAGTTGAGCTATTAAAAGCAGGATATTAATTTTAAAACTTATATCCGCATCAAACGCTTAATATATTTGTGCATCGTAACTGGGCAAATATTATTTACACCAATAAAGGTTTTTTTTCAATATTCGGTGAACTGTTTATATATCGCGTTTTTGCGCAAATATTTTTTAATTAAAATAAACTAGAGCATTTACAAGCCCTTTTTAGAATATATTTGCTTACACAGTTTTTTTTAAATTTCAGAGGCTGTTAGCGACGACGATATTCTGTGCATACTTCGGGCAGAAGAGGACTCTTTAGAATGCGAGTACAAGTACTCATACACAGCAGTGAAACAGTCGACAGTCGCCATGGAAATCGCCATCAGATCCAAGGAGTGTTTCCAGCCGACTAGTGCGAAGATCATGACCAGTGGCTTCATCATCATGGCTTGCGTCATCGCTGGAGGAATTTTCATCATTTTAGCCATAAAAAGTGGGCAAGTCGTGTCAGATAGGAGAGCGTACGCAAAATTCGTGAAAGAAGCTCAAGAAAGCAGAAAGAATATGCAAGAATTAAATCCTTTGTACATATCGCCTATCTCTGAGTTTCGGTTGCCCGACGCATTTCCTAGGGATAAGCATGATTAGTGATAACGTAGTACAAAATTTTGTTAAGTTAGTTATGAATTTTTATTAGTATTGACATCGTCAAATTACTCTAAAGTTAAAAAAGTATTAGAGTTTCGACTCTGTTACTGACCGTTTTAGTGCCATGGTGTACTTAGTCGTCTTCCTCAACTTTAGTTATTTTTTTACATGTTTCAACTATTATATATTTTTAAGATTTTGTTAATTTGACGGTAACAAATCATTAAATGATGTAAGTTTTTTAATCAGATTGCATATTTTAATATTAGTAGTCTCTACAAAGCGATCCTAAGTCTTAATGTGTGTACGTAACTTGTTCTTAGTTTAACTTATAAAAAAATGCATTTTTTTATCTATTCATTTTTGGCAATGGGATCGATAATATTATGACAAATTTAAAATTTATTATTTAGTCGGTTATTTACACTTCGGCAATAATTCTACAACACTTATTAGTTGATAAGGTTTCTACTAGTCTTTTGTAGTACTTAATTACAGGGCGTATGATGAATTATGTCACCAAAACTCAAACTTGTATGAATGCGATTAGTCATATTTTTTAAATTGCTAGTATAAGTTCCTAAATGTTTGATACAACTTAGTAACTAACTTTGTTTGCAATACAAATAAAACACTTGTTAACATGTCCTTCGTTTTATTACTCTTCGATTCGTATAAAATTACAGTAAAGAATGTGAAACAAAATGAAAAACATCGAAAATGATATAAATTACATACACAATTAAAGTATTGATAAAAATTGCATCGTTTATTTAAACATATACTGATTTTTATTTTATTTTTTTGCCTTAAGTACAGAAATAGTTATTACTTTTTAATAATTATTTTAAGTACGAACAAAACCTTGCGAAGTACATTTTCTATCAATACATCTAGCAGATATGTATGTGTGTCGTAAAACCATGTAGTAAATATATCAACAAAACCCTTGTAAAATTTTAGCAAGATATTACCAAAGTAACATACTTAAACTGTATATTTTATACACACATAAACCTCCGTGTGTATTTTATATACAAATAAATGCTAAATTATAATAAAAAAGGGTAATAAATCTATCACAGATTCATTTAAAAAAGAAATATATAAAAAACTGTATTATTTTTTTCAAATATCGACATTTTAATTAATTCGATTGTAACCTCGTTTCAGACCCTAAGGCCCACGTTTGTTTATATTTTTATCAACCCCGAATATCACGTGGAAGACAACCATTTCAAACAAAAACTTAATTGAGCAATTACATCTAAACACCACCTCTTTTTTACAGTAAATTAAAAGTGTTTATTAAAGAAGAATGGAAATATATTGTTTGATTTCAAAACTAACGAATACAAAAATCTATTCGCTTTCTAGAAAATACCATCGTATAAATCATATTATATTTTGAACCTTAAAGCAAAATGGAAAAAGGCTACGGTAAGGTCACTTTAACCATTACAAAAACATTTAATAGTTCTTAAAATTTACCTATACTTGAGTTATTAGAATGAGGCTTAGGGGAGAGGATACTACCAAAGGTTTCAGCATCTACTCTTCACTGCAACTCCTCAACCGACAGAGGAAAGCAGAATGCGACACCGAACAAGCTCATTTAGTCATTATGGAAAAAGCGGAAGACAAAACATTGGCCTGTGAGGTTTTATCCCCAAAGATAGAACTATAGAAAATAATACAAACGGATCAAAAAATAAAACGGTTGCTTATGACAGTGGCGTTAATGCCCTTATCTAAACAGCCCATTCAAATAATAGAAAATAATCAAATTGTACCTGAAATCATAACAATATAATCCATTTTTCAATCATCATTTATTCGCATCTCCGTAGTCTTTTATGATTAAGAATACACCGTATTACACGCTAAATAAAATCACATCGTCGATCTCTTTCAAAAATTTCAATTTGACTAAGTACCACGTATGTACAATTACTCTATATTGTAAAATGAAAACTATAAAAAAGAATTATTGTAGTATATTCTTGGTCGTTTCTCGAAGTTTAAAAAACATATTTTTAATTTTGAATGTCAGTCAAAGTGTTTATGGTGATTATGAAAATCTTTTAAAAGTACTCAGTATACGCGTTCTCTCATAAAATTGTATTACATACAAATACTATTCTTTACAATTACATGTTTAGTCAACAAAATTTTCATCCAATGCGTCAATTTTACATCATAGCATACAAAGCACTGCAGATAAGCTAGATGTATAGTGTTTCATTGGAAACTGAATAATTCTTAATTCTATAAAATTTTGAAATAAGCTTGTTGAATTTGATCTCTACAAAATCAAATGACAAGGACAAAACACATAGTCACTGTAGTTTTGTAATACATACATAAACGGATCTAAAAATCCTCTGTTTGACTTCTAGAATAGCATCGTTTCCAATAATTATTTGTTCAATTTATAGGTATTAGTATCCTCCAGAGTAAACACGAACGATTCAACATTTCAACGTATCTACAATTAAGGCCCCTTAGAACATCTAAGTTATCCTACTAAGGCAATAATGGATATAATTCGTTTCATACACGTTTAGTTATCTTGTGACATTATATGCCATCTTATAACACATTTGTAAACATTTATACAAGTAATTTGGTTACTTTCTTAACCCCGTCATTAACACGAACTGGAGAGACTTCGTCAAACAATTCATTCTCAACTTTATCTTTACCAATCTCAATTATAACTTGTTTTATGGTTAATTCTACAATAATAAATTTTTAGTTACCATAAGTTGGATCAATTCGAATTCTTGCGTAAATTCCTACATGGAATTTTATTCATTTACTTGGAACATAATTCCATGGTAGAATTGCTTGATTAGTATTTATATCATTTGTGATCAAGCTGAACAATGCTTGCTAGGAGATTAAAGAGTCTTGATTGACTTATGGAAGATTATATTCCATAACTGTAGAGGTTACTTTGACCAAGTCTCTCCTAAGTATAATTGTAGATCAGACGCGTCTGTCGTGTCTCGTAGGTGGGGCAAGCGCCATAGGACGCGACTCTCGTTTGAGTTCGATGTCTGAACGCGTGTCAGGCGCGGAGGACACTGGAGATGAAGGTGGAGAGACTGACATCGGCACTGCGTCAGGCACCAGCCCGCGAATCAGCTCCGATATGCACGGCCACGGAACGATCCTGCAACAATATTGTATGAAGGTTAATAAAGGCCAAAATCTTTAATCTTTTTAGTAAATTTAAAAATAGAAGTCGTCATCATCAGCGCAAGAAGATCCAAAAACATGTTTTTGCAAGAATGGAGAAGAAAGCAACTAGTAAAAAATGGGATTGTTCTTCTAGTTAAAACGTTGTAAGCCAATTTTAAGAAACAATTAGCTTACAAAATGATTTTTCAAAGTTTATCTGACAAACTTCTACGTGACTAGTCCATTATTGGGAGTAATCTAAAGATACATCATCATCAGGCCATAGGCCCCACTACTGGGTTGTGGCCTCGTCTATAACTGAGAGGGTTTAGGACTTAATCCACCATGCTAGCCTAGTGCGGATTGAGTTGTTAGATACATGCAAGAACTGTTTATTCATATCAGTATTAGTATCATTTGTTCTCGCTCGACTAAAGAACCTACGGTACAACCGAGAGATGATACACTTGTGCAATTTGATGAAACAGAGTACGCACCACTTAAAAGGCAGCAACACGCGGAAGTATCCAGGAATAAGGGCGAAGGGCTCGTTGGTGCGTATCGCCAGTATGACGCGATCTGCTACCTCGTTGGAGTTCAGTTGCGGCACGAACCTGTAACACGAGTTATATATGTTAGATAAAGTGATTCCATCTGTGACATCCACGACGAAGCCTCATCACGATCGGCGAGTATTGAGTATGAGAAGTTTGAAATGTTCTTTTCTTAGATGTGCATAAAATTTAAAAATTACAAGACTTCATCTTTCGGTTCCTATACTACAATAGTTGCTGATACAAAGGCATCTTTTCGTAATTAATAAGGTTTTAACACATTGATACTCGTATGTTCTTGCATATGACATTTACCCGTTTTGCACACACCCCTTTGGGCTTTTTGGATATGCAACTGTCCCTACGATGGTTTCATTTGGCGTTTAAAAATTTAAATGTCAGCAACGTTATTTTGGTCTTTGCACGCGTGTCTATCCCATTTGCAGTCCCATCGAGTTTATGTAGTCATTAACATTAATAATGAGAAATACACATGATTTCATTAAGTAAATTGACAACGATTTGAAAACTTTAATTAAAAGGAATTCTTTTTTATGTATTCAAGTCAAGAACATTAAACAAGTCATTAAACAAGTGGCCTAAAACTATATTTTTTAGAAACTGGCTTATACGGCAGCCGGATATTAAAATTTAGATTCTAGAACATGGCCTAGAAGTGCATGTTGCGATTAGCATTTTTTTGAACCCATGCCGTTATGATGATTACTAACTGGAAACTTTTCCTTCGACTTTCAAGGTCTCGTAGCAATTTAAAACCAAAATAAAATTGTACGTGACACATTAGATGATGTTTGGTATGGAAGCAGAAACGAGTTTGAGAAAGATTCTGAATATTTGTCCGAATGCATTGTGTTTGTATATTACTAATTACTGGTTGAAAACATCACATTGAAACTATCTTCTCAGTCCTCTATACCAAAATATATTACAGTAAAAATAAAAGCAAATTTTAAGTAATAAAGTATAAGGCAGCTCCGTAGCGCAGCTGGCTAGATACCAGCTTGCGAAACGAAAGGCAGCGATTGGGTTAAATATTGGACACACATGTTTTTGTGAACTTTAAATTTGTTTTGGGTCTGGGTGTTTGAGCAACGAAAGAGCCTCTCGTAGTTTCTGATATCTACGCAACACAGGATTTATATCCTTGCGTGGGGTACTATGTATGCGACTGTTTAAAACAAAACAATATCGCATAATAAATTTACCTTGAATTCACTTCCTCGAACATTCCAGTAGATCTAATGAAGTAGGGGCATATGAGTGAAGTGCGAACTCCTTTGATTCCTTTAGTCTCGAGTTCCAGTCTCAGAGCCTCGTCGAAGCCACAGGCTGCTGCTTTCGAAGAACAGTAGTCTACTAGCTTGGCGACTCCTACGTGGCCAGCCATTGATGCAATGGTCACAATGTGGCCATCGTTGTTCTCAATCATTGATGGTAAGAAGGCTTTCACCGTCTGTGAATTAAATGCATTATTATTTTTACATTATTATGATTTTGAATCTACGTATTAGACTTGAGAGGTCATGATAGTATGTTCTAAATTGTGATTTCCCTATTTTATACCGCATTACACTCAAGTGTTACCGCGGTAACTTTGCCGTAATGAAATGCAAATAAGTATAATTCGCGGTAAGCATTATTTTTATGGAATGTAAATTAGAAATTTTTGTAAAACTAATTTAAACATTTTTTAATGATTGGCATAAAATATCACTGCTACATTATTTGGTAAATTAATGTACAAAATTGCAATTAATACATTTATCTAAATATGTGGAATACTCAGAGACGAGAGACAAGTTATTTATTCCTAATAATTATAATTTATCTTTATCGATAGAAATATTATAAGTAAGAATGATTTGTTTTAACGTTTGCTGTTTGTAACGATTAAAATTAAAATCAACACCAGAGATTTGATTGAGTGAAAGAATTTAAAATTGCACTCGGGTAAACTTGGATACAGTATAAATTGATATCAAATAAATACAATATTTTCAAGCTCATACACTCCACGTGTAAATTTTGATTAGTGGGTTTTAATAAGAAAAGTCCGTCAAAGGCGATTATACTTATCAGACACAGTACAGTCTTCTTCAGTAGGAAATAATTTTGTACCGCCGGCCGTGACTGCACCGTGGCAATGAAAAAAATTAATTTTATAATTTTTAACGTCTGACCCAGAAGCTTAGCTTTTAATAACCGTATTAAAAGATGAGAAAGGTCGTGACTCGTGTAACTGAATGGCATTGAATTACAAATAAAATATTTCTTATTAGGATAACATGAATGGTTTTGATTAATTCGTTTAGTTTGTCATTTTAAATTATTCGATTTAAATAATTTCAGAGGATTTATTAATGTATTCTTACTTACCCAGAAATGTGCTAGAATGTTCACGTCAAACGTTCTCTGGATGAGATGGTCTGGAGTATCAAGGAGGTAGTTTCCAGACACAACACCCGCGTTGTTTATCAACAGATTGACCTGAAACACATGGAAATACATTTTTTTCACTGACTAACAAAAAAATAATTATAACTAAACTTAACTTTCTCTTATTGTAATCTGCATTAATTAGGCTTTTTTTATTTAGTATGGCTAAAGGTTAATAAATACAAAGTAACCTATCTAGTAACATCATTGACATTTGGGAACGAATTCAAAATTACAAAACAAATACAATGAAATGCATTGTCAACGTATAAAGGTTAAATACTTACAACCTATATATATGGACATTAACATTTTATGCTAAGCTTTTGAGATCTTTTAACAGTTTTTAATAAGAAATCAATCTACACAACACTCGGGAAAATATACATATATGAACGAAATACTGCTGTCCAAAATACGGGAATTCAAATCATATTTTACAAGGAAGTAAACAACCTTTATACTAAATTTCAAGATTTTTTAAAATCAGTAACCTGGAGGGAGTTTTCAATAATTTGGCAATTTGATAGCCAATTATGGTCTTAAAATATCTAATAAATCGGGCAGAAATCGACTTTCTATTACGCTTAAATAACTGTTAGGTATCATTGTTATGATATTACTGCTAACAACATCACAAGATATTATTTATTAGTTATGAAGTATAATTTGAATGAATACAACGACCGTGACCTCCTTTGACCTGCGTGGTTCTTTCCACAATATTAAAACTTGATTTTTCGTTTGTTTGTTTCCTGGTTAAATAAACAATTAAGAATCAACAGTTAGTCGGACGTTGACATGCTTAAATACTCATAGATATAGCTAGAATCCAATTTTGAAACGCGAGGCTATTACTTCGATCCTACTGCAAGACAAATAATTGTATGACCAGCGAATAATAAATAAATGTACACTCAACACTCACATATATAGTTCTGACCCCACATTAGGTTGCAAGTGTTGAGTTTTGGGTATTTGAAACTATGAGAGACTTTTCGACTTCACAAACACCCAGACCCCAAAGATTTGTCTCGGTGCGAAGATCGAACCTCCTTTCACAAGCTGTTGTTTAGCCAACAGTATATTAAAAATTCACTAGATAATAAAATGAGAATGAAAAAATGCCCGTTTGTTTCAAACAATCATAATGCAGGACTTCTATGATCTAATTTCAAATCCGACCAGACACGAGTGCTATAGTAACGTGTGACTTGTAATCAGACCAATTTTTGCCAGTATTTTTTTTGGAACCACTTGAAGTTACTTCTTGCTTATCCTGTGCCACTTTGTTTAAAAAAAAAAAACCCAAAGATCATTTTCTTATTGCTTAATTTTTTTTTTCTCTCACAAGAAAAATAACCTTTGATTATACTTTTATATTAATATTAAATACATGTTATATAAGCGAACAATAAATTTAGCAGTTCATAAAAACTACATATTTAACACAAACACGTTAACCGAAATGACAAAGACAGTAAAAAGTAACAACTATAGGACGACGAAAAAAAGTTGAATGGAGTGAGCTCACGACCTCTGGTCATTCACCTCGCTAAGTTTAGTCAGGTCGAAGACTCTTGTGCACTCACTCTCTTAATAAAACATTGAAAAACAATAAGGAATTGCAAATATATAGCATTTATTTCATAAGAAAGGACGCGTTTATTATGGCTAATTAAATACTTTTAACCTTTTTCTCAGGTTACCTTGAAAAGATCTGCTTGAGTATGGCAAATATGAGGAAAAGATCTTTTGTTCATGACAGAAGAAATAATGACCGTTTTTTGTTTTAGTAAAGGATTAATTTATTGGGCTAATGTTTATTCACGCTTGTATTTGCTTTTTTAAGTTTACATTTACAAATATTTAACTCGTTATAAGATATAATGGTTAATGAAGGTAATCAATTTATACCACTACTATGATGAAGAAACTAGCGATCTCCTAACCAGGTTTGAAGATCAGGATATTCCCATTTATTTGTCAAATTGCTTTTGATAAGAATTAAGAAATATGTAAGTCAAGCCGGGCTTTTGGGTTTCTGTGAAAATACGGCTACTGGTATGTCCATACCAAGGTTATTTTTTTTTCTTTATATGAAAGTGCGTCATACACGGTACTTTTTTATGGAATTACGATAAAAAAGCAATGTCTTAAAATATTTCTTACCTTCCCAACTTCCTCTTCTACTTTTTTGGCTACTCGATAAATATCTTCTCTGCTGGCTAGGTCTACTACATAACCGTAGCATTTTCCGCCGATGCCTTTTACTAATTTAACTGTGTCTTCCAAACCTGGAACAATTAAAATTATACGTTGAATTATGCATACTTAGATTTTGCCGGCATCTGCGCATATACTGCTGAGCACGGGCCTTCTCTACAGCTGAGAGGATTTAGGCTTTTGTCCATCACGCTGACCGAGTGTGGCTTGGCGACTACACACTTAAGAAATTCCTAAAAACTCTTAAGTTGCAGCTTTCCTCATGATGTTTTCCTTCACGGTTAAAATAAGTGATATATCATTGTGAATACAATATACTTTTGATAATGTTAAAAAATAATAATCTCTCAGGAACTTAACATACAACCGTATAGAATACGGGAGTCTATCCGTATTTGAAATTCATTCAAATCTACCGAACTGAGTGAAGGAGTGAAACAGTTACAAATATACACTTTTAGAGTGGTGTATATTAAGAGCTATAAATGTAAATTAAAATAATCATAAGAATTAATTATTTGAAATGTTCATTTTGCATTTTTTGTAAATACAGATCACAGATATGACAACGAAGGATCATTGACCCTAGTCCATAGAAATGAGTCAACTATTTAAATTTTGTTTTGAAAGAAACCTTATCGAAGTAATATTCAAGTTAATATCGTAACTTTATCGTAAGGTTTTTCCGTGGATGTCATTAAATTTCGCATAAGACGGATATAAATTTAATTGTTACAAACAAATAAAAATTGATAGCGTTTTATGTGAAGACCGAATGTTATTTTTTTCCTCCTTACATCTTAATTAGTTATATTGACAAAATATGTAGTTTAAATACAATTAAGACAACAATATCAGTCATGCTATAAATAATTTATGTAAAGTTTTCGACCTCTGTATATCTTGAGTTGTATCTACGTAATGATTATAATCTTTACCTACTTTCTTTTCAATAATCTATGGGATAATGACGACGATCATTAATGTTATCTGCCGTTGGAAAATGTGCTGCAAAATTTTTTACACATAATTTAACATAAGTGGGACTGAAATAAGGATTTGCTTATATGAAAGCACTTAAGGCTTAAGCTAAATAAAAAGAGGTAATCAACAAAGGTAGCCGTAGTATCCTTTTTTTGACACGACGCAAGATTATAATGACCATTGACCATAATATACATTTTGTTGGATTTTTATTCATTTTACATAAAACAAAAACCAAATAAGGTACATATAGAACGTAGTCTTTATGTCTCACATAGATATTTAACGAATGAGGTTGCACAACAATTGCTTGTTGATTTAGAAATTGCGATGTTTTATTACAGGTCAACATGTAAAAGAATGTAATAGAGAATAAACCTCAATCTATAACTCATTGAATAACATAAAACCATTTAAGAATACCATGTTATAAAGATGTAATATTAGTATGCAGCAGAGTTGGGCATCAATCAATTAACTTTTAATTGAACTAATCAATCGACTAAAAAATTAATTGCAATTAAATTAATTGAATTTGAATCAACTGCAATTAACCATTAATCGCGCGTTTCAATTAAATTATTTAAACTAATGCACATCAATTGCAGATCGCGATTAAATTATTGCAATTATTTTTTTCAATCGATTGATGAAAAAATTAAAACTAACAATTAAATTTTGCTATTTTTGCACGGAAGGGTGGTCCGCAAACCTTGTAGATGTGTAACGTTAATTATCTCATATACTCTTTACGACTAGGTAGGAAAACTAAACATAACAAATTAAAATCTCTCAAAATCTGGTATTTTCAAAGTTGTGGGGTGTTATTAGGTCGGCAACTAAGTAAGTGCGGATTTCACTCATAAACGGTTTCAGTTGAAGTTTTAGGTTTGCTGGCGTAGTCCAAGTGTGAAACACATTTTGTATTTGATAGCTGGTAATTCAGCTATCAATCAGTAAAAAAAGTTTTTTGATCGGTTGCGTAGTTTTCGTTTGGTGTTCGTTGAAAAATGGAAAATCAAAAGGAAAATTATTGCCATATTTTGCTTTTTAATTTCGTAAAGGGGAAACGCATCGCAAGCTCACAAAAAGTTATGTGCTATTTATGGTGACGAAGCCCTAAAAGAACGGCAGTGTCAAAATTGGTTGGACAAATTTCGTTCTGGTGATTTTCACTCAGAGACGAAAAACGCTCTGGTCGCCCAGTTGAAGTTAATGACGACTTTATCAAAGCAATAATCGATTCGGATCGTCACAGTATAACTCGTGATATTGCAGAAAAGTTTCGTGTATCACATACATGCATTGAAAACCACTTAAAACAACTTGGCTATGTTCAAAAACTTGAAAATCCGCGATTACTTAATTGCCAACCCAGGTTCGTCGCCATAAACAGCAAACAACTATTGGTGAGCTTGCGATGCGTTTTTCCTTTGCGAAAAAAAAAGTAAAAAATGACTATATTGTTCCTTTTAATTTTCAGTTTTTCAACGAACGCCAAACGAAAACTACGCAACCGATCAAAACACTTTTTTTACTGATTGATAGCTGAATTGCCAACTATCAAATAACAAAATGTGTTTTACACTTGGACTACGCCAGCAAACCTAAAAATTCAACTGAAGCCATCTATGAGTAAAATCCGCAATTACTTAGTTGCCGACCCAATAAAATGGGGAATCATAACCGAATATCTCCATATATATTCTAGCGGGGTGTCAAATGAAAGAGCACGCAAAGAGAATATCTATGACTTAATCGTGAGTGAAAGATTCAAATTAGATTTTTTTTACGTTTTAAATGGAATGTAGGTTTTTCTGTCGGGGGTTTTCAATTACAAGCTTTTATTTAGTTTCGCCTGTCCCATTCTGTATCTGTAATTAAAAATTGCAAATTCAATTTGATCAACTGTCCGGTTTCCGGTTAAGTTGAAATTTTGCATGCATATGTAAATTGAATGGCAATGCAATATTATTATGATATAGAGATGATTTGATGATGGAGCTGGAAGGTGGCTATCGGAACTCCGCAATTAAACGACGCAACCCCATCGAGTTTGGGCTCATTTGATTCATTTTAACAAGTTCTATGATACCATATGGTAACCAGGGTCTGATGATGGAGCTGGAAGATGGCCATCGGAACTCCGCAATTAAACGACGCAAGCCCATCGAGTTTGGGCTCATTTGATTCGTTTTAACAAGTACTATGACACCATATGGTAACCAACGTCTGATGATGGAGCTGGAAGGTGGTCATCAGAACTCCGCAATTAAACGACGCAACCCCATCGAGTTTGGGCTCATTTGATTCATTTTAACAAGTTCTATGATACCATATGGTAACCAGGGTCTGATGATGGAGCTGGAAGATGGCCATCGGAACTCCGCAATTAAACGACGCAAGCCCATCGAGTTTGGGCTCATTTGATTCGTTTTAACAAGTACTATGACACCATATGGTAACCAACGTCTGATGATGGAGCTGGAAGGTGGTCATCGGAACTCCGCAATTAAACGACGCAACCCCATCGAGTTTGGGCTCATTTGATTCGTTTTAACAAATTCTATGATACCATATGGTAACCAGGGTCTGATGATGGAGCTGGAAGGTGGCCATCGGAACTTCGTAATTAAATGACGCAACTCTTTCAACTTTGGACTCGTTAGATTCGTCTTGAAGAGTATCTTGGTTGCCCTGAATATGCAATTCCAGCAAATTTGGGAAAAAAGTATCTTTCCGTTTGTTATGAATGTATATTGTATTTTGTTTCATTTAAGTAAAGACATTGCCGGTAATATACCTACCAGTGCCAGTGGCCACTATATAATATTGTTAAGAACGCTGCCAAAAAAATATTTATTTTAAATGTCGTTGAATGTTTTCAATTTGTTTTCGTTTGTGTTATCATTACTTGTCGCGTCGTTAGTGTTGCGTTTTGCTTCTCCTTTTTAAAGAAAATAGGTCCTTTAATAAAAGTCAATATCACAACGAAATTGTGGTGAGAAATACTTTTACATACAAAATGATATGTGTATTACAATAAAAACTAACTTAAAATATAAAAAATACGCAGAAACTATTTTGAGAGTTTAAAAAAGTTTAAACCGAGTACCTAACGTAACGAATAACAAAACGTCGAGAAAATGTCAAACGTGCGTTACGAAGCAAAAATACGCTTAATTTCAAACATGTTTTCAACATTAATATGTCAAAAACTATGACTTTTCGCAAGTTGAAATTTAAGGAGTAGACTAACATCATGGACGTAATATATAAACGTTTATATATTACGTCCATGACTCACATTAACAACTATTCAGCATACAATTTTCAACTCTCAAATTGATTGTATAGATTGTAGGTACAGCTTAGCCCTTTGTTTAAAGACAACATCACGCCAATTACAAGAAGGATGAGTAACTTCATAATAATACAAACCGGTATTAGTGCATTTAATGACACCCATATCAAACTAAAGTCACCTGGTATGTATTATAAAGTTTTGCTATTGTTGATGTAAATATTTATCTTGTACTTTAAAACTTGATGTTTTCAGGTAGCATGCAGGCTACATCAGTCAATGATACAGAAACAGAAGAGGCTACTTTGCTCTAAACATTCAAATAGTGTGTGATTCAAAATTAATGTTGCGACACACATAGGAAATATCTTTTGACTCCTGTACTAAATCCAGAATAAAGAGTACCAGATGAACAGGATTACACAAAGAGCTGAGACCTTGTGAAAAGAGTTTCTGACATGCTTAAGGAAAAATTTTTATGTGTCCAACTTGGACTTCAAATAAAATTAAAAAATGATTTTTACCTGTGGCGTGTAGGTATAGCTCTACATAATATTCAATACTGAAAAAATGACTATGCAAGTATTCATGAGAATATAATTGAAACATCCCAGAAATCCACAATATAGTCACAAGGTGATAATGATAATTTATATGTTAGAAATAGAACAATAAATAATAATTATATTTTACAGTTGAAAACTTCTTTTCATTTAATGCTAAATAATCAACAGACTCTAGGTTGATGCCAGCTTATAATACAACAGACTGTGGGATTATTCCCTGCATCAATATATATTATTCTTTCATTTCTGGGTTTTTCATTCTAAATAGTATTTATTGACACTTGTGATACAAAGCTGTACCTAAGTATTACACACATAAAGAGGTGCTGTGTATATTTAGGATATTAATTTGAAAAAAGGTTATGGTTTAATTTCCCCTATTTATTTTAATTTTTATAATGAAATTTCAAGGTGGAGTTTTTCTGTCATAAATCTTCTTTTCAATAGCGCATTGACCAATTGAGTTTTAAAATAATTTTCCTTGAGGGATTGTTTTTTGTTTTAACAGCTTTATAGTGGTAACTTTCTTCTTCTTACCTTAAATTACAAAAACGAACAATGGTTCATATGATTGAGTATTATAAAAATGACATAAAACAATTGGGTACTGTTTATTTTTTGACCTACATGAAATTTCACCAATATCAGAGGTCCTTGCTTCATATTTTCTTGTTTTCAGTTTGTTGACCTTATAAAGACTACAAGTTAATTATTATAATGTCCCAATACAACAATTTACAAGAAGTTGAGGGCTTGTAATTAACTGTTACAAGTGGCTCATGTGATATCTCAATAATTTCTATTTCATCTCCTACAAACAGGATTTTATACATGGCTATATACAAATATAATTACTTATATGAGAACAATTACATACAAGTACATGATTTAGACTAATTCATATTCTAATTCTCTTATTAATTAAAACCAATTAATACACAACTACTTAGTTATCATTATCTGATTCTATCATTAAAATTGAGTACCTAAAATATAAGTATGTGTTGCTTTTTGAATTAATTTAAAGATTATCATTATTTATATAATACCCTATTTCAATGTTTTTCAGTTAAGACTGAAAACGTAATAACAAAATAATTGTCTGCCTAAAAAGGGTTTCAACTTGTGGTTAGAATATTATCTAACACTTGGTGTATTTATTTTAATGCAATTGAACTCATTTCAATTGCTTTCCTTTCAATATAACACCATTTGTAGCTTTATTTATAATAATATTCAGGTGCAGAAGCCGTGTAAAATGGGTATTTTATTTATTATTTAATATAAGTAAATGTAATTTCAGCAAAAACAGTACTTTTCAAAGAACATTTAATGATTATGATGCAAATTTTGATAAATTACAAGGTAATTAGCTTGTCATATTTATGCTATTTTAGGGTCATTTTGGAGGCTCAAAACCACCGGCGCTGCACCGACACTCATCGCAATTACCTAAACCCTTAAGTAATGCAATTAGAACGCCTGCGCGTCATATTGTTGCAATGTAGCAACAAACGTCAGCGCATTGCTATGTGATTCCATACAGTTATAAACTTTACCAAAGATTCTTTCTGCCGCACCCCTTCTATAAGCTCTTCAGGAGTTCTATTTGGTACCGTAAATGTATTAAGAGGCTTAATCCGCACACGCATGTACCCAATACTTAAACTAATACTTGGTAAAAAATTAATTGTTAATTGTTAATTGTCAATTTTTTTTCCGCAAAATAACTAAAAATTGATCAATTGTTAATTGTATAAAACCACAATTAACAATTAATCAGTTGTTAGTTGCTGTCACTGCAAATACAATTAATTAATTGTTAATTTTTAATTGTTAGTTCAATTAACATTTGCCCAACACTGATGCAGTAATATTTGGAAGTTTATTTTTATACCATTGTTAATCTCTTTGTTTATAATGGCAAAGGAACATAACATTTTTATGTCTTCAAAGTAAATGTCATACCAATGTATGTATTCAGTTTGATACTAAACCTAAATATGTGACATTTTACCAGACTCATGGGTCTTGGCTACAAAATTCTAGTTTTCGATAATATTATAAGTGTAATATTTTAATATATCATAATTTTTTTCGAAACTCATATCTTTTCTTATATTGAAGCTTATCACTATTTAAAATACTTTAACTACACATATATACAGTTATGTTTGTTATATATAGTTAAATCTTAACAATGCTGTATAAACGAGTAGCTCATTGAAAGGAAATACGTTGAAGTAATCAATTTATACGATCATACATGAAATTGGATTCTTTATTACTTGTATTTTTCTTGCAATTTTCCTCCATACACAGTCATTGACTTTAATGGAGCATAAATGTGTTCTACGTTGTAGATACCTACATATTATTTATTGTAAGTTCGGTTCAGAATGAAGCGGGTATTAAAATAGGAGTTTAATAAAATATATTAGAAAATTTCGTAGTTACTTTGCATTAATTGCCTAAGCGTTTGAATTTTTTTGTTGCAAAAAACATCAGTTTAGACATAATATTAATCAATATTAGTAGCTTACAGAGTTGTAATTCCGTTTGTAGCTATGACTGAACCAGTGAATATAAATTACAATGATCTATTACCATTTGCCATGTAGTTATAAATCACATGTTACCTAATTACAGTTGCTATAATTATTTTATTTGTTGCCATATAGTGAAACCAGAATCCTACAAAGTAATCTAAAAGGATATTTTCCAATCTCTATGTTAATGGCGATATTAAGCACATTTTTTAATATTAAAATAAATCAAAGCCTCAAATTTTAGATTGGTTCATTTTTTATTAATGCTATAGAACGGCAAAATTAATGTGGCACCTGCTGGTAAGTTTAGTACCAAAATTTCAAATGGAGCAATTAAATATTTGTTAATGTAACATTACGATTTTTGGTAAAGCTATAGCTTAAAAATTTATTCTATAAAGATTATACTTTTATTTTTAATCGCTCTAGGTTATCCTAAACATGTTTTGTGTGATGACCCATACAAATATTTTCCAAGTTAAAATTAGCCATTAGGTTGGTTAAGGATTGACTACGCAATCATTTAGACTCGAAAACTAACTTTTTACCTCTTAGACTTATAAAATGCATTTTTTTTTGTTTTTTTTTTTCATAAACCATCCAAGGTAACCTATAGGCCGCGAGCAGAAAGCAAGTCACAAACTCACAAACCAACTACACACATGTATTATTCAAAGCTGGTGGTCTTGGCATACTCTTGAACGTAAGCGCCTGTTTCGTTTGATCGAGCACGACATTCGTGGATATTGCGCCACCGATGAGGTCTAGCTCGCCTTGATATTATTATACAATTCATTCAAATAGAATGACCTTAATAAAGGTGATTAACTTAAATATAATTAAATATATCCATGAAGCGAGTTGCAGGAGGTTGACCAGAAATCCGAAGCCGGTCGGAATCACAGGTCCTGTATCTCTAAAGAGTAAAGATATAAGCAGAACTGTACTTTTGCACATAGGTTTCTAGACTTAAATAAGAATCTTAATATCCTCAGATTCTATGATGTTTACAGAATATTAATAATACTTTTAGAAAATATAAAGTATCAGAAAAAACCAATAAAACTTTTTCTGCTTCAAGTTCGTAATATTCGAAGAGGAGAGAGAAATATTTGCAAAGAATTTATTGTGTCTCTCGTCTTCTCTAAACAACACTACATTTTTACGGCACCAAAATTCCTCTCCTATTTTTTTAATGCGTTTAATTTTCCGGTTGAAAATAGCACTCAACTTTGTTTGCCTATCGTTCAATGTTGTCATTTTAATTATATACAATCAATTGCGAATAGAAAATGCTTTAAAAGTCGAACAGCTTTAAATACATGAAAAATATTTGACTAAAACGTCACAAGGCCGAGTTAAAACCTCGATAAACTAACTATTACTAAATATTATGCATAACAGTTGTAAGCGTTTTGATTCAATATTTAAATGAGATTCAAATTGCTATTATAATCAGAAACTGCATTTACAATTGGTTCATTAATTAAAATACTCGGCTCTCAAAGATTATTTTATGCGTACATATTTTTCTTAGTTTACTGTCGCGTAGTTACACCTTCATATAAAAGAAAGTGTATAGACCCCAACGCCCGCTGTCGAAGGATTCTTAATATTATTATCTGACCATGACTTCGGAGTATAAAGAACCATGTTTTATTTCTCAATAAAACTAAAATAACTTTAATGTATTGGACACGTAAGGGATATCATATCGCAGGCAATCTCTGCAAATTGACGAACGTGAAATAATGTTAGTGTCTTTACGCCGATGGATAAATGTATAACCCTCAGTCCACAGAACACTGAATTGATGCTTGTTCACCTCAGAAAGCAAATTGCTTTGAAATTGTAATTTCTCGTATTCTTTTATTATTAGAAAGTTTAGATTTTCAATTGCAACAAATTGTGGGAAGTTGATTGTCTAGGGTTCTGTATATTTATTTTTCTTTTGATGTAAAATTCACGCGATTTTTGATAATGAATAATTATGTAAGCTCCGTCTTCTTTAACCAACTTTACGTGTTTAAACTCAATAGTTTTTATAATTCGAATAGTTTTGTTTTAAGGTAGTCCAATTACCTAATTCTTGATTTTATCCATATAATTACGAGATAACAATGGTTTTCTGTAATTTTTGTTCTGTTTTACATAAATTTAATTACTTATTACAATTTTTATCAAAAAAACATTAGATGAGGTAAT
Organism: Cephonodes hylas; assembly: GCA_030295005.1. Classification (NCBI taxonomy): domain Eukaryota; kingdom Metazoa; phylum Arthropoda; class Insecta; order Lepidoptera; family Sphingidae; genus Cephonodes; species Cephonodes hylas. The sequence continues at coordinate 8,070,977 of AP025376.1, read as the reverse complement.
CGACGTAGATATATAACATTATGTTAATTACCTTAAATGTGTTGCAGAAATATTACTGACGTAAAATGATCTTGATCTCCGCATGTCTAATTATAGACATTTAAAACATTGCATAATGCATATACATAAACATATAACTTGTGCGTCGGTAAATTATGTACTTCGAAGGCACATAGATTTAATGTTTCGTTTATTTAAAAAGTTTCTTTAAAATTATTGCTTGAAGAATGAATAAACAAAACCCACGTGTAGGCATGGTAGCTAGTGTTTATTTACTATCTTGACATTGTACTACAAGTATACTTAGGGAGCAACGCCGAGGGCTAAAAGATCATATAATTTGATGGAAAATTGCCGATCGTAATAACTTGCGGGTAGCTTGTTGAATAAGAAACAAATGTAGTTGCAAACTTAAGGCTTATTTTCTTCAAAGAAAAGTTTAGATGCTGCTTGCTGCGATAAAAAGGGAAAAAATAAATGTTTGACCGTCCCGTGGTGTAGTTGGTTAGATACTAGCCTGCGAAACGAGAGACTGTTGATTAAGATTTTGTTGTTTGTTTTTAGTTCCCCGCATCGAGATAAATTTTTATTTGATCCACAAATCTTCGGGTTGAGAATTTGGCTGTTCGTGAGACCAAAAGTTTACAACCACAACAATCTTAGAGAAGAAGTAGAACTATGTAAGAGTTATTTACAAAAAAAAGAGGACATGTTCTCAAGATACAAAAGAAATCAGATTTTAGTTGGATTGGAAAATTGATTTATAATAGGATGAATTCAGTTATCTTCTAAATAACGTATCTAATTTGAAAGGGTAATTTCACTGAAGATGAACGGGAATTCTACTATTGCAGTTTCTAAAACTAGCTTACGATGCAAATATAGGGCCGTTACTCTACCCTCAGGGGAAGAGAGATGGACAAGGTTAATTTTGGAATGTTGGAATTTAAAAGTTCAAAGAAAAACAAGACTCGTATCAATTGAAAAAAACTTATTAAGATTTATTACTACACAAAACAAACATTGTTATTATAATTACGAACTTGAGCATTCGATACCGATCAAGAGAGGATTATTCGTGTAATAAAGGTTTTTTTTTTCAACCTTAACCGACTTTTAAAAAATAATTTTAAATGTTAATATTTGGCATATTAACAAGTTATTGTATTTTAAAAATAACCCGAGTTGCTTTTCTTTATTTTTTAAGTAGAACAATTTTAGTTCTAGTTCGAGATACAAACAATGTGACCCGACATAAAGTCAAAGTCAAAGTCAAAGTCAAATTTCCTTTATTCAAATAGACTTTCACAAGCACTTTTGAATCGTCAATATTTTATGCTATTTTTTAAAACTAGTGCCGCTTCGAAACGTGTTATCGCTGTGGAGAAGAAACGGCAAGAAACTCCCTCAGCAACACGAAATGTCATTTTTTTTATTATTATTATTATTTTTTTAAATAAATTCAACTCATATTACAATATTAACTCATATTATAAAATATGTCAAAGGATATAAATTGTAGCAACACCTCCTCTGATCAGTTTATTTGCTCCCAGGGATTAGGATCCTCAATATAATCTGAAATTTTATAATAAGCTTTTTTAAATAGCTTATTTTTAATTGATTTTTTGAATTTTTCCAAGGGAAGCTCCCTAATGCCCTTCGGGAGTTTGTTATAGAAGCGAATACATTGCCCCATAAAAGAGTTATTAATTTTTCGGAGACGAGTTACATGTTGTACAAGATTACATTTGTTCCTAGTGTTTTTATTATGTACAGTCACGAGCATAAATATGTTCCTATGGGCAGGTTGGCAAAAATATCTGACCCATGATCGAGTTCAATAATATGTGCCTACACGTACGCAGCAAAAATATGTGACATTATCCGGCTGCATAATGCAGTACCGTCAAAATGATGTGATACACTCACGAAGCATAAATATGTGACACCACTAGGCGGCAATAATATCTGACATAATTTTATCTTCAATTTAATTAAATTTACAATTTGTATGAAATAATGAAAGCAATAAATTGTATTTTACATTGTTTTAATATGGCTGTAATTTTATACTATTCTAGCTATCCCGGCAAAATTCGTATCGCCCTACCCGCCAATGAATGTTTTGTTACTTATTAAAAGAATTTAATTTTTGATTACTTAGGTATATTATCATCCCCCTGCCTTGGTCCCAATTAATTACTTGGGGTCGGCGCAGTATCTCTTCTTCTTCCACACACGGCATGTCTTCATTCACCCCTTTCTCTTTCATATCTTCAATCACGCACTCCATCCATCTCTTTTTTGGCCTTCTCCGACTCGCCCATCCATCCACTTTCATATTCATCACCTTTTTTTCCTACATATGATTCATTCCTTCTCTTAATGTGCCCATACCCCGACAGACGGTTTCCTTTCATCTTTTCTATCACAGGAGCTACTTTCAGACTTACCCTAACGTACTCATTTCTCACTCTGTCACTCCATGTTATAATACTACACATCCACCGCAATATTCGCATTATTGCTGCATGCAGTCGTCTTTCGTAAGTCTTCTTCGTTAACCTTATTTTTCCTTTTTCAGTACAGATGCTAGCTCTCTTGACCTACCATTCATCGTACCTACATTCCAACTTGCATACCTCAATCTTATTTCCCGGGCTAGTGTCTTAAGTTGCCCCCGCCTGGGCTGGTGTAACAAACCTTGCCCATTTCTCACAGGAGCCAGGTGCTGCCCCTGCGCGTCGGCTACGGGAGACGCCCTAGGCCCTGTCACCTTTCTTATTATACATTCTGCATAAATGTTTTGGCAAATGCTTTACGGCCGGCCGCCTGTCTGACACCAACTCTCCTTGGGACTTTCATTGTTTTGGTAATGGGGTAGAGATAGCGTGTGTTTGGGTACAGGATATTGCAGGTAAGGATATTTAGCCTGATGGTAAGGATGTTGCAGTCCCGGATAAGGAAGTAGTGGGAGACTCCAACAGCTCGGGGGGCCGAGGTCGCGTAATCGCTGCCCTGTTCCATGACTGGCTAGATCAATGGAAGAGGCATCCCCTGGCCATTTATTAATATTTCTTGAAGGAGATTTAGAGTATTTTTAATATTCAAGCATAATAAAAATTTAAAAATTAGGCACTAGCAAGGAGATTTGTTACACAAAATAAATTTCTGAAAGCACGCCTTAAAATTTGACAGCCAAAAAATGTCAATCCATTGTCATGACAATTCTGCATTTTTAACATCTAAAATACGCAATTATTCGAATGTTATAGATGCATATTGTCGATTCAAAATTCTTATTTTAATACGTTCTTTTATTTGAGGGGGCCTCTAACTGCATCGACGGGATAAACATTAAATGACAGAAATTTTGTATGGTGTTATAGTTCAAAATTACTTAAGTATCATTACGATCCTTTTGTATGGGAATTCAGAAAAGTATTATTTTTAGACCTTTTCAAGCAATTTTTAAAATGTATCTCTCCATAAGAACAATCCTCGTACTTCAAGGAATATTATAAAAAAAGAATTAGCGAAATTGGTTCAGCTGTTCTCGAGATTTGCGCTTAGGGACACATCGAGCAATTCATTTTTATAATATAGAACTCCTCCACTACGATTTAAACTTTATTGTATTGTATTAAAGTTCAAATTGACTTAATTATTAAAACGAAACTTTTGTATGGATATAGAAAACAATGAAAAGTCCCACGGGAACGCTGTCGAACGGGATAAAAAGTATCCTATGTTTTATTCCCGGTTCTAAGCTACCTCCTCACCAATTTTCAGCCAAATCGCTTCAGCCGTTCTTGAGTTATAAGTGGTGTAACTAACACGACTTTCTTTTATATACATATACTAGCTTTTGCTCGCGATTCCGTCCGCGTAGACTACAGGGTTGAGTTCAGAAGGAAAATAAGTTGTAGTCTATTTTACTTCTCAGAGTCCTGTTTATGTCCATACCAAAAATCATACAATTCGGTCAAATTGTTCAAACGTGAAACTGTAACGCGTCGATCGGCGCCTTGTGCGTCATTACTGCGCGCTTGATCAATATTTTAAAATTGCAATATCTTCTAAGATACTCAGTGAAATCAAATGATGTAAAGGGCAATTTTATTTAAAATTAAATACTTGTAATGATTAACGTATTTATTTGGATAAGGATTAATATCATATTTATAAAAACACCTTAACCAATAAAACTTTATTTTAAAATAAATTTGGTTAGGATAAAAAACGTTATAGTGAGCCAACCTTAAAAAATAGACATATCCTGTCGCGGACTTTCTTTTAGAACTTTTAAAGAGGAACATTTCACTCATACATTATTTTAGCGAAACTTTAACCGTTTTCGCAGCGCACGCAGCGGAAGCTCACAAAAAGGAAAAAATGTCCCCGATTTTGAAATATTCTTTATTGCTGCTCTGCTCCTATTCGTCGTAGCGTGATGTTATATAGCCTATAGCCTTCCGCGATAAATATGCTATCTAACAGTGAAAGAATTTTTCAAATCGGACCAGTAGTTCCTGAGATCCTAGCGTTCAAACAAACAAACAAACTCTTCAGCTTTATAATATTAGTATAGATAGATTTATGTCTAGATATTATGGTCTAAATCACGACTACATTTAAATATTTACTTATATTTTAATTTATCAAATCATCTTAATTAATAAGTTTAATTCTTTTTTTTTTATATGCAAACATAATAAATTAAAATCAAGTATACCCCCCGTTTGCATTAATAACATCCTGTAGCCTCTCTCGCATGGATGAGACAATATTAGTGCACACTTGAGAGCCCTGGAATGACTCCCAAATGTCGAAGGTGTGACAACGCAGGGAATTGTAAGTTTTAGCCTGATTTGGATCCCATTGTTGGACTATTAAACCCTACAGGTTCTCAATAGGATTCAAATCAGGGCTTTTAGGAGGGAAATCTATTAATTTTATCGTCTCTCTATGCGTATTAAACCACTCACGAGTTATTCGTGAGTTCTGGAATGGGCTGTTGTCTTGCACCACATAAAGAGGTGCTAAATCAGGATAACTGATATGCCTTGTCGGTATCAAAATGTCTGAAAGAATTCCTGTATATTCAACGCTGTTAAGGCGACCAGTTATCTCGTATTACTTCGATAAAGAAATTTAACTTGAAAACAATATTTGTTTAATTATTTCGTTTCGTTCGTTAAAATAGTAATTATGATCGTTAAATTGTTCTTCACTAAACTATCTTACCAATATCGTTTTGGGGAATACTACACACACCTTCGATCAAATATACCTATACTAGATTGAAGATCGCAAACAAAATCACTTGTCTTAGCGGCACCGGTTGCATATATTTCATGATATTATATTTACACATTTGTAATTCAGACTTCAATTTGTAAAGTATTAAATTAAAGACAACTCATGGTTGCAATTAACCTTAAATCTTTGCAATTGGATTTTATATAGCTTACAATAAATTTGAATTTAAGACGTTATGACATTAAAATACAGAAAATAAAAATGTCATTTTAAAATAATGTCTTTAATAAATGAGGACAAATATTTTAAAATAAACGTCACACGCAAGTAATAAGATTGAAAATTATTTGTTCACATTTGGAATTCACGTTGTTTCGGTACTAAATATTTCTTAGTGCGTTCACTTCGAACAGTCATTATGTCATAAAGTGTCTATTTTTTCATTCTGTTTGGTCTTACTTCGTAAGTGTATACGAGTAATATTCGGTAGCAATAGTAATAATCGCTATCATTCACGTCACAAGTTTTGGTATTGAGAACTATTTATAACAAAGAAAAATGCAATTGCGTTCAGAGTCAGATAGTCGTTAATACATCGTTTGAACTATGTATAAGTTAAATCAGCCATGTCTCTTAAATCTATTAATTTAAGAAACCATAGTTTTTTTTTGCGCAAAAATCGGTTTTACAGTATTTACAAATATTTTTTTACAATATTACTCACTACCAAGCCAGCAATTATTATTTGTGGAATTATATCTGAATTTGAATTATGGTCTAGTTTTTCACCATGTTCAGTGGTATTCGTTTTAAATTTATCAAAACTCTGCTAGGGAATCTAAAAAATGCTCTACTCCACTTTTTTCTTGTTACGTCTTAGCGTTAGCGACGATTGGACATTCCAAAATTGTAATAAGACCACAATTTTTGTTGTGCGCTTATTTCCGGGCTATTTTTGAATCTAGTATACATTTGGTCGAAGACACATACCTTTAGTGTCATTTACTATTGGACTTAGTAAATATGCGATATGGTTGTGCTACTGGCTGCATATTGGCCACTCTAGGGAAACGTCACTGATGTCTGTTTTAAAAACAAAGTGAACTGTGAAATATTATCCAAAGAGTTTATTATCAAAAATCAACAAACATATAATTAAAAAAAGAGCAATTGAAATTGAACTGAATTGTAAATCTAAACCATCCTCGAGTCCATTTAAACACACACTAAAAATCATTCAAATCGATCCTGCCGTTTCGGAGGAGTTTGGGAACATTACACTTACAGAAAAAAATTACATATGTAAAGATGAATTTAAACAGAGTATAGCCAATCAGCATAGAGAATCATGGGTTGGAGCCCGAGTTGGATCCCATAGCTGGACCATTAAACCCAGATAAAAGCGGATTCTCAATGGGATTTAAATCTGGTCTCTTAATTATTTAAATTAATTTAAGAAAAATCAATTAACTGTATAAACTGTATAAATAATAAATTAATCGGAGCAATCGTGTTAAAAGCCGCTTCCGTTTAACACAACATAACAATGAATATTATATGGTCGTGATTTAGATTATATCTAGACAGAAATCTATACAAATACTAACATACTACTATAAAGTAATCTCTGGATCTACTAAACCGATTTTGAACATTCTTTTAGCAATAGAAAGCTACGTTATTTGTAAGTGTCATAGGGTAAATATTAATCGGAAAATTGATAACAATTTTTCATTGTGGCCGGTTTTACAAAGTAAATCGAAGAAAAAACAGTCGAACGGGTTTTTTATGAACGTTGCTTTACCCCATATTTGCTTGAGTCCTAGAGAAAAGTTATAGAGCTTGATCATCATTATCATTATCAGCCCATTTACGTCCCACTTCTGGGCACGAGCCTTCTCTATCATTGAGAGGGTTAAGACCTTAGTCCACCACGCTGACCTAGTGCTGGTTTGCGGACTACAAACCTAAGAAATTTCTAAGAACTTCTAGGTGTGCAAGAGTCATCACGGTGTTTTCCTTTACCGTTATTGCAAGTGATAATTCATTGTTAATACAGATATTACTTCGAAAAGTCAGAGGTGTGTGCCTGGGTTGTGCACCCCCGACCGGAGAGATTCTCAACCGTGCGCATAAACCTCGAGCTCAGCACTGTAAAGCTTGATAATGCCTATAAAAAAGTCAGCGCCAGCATATGTCTAACTTTAAATATAACTGAAAAAAAATGTTTTGTATATTGAAGAATAATTTAAATCATTACTTCATCTTAATTGATTAATATTATCAATAATTATGATTTTTTATTAAAATAAGTGAGTTTATAATTATACTCTCAAGTATAGTTTTCTTTAACTGCATACAATTTGCACGAATGGTTAAAGAGATAATACTGACCTAGTTATGCAACCGCGACTGTGCCGTAATCTATTTAGTGATATTTTCATTTAAAATAGATAAATACAATATTTTTTGGCAGTCAGAAAATAAATTATGGCATTCAGTGTTAACCGAACTAAAATCACAATTTAATCGCAAGTAAAAATGTTTACCCCCCAACGAAGCGAGCGCGGGCCGACTAGTATAGTATAAAAGTACAGCCATCTTGTAACAATGTAAAATAAAATTTATTTCTTTCATTATTTCGTATAATTTTTATATTAATTTGAAGATAAAATTATGTCAGATATTTTTGCCGCCTAGTGGTGTCACATATTTATGCTTCGTGAGTGTATCACATCATTTTGACGGTACTGCATTATGCAGCCGGATAATGTCACATATTTTTGCTGCGTACGTGTAGGCACATATTATTGAACTCGATCATGGGTCAGATATTTTTGGTAACCTTCGCATAGGAACATATTTATGCTCGTGACTGTACATCACATATTTTCTTAAATGTATCAGGATTTTTTTGGACGTATAGAAGATTTTCATATATAAATTGACAGGTGACGGTAAGAATATTTATTTCCTTAAATTTTTCCCTAAGTGAAGCCCTGGGACGTAAATTATAAATAGCCCTAATGGCTCTTTTTTGTAAAACAAAAACGGTGTTAATGTCCGCAGCAGCTCCCCACAACATAATACCATAAGACATAAGGCTATGGAAATAGCTAAAATAAACCATTCTTGCCGTTTCCTCGTCTGTCAAATAAAGCTACAAGAGGCTTTTCGGACTCACAAACACCCAGACAGAAAACAAATATATATTTTGAGGATGTAATGGAGCACTAGGAACATTAGCATAGTTGTCATAGTTCAATCGATGATTGTTTTAACCGCAACCCTTGAGGTGTATTTATGTATCCACTATCCACGATTCGAATCCTTTGTTACAAATTGTATGAAAATGGGACGGAGATTTAGCGTATACCGGGTACATTCCAAATAAAGGGACTAGCTAGTAGCTGGTATATACCTATGGTCCGTTAAATATGACCACTATTTACTGACCTTTTTAATTTTGTTTTTTTTTTTTATGAATTAAAGTGTTAATAAAAAAAAACTCTTAAGAAGATTCACCATTCAAAACAAAAAGAGTGAGTCTTGCATGCTCTTATTTCTTTCTGTTTTAATGATGTACCTATAATTTCCTTTAATTTTACTATTTTTGTACAGCTTTGCGATAGGTAGCTTCGACTTACAAGTATTTTAATTGTACCAAAACATTCTCACGTTTTTTTTTTAAATAATGTGTTGACCTATGAAATAATAAGGTTAAGTTCGAAAGCTTTTATTTTTAACTATATTTTGCCTGCAAATCCATATGCATAATAAGACTCCAAAGGAATGTTGTTTCCCCTTTTTGGGTCATTTTTCATTGCTGGGCTTAAATAGCCCAAATATTATTTACTTTGAAAGGTTTTACAAATCTGACCGGTATTTCATGAATTTAGGGCGTTCAAACAAAGAAACCCTATAACTTTATAAAATTATTATTATTATAATATGTAATTATATATATTTCACAAGAATTCATTAAGATTAACTTCATCTCACCTCGAATATACATTGATGTCATAAATCTTCATTAAAATTCTTCATCTGACCTTTAAGAACTTAACTATCCAATTCATTTTGTTAAATTATCTGTATGTACTGTCATAACATGGTAAATGCTACCTGCCTCCTCTCTCCATCTCTGCATCACCCTAGGTTCGACTGTAAGAGAATGCTTTAGGCATTGAGTCCACATAAAGAAAAATTTATAAAGTGTGAATAAATTATATATTAAGTAGTACCACTTGTAATTTTTCTATTTAATAAGCCGGGTTAAAAATGTAAACATATTTTTATTTAAATGGGGTCTTCTTATACTGATATGGTATTGCGAAAAGTCTAAATGACATCGAATATAAGATATCCCTCTCAGATTTACGTTGCGTCATCACGTCCCGACAATCAACTGCACTCACGTTTGGACAAAATATAAGACAAACATCGTAGGAAAGTCCATATTGCGGATTTCTTTTCCTTTTTAAACATATGAGTATCTTAATTTAATTATCAATATGTCACCGTGTCGGAATGAAAACTGAAGACTTTCCTTAAGCAGTAGGTATATGGGATGATAATGTACAATTACGGTGATTTTTATCTGTTTTTATTTTTTATGAAGTTATTTTGGGTAGTGTCTTAACTTTGTATTTAATGAGATGCTACAAAGTCGATGTTGTATCAAACGACATTAAAATTCTCTCGTACATTCTGATAAGCATGACAAAAGATATGTGTTTTAGTGTGGGTCAGAACTACATAAATGCGACTACAGTCTTTATTTTACATGTTGGTAAAATGTATAGAATTAACCCAATTAAGATTCTAAAGACAATCTGATATTTTCTCTAGATTGCAATTTGTTCAAATACTAATTTTATTGGCATTAATTTAAAAATAGTTCCATTTCCATGTTATTCCGCAGAAATTCTATTTGCTTTATTTTCACAATTTATGTCATATCTCGATATCTGAGCCAACGATCTGATACAGTTTCTATCTAATAGAACATTTACATAAACATATAACTTGCTTATAAATGTTTCGCTCTTTAAGTCAGAATTTCATGGAGTATATGGATAGAGTTGTAAAGGTCCCGGTTTCGATTTCTGGATCATGGACCGTGATTATAAATTTCTTCATAAAGAAATTAGCAGTTTTAAGGAGTCAATATTCCCAAAAAAAGCGAAAAGCTCGTCACCTAATAATAACTGCCAGAAAATAGGTAAAAAATGCACCTCTGCATTTATACAGATGTTCGTGTAAATTTACTCCAAAGCTGAACTAGGAAATTTGTACAGATACAGAACACGTATCTATACGAATTTGTGTTAATTTTACATGATATTATAAAAAATGTGTTACTTTTTTACTTTGTTGTATATGTTGCGTACAAAACAGTAGGTAAATGTAATTAAAATAAGTACTTAAAGTTTTTGCAGTGAATACTGATTTTCCAACATAATAGCAATTTTATTAGCAATATTAATGCGTTTACATAACCACAAATACCCCATTAACATGAATTACAAAAACCATTAACAATTATTCTCGGGTTTCATAAATATAGAACATATTCCTTTTGAGTCGCTTAAGGTAACACGTGTCCTATTGTTTCTGCTTGCCCGTTAACATAAGAGTTACGAAAAGTTGTCCACAACAGAAATATGTGTCTTGAATATTAATAGGAAACTGAAAAATAAATGCGAAGATAAGTTTCAAAATATTGTTTTAGAAATTCGTATATTTTGAAGTTTATCGTCACGTCTGTAGTTTTTGGAGCAGGGTACAGTGAAGCTATTTCCATAGAAGTGCAAAAGTCAAGATTTCGTCACAATATTCGGAATAATTATAATCTTTGAGCTTTAAATCTTTGTTTAACCAAAAAAATTGACATGTTAGTAGGATATATTGACCCCACATTAAAAAAATTATAAACTGAAATTGCACAAATATTGTGTAGTCACTCATAGGCAGGGGCTTGATCGGTCCTAGATTACTATTCGCTATAACAATTTTTATGAATAAAATAATGTATTATTGTAATATCGTGATTCATGTTTACCTCGACCCGTTCATTTTGCTTGAATATAAAATATTGATATTTATTTTAACATTTCGTTTCATGAAGATATTTTATTAATTTTTAGCGAAATGACCTTCGCGGCTAAATTTAGACCTCGCAACGAATAGAATTCGATAGATCGCATAATGATCGCAAAAAGCAATATGCAGCTCGCATGAGATCACTTTTTGACTCCTAATAATAAATCAAGGATTATCAATTGATAATCCTTCTAATAATTATAATAACTATAATTATAGTTATTGAAAAATAAAACCACGGAAAGTTGTTTTTTATATGACACAGACTATAGTTACTGTAAATTCGTATGACTTTGGCCCTAGGGGGTGACTTTGGCCCAAAATAGGTAAAAGTTTGGAATTCGCGTCACGCCTCTCCTGCAGTATGTTTCGAAAAAGTACGCATTAAAATCAGCAGACAACAAGCACAAGTTATCAGTAAAACAGTGTTTCGAGTTTGTGGTCCCTACTCTGATTGGTTAATTTAGCTGTTTTCGAAAAGTTTATTTATGGAGCAAAATTTTGTAGTGCAAACTTTCGTCTATAACTAATAATACAGGTGAGTTTCCTTCTAAATATTTTGTTAAAAGTGTGGTACTTATGTCAGTGACCCTCGGCATCGCACTTTTTTAACAATAAATTTAGCTATTTTTGTGATATTGCGAAAAAGTGATTTGGTCAGAATTTTAATCAATTTTTGTTTCACTTTGGCCCATGGGAAAGTACGAAATGAAAGCTGCCTATATAAAAAAATTCGCTAAAAAAGAAACTGAACGTCCTTGCTGGTTAGTCGATTAGTGCAGCAGACATTGCAGAAGCAACTTCAACAGGTTTGACGCTAAAACCACTCGCCAAGCCTAAGAAAAGACGACAACAGAGCCGTGACTCTATTACAAGTTGTAGTTCTTGAATGAGCGAAGTCTCGTCTACTCAAGAATTACCTGATGACGACGTCGAGTTCGAAGATGGATCACAAATTAAAATGGACATGACCCCACAATACTTTAACTAACAATGCTATAGTTTTATGGTATTTTGATCAGTATTATTTTCTTATCTACTCTTCATGTCAATTTAAAAATCTTGTAACAATAAACGTTAAAATTACCTTGTTAGTGCTGTAAGCTTTGTAAGCCTTGTAAGCTGTTTTTTACTTTGTATTCCCATTTAGATTTTTTTATTGGAAGACTGTTAAGAGCGCCATAAAATAAAACGCATTTATTAACATAAGTATAAAAATATTTAACTAAAAATTTAAAAAAGTTACTCTATTTGATGTGGATTTGTATTTTCTCACCAGTAGATTAATTTTATGGAGTTTAGTTTGTCCCAGCAGCAACAACCTTGCGATTTCAGAACAAGAAAGTGAGTGGGCCAAAGTCACCCAAGCCCTAGGATGACTTTGACCCAAAGTTTGACAAAAAAAATATATACTAAATCTTTTAAATGGCTACCAAATATTTATGTGTATAGTTTTCTTATATCCCCAACAATGCAACTAATTCAATAAAATAAAAATATAGACAAACTCCTTTCAACTGTAAGGTGAAAATGAAAATATTGCTGAATATTGGGCCAAAGTCATACGACTCTACGGTACCTGTAAGACTCGTAGTTTCCAGGCTCATCTTTGTGTCTTGAGGTGTAGATTCCCGTGTCCTGGTTCCCAGATCGGGCGGTATTATTGGTTTTTCTATTACTAAAATCTCAGTATCAGCATGAAGTATAGATGTGTCCGAAGAACCCCTATTGGCCAGGCTCATATTCCGAGAGACGGAATGGCAAAATATGGGCGCAAAAATGCATCTCCTTTTACTCCTTCAAGGAATACAAGGGTGAGTGCGTACATATAATATGTATAACTATTGTTGTAGATACTTCTGTCATAGAGTGACATAAACAATTTCATTTGTGAAAGTGACAACATTGTTGCTTTATTTTAAGGTCGTTTGTCCTCCAAACATGGTAGATAGACAATGCACTCCGCCTTTCATGTGTGCGCATATGGTCAGATTGTCTTTTATTTACGAGCCTTTTCTCTGACGGACAGCATGTTTTAATGTTCCACGAATAGGTCTTAAAACATGTCTACAGAACATTTGAGACTCACTTTCTAAGAGATATAGCTATGTTTCATTCAAATGCTAAATGTTTTAAAGGTTGTGAAGAATTCGATCTTATAGCTAAAGTACCCATGAGGTTCCCCCCCTGAAACGTTCTAAGAGAAGTCGGTTCTGTTTCAACATAGAGATTCATATGGATTCTACAAACTAATCGTTGAATTAATTACGAGAGCTAAGGTCAAACCAAATTGTTTTTTTTTACCGAAATAGATTCGACCGCAACAAGCAATCGTCTTTTTATGTTATCATCGCTTAAAAGATTATTATCACCGAGGACAAGAATAGGCGAAATAAATTTACTCAATATAAAAGCTATACATATGACACAAGTTACATTGTGATGAGAAAATGTATGAACTATATATCCGCATCATCATCATCGGCTAAATACACGACCTTCTGCTGGGCACGGGCTTCCTCTACCATTAAGAGGGTGTAGACCATAGTCCACCACACTGGCTTAGTGCGCGATGGCGGGCGTAACTTCATATCCTTTTAATATAAAATGCCAGATAAAATGTATGTATATAATCATAGAGTGTTATTCTTGATCTTTTCAGATGTATAGTTTAATTGTTGCATCATTTTATCGTCGATACGTGTTTGTGAACATTAAACGTTTTAATAGCATTTTATTTATTCGCTTTATCGTATTGTACCTATTTTGCGCAGTTGAAGGTGTGTGTTCGATAGTAGCACCAAGATGAATGTTTTTTGTGATCCACAAACCTTCGTTTTGGGTATGAGTGTTTGTGAGATTGATAAGTCTCATAGTTTCCGATACCCACGACACAAGACTTGTATCTATAGGAGAGGCCTATGTCCAGCAGTTGACATGAGAAATAAATAAATAAATACACCCAACAGTCACATACATAGCTCTGACCCCACACTAGGTTAGTATCGTGGGTATCAGACACTACGAGAGACTTTTTCGGTCTCACAAACACCCAGACCCGAAACATATATTTGTGGTTCACACAAACATTTGTCTCGGTGCGGGGATCGAACCCGCGGCCTCTCGTTTCGCAAGCTGGTGATGATGATAATGACGATAACGATTATTTACATCTTAGTTCGTAAAACTGTAATTTAAATAGGCTCAGTGGCTAAGATATTGGATACAAAAACAATCTGACCTCAACACAAAGCTGTGACATCTACATTTATGTATTTGCGCTAAGTTTCTATTTGTTAAAGCTTAGCTAGCGAAATGAAGAGACGCAAGCAAAGTCAATGTTCCGTACCTAGTTGCATGTATGTCGATCAAATGAGAAATGTACTTTCGAGCTTCTAAATTGTTGTATGGAAGGATGTGAACTGGGTCAGCGTGGTGGACTACGGCCTACACCCTATCAGTTGTTGAGGAGCCCCGTGTCCAGCAGTAGGATGTTTATGGGCTGATGATAATGGTGATGATGTCGCGGTAGTGGCTTGGGCCGTGCGATCTTGAGGTCCCAGGTTTGAGCATCGGGTTAAGCAAATTGTTTTGTTTTTATATTACACACTTGTCAGTAGCACAGTCTGAAAAAATGCAAAAAGGTCGCCCGATATAATGTTTTAAAAATGAGTGCAAATAAGAAAGTAGTTGCAGAAATACATTTTTGCCTAGCCTTTCGGTTGGTTTAGGGATTTTGTTAGGGACCCAGCCCGGCACTAACACCTGCGCGGATATGACGTCGCCGCGCGCCGGGCTGGAAGACCGGTGACCCCGACATACGCTTCCCGCCCCCCTCCCCCGGGCTGGCGGGAAGTAGAGCCATAAACAGCTTTCCCCTCGAGAACAAAAAAAAAAAAATAGCCTTTCAGTAATAAAGGCTTCATTGTTTATGTATGAGTTTATAATCCGACCCACAAAAGTGGGTTTTATAAATTTTTAATACTGAAAAGCCTGACAGTAATAATTAATTATTCAAAGGAAAAATTAAATAGTAGTCAGCCCTGACACCATTGGTCTATAATTACATACATTTATAAAATAAATTCTATTTGAGAATTTGAATACTTAACAGAATTTAAATATTATTTTAAGGCGGCAGTATAATATCTGAGAAGGTTGTAACATATCATCATTATCATATTCAGCTCATATACGTCTCATTGCTGGGCACGAACCTCCTTTATAACTGAGACGGGTTAGGCCTAAACCCAGCAACCAGGCTTGTTGCGCCTCTGTGGACTACCCGTTATATAAATTCCTAACAATATCGTTTTGTTTGTTTAATTTTGTTTTAATTTTTATGTAGAATATTTTTTAAGTTTTAATTGTTTTGTTCAATTCTGTTTCAATTTTTATGTAGAATAAGTTTTAACTGTTTTATTTAATTTTTACGTAAAAGTTTTAATTGTTTTTGTTTGGTTTAAACTTGCTAAATGTATGTACGTATATGTTGATGATCCGAATAAAAGGCTATATTATTATTATATTATTATTATTAAGAATATCGTTATTACGTGTGCAGATTTCCGCACGATATTTTTCTTCACCAGTAAAGAACGTAAACCATCTAGAATACACACCACAGACAATTCCAAAAGCCAGCGGTGTGTGCCCAAGGTTTGAAGCTATAACTCGACTTTTCGCCTATGCGTCGAGGCCGTCACTTCGTATAGGTAATAACAAACAAGTATGAATAAGTTTCCTCCGCCCAAATATAATTATGATAAACAAATTTGCATATTTAAATACTACGGTAAGTTACCTTCAACATATTTGACACGTACTCTCGTCTATACAAATAAGAGTATGATAACCTACGCAGTTTATTCACATAATTATTTTAATTCAATGAATATTTAAAGCCGAAATATTCAAACATGCAGGACTTTTATATCGCGTTAGCATGTGACAATAAAACAGTCGTAAACTAAAAAACTGGTCGACAAAATGCAGTTTATAACATAAAGTGACCAAGATTGCAATGCCCTTGGCACTGGGTTTCGTAACCAAAAATATTCAAATTAAGAATTCGGCAAAGCTTATCGCAGAAAGGTTAATTTTAAACATTGTTTATTATTGCGTATGTGTTCAAAATGTACTAAAAATTAACGGTGAAAAACATATTTTAAAATCAAGCTTTTATTGTGCACGAAAAATTAAAAAAATAAACTAAGAAAACATTCATAAAATTCGTAGTTTTTTAAACTTTACAAGTAACAATTTACAAAATTGTTCGGTTTATCAGTAGAAGTATGATACATAAACATATATTATCTATAACTAGTATATTAATATTCTTAAGTGATCTAAAAGCTCGTCGCGGCCGAGGTCTTTGCATGCACAAAATTGCGCGACAAGCTTTTAAATCACTTAAGAATATTAATATACTAGTTATAGATAATATATGTTTATGTATCATACTTCTACTGATAAACCGAACAATTTTGTAAATTGTTACTTGTAAAGTTTAAAAAACTACGAATTTTATGAATGTTTTCTTAGTTTATTTTTTTAATTTTTCGTGCACAATAAAAGCTTGATTTTAAAATATGTTTTTCACCGTTAATTTATTTTTAACTTTTTAGTTGGAAATATTTCTAAGTCTATCCATTTCGTAGTCATACCGAAATTCAACTCAATCGATCCATAGAAACTAGTGTTCCTATGGGCACCTTCCAACTTCTCATGACACCAGATCAACGATACCTTGTTATTATGTTGTCACTGAAAATACAAAGGCATACCAAATTTTAGCTTAATTGGTCCACAGGAATCGGAGTTCCTATGGGCTTCTTCCAACTCCTCATCAGATCAGCTTCATGATACCATATATTTGTATTGTTACCGAAGTTACGAAGACACACCAAATTTCAGTTCAATTGGACCACAAGAATCGGAGTTCCTATGGGCATCTTCCAACTCTTCGTCAGATCAGCTCTATGATTACTTATTATTATATTGTCACGGAAATTACATAGGTATACCAAATTTCAGCTCAATTCGACCATAGGAATCGGAGTTCCTACGGCCATCCTCCAACTCCTGATCAGATCAGCTCCATAATATCATATTTTTGTATTGTTACCGAAGCTACGAAGACATACCAAATTTCAGCTCAATTGGACCACAGAAATCGAAGTTCCTATGGGCATCTTCCAACTCTTCGTCAGATCAGCACCATGATACCATATTTGTGTATTGTTGTCGAAGTTACAAAGACATACCAAATTTCAGCTCAATCGGTCCACAAGAACCGATGTTTCTATGGTCATCTTCCAACCTCATCATCAGACCACCTCCATGGTACCATATTATTGTATTGTCATCCAAGTTACGTAGGTATACCAAGTTTCAGCACAATCGGTCTATTGGAAGTGGTTCAAATCTTCATTGCAAGATTTGTAAACATACAAACATACATACAAAAGTGAAGTTAAATAAAAGCTTTTAAAAAAACAAAATTTTGAATTCAAAATATACTTGCTTCTGACACACTCAAGAATAGGATATTCAAATACTAGTTGACGTTTTAGAAACCTGAAAATAAATATTTAAATGAATGCGATGTATTCTTGAGACATGACGTATCATTAAAACTGATTTTTTGCTATTCAAACAAGAAATAGTATACAAAGTTCAATCGGAAGACGTGGATACATGATTTAATGACGTAAAAAATTTGCTGTGGAACAAATCTATGATACTAACATTTACATATATTAATCGTTGTATGGAACCGGTTTTTTCCCAAGTAAAATATGTTTTAGTTACGTTAAAACGATTATACAAATGATCATGCACAAAAACGAATTATGTTCGTCGACTCCGCCTGATTGTGATACAAGGGCAGGTCGAATATGAACGTGCTTCATACATTATTAATGCTTATAAAATAAATATGTGGAATTATCTATGCAAGTCTTCTTAAAGAAATGCATTGAACACTACTTAAAAAAATAAGAACGTGACGTCAGCAAAACATAAACGACAAATATTTGTTTCGTGTCGGAGTATTTGCAAGACCGAAAATGCTTGTCATTTTCAAGGGCTACGAGAGCTTTTGTGATATAATATGTAGTATTATAGTTATATCGGTTTATTGAGTAACTTTATCACGTAAAAATTTAAGAATCCAACATTGTCGGAAATAAAATAAAAATATCATATGGACCAATTGACGTAGAATTTTATAAAGTAGAGGCCGCTGGTTATTGAAAGCACTACTAATTTATGATAAAATTCACTTTTAACATTTTAAAGATGAAATTAATCTTCTTTTTTGTATTTATTTCATAATTACGAGAATTTTTTTAGCATCCTTAATGTATAGGCAAACCTGACAAAGTGAACGTCCTAAGCGTTCAATAATCGGCATAAAAACATTCAGTCGAGAATATAATTCTAAATTAATTTCCATACGTGATAAAAGGTTAGCAACATCACGAGCGGCGCAGCTCGGCAGATGAGAATGATGCTCAGACGTTGCACAACTTGCATTGTAACAGACCGTTGGTAAAGCTCGAACACAAGAGACGAAACCTCACAATGGAATTTGCGCGGTTTACGTAATTATGCATTCGGTATACACATATCGGGAATATGCTTACATACCGTACCGGCGGGTACATAATCCTTACTAGATTTGAAATTAACACCTTGTAAATATAATAAACAAGCATAAAAAATATACATTATAGAATGTGGTAGAGAAAAAAATAATTTTCACGTTTAGCCTCTTTTGTTTCGAATTTAAAATATTATGAGGCGGTCCACTGTATTCGCAAAAAATATTATTAGTTACTCGACTTCGCCGTATGTTTCTAAAAAAGATTTAAGAATATGACTACATTTATTATCGGTGCCGATATTAACCTTCTGAACAAATACATACTCCATAGCATGAATAAATCAATTTAATTGGCACAACTCTTAGCTACTAACTATTCGACTGGAAGCATCACTTTGCTGTGCATAAAAAAAATCTAACTGTGCATTAGTCAGCCTCGTCACAGATAAAGTAATTAGTGATTGCCCTAGAACAGGCGCGTGTCGAACATTAAGCAGGTGTCTTCATTAACCCTTAACCTTAATTACTTCAAATCATGCATTTAGCCTATTTTAAGAGGAAAATGAATTTAAGCACTTTAAAACTAATTAGACGAAGGAGCAATGATATTAAGTTTATGAAAATCTAAAATTACATTTTGTAGATAACATAATCGTCGTAGTAATGTGCATGATCGAGCAGAGTGACTAAACTATGCGGGGCGGTTCAAGAATTTAGGGCGTCAATTATTACTTTTATTTTATTCTATAGAAGTATACTTCAGTACGCAAAAAATTTCGTCAATTATGTTGGTGTATACGGTATACCGTCTGTACAGTCGCCTACTTTGGATAGCATCCGATGGTCACCCATTTCCTAATTTCAAATCTTAAAATTTCAAATCTTATTCAGCTGTTCTGTGCTCCCTTTTTATTATGTGGGTTAAAAACATTGAAACATGGGTGCAGAAACGCACCTCTGTCTACCCTTTCACGGAATGCAGGTGATGGAATCTATGTGTATAAACCCGTCTAATTAGAGTCATGCCGACAAAAGAAAACATAATTATCTTAGAAAGTGTAGAAACGGTAACGATCAACATCGAAACGGCTATGAGCAAATTGATTACTTTCTTAGTAAGTGAGTGTAATTACTTAATGCCTCATGGTCTCACGGCTCCAGCATGTGCCGCACTATGTAGAGGACCCAGGTTCGATTCCCGGATAAAGCTATACTTTGCCTCGCGACATGTAGGTTCCGAAATACGCTTCTGTCTATACCTTCCGAGAATACAGGCCTAAGACTATTTAAATATGTATAACTAGGTATAATTAAAAAGAAACTCAAGATGTTTTTATGTAAAACTAACATTACACGTGTGCCTATTTACTGTGAAATATTTAATTACTTCTAAAATCATGGAAACTACAGAAAAGCATGTTAAACAAAAGCAGTTTTTTTAAATCACATTTATTACTTACACTAATTTATATCTTACTTATCTTAATTTTAGTATGTATTTTGCTTAAATAGTTATATAATATTTTGCTTAAATGTGTTGTTAATAAAAATAGTCTTGATTGTTTCAAACCCAGTGATAACGACAATAGGATTACGTACATTAGTAACCGATTAAGTTGAGCTGACCTGTTGACAGCGGAATATACTAGCTCTGTACTCGTATTTTCAAGTCGGTGTACCGCCAAGGTTATACAAACTACAAAGGGGACCCAGCCCGGCACTACCATCTGCGCTGACGTGACGTCGCCGCGCGTCGCGTGACATACGCTTCCCGCCCTCTTCCCCCAGGACTGGTGGGAAGTAGAGCCATAAATAGATTTCGGCTCGAGAAAAATAAGAAAGAGGTGTTTATTTATAACTACATATCGCCAACTCTATATTATTATAAACAAAGGATCCTATACTGGATAAAACGATTGTCCTTTTTCAGTCAATTTTTTAGTCTCCGTGCTGTTCATTGAGAATTTTCTAGAATCTGTGGCATGAAACAGTAACACGTAGGATGTATTGGGAATCGATCCTATGACTTTTCAATGGCACACCTTGCGTCATGTCGCAATGTGTTTGCATTGTAAATAAAATTCATTCTCACTAATTCAATGGACTTAAGCTATCAAATCAATTCATATTCGATCTTGGATTCCGTGCTTATCTTAGGGAAATATCTTCCCCGGATAAAAAGTAACTCACGTGTTAAACGAAAGTGTGAGCTCCATTCAAACCAAATCTCATTTCAACCTTTTCAATAGATTTTTTTTTTGTGAAAGAGTAACAAACATCCACACAAACTTACGCCTTTATAATATAACTCAGTATTTAATTTACTTTTTCGGTTACACCAGTGCACTTATTCTACTTTGTAACGAAGTAGGTTACAGAATCACAGTGAAACTCTTCACCTTGTTATTTTTTCGGCCATTGCATTCACAGTTAGGGACATTCGAATTTGTAATTTCTCGTGCCGATGGTATCAGGTAATTTAGAAGAAAAGTGAATTATATTATTTTTTTCTTAATTTGGAAGACCAGGTGGAATGTATTTTGTTGAATATAGACTAGTAATAAGTGTATCTTCTATTCGTAACGTACGGGCGCCTAATTAGGCTCAGTATGAAATTATGCATGCACGTTATCAAAGGAACAGAATGTGATATAAGTAAAGCAGTTGTTTTATGTATGTATGTATACTACGAAGTCATAAGTTATCACTTATATTACATATAGTATATAGTATTAATACGTTGGTACAATATTATTACGTAAGTCAGCGGCGCTCTTTTGTCGTGACCCTTTCAATTACTCGAGCTTACTTGACAGGCTTCCTAATACCATGTGCTCTGAGTACCTTAGTACCTACCCTTAGTAAGACCGACCGACATTTTTAATTCTCCTCTAAATAATAAGCTAATTTGTATAGCAGTTTCATTATCTAACCACCAGCTAACTATACCCCCAGTGTGCTCACATACCATATGAAATTCTATATTATTACTTGCAATCGGTTCATACATACCGCAGTCTAAGGCGTGGCTCTGCCAATTTCATATTATAATCACTTGATTACTCAAAGGATATTTTTAGGTATTTCAAAGGGAAGGCCTTTGTGGTGAGAGTCTATCCTTTTTGATTACCAATGGAGGCTTGGATTTCGTGAAATCTATATGCCCTCATGTATTTATAATCAAGTCTAAGGGACATGGGATAAATTTTGTTAATCTTTATTTTGTCGATAACTTACATTAGGCTAGCGTGGTGGACTAAGGCCCGATACATACCGGTGCCTGGTAATGGGATATTTATGGGCTAACGCCGAAATTTTGTTAGTATATCAATGTCTTTTTCACACCCAAAGGAAACCTTGCAGCATTTTAGTCGTGGCATTTAAATTTAAACTTTCAAGTGCACAGCGCATTGGGCTCAATGTAGCGGAGCGTTGCGACCTTGTGTTTTATTTGGTTGTTGCTCTTGCAGGCGTACGGTCATCGGTCGATGCCAATACTGATTGCGAAAGTCTCGCCAGGGCCGCATTACACCTTGTCTCATGACGCCGAACAATCACAATTCTTTCTTAATGATTCAATTAACGACGTCGTAAAATTAGGTGTTAGAAATCCGTTTATTTGCGACTTACTGGTTGACACCAATAAAGAGGTTTTGAAACGTTAAATACATTTACTTGTTTAATTTAGCAGAGGCGAACTGAAGAGTTTGATGCCTAAGAAAAGAGGATACATTCAAAAACGGACCTGGCTTTAGTTAGCCGTCATTCTGTATGACAATAAAAACATCGCGAAGATCTGTGTTAAGATAAAGTAGCCCTACCCTGTACATTTCCTAATACAATAAAGTGCAGTGCATTCTTAGCATATTCGCAACTAACAATTATGTGATTGCGTATAAACTCGTGTTCGTTACATATATATTAATTGGGAATTTACAATGTAAAAGTAGATAGGTATTTAACAAAAAAAATAAGTACATCCAATAGTCACTGTTCTGTTATCACGCTAAGATTGAAGTTTTGGTCATTGGTATCACAAATTACGACACTTAGATCCCAAACATATGTTTAAAAATTGTTATGTGCAGGAATTGAACCCATGACCTTTCGGGTTTCGAGCTGGTGATTTTTTTACAAAAAATACCAAGTAAGACAACATTTGTATTATGTAGCTTTAAAAGTCTCTAGAGGTCATTTTTAAGGTTTCTCGTTCACAATATTTATGTAAATAAAATCTTTGACCTGCTTCTGAGACGCATGATCTGGTTTTACCTCATTGAATTGTAAATTAGCCTCTGTTGACGAATTTTATTATTTAATTTTAAATAAATATTGTTACACTGTGAAATGCCTAACAAGCCGTGGTTGCATACACATTTTGATAACGAATATCTAGCACGAGGCAGTATTGCGTGTTCTGGAAGACAAATATTACGTAGGAATTTTAGATTACCAAAACCAATTGTAAATGTTAGTTCTAGCTGTATATTGTCCATGTTACAATTCAAGTTTAAATCAATGGTGTATATAAGAAGTATGGGTAAGAGAGAATCTTCATTTCTTACTGATTCCTGTTTAACTTGGATAACCGCAATGAATATTAGGAAGCTTATTTCTAAATTTAAGAAAAAAATACAATAATAGCTGCGGATTGTAAATACAAGTAGTAGTAATTATATATTTTTTGCTTCATATTGCGGATTGTTAAAAAAAGTATTTGTATTGTGAAACGTCTATTTGTAATTTAAAAACCGGTTGGAACATATAACTACATGCCATTATTATAGATTTAATTGTCAGAAGTCATTATACTTTTGCTGAAGTGACACTGACTACGACCTTTCTGATGATGTTTATAATTTTCCAAGTACATGATTTTATACCCATCTGAATCCTGATGGGTTGAATCCTGGTAAATATATTGTACCTATGTTTGTTACGAATAAAGATCAAATGATACCAATTAAAATGATAGATTTGAATAAGTAGAGCCCAGAGAAAGAACATTTTTTTGTATACAAAATTATTGCCAGGATCAAGCGGGGTCTAATCTGATTGAAAATCATCAAATTGAGTTGAATTGAGAGGAATATTCGTTTTACACGGAGAGTTAATGAAATGCTTAATGGCCCTGTCACCAACAATTACAATATAATGTCTAACGCCACGGGATTAATAGTATCGTAACAGAGAGCTGTTCCGCTCTGTGAATATAGATTGTGAACAGACTTCCATTGATGATGAAAATTAAATCAAATTGACTAAAAATAATAGTCTTAATATACAAAAAATGAAAGACCAAGGCCCTCTCCACGCAACGAACGAACGAGGCATTCTAGCATATATTCTAATAGAATACGATGATTAATTATCAAATTGTGATATTTCTCTGGTTTAGCCACGCGGTCGAAAACCTCGACGGTCGCGGGTTCAAACCCAGGCACATCATCATAATCACCAGCTTCACGTCTACTGCTGGACATAGACCTCTTCTATGGCACGCCACAGGGCTCGATCTTCGGCCGTCCTTATCCAACCGCTATTAGCCACCTTGCGAATATCGTCACCCCATTTAGCCAGATTGTTCGTTACTTTGTGTGACGTGTGTATTCAAAAAGAATTAAAACGTGCTTTAACGGCGAAGGAAAAGTTCGTGATAAAACGTGCTCACCTACAAGTTCTTAGGATATATTGCGCAGTGGGGCGTATATGAGCTGATGATGATTCTTCTTCTTCTTCTTCATCAACCCATATACGCCTACTGCTGAGCACGGGTCTCCTCTACCATTGAGAGGGTTTAGGCCGTAGTCCACCACACTGGCCTACTGCGGGTTGGCGGACTACACACCTAAGAAATTCCTAAGAACTTTTTAGGTGTGCAGGTTTCATCACGATGTTTTTCTTCACCGTTAAAGCAAGTGATAATTCAATGTGAATGATGATTAAATATCAAAAATGAATAGACTAGTACTAATAACGTCACAACCTGAATGCAAGAAATATGAATGTGGCATTGATAATAATAGAAATATAGAATCACGCCTGTCTCCCGGTGGGCTTGAGGGAGGTCCAAAGAAGTTCGCTTCCTCGACGGAAATCATCTTCTTCATGAATGCATTATTGATTTATTTGATAATAAATAAATAGAATGTAAATATAATTTTAATGTTTATAATGAGAATACATTGCAACACTTCTTTGGCCTCAGTAGAGAATGGTACAAATACGCCCTTCCAATTTCGACAGCTCTTTGTGGACAACAAATTTGTATACACAATTGGAACAGTTGTTAGAGAGACTTTCATTTATGACATAAAATTTCTGAATTTTAGAAGTCTTCCTTAAGGTCACAGCGGTATCGAACTTACACTTAACATAAAAAGTGACCTATGTTATTCAATATGTATGTTGTGGTATTTTAAAATAAGACATGAAGTAAAGCATAATTTTTATTAAGAAGCAGTAGTGGATCTGAGGAAAGCTGTTGACAACGACGATAACGATGCTTGTTCATAAGCAAATTGCAATAATGCAGCAAAGTTTGAATCTAACGTTTAGTACGAAGAATATGAAGAGCCTACTATCAGGAAATTGGCTTTCCATCAAATCCTCATTAAACTAAAATAATAATAAGCTTATACTTAAGTAAGTGTAGACAGTAATGTCATATCTAGCTTTGCCGCGATCCACTTATAATACGTGAAGCTAATAGTCAATGAAGTTTTTCAGATATACATTACAAAACGCACAGAAATCATTAGTTTTATTTACAAATACATGAGACATTGTATCTTTATAACATATTTGGTAATAATGTCTACGAGATTTTATTACAGCCTTGAATGTGCGTCGTATCATTATTATAATGATCGGTGATATTCCCACGATGTGTCTAGATTCTGCTAGTTTTGAAAGAGCTGCGCGACACGGTTTGACCGTTTGGCCTGTTATACTGGCCTTACAAACTATAAAAAGATGTTCAACTAAAAATCGACATATTAGGTGTACAAATAAGTGTCCGCCGTTTTTGAATATACGCTGTAGCGGTAAGTGGTAGTCAAAATAAATAGATCTTAGACGTCATACAATAAGCTTAGGTATTCGTTAGCATAACGTCATTAAAATATTAGTCAATTTGTTTCTGCATCATAAAGTTCTTCTCGATTAAAGATGTTAGCTTACGAGTCAAATTCTCGTCGTTTGCGGGAGGTTTTAATCTTCAGCCTTAATTTGAAGAAATCTGCGGCTGGGGCTCATAGAATACTTTGGAATACCTACGGTGAGGACTCTATTAGTGAAAGAGCATACCAAGAGTAGTTAAAACGCTTTAAAAACGGTAATATTGGCGTCGAAGACCAGCATGGCGTTGGAAGAGAAAAGGTTTTTGAATATGTATTATTGGAGGCATTACTTGATCAAGGCTCGTGTCAAATGCAACAAAAATTGGCAGGATCATTGGAAGTGATGCAACAAACTATTTTAAAACGCTTGAAAGTCAAGGGGATGATTCAGAAGCAAGGAAATTGGGTATCGTACGAGTTGAAGCCAAGAGATGTTGAACGGCATTTGTTTGCTTGTAAAAAGCTGCTTGAAAGGTAAAGACGGAAGGGATTTCTGCATCGCATTGTTACTGGGGACGAAAAATGGGTTCATTACGATAATCCTAAGCAAAGAAAATAATGGAGATATCCAATATATGGTTCCATTTCGACGGCCAAACCGAATATTCATTTTTTTAAGGTCATGCTCAGTATTTGGTGGGATCAGCTCGGCGTAGTGTATTATGAGTTGCTAAAAATGACTGAAACAATCAACGGCGATCATTATCGAGCGAAATTAATGCGTTTGAGACCAGCATTGAAAGACAAACGGCCGAAATACAACGAGAGACATGATAAAGGGATTTCTCAGCTCGCCTCATGTTGCAAAAGTGGTCAAGACATGCTTGGTATCGTTGAAATGGGAAGTGCTACCCCACCCGCTGTATTCTCCAGATGATGCTCCCTCGGACTACCACTTGTTTTAATCAATGGCACACAGCCTGGCTGATCAGCACTTACGGTCCTATGAAAAAGTACTAAATTGGATCGATTCGTAGATCACATCGAAAGATGACCAGTTTTTTCAACTCGGGATTCGTAAGCTGCTCGAAATATAGAAGAAAGTAGTGGCCAGCGATGTACAATACTTTGAATTATATATGTTAAACCAGTTTTTTACAATAAAGCCTCGAATTTCGGAAAAAACGGCGGAAACTTATTTGTACACCTAATATTTGTTAATCGACACAGTTTTTGAGTTACATTGTTGCATGTTACGTCTATCATTTTTTGTACTAATAAGAAAAAGGTAGAAAAGAGAAATGAAATTTTAATCTTAATTTGGTCGGTAAAGTATAGTTTTCGTTTGTAAATTAATGCATATCAAGAAGCTTTTAAATATAGGAAACAACATAAATAAAAATTTAAAAAGTCAAACCATATTAAACATAATACAAAACCGTTGAATCCCACAACTAGGATACAATTTTAGAGGAAAATTTAAGGTAGTTAAATTGTTATTTTTAACATGCAGTTTTTACCACATTATACATTTTCTTTTATTTTTACCTTTAAAATGATCACCAGTAACGATTGCGAATAGGCAACGAAGCAATACCGGTTTTAACACAATTGACGTCAAAGCTATTTTCTAATAATAATTAACGGGGTTTTTCACACAATCCTAAGTTTAGTATTTACGATGATAAAATAGCACCATAATTATGTTTACCTTTCATCAACAACTGTAATTCCCCTGACAAGGATTATACCAAAACAAGAAGTTATTAATATTTCAATTTTAATCAAACCATAGTAACCGGTTTATTGAAAGTGGGGGTTACAAGTTACAACTAAATTCTATCAGTACGTATAAAGACCACTTTTTATTTATTTATACTTTTATACTTTACAGACTGGTATTAACCGATAAGATTAAATTTAACATTTTTCACTAGTAGCGCAATTAATAAAGAGATTGCGACTATTCTACATAGTATAAATTGTCGTATTTTACAGCGGGCAATTAATGTTTAATTTTGCCTAAGCCGTAGTTTTACAATCGCACAATTAACACTTAAATGTCAATAAAATTTTACAATTCTCGCTATGTAGTTAATAAATATGAAATACATATTATATTTATAACACGATCATATAAATGTGGACCAAATATTTAATTTATGGTAGTCTCCACCAACAACAACTTTTCAAGTGCAATGATAAAAAAGAATTAGTCCTCTTGATTCTATAATATGAAGTTACAAAAGCTAGTGAACTGCGCAAAAGTGATTTATTTGTAGACACATTATTCCATTACGAAATATAATTAGTCATGGGTGAACAAACACAATGTACATTCAATCATCGAGAGTAATTCAAACACTCATACGAGTTTGTGGTAGCTATAATTAATATTAACAGGGACGGTATTGTTTAGTAAGTTTATAGTAACCCTTACGAGTTTTTCAAAATCATCATGAATAGGCTTTTTAAAAACTAATTTTCAGAAAACATGAAATAACATTTCCACACATACTTTTAGCAAAAACGAGCTGATAAGTGCGTACTATTAATCATTTAAACTCTTATAACAGTTATAAAAACATAATAATTGTTATAAGCCTATAAAAATAATTTTAATTATTTCCGCATTCAGGATTATGCGAAGTTTTTGAATATTTTAACGTGTCGATTTAATCATTAATCATTTACAATTACATAACCTCTCATGTGTTTCTCGAATATCAGATCAATCACGATAATAGATGTTTATGATTAATATCTGTTAATAAATTATGTTACCAGGGCTTTGGGCTAGGCTTTATACATTATTGACTATAATTTGTGTATTTTAAGCAGTGATGGCCTCGAGGTTTGGGCGCGCGGTCGAGAATCTCGGCGGTCGCGGGTTCGAACCCCAGGCACACACCTCTGACTTTTCGAAGTTATGTGTGTATTCACATTGAATTATCACTTGCTTTAACGGTGAAGGAAAACATCGTGATGAAACCTGCACACCTAAGAGTTCTTAGGAATTTCTTAGGCGTGTAGTCCGCCAACCCGCACTAGGCCAGCGTGGTGGACTATGGCCTAAACCCTCTCAATGGTAGAGGAGACCCGTGCTCAGCAGTGGGCGTATATGGGTTGATGAAGAATTCATTATTTATTACGTAATTCAAATCACACAAATCATGTTTAACAATTTTCTACACATGTTTTATCTTGTTAACATTATATATCGTATCAAAATAAATAATTTTTGAAAAAACTTACCCTGTTTATTAATATCCCACAACACGATGGTACAGCCCAGCCTCGAGAGCCTCAGAGCAATGAGACTGCCGAGTCCACCGCCGCCCCCGGTCACTACCGCCACACCCCCTTTCAAGTCCTTTTTAGGCTTCCCCACTATAGTCCTGTATATCGCCTGGATAACGTACCCAGCGCCGACGATGACAAACACTATAACGTCTATAATAGCTTGCACGACGGTGTATTTGTCCCTCATACACTCAGGGATCTCGCGGGTAAGAGGCCCCGGCCTCATCCCATTGATGTACTCTTGAGTCTCCGCAGACATGATGATTCTTTCACAACACAATCAGTCACTAAGCATCACTTTTTATCGCACAATCTTGTGATGTATCGTTAGACTTTGATACCTGAAACAAAAAACAAAGTACTGTACATAACACGCATATTTTAATCAGGAAAAAATATAAGGAAAACTCTGTTTGAAATATTACCATCCTTATACTGAGATTTATAAAAGAACTTGTTGTTATGACGTTTCATGGTCAGTATATAAATGTAAAATTATCCGATATTTTTTTCTAATAGGGTACCTTAGTCCTGCGTAACAAAATGGCTTTTGTTTCTATTTTAATAGTTGCATCTTTAAAATACTAATTGAGGCAAGATAAAGTATTGATTGAATAAAAATAACATTAATTAAAATTTTAATAATAAAAACTATCCAGTGCAAAATTTCTCGTCTATATCTTATCAAGTGTTAGATTTTTCTGCCGTTTGTGGTCGCGAGCCGTTGTGGTGGACTTAATGATTAAGACAAATTTCTCCCGGTACCGTTATCTTCACTCAATGGCGGGCCGTTAATTCTAGCAACTTTACGTGTGTAAAAGAAAGTATTGACGTCAAAGCTAGTCATATTCTAATATTGGGGGTAATCATATAATTATAATCTTCACTGACTTAAAACTATACTGCTTATAACTCTCTTCTAGAGGCGCACTAATAGAACGGACACTTAAAAAGTTTTAAATACACAAAAAAATGTTGTCGTATTCTGAACTTATTGACTCATGAATATTACATTCTTTATTTTTGGTTTAAAAAATCTTTTCTATCCATTAGGACTAAGAAGGAAGTAGGAACCTATCTTAATAGTTAATATAGCAACCAATCTCCTAAATGAGGAACTAATGAAAATGAAGATTAGTTCAGTATACTTAAGGTTCATTATTTATTTACTCGCATTATTGTTGAACGAACATCAGCAAATATATCAGACATTGAGCCATGTCTTACTCCATAGTTGTGTGTTAATAAATATCTCGATGGGGCTTGGCGGACGCCTTCGCAAGAGCGACATGTCGGAAATATTGACAACGAATCTATAAACGCAAATATTTGATTTATTACGCAAACTGTCGAATAGTGATAAATTATGATACTTGATGGCAAAAATATTTAGATGCAACAGAGGCAGTTTTGCAAATAATTAATTGATGATCAGTGTGAACGAAACGAACTAGCTTAGGTAAATAGATTTCATGGTTTTAATTTACAACCTATGCTCATGTTTATGACATCAATGTGTTTTATATGACGGTTTCAAATATATTTACAAATATGTGTACGAATAATTACTAACACAATGCAAGAGATGACGATAGTATGTCCATAACACAGACAAATAATATATAATTGTATTTAAAGCTTAAAGTGAGTATTCTTATTACTTAGTATAATGCAATTATTTTTGTGTAAACTTGAGAGGTTAACTTAAAACATGTTTGATGTTAACGATAATACACCCAGAAGTGCACCGGAATTTTAAGTTAATGTTTCATAATTTGAATCCTCAGCCTTCAACTGTTTTAATTACGCATAAGTTAATAACAGTTGTGAGAATAAACAAAACCATATCAATTTTGAGAATTTAATATCATTAAAACAGTCCTTTTGACTTGTCATATTCACGAGACTAGTAGACCTACAATCACTTTTTTAATTAAAAAATGGTGGTGTTATAAGATTTTACTTGCTCTCATTTAAATGCACACTACAAAAGCCTTGCAATTGTTCGATCAATATTAAAATCTTCTTTATATTAAATCATTTGTAATTTATCCTGAAGAGTAAAATACTTTATGTGATACACGAACTCAGATTGTAATTACCGATGGTAGATAATGATGACTGACTAATGACTCCGACATGTTGGTGGTTTAATTTCCATAAAGTACTTGTCACTTCGTTTCTAGATTGATTTATAGGATTGCCTTAAAGTTATTGGTATGCCCTTAGAGATAAAAGTAATGTATCAAGAGCCTAGACTACGTCATCGAAACTACAATTTGTAAGAACAAAATATATTACCCAATAACATCAATTCAATTTGAACAACTCTAAAAATACATATTTTTATTAGTGTTGCCCAAATGCAAGAACAAGACGAGACTTAGCCAGTCTTGGTCTTGGTCTTGCGCCAATACACCTGGTCTTGGTCTTGGTCTTGGTCTTGGTGTTGCGCTCCCAGTCTTGGTCTTGGTCTTGGTCTTGCAGTAAGAGTCTTGCAAGTCTTGCAATTACCTATTAGTCCAGGGCTTCCCAAACTGTGCGTCGCGACGCCCTAGGGCGTCGCGGCAACATCCGAGGGGCGTCGCGAGGCGATCGGCAAACATTTGCTGTCCGTATTTTTTGTTTTTATTTCCATTAAAGTAGGTAGTTTTGATAATGGGGGGGGCTCCGGTGCGTCGCAAGAAAAATAATTATCATATAGTATAAGGCGTCATAGTGTAAATAAGTTTGGGAACCCCTGTATTAGTCTATAACTATTTATTAAAGTTTACTTTAAATCTTAGAAAAACGTATTAGAATTGGAACATTGTGAGCTTGAATTAACATAGCCATAGTAAAGATCAAGCAGATTAATAAATAACTGAAGATTTGATAAGAAATTCGAAAAATCAACTGACCTATATGTCGTTTTCCATGGAAGTAACTGTTTCTTAATTATCATTTATGTTTTATAAGCTTACATTTGCTAAAACATGTAAAAAAACAAATTAATTACAATAACTTGACTGTATTTTAAAGAACCTAAGAATATTTTAACCTACGCCCTGTGGCGGCAATCAAATATTGTTAAATGTTGTGATTTCGGCGCGGCGGCAACGATTGTTGTATATGATTTCAAAAGAAGCCGCCGGCGCGTGTATCATAACCATGTACTTCCGAAAAGCGGCAAATTACTTTCAGAAGTAAGTACAAAACCTTTGATGCCTCATGCCAAAGTGCCGATGGTTAAAACATAGTTATGTTTTAGATGCATGCATAGTTATGCATGCACTCGGTTTGATTTTAATGGGTATTTTTTTATTCTCTATGCAGGTATGTTTATGGTATTAGTCGTAATGTGCATAGGTCCAGTTTTTCATATTCTTTGATACAGTTTTTTGCGTCTCATAGAATTCCTAAGCGTACCTATACACCGAACTGTTACACCTAACTACTCCGTGAAATAGCGCTAAGTCCTAGCTGCAAGACGCAAGAGTCTTGCAGGCTATGTCTTGTTCTTGCTCAAGTCTTGCACGGTCAGTCTTGGTCTTGGTCTTGCTAAAAATATGCGGTCTTGTTCTTGGTCTTGGTCTTGCAAAAACGCAAGAACAAGACCAAGACTGCAAGACCAAGACTGAATTTGGGTAACACTAAATTTTTATGTTATACAATAAATAGCAGAGTGTCAAGTGGCGGAAGACGCAGGTATATTGTTACTCGATATTATCTACCAAGAAACCTGCAAAGCTTCTTCGAACATAATAATTAACCTATTGGAATATATATTTTGGATAACGGTTTCGATCAATAAAATGGCAAATTGGCAAATTTTCTTGTAAATATTTATTATTCTACGAGTGTGTGGATACTTAAATAGTTGACTAATAAATACAGTTCATGAGTGGTTCAAAAGTAGTATTTACTACATATACATTATACATACACAAATTCGCACCTGTAACGTTCACTACGACCTTCAAAGCCTACTAAATTCATCACATTGTTGAATATTTTCACACTTTAATAAACAACAACGTTTTTTCAATCAATCTTGTAATTAGTTTTCGAACTCCATTCTGCTGAGAGTCATTTGTATGAGCCATTAAAATGTAGAGATTTGCCTCGGAATTAATACCTTCTCGTACCTTATTTGAATGTTGTTTAATGTCTTATTTATCTCATACATGTGCAATTTTATTGGCCCCGTAGTAAACTTTTTCATTGAAAAAGATTTTTTCATTTATTAAAAAGTTGGCACATCTTACAATCCAATAATAAGTGTCATTAGCGATATCTTCAACGCAACGAGACGGCACAATCTCCGATACTCACGCCACGAGACTTGTCTCTCAATGTGATGTCAGAACTATGCGCGTTGCTGGGTATTTATTATATAAAAAATAAAATACAACCCAAGCAGGATCGATAGTAAACATCATAGGTTGGGATTACTCTCTCCCGTTCACACATAGAGGCGGTGTCGCAAGCGGCCGCTCGGCCGGTGAATGCAACCAACGTTGCACAAACCCAACTCCGGGCATGCTCCGCTCTGCGCGATACTACGCTGTACTCACGACAAGGTCACACTAACAATACCATTTTCAGATAGAATGAACAGACTGTTACTAGGCATAGTTAGATATACACAAGTTATCTCGAAGAACAGGTAAAGGATTGGTTCATGCGTCAATTGTCAGAATCGTCCTTTAACCTACATATGCCATAGTTTATTGA
The DNA here is from genome assembly GCA_030295005.1 of Cephonodes hylas. Lineage (NCBI taxonomy): Eukaryota > Metazoa > Arthropoda > Insecta > Lepidoptera > Sphingidae > Cephonodes > Cephonodes hylas. Next base: position 8,036,918 of record AP025376.1, on the reverse strand, counting down.
CATTCGTTCAACAATAAAACTCGGAGATTGATAGAGTTTCTTTCGCTTTTCTAAGAATTTGTTTGGTTGGATAGGGACATATTTTATGTTTAAGTTTTCATTAACTTCATTTGACTTGATTTCGTTCGGTAACAATTTGGTTTATATGTGTAATGTAAATGATTTCATCTCCCCTAACTGTATTCTCGGCTGTACTACGGAGCGTGAGATTAAGAGGCCTGGGGGACAGTTCTGAGTCGAGTAGTTTAAAATTATTTTTATAAGTAATTAGGAGTAGAACTATGGTAAATATAGATACGCTGAATAAACAATAAAAGCCTCAAAATATTACATGTCGGAAAGTGTGTTAACGCATTACTCTGCCTATCCCTTCGGACGATACGTACTTGAAAGAATGTCCGTACAGGAACTTTCGATGGTGACCAAAATCTCATTTATCATACGATCCGTATGTTCTTATATCAAATTACGGATATCTGATGGGGTCAGAGACCACGAATTTGTAATATAAGCAATTTTGAATACTCATTTGAATAATTATTATAATAAAGTTTCTATAAAGAACACTGTGCAATTAACAGCTGTTACAATAAATGAGGAAACAATTACTGTAATCGTTGGCGTTCAAAGTTAATGGATGTCACTTGTAAAGGTAAAGTCTTGAATGTTCTGGAAAGAAGGCTCACAACTGTAGGCTTTATAATTTATATAGTTTATGACTATCCTACTACGTAAACAGTTCAGTTTTTAATTTATTTTTTCGGAAATTTGGACCTACAGACAAAATAACCTAAAAACTTCTACCCATACACGAACGACTGACGCAAACAGCTGTATTTAATAAATAGAGTAGCAATAAGACAAGTGATATTCTCTCTTTGTTTGACACAAAAATCTCTTTTTTTTTTTCAAATCGTACAATGCTAGAATCTTTTTGAAAGTAAGCTTTAAAAAGTTAAAGATCCGATGGTTTAAAATTAAGCTATCAATTGTGCAGTGCACCACTACCGTATACAGAGTCATGGCATACATTAACGGAATATACATATTCCGTAAAATGTAAATATGTATAATTGTAGTATAAAAGCCGATTTATAGAAATAGGTAAATATGTATAATTGTTATTGTAGTATAAAATCAAATTTAAAAAAAGTTATTTGAAGAACAATTAATATGTTTGTCACTGTCAATTATGAGGTTGATACTTATAACACAATGACAAACACAGGACAATTTTTTTAAAAACACGATGAGTCAAACCGAAGGTTAACAATTTTTTTTGAGTCAAGATAATAATTAAATTACACTTCATAGTCTCTCTGTCCTATGATCAGAGGGCTAGACAAAATGTCATTTGATAAAATCGTAGCCCTGTTAAATCAAATAAAAATGCATGAAAACTCCATGGCGTAGTTGGCCAATCACCAACTATCACGTAAACGAAGGTGACTACGACCTTAGTTCATCATCATCATCATGTCACGTAAATTTCCTATACATCTTTGCCGAAGGTGACTTTCTACGAACTTAGTTCACATGTTACTTTTAAGTATATTCAAGTTCATTGTAAAGACATTTTTTCACCTAGGCATTGGTGAATGTGCGAAGTCAAAAAAAGTACTCAACAATAAAGAGAGACGCCATTGTCTTCGTAACAGAACTGGATAAGTACTTGGAAATACGTTATAAATATAAGTTGTATCTGTATTCACCTTTAAGCAATATACTTCTGTCAAAGTTTTAAATTCTATCAGCCTTGTACGCGGCTTTTTCCAATAGTAAACAGTCTTCAGTAGTCATAGTAGTAAAATTTATCCCTCATATCGAGAAGAATGAGCCTCCGATCAAGTCGATTCATGCGAGCCAGTTTATACTGGAAATCGTAAAATCATTTCTCAATCTGTATTTACATACCTCTGCCAAGGAATCTGTCAATGATGAACTGGAAAATTATTAAATCTTCCACTAATTTTAAACTTCAATGACAGCCACTTAAAACTTAATATGACTACGTACATACGTACACAATCCACGCCTGTATTCCCCGAGAGACATTTCGGCAGGTATGTTTTAGTCCCATATAAGCTTATAGCCGTTCTTGGGACATTTCTAACTAGGTGCTGCTATAGTGACTTACTTAAAACTTAATAACAATACTATAAAACAGTTTATAAATTCACAAAGAAGGGGAAACAAGCAGTAAAAATCTCCGCTTGTTTTAATCATTAATCATTTCTGATGCAATGCGAGGTTGTGAAAACTATCTTATTATTTCTTGTATTTATATATTCCATCCGAAGGTTGTCTAAAAGAGATTGCTCTCAACTATACAACCCAATATAATTGTCTGTACGTTAAGTTTGTTATTTCTAATCTTATTAAATTACACTTATTTGTTTTATCAAAATTCCGGGAAGGCTCTGGATGCATACCTCTTCGAAAGCCTATGAAGATAGGCCTATTTACAGCAGTGAACGTCTTCTGGCCGATGATGATGATGATCATACGTATTGTCGAATAAAAACTCTTGATGTTTTTATTAAAACTATGACAACTGCTGGACGGCTTAATTTAACTTTTCAAGGTCGCGGGACGTCGCTGGCTGCAGGCGGCTTCCGACCATTCCCGGTGGAAGTCATTGGGGGAGGCCTGTGTCCAGCAGTGGACTTAAATTGGCTGATGATGATGATGATAATGAATTTAACTTTAATTAATGGCATTGCATTTTTATACTTCACAGTTTCGAATCCGTCTTTTTCATCGGGTATCGTTAACATTACCGAACTAATAAGCACTATTTTGTTTTTGCTGTCCATTAACACAAAAATAAATATAATCATCTATGATTTATCCGCTGTGACTTTATTGTGCTTAGTCGCACTTCAGCGTTTAAATGAAAAACATCTACACAAAAAATATATAAACGTCGTTTGACCTTTGATCTGTGTATAAACTGTAATCATTTACGTCTTAAAGTCATGATTCTTTTTTTTTCAATACAGCAAAGTGACTGTAAATATGTATGAACAAAAAGTGGAAGCAACAGGAAGACTGACGTCACCATTCAATGTCTGCGAAGGTTGTCACGTTTAAGCATAAATATTTCTGACGGAAAGGCTTCATGACAATTACAAAATATGACAGCCCTGTGACGCAGTAAGTTAAAAACCAACTAGCTAAACAAGAAGCTGCAGGTTCGATTTTTGCACAGAGAGATTTTTTTGCGAAAAATTACAATTATTTGTTTAGGGTCTGAGTGTTTGTGAGACAAAAAAATCTTCGAGTTTCTGATACAACACAAGACTTTTATCTTAGTGTGGGTTCAGATCTACAAACTTCTGAGTAGAAATGTAGAATAGGTCTAGATATTTGGCCCGTAAATAGCATAAAAATATTTCACCTTTATTTTAGTATAAGTAGTTGTACATCCTAATAAGCACCAGTTAATACTGTTTCATGAAGACCACCCATGGTTAGAAAAATAACGATAAACATATTTATGTATTTATGTAAAATATATGACATTTGCACAAACCACAACCGATTAATTGCTAATTTATGGATAGATAAGGCATAGAAGACATCGCAGAAAAATGATTTATAAATTTATTCAATGCGTTGTGACTTGTGACGAAAAGATTGTATATACCACAAATGCGAATATTGATTTGTTGAAAGAGTCAATTAGTATAATCTTTTGTGTAAATAAATTCCTTATAAAAATCTTTACCATGTTTGATATATTAAGCACTACAAAATGTATTAATTCTTTTATAAAGATGTTAACTATTTAAAAAGGCATTTTACCTATTGGTATGTAGTGATATGAGGTAAAGTATCTGTAATTAATTTTATAAGCGATTACTACATTACTACTACATTTTAATACTTTTAAGGAAATAAGGGTTTTAAGTAATTATTATCCTCAATAACACGTTTATATTTTATCAAGCTCTTCCATCGCTCACTGGTTTGTAAAAAAGCATAAAAAAAAACAGTTTTTAAGAAAATCATACAAGCAGCCTTAATCCTTCTATCTGATACACTCGCAAAATTTATTCTGAGATGACGAATATATAACAGTGATAGAGCTCTACATTTAATGCTCCCATAAAGGCTAAATTACATATAGAAGAGGAAACATCAGAACCTACTAACAAAGTACTCTAAAATAATAATGAGCAAAAAATATATTGATCTACAACAAACATGTTTCATTAAATATTTCACACATAAAATATGTATTGCGGATACAGTATATGTTATGCCGACATTGCTCGTGAGAAATCCGTAGTTCCCACTGAAGTAGTTATAATAGTACAAAACACGTACTATTGTATTATCACAATACACCGTGAACGTATTATTGGTAAATATTTAAGTGTAACTTTATGAAACCTGTTTATAACTGACGACAAAAATATTCGCCGATTGCGACAGCATGAGACACTGAATGGCCCAAAAAGCTAAAAATATACCTATGAAGAAATAACAGCGATACCCAAACCTACTACTTCGTATTTATATGAAATATTTTTTGGAAATGATTTCAATACCAGAATGTTTTTTCGTTTCAACACAGCCAACTCCGTCTTGAACTACTTTCTTAACCATTTTTCCTGGTGCTTTAAACCGTTGCTTTAAAAATATAAGACGTTAGAGCCCAAATTATAACAATGAAGCCCTTACAATGAATTACAATGAAGCCCTAACAACATCCTTCTTTGGTAGATGTATTTGCTAGGATGTCGACTACTTTACAGCACTTTCAAATAAATCGATAGTATCGAAAGAATTTAAAATTATGTCCATTCGATTAAAAATAAATTGCTTATGAATATAGGTACAAGAAAGATAAGGATAAAAAATATAATAATGTCTAAAATATGTCAATTTCAGCGCTGCCGGATATTTATTTCCTCGAATTAAAACGAGTTTTAAACACGTACGTAATTGCGGTTGCATTCAAACTTTTAATGTCAACAAACTGTTGATAGCTGATGTTTCGGATAAAATACCTAAGTATGGATGTGGAGGTTACCAGGCTTGCATATTTACGCATGTAGTAACATGACTAATAGTGCACGTCCTACCTCTTTGATATAAAGATTTTATCATTTATTTTTTTAATTTCCTTCGCCGTCATTATCAGCCAGTAATTTATGACTGTTTTGCAATATATTTGAATAGATTTATCAGTTGTTGAAAAGAGGTTTCATGTAGTTTTTAATGGTCTTTTTTCCCCCACGTATAGATGGGCATTTGCCCGGAAAAAACCCCGACGTGGGAAAAAAGGGGAAAATACCCGAAAAATATGCGGGAATGGAAAAATATTCGGGTTTTTTCATATTTAGCATATGTAACATTTAAGTAATGTGTAGAGATATGTATATATCAAATAGTACGTCCTATTACTACTACTTAGAGCTAATCTAACTTTGTTTATATTCATAATTCAATAAATCCATACTAATATTATAAATGCGAAAGTAACTCTGTCTATCTGGAAATAGGCTCGCCCCCTATTACGTGGGACTGATACATACTTGGCGAAATGTGGGTGCAGAAATGCATCTCTGCCTACCCCTTCGGGGAATATAGGTGTGAGGTATGTTATAACTCTGTCTATCTGTCTATTTGTTACGCTTTGACGTAAAAAAGGAAGTAACATAGAATACTTTCTATCCCAGAAAATGTATTCCCGTGAGAATGGGTATTTCTGGATCTACCAAACCGATTTGAATGATTTCTGACTCTGAAAAGTAAAAAAGATTATAACTTATTTTATATCTGAACTCAACCCTGTAGTCTACGCGGACGAAGTCGTGGGCAACAGCTATACGTTATATATGCTAAAAACTTGTCTTGTTGTTTGTCTGTGTGTGTTCATCTGCTCTTAGTGACAAGTAACCCGAAACTACGCACGGGGGGGGGGGGGGGCGGTGAAGCAAGTAGTTGCAGCGGCGTATGCGTTGGTGATCTATTTAACTCAGACGTTGTTTTGACTTCGTACTGCGAACTCGTGTTAATTTGTAGGTTTAATTAACGACATGGATTTTGTTTTGTGGACTTTGATTGCCTAGTGAGATTAAATACGTGGTTTACTTTGGGTTGACGACTATTGCGACTCTTACGGACTTCGATACCTTCTTCTTATTACGAGCCGTTATCAACACCCAGGCAATTGTTAAGTCCATTGGGTAGCCCTATAAATGACGATGATTGATTCCATACTGCGACAATTGCAGCAGCTCCGTGGGCAACAATGATGACGTAGAAGACTGATTGGTTTTTATTTTTATAGTATAAAGTTGATTTGATCTTTTTGTTAGTATATAAGATTAGTGATTCCTATTATAAGATCAAAACTCAAAATATAAATATGTTACGTTTTTATCGTTGATTTTTCCATGTGTTATTAAAAATAATTATAAAAGTATATTTCTAACATGTAATTCTTAATATTTTTATTTTACTATCTAAGCAAAGAATAATTATAATAAACACTATTTAAAATTGGGGTAACTCATTATATTTATTTTAAAAAAATAACATTCAAATTCGGGTCAATATGACCAGGGGTCATCGTCCTATTAACTTTTTTCACGTCATTTGCACCGGATTAATCATCATGACTACTGCGACAGTGACAAAAAAATTTCAATTGTAAAAAAACATTTTAGTAACTTTTGTCAAGAAATGATTTATCATCATCATCATCATCAGCCAATCTCAGTCCACTGCTGGACATAAGCCTCCCCCAATGACCTCCACCCGGATCGGTCGAAGGCCGCCTGCAGCCAGCGACGTCCTGCGACCTTTACGAGGTCGTCTGACCATCTGGTTGGAGGGCGTCTCAGGCTGCGTATTTCAGTACGTGGCCTCCACTGGAGAACTTTCTAGCCCCATCGGTCATCAGTTCTCCGCGCTATGTGGCCGACCTATTGCCACTTCAACGAGCTAATCCGTTGGGCTATATCGGTTACTTTAGTTCTCCTACGGATCTCCTCATTCCCTATATGAGATATTTTCTAAGTTATAAGATATGTCTATAAGTTGTTTTCAAGGGTCATCACAAACCGTCTCGAACGCAGGTTTGATGACTTACAGCCTCCCGAACAAGCTGGCTTCCGAAAAGGCTTTAGCACCATAGACCACATCCATACGCTTCGGCAAGTTATACAGAAAACCGAGGAATACAACTTGCCACTTTGTTTAGCGTTTGTGAACTATGAGAAAGCCTTTGATTCGATCGAGACGTGGGCGGTGCTAGAGTCTCTCCAGCGGTGTCACATTGACTGTCGGTACATCGAGGTGTTGAAAAGTATATACAGCAACGCCACCATGTCGGTCCGAGTACAAGATCAGAGCACGAAGGCTATTCCACTACAGAGAGGCTTGAGACAGGGAGATGTTATATCTCCGAAACTGTTCGGCATCAACATCAACGGCGAGTATATCACACACCTTCGGTTTGCCGACGATATTGTTGTCATGGCAGAATCACTGGAGGACCTATGCTCGAAGACTTCAATCGAGTCTCCCAACAGGTGGGTCTTAAAATGAACATGGACAAGACGAATGTCCATGTTGTGCCCACCCCAATCGCAGTTGGGGGCTCGACACTCGAAGTTGTAGACGAATATGTCTATTTGGATTAAGTGGTCCGGTTAAGCAGATTCAACTTCGAGAGATAGGTCAATCGTCAAATCCAACTCGGTTGGGCAACGTTCGGAAAGTTAGGAGACGTCTTCTCGTCCGAAATACCTCAGTGCCTGAAGACGAAAGTCTTCAATAGTTGTGTGTTACCAGTGATGACATACGGCACTGAGACGTGACCTCTCACTAAAGGCGTCATGGGACGGCTCAGAGTCACTCAACGTGCTATGGAGAGGGCTATGCTCGGGGTTTCCTACGTGATCGAATCAGAAATGAAGAGATCCGTAGGAGAACTAAAGTAACCGACATAGCCCAACGGAAGAAATGATTATCGTAAGTGTTATACCTAAATGATTATCGTACGTGTAATAATGATTATCGTAAGTGTAATAAATGATTATTGTATGTGTAATAAATGATTACTACTACTCTCTCGTTCTTTTTTTTTCAAAGATTTTTAAAATTTAAATAGTATTTCCTTCTGCAATTCAGCAACATTCCATCACAAAGCACAGAAAAAATCTTATTATAAAACAAGAAGACGTCTTTTTCTTTTAGTTCCTGGATCAGGCTACACATTTGGACGTTTCGAACAGCAGGCAACAGCTAGTACCCTATATACGCTGGTGCAAAGTATGTGCGCATTGCAAAGTACCTATTTTTCGCTGCATTTGTTCTATAAAGCAAAAAAAACGTTATTTTTTTAAAAAATCGCGATAATCACGTTAAGTGATGAAAAAACCCGTCGATTGGTTTTTTTCCCGCATAAATACCCGATTTTTTCCCAAATGGAAATTTCCCAGGGAATTTCCGATTCGGTTTTTTCCCACCGCCCATCTATACCCCCACGTACGATGTCGGTTGAAGTTTATTCATGAGCTACATGGTAAAGTCACGTTGATATGACGCATTATCTTGTTCGTGATCGGCGCACGACTGAGCCGTTTCGGATGCATATATGACTATGATGCCACATACATTGTTCTACAAGGACGACGTCCCGAACTCTACTCACGTCATTGATTTTGGGGAAATAAAATGACTCAGTTATAGAAGACTACGCGTGTCTTGAATACGCACATTTATACGTATGTAGATGGGAAGTGCTACTAAGAGAAAAAAAAAATTCAGACCCGAAAAAACATATTTGTGGCTAATTGCAATTGTTTTTACATTGGTACTCTAATTGTACGTCTAATGTCCTCTCCACTTTAGGTTTTGTTGGGGCCTCTTTGCCTGATAAAAGTTGCTAAATACACTCACAAGCAAACTTTATTTGTTTTAATGTAAATATTTCGATATTAGCTTATAATTACCAAGGCCATAAAGGTTGAAGGTTCGATACTCGCAAAGAGACATACATATTTATTCGTGTCTATAATAGCGCCCACAATATGAAATCGATTTAGTTTCCTATGGCAGATTTTTGTAAAAAAAAATCCATTTTATCTATATCTAAAAAGATTAAAAATAAATATTTTTGCTTCTCCTAATAAAGACGGTATTAGTGACGTCTAACATGTGTTTAAGTGTTTTTCCATTGGAGTAGGATATAATTGGTGCGTAACTGATTATTGTAATTAAATCAACACAGTATGGTGAATGAACACTATACATCTAGACCATCAAACTCAATTAGCATAACATTATGAGCAATGCCATTGTTATAACAGCTGGACAAATAAAAGAATGAAAAAACTTACTTCCATACTATACTACATAGTATATCGTCTATATTGCCGTATATTTTATGCCAATGAGTAAATCATTTATGTGATTTTCTTAAACGACTGAATAAATGAAAGAATAAAAATTTGTTCCGTTTCATACTATTATACATAATAGTTGTCTACATCTAATAATTTAAACGCGAAAGCAACTTGTATGTTTGGCTTTCAAGCTTAAATCACATTGTTAAGTTATGTCTAATGTATTTTTGCATTTAAATAAGGACACGGCAACTTTTTTCCATTAAATAGCAATCATGCGCAACAAACAACAACAGCCTTTATTTTTTCGCAAGCAAAACTGCGGTACACCATTACCCTTTATTATTAAGAACAGTTCTTTGGTACGTGTATTAGTAACAACTAAATTTGGACGCTAGCCCTGACAGATCTTGCCACCAGTAAATTGGACGTCGTATAATCTCACTGAGGAGCGCCAAAGATCGAGTACAGTGGCAAGCCATAGGGAAGGCCTATGTCCAACAGTGGACAAATTAAAGGCTGCTGTTGATGCACTCACTTTGACTGACTATTTTTTCCAGACAGTGGTATTACTCTACCTAATTTAATTATGCTCATTTAGTGCAAATTGACTATGGCTCTAAGCACTACAAAACACAGTTTCCGCATTCATATTCGTGGTAGTGTGGCCTTCATATCGATTAAATAAACAAGACACATTATGCCATTCCCATAACAGGATTTAATGTGGCAGATGTAGACTTCCATCGCAAGCTATATTATGTATGATGTGACGTCAGTTCAAACATCAAATGTGTTAATACGATTGTGATGACAGTGCGAATTATTTTCTCAATCCGATATTAAAAACAAGACATTATGTTTTTTTTTGCATTGCGGTAAATGACACGGAATGACGACTTAATGAAAAAAAAACTATTTTTCATAAAAAAAACTTTTTTAAATAAAAAATATACGGTCGGGAAAAACGACCCATTATTTTACCATCGTTTCTGTTTACGCTACGAACTAACCCTCTTTCATGATCATAATCCTAAAGCTAGAAACGGTTATTTAAACACTCCGAAATTTCTTAATATATTTCATCCAAACATGAATACAGTATTGTGCAATGATAGAGACGCACGTTTTTGCCGTGTTTATTTTGCCGTGCAATAGACAAGGTCGGATGTGTGACGTCAACACCAAATATATAAGTATTTATTGTGAGACAAACTCATTATGTACTTTTATCGTATGTTCATATTACATTGTATAGTAAATATATATCTAATAGCTTTTACGATTCTGCATAAATCCACATAATTTAATGGTAATTATAAATTTAACCTAGACATAAAACCTTTCTTTTTATTTCTGTAGTGCCCCGTCGAGACACCGTAAATATCAAGGGATGTACTTCTATAGAAGCACAAAGTCTTGCTTGCCCTGCGAAACTCCAAATAAGAAGAAGAATTCTTTACGTTTTAAATCATTATTTACAAAACCAATTTGACATATAAATGAAAATATCCTGACACGTAACGCTTTTAGCTTCTGTGGAAGAACCGCCGCTAGTTAATATTAAAGCTTTTAAAACAAAGAAACAAGTGACGAAAATTATTAATCGTAATAGTAATAGTTTGTTTAAAAATCGTATTGTTAAAGACGTTTTTATGAATGAATTTTCAAAAACAATTACTCACGGTCCTAATTCTATGTCTTTCATAAGAGTCGAGCAAAGGATCAAACTTACGAACTTACACTATACCACTAGGCACTAGACATTAGTTTATTTACGATCCAAGACCAATAACTTGTCGGACGTTACGTACGCTTATCAAGAGATTTTCATGGCTATCTCTGGTCAAATCCAAACTTATACGTGTTAATAATATTGCGAAATGTATTTAGCGAAACAAGTTACAGCAGGCCTTAGAGATAATAATCAGTCTCTATGACTAGGCAGTTTTTTTTTTCGTTTTTTTATTGTCGCTACATATGTACTTAAAACTTGAAAACGTCTTTGTTCCTTCTATCGGCGTGTTAATGTAATAGCGCAAGAGCCCGTGAACGCCAGACAACAGTCATTTTATAAAACCTATTAATGTGGGAAATAAGACAAAAACTGCAAACTGCTATACAATAACTCAATCATACGCAATAACTGCGAATCCCTTGATCCGACTCAGAGACTACAATAAAATCTGAACATGAACATTTTTTGTTTAAGACCGTTGAATAAATGATTTTTCAACCCAAATAAATAATTATTTTAATTTATAGAATGATATCTAAGTCAACATAAACATCTATTAATAATGATATCTAATATTTTTTTTCAACCCAAATAACCAAATAAATCTTTTAAAGTTTTTTTTTATTTATATAAGGCATAATTATACTGCATTATTAAGTACATTAAATACATGACTAACGGTTTTGTCTCGTCTTTTAGCAACATTTTCCTTAAACGCAATCAGAAACTGGGTTAATCGTATCCTCTATGCTCCATTGCACCCATTTTTTTCAGTTTATAGGAAAATATTACTTTCTAATGTATCTAGAAGAAGTAGAACTTAGACCCTTTTTCCATGATTTAATAAATTGATAGATATTCATGGCAACGTATAACAGTAAATTTACCCTGGTATTAAATAAAGATCCGTCTATTAGGTATTGCGATACTAACATAAACGATAAAACTAACTTCATAACCGATTGACGAATCGTTTATCTTAAAAACAGCGTTTAATAAATCTTTATTTATATGTTCATTCGACGTGAGCGCAATTCTAATGCCTTTATTCACTTGTTTTTATAATGCTGAGAATCATAAACAAGCAATAAATATAAAATAAAATAATAATAAAATACCTATGTTATTAGGTCTACAACTTTGCTTCCGCCGTTTTTTTTCCGAAATTCGAGTCTTTATTGTAAAAAACTGGTTTAACATTTGTGATTCAAATCCATCGCTGGCCACTACTTTCTTCTATCTTTAGGGCAACATACGAATTCCGAGTCGAAAAAACTGGTCCTCTTTTGAAGCGATCCATGAATCGATCCAATTTTGTACTTTTTCATAAGTACGTTAATGCTGGTCAGCCAAGCTGAGTGCCATTGATCCAAAAAAGTGGTAGTCCGAGGGAGCATCATCTGGAGAATACAGCGGGTGGGGTAGAACTTCTATTTCTACGATACTAAGTATGTCTTGACCACTTTTGCAACATGAGGCGAGCTGAAAAATCCCTTTATCATGTCTCTTGGTGTATTGCGGCCGTTATTCTTTCAATGCTGGACTCAAACGCATTAATCCCGCTCGATAACGATCGCCTCTGATTGTTTCAGTCAGTTTTAACAAGTCATAATACACTACGCCGAGCTGGTCCCACCAAATACTGAGCATGACCTTAGAAACGTGAAAATTCGGTTTAGCCGTCGAAGTGGAAGCACATATGGGATATCCCCACGATTTTCTCTGCTAGGGATTATCGTAATAAACCCATTTTTCGTTCCCAGTTACAGTGCGGTGCAGAAATCCCTTCCGTCTTCGCCTTTCAAGCAGCTTTAACATCTCTCGCCTTCAACTCGTACGATACTCAATTTCCTTGTTTCTGAATCATACCCTTGACTTTCAAGCGTTTCAAATAGTTTGTTGCATCTCTCTCAACGATCCTGCCAATACTTGTTGCGTTTGACACGAGCCTTGATCAAGTAATGCCTATAATAATGCATATTCGAAAACTTTCTCTCTTCCAACGCCATGCTGGTCTTCGACGCCAATATTTCCGTATTTGAAGCGTGGAAACCACTCTTGGCATGCTTTTTCACTAGTAGAGACCTCACCATTAGTATTTCAGAGCATTGGATGAGCCCAGGCTCAGATTTCTTCAAATTAAGGCAGAAGATTAAAACCTCCCGCAAATGACGAGAATTTGACTCGTAAGGTATATGTTCAATCGAGAATAACTTTATGATGCAGAAACTAATTGACTAATATTTCGATGGCGTTATGTTAACAGATACCTAAGCTTATTGTATGACATCTTTGATCTATCTATTTTGACTACCACTTACCGCTGCAACGTATATTGTAAAACGGCGGAAGCAAAGTTGTAGACCTAATATAAACTAGTAAAAATATAATTACATAATAAAAGGCGAAGAAGCCTGGCCATATTTTGCGTATCAAGTATTTTAGAGATTGTTGAGTTGATTTTGATTGCTTCGTAGACATATGCATATAGACACTGAAGTTTGGGAACGAACCGCCGTAGTTTCGATTAAATTTTTAAACTAATTAATTTTTCTTCCATTTTATGTCTTCATAAGACTGAGAACCCCGTAGCAGTAAGGGTGACTAAAACGGGCCTACTATGTTGTCACTTTGTCGTATCAGTAAAAAAAAACAATTATTATTGTTACACACCGCTTTTTATATGATGAAGTTTTGAAGGCGACTACAAGACATTGAACATTTAATAATTAAGTATTGCAATGTTACATGTTAAATTACTTTGGGCTGTGACTATATTTCCTCACGCGTGACATAAGGTCATTTGGTCAATTTTTTTTACCTGTGCATAAATTAGGTATGTTATGTTTTGAATCCAGCCATTATAATTAGTATTACTAATTTCATTACCTTCTTGACATAGTCATTCGTCGTTTACATATATATTATATGTATACAATTACTTACTACTTGATTTATATTAGAGTATTTATTCACGTTTTTCTATTAAATAACTTATGGCTTCAAAATATCAACAAATATTGACTCTTAAATTTTATTTGCTTTACCACTATATATTATTACTAGCTTTTGCTCGCGACTCCGTCCGCGTAGACTACAGGGTTGAGATCAGAAGGAAAATAAGTTGTAGTCTATTTTACTTCTCAGAGTCCTATTTATGTCCATACCAAAATTCATACAATTCGGTCAAATTGTTCAAACGTGAAACCGTAACGCGTCGATCGGCGCCTTGTGCATCATTACTGCGCGCTTGATCAATATTTTAAAACTGCAAAATCTTCTAAGATACTCAGTGAAATCAAATTATGCAAAGGGCAATTTTATTTAAAATTAAATACTTGTAATGAATAACATATGTATTTGGATAAGGATTAATATCATATTAATAAAAACACCTTCACAAATAAAACTTTATTCTAAAATAAATTTGGTTAGGATAAAAAACGTTATAGTGAGCCAACCTTAAAAAATAGACATATGCTGTCGCGGACTTTTTTTTAGAACTTTTAAAGAGGAATATTTCTCTCATACATTATTTTAGCGAAACTTTAACCGTTTCCGCAGCGCACGCCGCGGAAGCTCACAAAAAGGAAAAAATGTCCCCGATTTCGAAACATTCTTTATTGCTGCTCTGCTCCTATTCGTCGTAGCGTGATGTTATATAGCCTATAGCCTTCCTCGATAAATGTGCTATCTAACAGTGAAAGAATTTTTCTAATCGGACCAGTAGTTCCTGAGATCCTAGCGTTCAAACAAACAAACAAACAAACAAACTCTTCAGCTTTATAATATTAGTATAGATTATTATTTGCTACATTTACTATCAAACATTTATTTTTAAAAGTTCGCACAATTAAACTTTATAGATATTATTTTATATCACTCACAATCATGTACCATAAACAAACAAGAGCAACAAAACGTTTTATTACATTTGTTTTTTGATATGATATTTTAATATATTAATTAACATCGTTGCATAACGATATTATCTAGGAAACGTAGTTTTATGGCCAGCAGACGTTAAAAATAAAAATAAAACTCCTATTTTTATATGTAGTGAAATCGTTGAACTGAAATTTAAAACTTAGAATATGGACCAGTCCCACTACAAAAACAACTATTAGGATATAGATTACATTGGGCAGCACATTTGGTACTCATATTGGTTTAACAATAAAAATTATTCATTCTTTGGTTATTAATTAATCATTTGTGGCGCAGCTGTTTAACCAACGACTGCAATTTAAAATCTCTCCCATAAAGTCTAAAAAGGCTATGGAGTATGGTTCATAATATTCTTCTTCTTAATTTAAAAATTACTAAGAAAATATTTAAAACAAACAGCAGTTAAGTATATGAGAGTAATTTTTGAATTAAGAAGAATTTTTGAATTAATACCAGCCAGTAATAAACTGTTCGAGGTCACACCCACGCAAATCCCGCTAGATTTAGTCCAAAACATTTCAAGTTTGGTCAAGTGCACCGTTTGGACGATTCTTAGCGTTTTTTGCGTCAGCTTTCACCTTTGCTTTCACCATAACGATGGTGCCAGATTTCGGATATGATTGCTGTCATGCCACTTGTAAATTGCTTTCGAATGCATAAAAGTTGTTTATTGTCATTGCCCAGTTTACGGAATACTATGGAGGAGGATAATTCTAGTTTATTAAAATGAAAACACGTTTTGATGCCGTTCTTTATTGCGAACACGCAATTTAGTATAATAATAGCAGGATCGTTCGTATATAGCAATAAAATGTTCAGTCTTGTTTCACTTGTTAAAAAAATATGTACCTATTAAATGTAATCGCCATACAACAACAGAAAAAGATGGCGCTAAAATAATGTAACGCAAATAATAATATTTTTATATACTTCAGATCTGAAAAATTACGCGATAATTGTGGGTTAGACTTTGTATTCTACGAGAAATAAAAACAGGAAATGATTATAAAAAGGTTAAGGTTGTTGCCATCAACCAAAATATATTTGAACTATACCACGCTCACGAACGCGGATCCTTTACAAAAAATGAAATAAAGTAATACAAAATAAAACTGAAACATTTACATCAACACGATTGACTTTATCATCGCACGGCGAGCCTTTGCCTCTGACCATTTAAAAAACAACTGTCAGCATTCAGTACAACCCATTGCGTTCTGAATTCCGCAATATTTGTACTAATACGAGAGGTGATCAGACGTAATGTTATTATGACAACATTTATTTTATACGGCGGTTGTAACGCAATGTTCTAAGATGAACACAAACCGATCGGTTAGGCTAGTGCCGACCGGCCGGCCTCGTGCGTTTCTCAATCGCACGCGCCTCTTGCCGCTGATGTGATCGCAAGAAGGACAGAGTACCAATGTTACTCCATAAATGCGACGTACCTTTATCAAATACTAGCGGTTGGAACAAGCTTCGTCTAGGAAATTGAAAAAAAAAGCTTTATGTTCAGACCCAAAGTCCTTTCTTAGTCGATACAAGAAAAGTTTCTAAGTATATCAATTACATCTGTTTTCAAACCTCATCTTTTTTTAAATGTATTATTATGTCTTGTAAACTTTATCTGTGCATCACGGATGCTGTTAAAGTATCGATAAATTTATTGTGTAATCATTAATTTTATATTGATTGATTATGCTTGTTTTGTAAATACATCGTGTAGTTCATTCTATACTATGATTGTATTTACTGAATCCAAACATCCTAATATTAGACGTGAAAATATCTATGTTGTTGAGATCGTTCTTCATCACGTTTTTAAAAAGATCACTAATGGACAACTAACTATGCCTTAATGTACAAATCACTATCAATCAATCATTTTAAATGCACGAAAATAACTTCGATAGTTTGAATATATGTTGCCAAAAGATCACTTTGTATCCCTGTAAATGAGGTCACTTAGCAACATCTACATTAGGGTGGGTCGAAATTTTTTTTTTCGGAATTTCGTTTTGTAATAGTGATGAAAACGTGACCTGATTACGTTACGTTTCAATTTGAAAAAAAAGGGCAAAAATCAGATTTCATCTATGAGTGTATTTTTGAAAAACTAAACGATATTTAATTATATTTATTGCTTAGCTACATAATAAACGAAATGATACATAATAATCGAATCAACATTTGAGAATAAACTGGCGGGGAATGCGAGGGTTGAAGTCATATGATCACGAGCGTAATTGTTTTAGTCCACCAAATTAGTTAATCCTGACTCATCAATAACAACTGAATAAATGATGAAGAACAAACTTGGCCTCAACTTTTATCAAATCTTGACACAAAAAAGAAGAAAATACCACCCCTCAAGAATCAGTCTACTGTTATGACATGCCGTTCCAAGCCACGTGAATAAATCAACATTTAGACATTTATTTGCAAAACTTGATAGCACTACAGCAGGACCTTCTACTTATTCAGGAGCGATTGGCAAATTACTGGATCATTGTTTGAAGCACTCTGTTGTAATATTTAAAAGGATAGGAGTTATGTTACCAAATATTTTAACTATAAACGGTCTAAGGTCTAATCAAAGTTACCTTAAGACATAACATTGGCTGTTGTTGTAGGCACATGCCCTTCTGATTTCTCAAATCGCTCTTTATTAAAAATTGTTGCATGCCAGGTGGCTTACAAGGGCAAATAGGACCTTGCGGTTATGTATCAACTGAAAATCCTGCGAATGAGCTAAAGCAACTTGCAACTTTTGTGGTCAAAGCTTATTCACACATCTGGTTCTAAATTAAAGTTTACTCTTTATGCAAAGATGGTGCAGGACACTTCTGGATATTGTATTTTATTTTAAATATCTTCCTCAACAACTAAGGAGTGTTTTTGATCCTGTAATTAAGTGGAATGCCTTTTTTGCACACCCAGACAATTTACTTTTGTCTATGCTGTCTGATGAAGAAACATAGGTGAGAGAACTCGCCGTTAGATCCATTTTAAAGGCAAGGACCATCTGATTCAAGTCAGCTTCAGATTTTTGAAGTGTTTAAAAATAATTTACACGTTACGTCATATATTGATTTGATTGGCTGGCAGTAAACTTATTCCCAACCACCAATATTGATATTTTTTTCGGCTGTTACTCTTTATTCTCTCCTAGTATCAAGTGGTGATGATGAAGTACTTTTTTGAGGTTACCATATGATACCCAAGCTGTCGAGTGAGTGTAAAGACAATAATAGAAGGTTTTGACAGCTTTATCACAAAAAAAACGATAGAAGCTATAACAAAGAACAAAATTCGTTCTCGAAAACAAATGCCTAAGTTTGAAGTAAGAAAGATGTTAACGTAAGGAAAATTATCTTTATGATTTGTCTCTGAATGTTTAGTTTTCCTTTTGAATTATATATTTTTCCGTCTTACAACTGCGTATTTTTTTAAATTACCTTAACTATCTTTATTTAAAATCACAAAGATCGGGCGTCCAAATAATACTCAAAAACAAAATATTTTATTTTTTCAAAATTAATGCGCGGATAGAAGGAATGTACTAAGAAAGTTCTTTTTTCGACATTTTATAACTAAAAGAGGTGGGTCATGTTTTTATTGCTATTACTAAACAAATAGGCAAAAAAAAAATTTCTTCATACAACAGCGACCCACCCTAATCTACATCCTTTTAAATTTGGAATACGCATTAATGATTAGAAAAATATTGATTCGCACTATCATATTGAATCTCCGTTAGTTCTATGAATCACTGCAGTGCATTCTTAGGTCGGGCACCAACCCATTTTTTATTACTGCACACTTCAATTCCCTCGGAATTAAACAATTTCCAGTAAATACTAATGGTTAGGTAATAAAAGTGAAATTTCCCTGTAACATAGCACTCAAATACAAGCTTCGAATCATCTAACTGTGGTGTACAGACGAGACTAAATCAGATAAAGTAATGAGACTGAAGAGCGACCAAGACACAAAAAATATTTTTGTTTTAAATATAAATTTATATATACGTTAGAAATATTTCTTTATTAGTGCCTAACACCAGCGGATAGACCTCGAGCTACAAATTTTATGGCCAATGAATGGTTCAATCCCCGCCCTAGGACATTACAATTTTTTTTCAGGATCTAATTATAATTATTAGTCCTATGGTACCCTTAATAAATTATTATTTTTTTAGACATTATGTAATACAACTACAATATATAAATAGTCAGAATAAGATTATTATTCATTTGAGAAATAATTTTAAATATAACCTAACTGATACCACTCTGAAGATATACATTGTATAGAATACCTAGTGTTCAACAAATTTAATAACACATTTCTTCCAAATTTATTCTTGTATATTTCTTCAATATGTGAACATTTGTGTAACCGATCAAATTAATGTTAATAAAGTAAAATATAATTTATGGCCTGCCATAGACATCTTTTTTTTAAACTCTATGACGACAAACTATTTAAATTGGCCATAAAAAAGTATTTATACTGCGTTATAAATAAGCTTATCTGATCTTTGACGTATAGCTAAAGATATGATGTAAAAAAGATCACGTGAATGCAAAAAAATATAATTAGTAATGCGCGATTCTCAAAAGTATCATTTAAAACACACGGGTACTCAAAGTTTAACACTGCAAATTAATATGCGATATGCGAACGAGGTATGTGTTCTCAGAAATACACTCATTCAATTCTGTACAATGTGTTTATACTCGTAGTCTGTATCCAGACGTTTTACCGGTCATTGTATTTGAAAATAAAGAAAACAAACTTATTTTTAATGTAATATTATTGAACAAATTGAGAAACAACATTAAAAAAATGTAAATTGGATGCAAAAATATTATATTCACACAACATTTAAAACGTTTTTTTAGGTCAATTAATTGCTTTATTAAATCGCGGGAAGAGACGCGTGCAACACGAAGCATAATAAATCTAGATCTGCAGTTAACAATTCGCTTCGATTTTCAATAATCGTAAAACGTAATGATGAGTAAGTCACTTTTAAACATGCGTAAACAATCGCAGGTACCACACTGACCTAGTACTTCAAACAATATTTCTTAAAATAAAGCAACCGGTGCGATTTTGCAACTCGATCTTGTATCACCGGCGACCTTGAACGAATTAATATTCGGTAAATAAATTATTGGACAGTAAACATTTCCCAACAAAAACGCCTATTCCTAAGCCGTTAATATTTGGCAATGGATGAAGAAATAAATACACACCGAATGATAACAGCCCAAGCAACCTTGAAACCAGACGGCTGTTAAGAACACAGGTAAACATTTATTTTGTTTACAATGGTAGCCCAATA
This sequence comes from Cephonodes hylas, assembly GCA_030295005.1. Lineage (NCBI taxonomy): Eukaryota > Metazoa > Arthropoda > Insecta > Lepidoptera > Sphingidae > Cephonodes > Cephonodes hylas. The sequence goes on along the minus strand of AP025376.1, from coordinate 8,016,508 downwards.
TCCACACTGCATTACATAATGTATAAATTATATACGAATAGTGTAACTAGTATAACAAAATAAGTATACAGCCAAAGAAATTTTAATTTTATAAAGATGTATGCCAATGTTAATAAATTCGGATGAATCATCAGGAAATTAAAGCAATTTTAATGCGCGCTCAATTCGCGTAAAAATTGCACCTAATTTATTACAACGGATGAATTAATTAGACGCACGGCTTATTCTTTGTGCATTCTGTTTAACATTTTAAGGACATTAAATAAGTTTGATGAAGCCTTATGTTGTCTTACAGAACCATGATCGCCTTGAAATACTTTCCAGCTGCGTGGAATATGCGAAAATGTTTAGCTAACACAAACCATAAATGCACTTACCTAATTTGGTGTTTATTTAAAAACGTATTTTTTTTGCACTGGCACACTTTTTCACAATTTAAAAATGTTCAATGTTTTTAAAAATGGAATGTTATTTTTTTCTTCGCGGCGGCTTGTGAACGGTTGGGCTACGCCGGCCGGTGACGGCGCGTGGCTCTGCAGATCGACTGAACGCAGAGTGAGCAAGCTGCGCGCGCACTCGGCTCCGACCCTCACACCTAACACTGGACGACCTTCACACGCCACGAATTCGGGGTGACTTCCCATGACGACTATATTATTATTAGCGATACATTTGGAAGACTATGCAGAAATAAAAAACATGGAAACGGGAATTAAGAAATGCGTTGGTACATACCCCCTATATAGCAGTAATTTTATGGGAATAGTGTAGAACATAATAGGTAAAAATCATTTGTAGATCAGACAAACATTTGTCCCGGTGCGGGGATCGAACCCGCAGCCTCACGTTTTGCAAGGTGTGGTATTTAGCCAATTGCGCCACGGGGCTGTCAAAATTAAAGGGCGATCTTAAAAAATAAAATCGTAATCGCAAGCTTGGAGACACACAATCGCCTTAACGATATATCTCGCACTTTAATGTTCAAGTATAATGTGATGTTATAAATTATTTCAACAGTTTCTTGGGCATGAGGATTATACCACCCCGTTTTTTTTAAAGAGATTAACTACTTAACCTGGTGTGGCACTACATTCTTCTTTTGAGGCATAAGACGGATTGTTCAGAGCTGCTCAATTGAATTCGCTTTTTCGTAATATCGTATTGATTTATACTTTAATTTCGAACTATTGAGGGCACAATCGGATGACAAGTTACAAACCTTTCGAAATATCAATGCATATTTATTTTAATGAACATTCAACGAACTAATACGTCTATGTGTTTTGTTTTATTAATACGTTCGATTTCCGAATCACGCGCTGATCTGTTCACGAAAGTCGCGTAGGTTATTTAAGCCGGCTCATAGGTAGATATTTGTTTCTTTTTTATTTATAGTAAGTTCTAAAAAGATTCTTGATAGTAAGACTGTTATAAGACTTTATACATAAAATCATTATCCTAAATTAATATTCAAGTGGTTTGTGAAACTTGAATTCCTAAAAATTGTTTTATTTAGTAATATTACTAAAATTAAGAAATATCTCTCAGTTTGAAGTTATTATCATCAATCACAAAACGTTTACTGACGTAATTCGAGGGTACAAAAACGATCATAAAAAATAATAGCTTGAAAAAAACCTAATAAAAGACAATAAAAAATTCGACTTACATCATACAGGATTTGACGTATATTTGGTTTAACAAATATTTAGATGATATGCCTATCAACAAATGTAGGCGCTAGTTTCGACTGAAAAAATAAATACTTACGTGTTCAAAATCCGATCATTGGCCATTTCAACTTTACTCCAACATTAGCACTTACGTAGGACTGATACATACCTGACAGAACGTGGGTGCAGAAATATTCCTTTGCCTTCAGGAATGCAAGTAAGAGTGTGAAATAAGTTTACTTGCTCCAAATAAGAAAAAATCGTACTCTTTACAGAACAGCGATAACGTATACCTAAAGTAGAACCTACCCAAAATTTAACAAACCCGAGAAAGTCATTAAATACCGAGACAGACTGTTATCTCTTGACATTTGTCTCGAGCTAAGTTATAGCCCAATATGTACACAAAAAGGCTAATATCGGCAAACGCGAAAATTATGCCAACAACCTAAATGTTCATTGTAACCAACACTAATTATTATAATTGTCTCGGCATTCAGGTTTGATGTAAAAATATTCAAATAAGAAAAGGATTATTTTTTAGTATGTTTATAATTATTTATTAAAAAATACATAGAAATATTAATTTAACTATACTGACCTAGTTAAAAATTGTAGATTAAAGTTAGTATCTAACTTTTCCGTTTCATATAATTTTATGGCTATTTATTTTAAAACGACAATTTAGGACTTTATACTCTCTATAGGATACGAGCAATAATTTAAGGCAATATAGCTCTTATAAACAAAATTATTATTATATTGGTTAGTTAGTTATAAACAAATACAAACCAATGCTAGAGGAAACAATTCTTGGCACATAACGCCTACTGACGTGCCCTCAAACCATAACGCCAGGCTAATTAATTCCATGATCTCAGAGCAGATTTATTTCTATACACATACAAGGTAAACGCCATGAATTAAAACAAGTGACGCCATAATTTTCTACAATATGTTGAGGCAGGCTGTAATTAATAACTCCTTGTACTGATTGATTTGTAGACACTCATGTATAGCCGAAGAAATAAACTTAATTCCGTTAGTATTATTAGTATAGTTCCATTTTAAGAAAATTAAATAGCAGAGCAAACTTTTGTAGTTTACTTACACATATATATGACATAGTTTGTTTACACATTTCGAAACCCTACTGTTATTGACTCATGATTTTAAATAAAAGTTAACTGAAATGTGAAAGTAATTTTTCTTAAAAAACTTTTTTATGCACGCAGTAAAAATTGCAAATGCTGTAAACGCTCAAGGCAATCTCTTACAGGCAAATAAATCGTCATCTGTAACATATTAATTAAAATAAAACTGAATTGTGATTTTTAACCTTTATATCCAATGTAAACGCCGATCTTACTTGTTTCATGGGCTAGGAATATTCCAAACTACTAGGTTTAACGTTAAAACACGAAAAATAAAATCATTCAAGATTTTTTCTTGAAACTTCTAAGTGTTCCCATATTTACAAAATAATGGAAAATTTACGTTGACCACTTTTTCGGGAATTTTAAAATCAGAATATGATTGCTGTGCAGAATGTTTGTGCCCTAGAAATAGGAAGTATAGTGCTAATATGGATAGAATATGCATTAGTAGATAGATACATATTGAGTTGCTATTAACATCTTCTTAGAAAGCGACATCTATGTTTACTGAGAGTTAACTTAACTCGGTTCACTTAACTCGCACTTAATGTAGAGTATACTATTCAATTTATTTAGTTTTAGATATATTTACTAGATGGCGCTTTAACATTATCCAATAAATTGCAATTTTATTACACCAAATTACTTTACTTTGAGCATTTGAGAATGTGAACTCAATAAATCGGTAAAACGTATTATCGATATAGGATACGTCACTAAGATAGCCGAGTCACAAAAAGCCAAAAACTTTATCTATGATCTTTTTTATTTAAAGAAAAGGGATTTAATAATAAAGCTGCAGCCCGCAACTAATAAAAGGAAGTTAAAAATTTTCCATATTTAATATTTTTTTATTCATTTAAATGTTGCCAAGCAACATTACTGGTACCTGATGGTACATATATCGATTCTTTTACTAGTCAGTAAGGCTGATTCCCTAACACAACACTTGCATTGAAGTATTCTCTATCAACGGGATAACATATCACCAGTAATATATTGCTCGCACCACTTGCTTTTTAAAATGATTCATCCATGAAACATTTGGGATTCTCCTTTTCCATATAGGCTCATATGGGAAAGAAAAATAAAGCTGTCATTAATCCCTTATTCCTAGTATATTTCTTGATTCCATACAGTTTTATTACTTTTCGTAGAAAAGAATGTACAACGGTTTGGCCTACAACTATTATTTAATTAAGCTCGTAAAAAGTAGCCTTGTTAATGATGTCTATGTTACAAAATCGTGGAAATTTCCATCTGGTCTAATGAACTCTACCAACTCACTAAATGTGACAGGCCTTGATTTCTGACTTCTAACACAGTCTACTTTCAAAACTGCATTTTGTTACGATTAATACTTTTAACTGCTCTAGGTAATGTCCATAATGCTTAAATAATATCATAAAAAATAAGTAACAAAATTTATACCATAACAATTTCATTGAGAGAATTCCTAAAATGTAAAGTATCCTAGACTTCAATAATATAATTCCTCAATACCCTATAAATAAGATTTTAAATAAATGTGTATTAGTTTTGAATAAAGCAGTGAAAAATGTTCTTGTTTCATAATTACCTATGTAATATTTGTATTAACTTTATTATTTACCAGGGAAAAGTATTGATATTTTTTTGAACCGTCAAAGACCTAAGTTCATACTATTGATTTATTTTTTTAAGCTATTAATTTGCAATGGAGTAATTAAGCTTGCTATTCGTTATTACAATTTCTACCACAAGCGCCATACATCTCAGAATAATTGCGTTTTCAATATCAATTTGCTATATAAACTTTCTCAACATAATTGATAGAATCATGTCATAGTCAACTTATACAGCCATACGAATAGGCCAGCTCGATCTAGTATCTTTGCTATGCAGAAAATTGCCGTGGAACTATGTAATATTTCAGCTTTAGGTTTATTTCAAGTTTCAAATAGATAATGTCGTTTTAAAAAGAATGTAAAGAGTGGCCAAAAGAAGATAAATGTGTCTCTATCAACTCCGTCCCATATTCATGTATACCAAAAATCATTGGAATGTTATATTAATATTATAAAAATATTACAGTAAGTATAATAGCAAGGAAAATCGGATACAACCTCTACATACCATCTACAATCCATTTGTTTAAACCGGGCCAACGACTGAAAAGGATAAGCTGTTTCATAACCCTTAGTGTACACTTGACCTGCTAAATTCTTATGAAACTGAACTGCTAAGATATTGTACGTACAGTGTACTTAAGGCTTACAAATCTCGGGATTTTAAGTCACAATACAGTGCGTACTTTCGTGTGAACGCAGACTCAGAATAAATTTAATAGTAGATTTGTCCTTATAAAGTTCTAAGCGTAGCCCACATGAGAGACCTAGGTCATGTACGTTGTTTTATAACTTCTAAGATTAAAATTGAATTGTCGGAATTATGAGTTTATTTTTATGCTTTCCTGTATAATCTTACTTCTTTGCCATATTTGACCAAATAGGAAATGTAATATACATTTCCTATTCTTTGTTATTAAGTAAATAAGATTTTGGTCGTCATGCTTATTTGTTAATACTCGAGAAATTATGCTTTGGTCTGCACACTAAAAGAAAAAGGTCAAAAATCCCTATCCCTAATCTAAAAATTGCTGTCTCTTCCATGTTAACGTTACATCACACCATATATTTGATTGAATTGATGTTTATCCACCGTTGACATAATTAGGTACATTGAGTCTCTTGCATATTTACAGCGAAAATATCGAACAACTTCTGAGAGTAAAATAAATAATCTTAAAACTCGTCGATTTACACAGATGTTCATTGCATCACAGTTTTTTGTAGCGAGTCCGCCATTCAAAGTCAATTACCAAACACGAAACACATTTTGTTGGCATTTAAAACTTGCTAGAACATACAGAATTCATAGAACATGAGCAAGCTAATATGAACACAAAAGAAATGGTAATTTTAACAAAACAGTTTGCCATAACGACTGTGTGACCGAGTTTGAAGAAATCGTGTGGAGTCACAGGTTTAATTTTAGCTTATTGTTTGAGTGTTAATCCTGAACCATAAATAATTGAAAGCTTAAACATTATTATTCGGAATCATTTAAAGTTAGACTTGTATGGAAGTACCGCCACTCTCTTGAGGCACACCATGGCATGAAGTAGTTAATTGGAATATAAAGTTGTCTATAAAAGACAAGCAATGGAATTAAACTAGAAATCACTTTAAGTAGACGATTCCATAATATGCTATTCTAAACTACAATTTTAATTGATCCAAATTTATTCTGGACTACATGGTTATTATGAACACGAATCGAGATTTTGTTTGATAACCAATAAAAATTTAATACGAGTACGAGCATAAATTTTTTAACATAATACCATTTTTTTTAATAACAGTAATTAAAAAGCAGGTTCATCTATTAACTATAATTATGAATGATTCCTTTAATCTTCCAACAGACTCCATTGATTGGTTCATTAAGTCGCTTGTAATTTAAATTTATGGACGTATAACAGTTTCCTTCGTGCGTTTATCGTGCTATGCGCATAACAAACTCCATCCCTACGGACAAAAGCACACATAACGTGCGCGTGCGGCCTCCACTAATGAGTTTTACACAGGATCTGAATACAAATCGCTTTATTTATAGACCTAAGCTTAACTTCAAGTGAATAGAAAGATCTAAAAGATCCTAAATCTCGTTTCACTTTGACAAACCTACGATTAAGCGGGATTAACGTTAATTTATAATACGCCTAATATCCTTTACTTTGTTAATGTATGAGTTAATACATTGAATATCGGTCATACGTATCGAATTTGTTTTAATTTACTAAATTGGGTTTTAAGATCTAAGTTATTTTTTATGAGAGCTCCCCATCTATCGCTTAAAATTTCTCGTGAGAATATTGTAAAGTCCTAAATTTCGGGCTAGAATTTAAGTTGCTAAAAGTTTCATCGCATATGTAATCTGATATTTCGCAAGAGAATATTTCATTTTCTAAGTAAGATTATCTGTATGCATAGTGTTTGCTACGGACGCAATGTTCTTGGCGAAATGGAAGGCTGGTATATAATGACCAATTCTACATGCCCAGTCCGCGACAAACTGTCTCTATAGACGGCAATTACTTACGATACAATAGCACTTGAATATATTTGCAAGGACTTACTGTGTATGGAGTATGGACCATTGAATGCCGAAAGTTACTCGTTTTGTTTAGATAGTTTATTTATTAATAACTCATACCAGGCTAAGCTATTTAAACATTGTGGTAATTTATACAAAACACATGTGTTCTTATAGAATAAATAAAATAAAAAAGATATGCACAAGGATCGCAATCGATCGATCCTATTTTTTTGGATGTGTCAATTTTGTTTTTTTTAAGTACCTTCATCTTCACCCTTGATCATACACCTTTTATTCATATTTTAGTGCCTAGTATTTTAATTAAAACGTTATATTGTAAGTACTGTAATAAACTTATATTTCTACAGTCTTAAACAACTTTGTATTACCGTACTAAAATATCGTTATCGCTTTTATTATCATGATCGTTCCCCCATGAAATGTAATAAAATACATTTTTTCACTAATAGTTTATGTCTTGCGATACATATTTATTACAGTCCATATATGTACATATGTACCACTGCTGGGCAAGGGGCTTCTCTACCAGATGATTTAGACCTTAGTCCACCACGCTGGGCTACATCCTTCACCACGATGTTTTGGCTCACCGTTGAAGTAACTGATTATTTATAGTAAATACACACATAACTTCGAAAAGTCAGAGGTACGTGTAGGTACTCATATCACATATATACATATATTCTCACTACACCCTAGCAGTTGTGTAACTAACTACTCTACTAAAAGGTGTTTTCGTTTTCCATGCAAGCTGTTACTAGTTGATAAGTTAGAACTATAATATTTAAAAAACATTTTAGATATAATGAATGGAATAAACAGAAACTATACGGTGTTATTGCACAGTTACATGTCAAAGACCCCACCATCAACCACAATTATACGTATGCTTTGCCAATTTTCCTTGTAAATACCGACAATTTTGTACAATTACTCGTTACTATAATAATACCATGGTGACTAGTAAAAATCTTCAACGAGTAATTAGTCACTTATATCCATAGATTTAAAAACACATATACGTAAATTTAGATAGAACACATAATAGTAAGTCATGGGAATATTTATTAATCGAATCAGTATTTTTTGTTAGAGTACGAGTAACTACTCGACTAATTACTACAAAAATAAAGTCCGTTTATAAAATGCAATAGAATCACCTTAAACTTAAAATGTTTGGTAATTATTGTAAATAATTACATCAATAGTCACATCTACATTTGTGACTTGACATTAAGATACAACCCTTGTGTCGTGTCTGCCTCACAAACATTTGTGGATCACACAAACATTTGTTTCGGCGCGGATATCGAACGTGCAGCCTTCCTTCGTAAAAGTAGCACAGAACTAAAGTTCTGTTCTTAAAAGTTTAAACTTTTATAATCACGATATTTAAATAAGCCGTTATAATTTTACTTTACGAAATTACAGTAATTTTATAATTGATTAATTTACTATGTTTTATAATTTGTTACGAAATTGTTTTAACAGGAAAATAAAAAGTATACTTTTGTACCAAAATTCTTGCGAATATAATTTTATTATTGGAAAGTCCGTGTGTGGTTAAGTTTATTGCCCATATTGGTCATTTGTGGGGATTAGTCAGAGCCTATCCGGTTTTATACTGGCATAATTGTGACGATTGACGAAAGACGATCATTTTAGTGCCATGTAGTCACGAATTTAAGCACAACAAAAAAATAAACAAAACTAGGTATTACATGTTTATTTTAATTTATTACAATTTTCCAGGCAACAGGCGCAAATACTTTACTTATAATACTTTTTAGTTTTATATCAGTATCTTACCTAACATCCCTAAAATCCCTGTGCAAGGTCGGGCAAAAGCCATTCAAAATAAACTGTCATCTTGATGGATCCTTGATATCGCTCCATCGTGACTTTGCTCCAGATCATACCAAACGCTAGCCATCTTAGGGATTGTTTAGCTATTTATCTACTTTCACTTCCTATGCAGATGCCCGACCTAGAAATATTTTTTTTAACTAAACACATGAACTTATGGATCCTACAGCTAACAATAATTAACACACTAAATTTCCGTTAACTACCTATTAAGATTTAGTTTTATGCTTTTGAACTTCATAGTTCATACGCATCACTACGATAAATCAAATCCCTTTGCTACCAAATCAGCTGATGCTCTCAAGAACATCTCGTAACCTGAATAAAGTATGCACTTATTCGATGAGGAGTAACGTGAAACTTGGTGTAATTTACCGTTGTAGGAGAAAGCGCTGACGCCGCGGCCGCAGTTGACGGTTTACATTAGACGCGTGCGTACTACCGTAGGCTGGTGCTTAGTTTGATGTTCCGATAACATTTGGTAAACAAATCAATTGAGGACACTTTCATTGGATTACCAGGAACATAAAGTAAAGGTATGGTTTTTTTTTTATTATATAAGCAATCATTGTCACAAAAAAATATATAGTAGATTTCTAAAGTAATTTAAATTAACCGGTTTTTACAATTAAATATTGTTTAATCGATTATAAGAATTAAGTTTAAATTTCATTTGTATTTGGTGTAATTTTTATAGACGATTTATTTTTTTACAAAAGTTTTTTTTTTCATTGAATATATGCCTAATGATGTTGTACTACTACTTTCTACTTTCACAAATTGCAACTATTTGTTTACTTTTTGAAAAGAAATAGAGGTTCGGCTACATTTAAGTCATATTTTTTTACGTCGAGATGCCATTATGGTAAAGTATTTTTGCTCCAAATTGTTTTCATGTACCATCTGTTGATTTAAATGCTATTTTATTAACTAATAAATACCTACCCATAAAGTTTGGCCTCGATTTTTGTTATTACTTCCAAGTATTAAAAAGTATGCAGAACAGCGCTTAGGCTATGAACTCTTCGCTGAACAGGCATGTACCTGTTCTCTTTTATGATATTAGTATCTTGTAAGGTTTATAAGCAGTTGTATACTATGTCTAGTATAATTAATATTATGACATAATTGTGCCGATTATTCAAAAAGTTAATTTTGTTGCGCACGTTGTCAGTGTATCTATACCATCATTATCTTCATCACCATCGGTCCATATTTATTAATTTAGTTGTTTCTAAGTTAAACTTAAAGTAAGTAATGGAATAACCTATAAACACATATACAACTAACATTAATAATAAAGAATGAAATTTAGTGTAAATCTGCGGTTTGACCGTCATCTGGCTGGACATGGATCTCCTCTATGACTGAGAGGGTATAGACTTCAGTCGACCACGCTGTCCTAGTGGATGTTGGCGGATTAATCACCTAAGTAATTTCTAAGAATTTTTTATATGTATTTATAGTATAAATAAATAAATAATAAATAAATACACCCAACAGTCACATACATAGTCCTGACCCCACACTAAGATACGAGTCTTGTGTCGTGGGTATCAGAATCTACGAGAGACTTTTCGGTCTCACAAACACCCAGACCCGAAACAAATATTTGTGGATCACACAAACATTTGTCTCGGTGCGGGAATCGAACCCGCGGCCTCTCGTTTCGCAAGCTGGTGTCTAGCCAACTGCGCCACGGGGCTGTCATACCACCTCTCCCTTATCATCAGAGGAGAGAATGGATGTATGCCAAGCCATTTTAAAAGCATCCGTTATTTACAATATATACTAGTATGCCTATAGATACTTCACATACTTAGTTTTAGATGTAAAATAGCTAGCAAAGCACCTATTGGAAAGCACTTTCAAAACTCTAGTGGAACATTTAAAGATTTTAAATCTGACAACATACCACATAATGCAAATAAGATACCGGGATTGGCAACATGAACCAAGACAAGTTAGCTTCTTAGAATAGTTGACTAATGTTATTCCAGATATTTATTGATTTCCATTACGTTTCAGAGCGTATCTAGTCCAGCACAGTATTTAATTACTTACTTGCGACAGCTAAATAAATCTTGATCAGTTTTATTACCTACGGCATTGTTTATTTTTGTACCTCTCTGAATGGCTATTTCTTTCTTTATGGTACTACATTTTAATATTACTGCCAAAAATATCGGATTGCGTATAATTTACATTTTTACATTGGGAACTCACACAAAATGATATCTCTTAGCTAGTATTTAAGCCCAATGTACTATAATTATGAATATAGTATACTAGCTGTTGCCCGCGACTTCGTCCGCGTAGACTACAGGGTTGAGTTCAGAAAGAAAATAAGTTATAGTCTACTTTACTCCTTAAAGTCCTATTTATGCCCATACCAAAAATCATACAAAGTGGTAAAATTATTTAAACGTGAAACCGTAACGCGCCGGTCGGCGCCTTGTACATAATTATTGCGCGCTTGATGATTATTTTGAAACTGCGATATCTTCTAAGATACTCATCGAAATCAAATGATGTAAAGGGCAAATTTCTTTTAAATTAAATACTTATACTGAATAACGCATTTATTTGGATAAGGATTAATATAATCTTTATAAAAATACCTTCACAAATAATGCTTTATTTTATGACAAATTTAGTTAGCATAAAAGAGGTTCTAGTGAATCAACCCTAAAAGTTAGACATATGCTACCGCTGACTTTTTTGTAGATATTATCAAGCTCTACAACTTTTCTCTAGGGCTCAACTATATATCTCCCATGGGTAAGGCAGCGTTTGCAAAAAACGGTTTCGTTCGCCCGTTTTTTCTCCGACTTACTTCGCAAATCCTGCTACAACAAAAAAGTCTTATCATTTTTCGGACTGATATATAGCCTATGACACTCACAAGGAACGCAGCTTTCTATTGGTAAAAGAATTTTCAAAATCGGTTCAGTAGATCGCGAGTTTACTTTCTACAACTTCACAAACATACAAACTTACAAACAAACAAACTCACAAACCTTACCTTTTTATAATATTAGTATAGAAGTATAGATTATATAGATTATACAAGAAGCCAAAGACGGAAGGAATTTAATATATTATATTATTTGGGCAGTTGGCTAGACACCAGCTTGCGAAATGAGCACCCGCGGGTTCGATCACCGCACCGAGACAAATGTTTGTGTGATCCACAAATATTTGTCTCGGGTCTGGGTGTTTGTGAGATCGAAAAGTCTCTCGTAGTTTCTGATACCCACGACACAAGACTCGTATCTTGGTGTGGGGTCAGGACTATGTATGTGACTGTTGGGTGTATTTATTAGTAATTTAATTTTTTGTTAAATATATCCTTAAAAATTTATCATTCGATAAAACACGATGAAAATATTTTTTTAAAAAAGCTTAGTTGCCTAATCTTAACATTTTCTTTTTCAAGTAGAAACATTAAATTGCATTTTTACGAAGTCCACACTGTAGTAACTTCCTTTTCTAACAATGCTATTATGGGTCATCCACCTCACTTGTTCCTTCAATTAAATGGCAATATTTATACATTGCCACATTCGCACTGCGGCTTAACTGCGAAGCCCGCAATGAAAAAGTCTGCGGTTTGATCCTTGGTCAGAGCGAACCAACCCATATAACATTTGGATAATTCTTTAAGAAAATGTCAAGAAAGAAAAGGGCTAATTATTTTCTATAACAAAAAGCATACGTTATTTTAGTTACATATTATGCAGTTTGGCGTTTTTGATGCCGTGATCTAATTTCTCAGGGCTTTTTTGAGTTTAACTGACAGCTACAATAAAATATTTGATTTCCAACTTTTGTAAAGGAAACTCATTATCTACCGTGGATCGATTACGGGTTGCCTCACCACAACGTAGTGCCGGTAATGATCTGTCTGATTACACTTACGCAGTCACCAGAGGGTGACGACAGGGCAAGAGGAATAGCGAGAAAAAAACATTATTTTTTTATTCTATCTTTCATATTACTGAAAATGACATCAAACAACATGTCAAATATGAGATATACCCATATTTTCTAAAACATATAAGTCGTTACTCGTTTCGAATCTGGATAATTACATTTACGGTTCATGGTTATGTTATGTTCATGATTAAATGCATTAAATGAACTTGGAGCAGTTTTTAGATATCTTTATAACAGATTATATTCGGCCCTGTGGGTACCAACAATCATTACTAAATGACAGTAGCTGTTGCCACATAATTCTGCCACTCACCATAACTGCACGGCATTAGGTTTACGAAACATAAAAATTACAACCTTGCCTTGTCAGACGTTCTTCATTTTTAAAAGTTATTAACCTTTTATTACGTGCAATAACTATTTCTATTGATTAATGGATGTAAAATACAGTACAGAAATAAAAATACGCAATAAATATATTTTTTAAGAAAGAAGCGTCACTGCACGCTAAACATTTAGTCATCGCAGAATGTTTGTTTATATTTAGTTTTTCTTACTTCAAAAGCAGACAAACATTATTCTCTCTCTTTTAGGCTATAGCTTTTCTATGGAAATTTACCGAAGTTTTATGACCATACGACACGGGTTTGATCCCAAAACGATCCCTCTGCGATAACTTATGTATTCTAAGTAATAAAGTACCTACCTACTTGTAAAAGCTTACTTGAATCAAGATTATTTAACTGATGTCAATTTTGCGGCTCTTTTATATGAATGGCAATCTATAATTGAATTCTTTAGAAAACCATAAAAGCTCTTTACAAGTTTTACAAGTTATTATACCCACGAATTTTTATTGCTTATAAAATAATCATCTCAGCTTCTAGGCGTCGAAACAACAAATTAAATCTCACCAAGTCTAGCGAATCTAGCGAAATTAAATTTTATATAGGGTCGGCACTCGGCACCCTCAATCACTTGCAACAATTTATTTTAATACTAGCTATCAGACATAGCTTCGCTCAGAGTGGTATTATAAAAGCAAAACGTGGTATTATGAAAGCTTTATCTATTTCCATAGGAAATGTTATGCAGTTTCGACCAGTAGTTTAGGTTTGAAACCATTACTTTAAAATCTATAATTCCTTTGTGGATCATGAAATTAAATCTATATGTTTTATTTCAGAGATCACCATGTTAGAGGGAACGAAAATAAATACTCCATCACAGATGGCGAGTGTTTTTGATATTGCAAAAGACACCGTGTTGTTTCTCCTACTGTCCTGCTATTACATCTTGGAGTCGATATTTTGGACTTTAGTTCCACCTATTATAAGGCCGATGAAAAATCTAAGGGGAGATGTGGTGCTCGTTACCGGCGGTGGCGGCGGTGTTGGCCGCCAACTTGCAATTAAATTGGCCAAACTTAGAGCCAAGGTTGTTGTTTGGGATATAAATAAAGAAGGTAAGAATGGACTTGAAATGTTATTTAAAAGACTAAAGTTAGGAAACACAAAAGCAATAAGCTCAACGAAAACAATGCAACTGCATACTTCGTAAAAAAACAAGTAAATGTTTATACGTTAAGGTAATTTAATTCAGTACATTATTACACATCTTTCCCAAAATTACTACGTGAAATGTATAGCAAATTTAAATTAATTCTGTCGCTACTTTTATACCTCAAATTATGGAGTAAAGAAAACTACGCAAGGAACCCTGAATTTTCCATAACAAGTTGTCGGGCCCAGATAGGAAATGATGAACTCATACCTCAATTAAATCAACCATAGCGGAGTTAAGGTTCATGCCATTTGCATAATTTCAAATGCCTGATAAAATCAAACACGCACTGTGTGTTATTAGATCATACATGATTTATTTAAATCAATTTACTGTAAAATGGATCATTATTTTGCCATTTATGGCGCGCGTTACGAAATGGCGATTACAAATCAATTGGCACAATATAAAACCAAAGCAATAAATGTAAAATTTTGTAACGTTTTTTCTTCCATGTCGTATGAACTAGCCTGGATTATAAATCTTACACATAGGTTACAAATACCGCTCTTGGCAATCATTTCATCGATCAAAAAAACAAATAGAATACCTAATAAAAAAATAATACATACCTAAATATAATTTTTATATTGCCATAACTAATCATCTAATTACTGCTGCTGCGATACAAGCCATGCTTAATGCTAAGACCGTAGGATAATCTTATATTCTCATATAGGCACGTATTAATCTATTAATAAATGAATATAAAGAATGAAAAAAAAATTGGTTGGCAGGACTGGAAAAGACTTGTACAGCTGTAATGGAAGAAGGCTACGAGATTGTAAGCCACGTAGTAGATCTAGCTGATCGTAATGCAGTCTATGAAGCCGCTGAAAGAGTAAAAAGAGAGGTAAACTACAATTCCACATAACTTACAGTCTACATCGTATAAGTTCTCATTCCTGATTATAGATATTCACGAAAAGAAAGCGAGTCCGTTATCATATTAGAATGAGTCTTTGTTACAACTATAAAATTTAGAAAAGAATAATATAATTTTCACAGTTTTGGTTAAGGTCACGAAACCCATTGAACTTAATGACATTTCTCAGTATTCCGGATCGTACAGATTAATATTTCCATATGTAGAACCAATCCATCTTCATTTCACTGAACGTCGGTGATGCAAAGTTCTTGACCAATACATTTAATCCAATGATGTTTTTTTAAGGTCGGAAAGGTCGACGTGTTGATTAATAACGCTGGTACTGTATTTGGAGAAACTTTATTAGACTTGAGCGACACGGCTATTGAAACTACATATAAAGTAAACATTCTCTCTCACTATTGGGTAAGTAATGTTTTTTTTCTGCTATAATGAATTGTACTAATTGTATTAGAAATTATAAGCGCCATCGGTCACCTTGACTGAACTTATTTTAAAACTACGGTAAATTGGTTATTAATTGTTATCTATTATAAATAGTCAGCTTAAAATAATAGAAAGCGACAATGTCCAAGTCTGTCGCCACGCTTTCATGTCTAATCTATTCCACCTATTTTAATGATTTTTGCTGAGGACATAGGAGTTTTAAATGGTAATTAGTCCTTTAGGAACCTGAATTTAAATGTGAAAGAATTTAGCCCAAGCCTATCTTATAAAATTGTGCCTGAGCGAAGCATGATCCAACCACTGGAATTTTATAAATAAAATTCGACATACGCGTTCTTCATATGAAATACAAACTACTAAGTTTATTTCAAAGCTATAGTAGAAGCCCCTTAAAATCAATAATTGCAGTGTTTATTGCTCTATCGGCCTTCCCAACATGGGTTGGGGTAATTATCGATCCTCCGGCAACTGTCCGCTTTAGTTACACGTTAGTTATAGTTTTTGTGGTGCGGACGTGATTAAATGACATGGTTTATAGATATGTTCCAAGCTCTGGCTCTACCCTTTAAAAATAACTTAATAAAAAAAAATATGATAATGTTACAATTTTTAACATTAACTTTACCTACATGAACATCCACTCTTAGACACACATTAGATTAATTGCTGTTTCAGGGTTAACAATTTTAGCCATTTTATCGGCATTAAAAAAATAGACTGATGGTCAGATATTAATTTGACCTTAAAACTTAAGAGTCTACCATTTAACAGTTTTTTTTGGCTTTAGAATTTAAGTATATGCCATTTATTTTACTTAATCATGGCGTAACACACTAGGCGGTTTAAGCGTAGGCACCAGTAACGTAATCAGCATACATCCCTAATCTCAGTTGCGCCCATCAATTGAAAGACCTTTGATGACTTCCAAATTTTTTAACAGAGTCTAAATTTGAAAGCATTACTTACTTTTATTTCTCGAAGGAATAGACAAAAGCGCATTTCTACACTTAATTTTTTTCAATTATAATATTTCTTCCTACGTTATAAAGGCGAGGCTATTCATTAATCACAACTAAGGACCATTTAGTTAAACGATTTAAAAAAAACATATTAAGAACATTTGTATGGAAAACTAATCAGAATGTGCACCTAATTGGAATATTTTTAATCTCATTAACAAACAAATTGGGCAATTATGCAACATTTATTTCGTAACTTTATATTAACCTTTTGATATTATTACCAAACCAATGCATTGAAGATATTGTGACTAACATGCTTTCATATTGTGCTTACTCGAATTCCAATTGGTAGCACAAAACTTGTGTTTTTTGCCTATTTATAATTAATGCCTTTTTTACTCTGTCCTTTGCTTGGCCTAATCTTAGTGCCCAAAGTACCTAAAACTGATAAGTTTAGTTTGGATATAGTTCATACTACCTAAGCTGTGTCGTATCCTAATAAATAATTATTTACAGACGGTAAAAGCGTTCTTGCCTGACATGATCAAGACCGGTAAAGGTCACATCGTGACTGTTGGCTCGGTGGCTGGTCTACTCGGCACCTACCGCTGCACAGACTATAGCGCCACCAAGTTTGCTACTGTTGGTTTCCATGAAAGTCTCTTCACGGAGCTAAGGGTAAGTTTAATTATTTAAATAATAAATTAATTTGTACAAACTGATTTTTAATGACATTAATTTGTCCTGGTAGAAGATAAAATCAATGCAATAGACGTTTTTGATTTTAAACAAACATTGGATAGATGCAGTTCCTATTAATAATTCCTTTATCAGTCGTAACCTTAACATTTACATAAACGGAATGTTTGTAAATATTATGTGTTCCAGTAATCCAAATAGCGACAATGTAAGTGTAGGTTTTACGATTCCTAGATCATTTGATAGGATTAATATTCTTATAAAAAATGCGAAATATTTTATTACTTTTAGATTTCTGAAATTGAAATTGAAATGAAATTTATTTCATAACAACATATTATTATACATTTATAGAGTATCAACAGATCCCAAAATAGGCAAGCCCGTAGCTTGGATACCTGTTTATTTATTTCTATATCATAAATAATTCTGTTTACTCACATTGTTCATACAATTTTTTCATGAATTCTTTAGATAGTTACTTGCCTAAATTATTTAATTTAACCTCCAGGCCCACGGACACAACACAATCCACGCAACGCTAGTCTGCCCCTACTACATAAACACAGGCATGTTCGATGGAGTAACTCCTCGACTGATGCCAATGCTGGAGCCCGACTACGTAGCAGAAACCATGATCGACTCCATAAGGAAGAATGAAGTCAACTGCATCATGCCTGGCTCTGTCAGATACCTGCTTCCGCTCAAGTGGTATGTGATTCTAAATTCACACAAGATACACAATACAAAACACAGACGCAGATACAACCTTCAAAAACTTAATGGGAAAAAATCCCCGAAATCGCCCATTTTTTAATCGGCATAAGTTCCAACTTACTCAGGATGGTTATAAGCATAGACATTGCGTATAATACTATCAGTCAATCGATATAAAATGTCCATGGAAGTGTGACGTCACTAGTCTATTAGGGTTGTGGACTTTTGCCCTGTCCACAAAAGTAAATACGCGCTTGATAAAATATTCATGTAATAATAACGCCAAACTGTTAGGTTGAAGCCGACGAAGTTCCACATAAGGGTAATAAGGATGTGCAGCAAATTTCGTAGCAGATGGCCTTTTTTTTAATTGTTGCGAATTAAAATCGATTGTGATGTCCTCCATTTAACCTTGGTGAATTTTAATGAATAAAGATTACTACTGTTAAAAGAACTCATTTCATAATAGAAATTAAACAAAAAAGTTACGATGAAATTGAATTTGCCTAAGTGATTTTTTTAATGTTTATTTTGTTTTGCAGCCTTCTCCCAGCTAAAATGTGCTGGGATTTGATGCATAGAGTGATGAAGGGACCACAATCCATGATGGAATTCAAAGGAAAACCCAAAGTAGCTGTCGGTCTTACATAAAACAGCATGCATCATTTATGTTGGATGGCTGTTATTTATATATTAGTACTTAAGTTCATTTTAAAAATAGAACTTAAAATAAACTAAGGAAGACTGACATAAACAAATGTAATACAATATAGAATGAAGATGTTTTAATTTGTTTGTGGTCTTTTTGTATTATAAGGTAAAAATGGAAATTAAATATTACACCAATTAATTTAATTCATTTACTTAAAAATAATATCACATTCAATCAAAACAAATCATAAAAGTAATCAAGTCCTTGTCCTATTTCCCATATTGCCACACCTACACCATACTCTTTGGCGAGGTCAAGTCTCTTCTGAATAGAGTATAAAGTGGGGTAAAATATCTTCTTTGAACCCTGTGATGTTCTAAAATTTAAAAAAATGAAGATGTTATACATTGCATATTTTTATGCACCCTAACTGAAATGTTGATTGCACTTTGAACAAGATTTGATGGTATAATTAAAGATTAAACTTTGGGCTGGTACAAAATTTTGAAGGAAAAACAATTTAAAACCACCTAGTTTTATAGGAGAGTAAAGTTAAAACCTCAAGGGTTGCATGTATATTATTGTAATATTAGAATAGAAGTAAAACTTATTCTTCCATTCATTTATGTTATAATATAACAATTCTAAAAATATAAAATCAAATCTTACCTAATTTCCACATAGTTCTCAGCTGTATTATTATTGTATGTCAAAATTTGACTGCTCTTGGCATTCTTAAGTATCTCTATATATTCTGTGCCCACAATTGGTCCACCTCCATTTGCAGTATATGAATTCCCATAGAAATTCAAGCCAAGGAGGATTTTTGCACGCTTGGCCAGACTTTCGTCATTGTCTATGAGTTTTTCAACACACATCTTCATCCAATATAATGGTGCATTCGGACCTAAAATAAGTTTGTGTGAGCCAGGAGTACTTCATTTGCAATAATGCTAATATCAATTAACCAAAATAGAATAAAAAAATCTTTGAAGTCAGAATAGTACTAATATAAAAATATTAATTGTAAAACTCCTTAGAAAAGTGTATATTATGGCTCAGACTTAAACACTTCAATTTTCCATAATAATAGATTATGTCAGACTAACTTTAAAACCATGAATGTTAACAGACATCCACACAGTTATTGTCTAAAACAAAACTGTGAAGAAGTAAAAGCAGATATCATAAAACACAATTATTTTAACTCTGTTTTACTTTTTGACAACATTGTGAATAGATTGCTGAGTAAAAATAAAGCCATCAAAATACAGGGTTTGAAATTTACTGAAATACAAGAATTAATGTACAAAAAACTATGTCATAAAAAATAATAAAGTAGGTACCTGGTTTCTGTGGATTGGAGAAATCATATGTCATGACAGACACAGCTTCTACATAAGGATATATATCATTAAATGCTTGAACAAAGAATTCATCAGTAGGATAACCACGGAATGGTGGATAGACTAGAATCAAGCTAAGGTCATCTTCACTCATCTCCAAGCCTGTAATAAATAATAATTAACATTTTAAAATTGCAACAAGACACTTAACAAAAAAATACTTTACTGTAACACATCCATATTATGCATGTTAAATATAAACATCTCAATTATTATGTCACCATTCTTATTTAAAAATCACTATTTAAGACTTTCATAAAAATCTCAATTTTGCAAAACTTACCAAACTGTTGTATAAATTTAACTGACTTGTCAGCATATTTTCCAATTTGGGACAACATTTCCAAGACAACACCGTCAAACTTCCACTGTTTGCATACTTTTTTTACTTCATCAATAAAAGCTTTTTGCTCTGGGAGTGATGATGGTTCCATGAAGAATGCTTTGAGGTCAGAAGCCTGCCAATTTTCTAACAGTATTCTAGGGACAACTGAAAATAATAAAATAAATAACATCTTCTTTTGTTAATGTAAATATTTAGGAACTTAATCATCACATAGTACATGTTTCTCCATGCCCATAATTTTGTTAAGTAAAATAAATGTAATATAATTAATATATACAAATACTGACATTTACATACTTTTCTAGATGAAGAAAAGGTATGTCCTTAAATACAAGAATAAATAATATTCAGCATATATTTCTACTCACTCTTTAAATTGCTAGATGATCCCTTTTGCCTCACAGACTTCATCCAAGCATGGTCTACATCATGTAGACCTGAGACAATGTATATGTTTGGAGATTGTCTCTTTATTTGGAGCCAAACTGGGGAGATGTAATTAAACTTGGGCGCCCATATCTTCGCCACATCATATCCTTTGCTGTTCCACTAAAAATATTAACACTTTAACTTTGACAAAGTATAAAAGTTTAAGAAACATTTAAATCCATAAGAAATCAAATTTAACTAGGCAAAATAAAAAAAGATGAATACAAAAATGAATAACAAACATTTAATAACCTTTAATAATTTAGCAAACAATAAACACGTAACTACTTACTGGAGTAAGATATCCTAAAACAGTGTTCGGAAATTGTCTTTTCGATACATCCTGGTGGTACGTGGCGTGGTATTTAATAATATCCTTTACTAAAGGTGCTTCATCGACTAATTTACGATCTAAAACATTATTTTTCCTAGGACCTTCTTGCGGCTTTACACCCTTCTGCCCCTTTTTATCCGCAGGCGGCGATAAAGTAGCAAAACACACATTTAATAAAAATATTATTTGCAAAATTGTCTTAATACATTTCATCGTATTAATTTGAAACAGCGGCTTTTAAGGTAATGTCACTCAAGCAAAAAAGATTTTTATAAATATTAATACGATAACACAATCAGCGTTCAAGAAATCGACAAACGAACGCAACCGGCCGGTTGAAGAAAGTTGACGTAAATGTTAAAATTGCCAGTTCAAATATTCAAGTGAAAGAATTACCAGTTTACCAACAGAATAAATAAAGTCTAAAAAAAATTGGTAAAGTAACAAAAATAACTTATTAACATTATTTCAAATCAAACGTTTATACATGTATCTTTACAAATCCAATAAGATCGCCTTTTATCACGCAGAACTAAAATCTAGTGAATTGTCATTGAAGAACTCCTAACCACTCCATCAGGAATACAAGCGCAAGTCTACGTACTTATGTTTCTATAAAATGTAATCGAACTAAACTTAATCACAGCAACAGGCCAAACAAAACTCAATTTATAAATAGAAGATTGCCTATCCCGAATGAGGAGAAACTAGATGTAGACATTTCTGCATCACCTGGTTGACTGCACTCTTAAGTCGGTATCCCTGAATACTACATACTATATACACTTATAAGTGGGTCCCTATATAGTATTTCTGTTACAAAAAAGTATACGAAACACAATAAAATTCAAAAGTACCTTTTGTGGTTCTCTTTCATCTAGCAAAATGCTATCCCGATATTATGAGTTTCGACCCCGGTAGGCCAATATCGTAGATTAACGAATAAACCGCTTACTAAAATTTAATTTAAAAATAAATCGTTAGAAACGTAACCTGCACAATAATTCAAATCTAAGTAAAAACTTATAAATACTGCAGCCTCATTTGATTTCTACGGGAATCGAACCCTTTAACTGTCGCAGAAAGCTTAATTGGTCTCTGAGGCAACAAGGACATGAAATATCATCGTACGAAATACAATAAGTATCAGCGTCTACCTAATAGACAAATAGTGTGTATTTGTGCAGCTTTAAATGTATTAAATTTTAAGTTATGTATTTGGTCTCCTATAGCCCATTTATCCGGATAAACTTGTACCGGTAATGGAAACATGGAACTGTTGATACACGACGACAAGCTACCATAACGTAAAAGAAAGTAATATTTGCGCTTACGATGAATGGGTGGTTTATTGACAATTCAGTGCTTCTGCAGAAACCGGGCCCGCAACATGGCTCGACACCTTTCACGACTCTTCACTAACGTATTAATTACGCTCGTTATATTAGGTAAAATGTGCAATAGATTTTTATTACCTTAGTGCATAACTTGAGAACAATAAAGTGTATCATCAAGCATCTTGAGAGAATGTGTTTCGAAGTGATTTTAATTTGTAATAAAGTTTATTTAAAGCGTGTAAAATATTACAGAAGTTCGAGGAAAGCACGTACAAAAACGAAGCGAAACGGATGTAAAGTGCCACGAAAATGGAAGATTTTACAGGTTTGATTAAATTAATTCATTTTACTTTTTAAACTGTTTCAATACCATAATTATTTCCTGACTAAATAATGTTAAATAAATTATCAGTTGTTTGTATAACATCCGTTATCTCGTCGCCTTTAGTAAAAGGATTTAATATCGAGGTACCTACTTATTTCTTTTTAATTGTTACGGAAAAGTTACCGGTTATAGGTACTAGACTATCAAATGAAGAATTCTGATAACACCTACCTCTTTCTAATCAGCACAATTGTCCTGAGAATTTAACTAATGGATATGGCCCAAAAACTGATACTGGTAATTGGAACACTTGCGTTGATCATTATAGCAGCATTTTCAATCTTATGTGCTTTCCATCAAAATATATACGTATACCACAAGCAAAACAAGTGAAAAACACATCGCAAAAGGGATTTGTCACGTCATATTTTTATGGGACAAAATTACTTTGCCATTGAACCAGTTCAGTTCAATTCATAAAAAAAAAGAATCTGCAAAATGATCTAGATCCCAAATGACTCCCGGATCCAAAATATCAATCAAATAGAGCGCTTAGGTATTTTGTTGCTGTAACCGGGGTCCTTTTTTGTATTTGTTCATACATTACTGTTTGCGATTTTAAACAACCTGCTTATTGACCAGAGTGCTCAGCAGATTAGAGTTTATAACCAATTTAAAAAAATATATAAATTCCTTGTTTACAAAATTTTATAAGTATTATAGTAGATACAAAATACTTTTTCTATGCCAGCCGCACGAAAGTTTACGCATCTTAAAACCACAGAGATACTCTTACAGAAACAGTTTCTAGGTAATTTGGGTTGTTGCGTGAACACAGCATATTCTATAAAATTATTAAACCGCTTTTCGATATTACATAACAGATCGATCATTACTTCACGCCTATTACGGATCACGAGATAGTTTATTTTATTGAAAACTGAAATGTATCTAGGTGCATATGAGACGCTACATTTGATAGCCTATAAATATAAATTATGAATAGAGCTATAGTTATTGTTACTCACGTTATAGTTCGAAAAAATGTCGTAAAAACGAGGAACATTCTGTCAACGATGTTTTGCAACATCTACTTCCTATCACGTTCCGCATATAGATACAGAATAAATAATTACGCGGATGCGACTGCACGCATTGCGTTTAGCGCAGTAAGCAGTAGGATAGAGTTATCGCGAACAACGCGAGTACGTCGACCTCGCGACTTTCGCCGCAACCTTGACTCAAGCTCGCGCCCCATTGCGCTGTTCCACCATTACAGTTTCCTGCTGCGTCTCGAGAAATTTACTTTCGCTATTTGTTTTAATCCTTCAAATATTACGTGAGCGGCTTACTTACTCTAATCATTTGACACACTTTGAAAAGACTGTAACTTCAAAGTTACACTATTATCATCTGAACTCCATTTTAGGTTCTCAAAAAGTGAAGGTAATTCTAGACAACTTGAGGTCTCTCATTTTTTCTAAGATATGTTGCCATGCCATCGTATAGCCTGTATAGGTACCTATAGAAGTCTCTCTGTTTGAAAAAAAATCGCGTAGAATGGAAACAAACAACTTACTGAAATATTTCTTATAAAATCACATACAGGCAGGTATACCAATTAATAATTTCTCAAATTACCGCTTTTCACCTTAGAAATCCAGACCGATTAGAAGACACCATGTGGGCCAAAGACGAATGTGCGAAGTACTACCTCTGTCTAGATGGAGATGTATTCGAGTTCCACTGCTCACCAGGCCTGTTATTTGATGTCAATCGTCAACTATGTGACATGCAGCAGAATGTACACAATTGCGATCTCACCACAGGTACGCTTTCTAACGCTTCGGCAATTAGAAAATCGAAAAGAATGACAACTGTCATAATCGTTTTCTAGAGACCAGAGTACCGAAACCGCTTTTGGAAACGGCCAGCTGTGCAAACGACACTCACATTGGTTGCTCAGATGGAGTCTGCCTACCCGTCGAGTACTTCTGTGATGGCTCAATAGATTGTGCCGATTCCTCAGATGAAGTAAATATGCACGTCACTATTCATAATCACCACGAAATTGCTTTTACGTAAGCTAAATTGTGATCGTAATCGTCAACATCATTTCTTTGCATACTTTATGACTTGCAAAGCTTTAGCTAAAACATTTCATTTTCTAATGGAAACGCATCAGTCACATAATATACTTTCACTGTGAATAGCTTTTTAAAGTATTATAAACATTAGTGAGACCTTCACACGGTCATACGAAAAAATTTCTTCAAATGTTGCTTTTGAACAATTTCCTACATTTGATATATTCTATAAAAAGTAAGTAGTAGACTAAACTAAATTTGTACCTTTGTAGGGTTGGTGCGATGTCAATTATGATCCAAATGCTGCAGAGCCGTGTGATGTAAATCTTTGTCAATTGCCCGATTGCTTCTGTTCAAGAAATGGTACGGATATTCCTGGAAATCTCGTCCCTAGCCAGGTAAAGTTGTTCTTAAATGTGTAACCAGTCAATGTCATATCAATCCAACTTTAGACAGGCCTCACCATACGTTGCTTATAACTGTGATGTAAATAAACCATCTTGCTTTCTTGAATGATCTGTGTCATTAGATGAAACCTGACAAAACACGTCTTGCTTGAGCAATATGTTAGAAACATCTATAAGAAATAGGACCGGTGTTGGTACTTTTTACAGACGCCTCAAATGATAACCCTTACTTTCAACGGCGCAATCAACCACGAAAATTGGGATACCTATACGAGATATTTATTCACGTCAGACCGGAAGAACCCCAACGGTTGTCCTCTTAAAGCAACATTTTTCATTTCACATCCGTACACCAACTACCGACATGTACAAAAACTGTGGAATGACGGACATGAAATAGCAGTTAATTCGATAACGTAAGTCATGCAAATGAAACTTTCACCGTTGAATGTATAAATGATATTTAAAACCAGTACCTACATGTTTTCAGTAACCGCGGACCAGAAGAATGGTGGGCCAAAAATGCTACTGTCGAGGACTGGTTTGACGAAATGGTTGGACAGGCGAATGTCATTAACAGATTCAGTAGAGTTCGAATGGAGGATTTCAGGTTACATTTTTAGACTTTTTATTTAAAAAAACAGGCAACTATATTTTCGAAGCCTACACACATCCCCATACCATCCCCGATTGGGCGGCGATGTTGAATTAACGAGTCAATAATAATAAAAAAAAATTATTGGCATGAAATTTGCTTTTGTTGATATAATAAATCATGTTTTTCCACTCACGTTTTACCTGACCCTCTTTATAAGTCCCACGTATTAAATGACGAGGCCTATTTGTGTCTACCGGGATCTTAACCATACTCTGTGCTGCAACAGCAGCATCAGCACTTCTGTTGCTGGGAAATACCCGTGCATCGAACTTGAGTCCTTCTATGTCAAACACCAAATCAATCAGCAAAACCAACGAGGCAGTTAGTTATTTAAATCGCCGTGACTATTTTGTGATACAATTAAATGATAGTATAATTTTTAGGTACTTCTCCAAAGAAAGGCAAAATATTGCATAAGTAAACTAAACTTTTAATTATATTAAAGTTAATGGTATAGGTAATAACTTCTTTACACTTAAGTTAACCAATCAATTTGTCCGTAACGTAGAGGTATGCGTGTACCGTATCTATCAGTGGGATGGAATCGTCAGTTCCTTATGATGCAAGAGTTCGGTTTCGTGTACGATGCGACAGTCGTCGCACCGCTTGCCGATCCCCCTTATTGGCCGTACACGTTAGACTACAAAATGCCTCATAAGTGCACAGGTAAGTGTGTTAGCTAAAATATTACTCGGGTCGTGAGAGTAGCCACGTTTCGCAATAACCAATTACGATAGATGACATAGGAAATGAGGTTTTATTCGATATGAGTTTGTAACCATAATTGTATAATACAAAGATGTCTTTCTGCGTAATGTATTCCGTGCATACTGCGTACTACATTTAATAGATACTAAGTACATACATTTAATATCGATTCCCCCTTATTTCTCTAAGTCCAAACACATTAAGTAGTATTTTTTTATTAAATTTTAATAAGCAGCATTGATATGTAGCAGTTATCACCTTAGAAAAGAAATGCTATCTTATATACAATAACAAACTCCTTCTCGTTCACAAACATTCCGTGTTTTTTGCTTCTAGAAAAAAAGCATTTTCTTATTAACTTGAAGTCTTAAAATCTTTGTCCAAGAATTGACTCCTAACTTCAAATCTCTCTGATACATCTAATTTATAATAACGAGCTCTATCTCTATTTTCTTTTTATCACAATAATTAGAGCGTGTGAGTGCCGATTGAGTAAGATATTACGAGCTATGATGATACCGACGACTTGGCAGAAGACATTGCGCTTTGCGTGCAAGAAGCGCCATTGTTTTGTTTTTGCGCATAACTACTTACAATGCGGAAATTACTGGCTTCAAGAATTCACGATTCTTAAATCGGTTTCAAGCATACTTTATAGCCGCGAAATTTATTGTGAAAATTTAACAATTTCATTACCTAGGGCGTGCTCAAGTGGAAAAGACGAGTAAATACTACAATACACTATTTTTATAGGTTTTTTACTGTAATCAATCAAGCGTTCGGTGTGTTATTAACAAAAACTTACTAATATCCATACTTAATTTAACCATTTAAAAATGGTTTTCTAGTAGATTTCCACTGACGTACGTACTGTTTTTAAGAATAGATACGTTGTTACGATTGCTTTTGATACAGAAAATATTTGTTTATTTTATTGCATGTCACTATGAAAAAAATCTTATAATATGAGCATAGTCTCCGGAAACACTCAAGGTAGTGGGTTCGAATCCCAACTTACCTATGACTTTTTAAAGACCACATGTTTATTTTAATTTTACCGTAAGAAAAATGAATACCTAAGAGTTCATACACTGAATATCTTTCGCATATGAAGTTTGCCAACACGCACTAGAGCAACTGAAGTAACGCCTAGCTAATTCAATAATGGGGACGACCCGTGCTTAGCTGTGGGTTACCTATGTAGTGACAATATATTTTTTTGTTAAAACTTTTTTCGCAGGAAAAGTTTCACGTATTTTTCTGGTCTTATAATAGATCTATCTCTGAAAACCCATAATGTAAAATAAATAATTATATTGTACTCAGGTAACAATCAGTATTGCCCGACACGTAGCTATGCTGGTCTCTGGGAAATGGTTATAAACCCGTTAGCAAATGGAGATCACACTTGCGCTACCCTGGAATACTGTCCATCAACATTATCCGGCGATGAAGTGTTTGACCTTCTTATGAATAACTTCAAGAGACATTATTTGAAAAACAGAGCACCCTTTGGAATACATCTAAATTCCTTATGGCTGAAAAATAGCGACTATTTGGCTGCATTCAAGGTAATAAATTAAACTTCTTGGCAACAGCTCTAATGCCTTTCTTAGTATACATATTTACAGGATTCAAGTGAATGAGCCGCAAATTTATGGTAATAGTCCAGTCCAAAGAGTGTTGGGTTGCTTGAAATGTTAATAATATTTCGTTTCTAATCGACTATCAGCTATTGATACTTATTTTGGTAACATAATCATGGCAACTATTTGATCTTGATTATTCCATTTTTATTTCAGAAATTTATTACTGAACTACAAAAACTACCTGATGTGTACTTTGTAACATACAAAGAAGTTATCGAATGGATAAAGCGCCCGACTCCAGTGTTGCAGTTGAAGAAGTTCCAACCGTGGCAATGCTACGATCGTCAATTTGAAGAATTTGAAATTGCTTGTGGGAAACCAAAAACATGCAAATTATCCTCAAAAATACTTGAACATGACAAATACATGATTACCTGTGCAGATTGTCCAAAGAGCTATCCTTGGATACGAAATGAATTTGGATATGACTAATTTCGTGTTCGAAATTATTTTTTTAGCATGATTTAATTTTAATATATCATGTAAGGTTCCATATATAAGAGATCTGTTGTAGAAATTATACTCAGTTACCGAAACTTAAAATTTAAGTTGTAATAGTATAATAGTAAATAATAAATTATTTGATGTTCAAGTATTTATATAATATTTAGTGATAAACTTCTATAAAAAATGTTTTGTTATTTACATTCAATATGTGCAATTTCTTTAATTAAAAGAGATACTAAATTAAATTATTTGAACTATTGTTGATTTATTTCATTTGGGTGCTTGTTATCAAAAGCATTGCGGAATGTGAGTATGTGAAACAAAGACTTGTAGAAAGAAATTGAACAACTCTTAGATCCTGCACTGACATTACCCCCATCAACAGACATTGTTCTACACATTCTGATGTTATACTGGACTCCTCCTCTTGGTGAGATGATAGTAATTCCATGCCAATGTAATAACATTGAAAAATATGCTTTAACATTCTCAGGCACTACTGGTCAAATTTGAAAAATAGTTTTAGTATTAGCCCATTAATCAATTTAATTGTGGACGACGATTTTATCATTCTTTTTATACTGTGTCAAAATAGAGAAAGTCCAAATGAAAAACACACAGAGGTCCCTTATTCTTTATACATTTTAGAAAAACTTAAACATTACACAAGCCTTAACATTATCAAGATAATAACTATCCTTCTTGTGTGATAAAAGGATTTGGTATAGCTTCCATTCCATCCATGGGACATATTAATACAACAGATGTACCACGGCACACAACTAAACCTAATGCTCTTGTGTCATCCAATAACTTGTATGGGTCATCAGGGTCTGAAAAATAAATGTTTGTTCCATTAATTTTAAATATATATCTATACTAATATTATAAAGAGGTAAGGTTTGTGAGTTTGTATGTTTGTGACATTGTAGAAAGTAAACTCGGGATCTACTGAACCGATTTTGAAAATTCTTTTACTATTAGAAAGCTACGTTTTTTGTGAGTGTCACAGGCTATATATTAGTCCGAAAAATTATAAGACTTTTTTGTTGTAGCAAGATTTGCGAAGTAAGTCGGAGAAAAAACGGGCGAACGAAACCGTTTTTTGCAAACGCTGCCTTACCCATGGGAGATATATAGTTGAGTTCTAGAGAAAAGTTGTAGAGCTTGATAATGTCCACAAAAAAGTCAGCGGTAGCATATGTCTAACTTTTAGGGTTGGTTCACTATAACCTCTTTTATGCTAACTAAATTTGTTATAAGATAAAGCATTGTTTGTGAAGGTATTTTTATCAAGATTATATTTATCCTTGTCCAAATAAATGCGTTATTTAGTATAAGCATTTAATTTTAAAGAAATTTACCCTTACCATAATTTGATTTCAATGAGTATCTTAGAAGACATCGCAGTTTCAAAATAATCATCAAGCGCACAATAATTATGTACAAGGCGCCGACCGGCGTGTTATGGTTTCTTGTTTAAATAATTTTACCGATTGGTATGATTTTTCGTATGGGCATAATTAGGACTCCAAGGAGTAAAATAGACTGTAACTTATTTTCTTCCTGAGCTCAACCCTGTAGTCTAGGCGGACGAAGTCGCGGGCAACAGCTAGTATATTAAATAAGTTTAGAAAGACTTATATTACTTTAGTATTGTCTTAGTAGATATAAATGTACGAAACCTTTATATTTCATATAAAGACTTGAAGCAACAAGCAATAGAAATTAATTCCATTTTACTAAAATTATAGAATTAAAAATTATCATAGAATTAAAAACCTATGAACTACTGATCAAAAATTAATTTATTAATTAATACCAATAAAAGTATTTACCGCTTACCTCTTAAAAATTCTGTTGTGTTGTCCAACACAAGATTCAATAACGGATCATAACCTTTCAAGATTCCCGCCGCTTCTCTTCCACCGGCAAATTTCACGCGTATGCTCTTTTCTAAGTATTTGCTCAGATCGAGAATTGACTCCTTCCTTCGCTTTTCTTTATTATCTCCAGATCCTTGACCGGACTAAGAGTAAAAATAATTAGAATAATTTAAGTAACTACTTGTTAAATTTAGTTGGATTTATAATAACTTACCTTGGCTTTATCACCTCCTTCTTTAGAAGCCATTATTTAAAATTAAAATAATATTACAAAATACACTTTAAAGTTATTAAATTATTCTTTTTTTGTTTACTTTCCCAATATTTGCTCGACAGAAGTTTAACTTGTGAGGTTAGTTTATACTTTAAATTCGTTCAAAAATGTCTATTTTGTCACTAAGAGAATAAGTTATCAAATCAAGGTTTTTATTTGAAAAAAATTAAAATAATTTCAATGACATGATCATTATGAAAATACAATAAAAATTAATAAATTTACAATAGATCAATAAGTACTTCTTATCTCATTGAAATATTATATTTTATATTGGGTGTCACAAATGTAAAAAGAAGATTTTTTTAAAAGGAAAATTTAATGGTCCAGTCTGATGATTTAAATATAAACTTATTTCTAACGAGCAGTCGATTGTTATAATCCTTTTGCTTTCCTATTTCCTATAAAGTGAAAATTGCAAAAAATGCTTTTTAATTGTCATAAATGACCACTACCTACTACCTATACATATGTCAATGTCAAATATTTGTTACTATACTGTCAAAACAGGGAAAAAATCGCGACGTAAACAAAATTAAAAGCAGTAAAATTACTCCCCTGTTTAAGAGTTATATAAGTATTTTACAGCCGAATGGACGGGGCGAGAAGTGCACACTGTAGCATAGTAGTTAATATATTAAACTTAGTATAAGCAAATGAGATATCAATGCGCTCTTCGGTGAGCTACATATTGTCTCACGCCCCAGGAGAATCGGTGATGTCGCATCCTGACTACGCGCAACACACCCAGCACCATGCGTGCTTGCTGGTGCTCGTAAAGGGAGTCGGAGGCACACTGAAAAACTTCAACAAGCTCTGGGAAAGGATTCAGAGAGTTAACAATATAAAAGTTACTGGTGGGTGTCTACTTCCGTCGTACTTTACATTATTGTCTTTTTAACTAAGCATTTAAAAAACTTTAGTGTCTTCTCATAGATTTAGAACCCTCGAAATGTACATAAAATATATTTTGTTATAAGTATCCCACCATGCTTATTATGGAAAAAATATCCTTAATCGTGCACCATTTAATTGATTGTGTTATTTCTTATACATTTTAAAAATAATAATAATCTTGAACAAGTATGTATACATTGTCTGTACTAAGACAATGTTCTACATTAAAATTATAAATTCTATACCTTCTGCCAATTTCAATATATACATGATCCATTTCAGATTCAACAGGACAAGTGAGGGACATCTGGGTGCGCTATGTCAGAGATTACCCTGTTGAAAACAATGACTGGGGTGACTTTCAGACTCACAGGTATATTTTTATTGTATTGTACTTAATAACATTTATTTTTATTGACAGCCCCATGGTGCAGTTGGCTAGACACCAGCTTTCGAAACGAGTGGCTGCGGGTTCGATCCCCGCATCAAGACAAATGTTTGTGTGATCCACAAATATTTGTTCCGGGTCTGGGTGTTTGTGAGACCGAAAAAGTCTCTTGTAGTTTCTGATACCCAAAACACAAGACTCGTATCTTAGTGTGGGGTCAGGACTATTTATTTATTTATTTATCTTAAGAAAAAAAAATCTCTTTTTTTATTAGACAATACATTTATGAAGGTGTAAAACCTGTCTTGTTATGAAAAATATCCATAATAGTGTCTTGGAATAAATAGAAAACTTGTTTGTGGCTTATCATTATGCTATCTATGCAGCTCTGAGATTTTATTCACCTTCACTATAATTACCTTAGTCCCAATGTACTAATACAAGCACTGTTAATTCCTTCCAGTACTAATCTACTTTAAAATATTTTCTCAACAGGAGGCTTCTAGGCTTGATCACACTATGCAAGTTCACAAATCAAATAGAACTCAATGAAGTATGCAGAGTACATGAGTCTCTAAAAGTGAAATACTCTAACACACTATATGACTCGAGGGCATTTATGTTTGGTCCTGGCACTAATATGAAGAAACCGGAACAAGAACCAGAGACATACAGCCTTATAGTAGATGATAAAGTGTCAAAAGAAGGCAGCTTAACTATGAGTGACAAGTACGTTTTAGTGTTATTTGAAAACTAATAAGTCAGTAAAGAAAAAATTATATAGGCAGTATCCTTAGGCATTAAGTCCACACTTACAAACTTTGTAGAATAACAATAAATAAATAAAGCATTTTCATTGCTAAGCAATAGCTATGCTCCTAAGTCTTGGAATAAATTATCTAGAGATGTGTTTTTAAATTAACTAAATTATCATTCAGGAGTAAGTTTCTTTTCTATCTTGAACCATACTGAGTCGCAATTGTGTTTTAATAATTCCCAATTACATATTTCAGAGCATCACTACCCAGTGAACAGCCTGAAAGTTTTTCATCATCTGAAAGCTTTCCACACTCAATTTCTTCAAATGCATCTTATCCTCAAGAGGAGAATTTCACGACTCCATCAAACTTCAAAACCCATGCAATGTTTTACGGGGAAAATGACCCAGTGGCAGACTTGGAGCAGAATGTTGCTGATTTGATAAATTCCTTGTTCTGGGTGGTGGAATCTAAACGCTTGGAAAGGTCTAGAGAGAAATTAGAAAAGGTTTCACTACTTTTGGCTCCATTTGAGAAGAAGGATTTTGTAGGTAAGTACTTTAAATACTTTGATATGACTAACATGGTTTTTGCTAAAAGTAAACATTTGTAAATGTAATCCTATTTTTTTTGGGTGTTACACATAGAAGATATGAATGGCAGATGATCTCTCACTATAACTATCCAATACTATCATGGTATAACAATTTTCTTGAGTCACTGGTTAGAAATGACCAAGAACAATATAAACCCTGAATTGCTGACCACAACAAAATGGCATAAATAAATAACTTTAACTCAGTTTATCCCTACAAAATCCTATAACAGCCAATTTTATAATCACCTATTTCTAGGTCTCGATATGGAGTCGCGCAACAACAAAAAGCGATGCATGGGCCGCGTCACGAAAAATCTGGCCGATCTCACTCTTCAGTCCGGGCTAGTGGCTGACAGTCTAAGCTTGTATCACTCTGCTGCTGAAATATTGAAGTCTGTCAATGATTGGCTTTGGTTAGCTGCAGCCAAAGAAGGTAAGACTTACTATAGTCATAAATCATACATCTAAAATTTTATTTCTTACATTATATGAATTGGTATAGAAGAAAATCATATGTTATACTCTACTACTGTCTGATATGTTTAAGTTAAAGATACTGTGCTTTTCAGCAATTGTATGTTGTGGTCAAAGAGCTTCTGTATCATTAAAAGAGATGTTGCTATTTCATTTCAGGTCTCTGTGCGGCGTCAGCTATACTTCTCTACCCAAACTTAAGAAATCCGACTACACTACAAAGAAACGCGAGCTTACAAGAGAGTTCTCCGAACAAGACGAAAGCCTTATCTCTATTTCAACCTACAGACCAGTTCAGAAAGTTCAAACTGAACTCATCACCACTGAGAAGCTCTAAAACATCCAGTCCCGTCAACCCTCCCAGTGAACTAACGCCTACATCATCAGACAGTATTGAGACATCTTCAAGGCAATCTGAAACTGACAATGCTGACACAGAATCGATAGCTTCTTCAAGCGATATAGAATACCAGTCCAGATCCTATTTAAGTTCAGACCTGCCTTCCATACCCAGGCAGCCTCCATCCCAGTTCAACAATCAGTATTTACTAAATGGAGAAGAAATTGCTGAGAAATATCGCAAAGCTATAATACATTACAGTAAATACCAAAATGCGGGTATAATAGAGACTGAAGCATGTTTCAAAGCGGCGAGGATTGCAGTTGAACAGAACAATAGCTTGCACGCGTCCAGTTTCTTGCAGAATGTTATTTTCATCAATTTGACGCTCAGTGAACAGGAAAAGATACAAAGATTCGACACTCTAGCAGAACTATATAAAGAAATTGGTAAGCAAAACTACTTTTTAATGTTTTTGTTTTTTCATAGCAAACGTCAATATGTGTAAGTCATATGCTTGTTAAAGCACAAAATAGTGGTTGACTCTTACAAACTTGCTGTATTATGGGTACCATTTCATATACATATGTATGTATGTAGATGGGGTTATGTAGATTCATTATTTTTATGGTACTTTGTCCCTAAAACGAGCATTCATCTGTTTGTAAATTTCTTCCATTGCTGTAGACAAGTTAAATCGTTGTAACTACATATATAATAATAACACTGAAATAAGAAAGATAG
The DNA here is from genome assembly GCA_030295005.1 of Cephonodes hylas. Lineage (NCBI taxonomy): Eukaryota > Metazoa > Arthropoda > Insecta > Lepidoptera > Sphingidae > Cephonodes > Cephonodes hylas. The sequence continues at coordinate 7,981,291 of AP025376.1, read as the reverse complement.
GAAAATATGACAAAAACAAAAAATACTATTGCGTCGTCGGCAACCCCAGTCGAATGAACAATGCCTAAATGGATAACAACTTTTGCCCAAAATAATGATATTTATAACTCGACTTCAGGTTTCCTGCGCAAAGCCGCATTCTGCCAGAGATTGGCAGCCACAAGGCAAGTGAGCCCGAACAACCCCAACCCAGATTGGCAGAGATGTTATTATCTCATGCTGAACAGTTTTCCCGGTCACAAACTCAGCTTGGACCCGAATTATGTCATCCAGCATCAAGTTGGTAAGTTTAAATTGTCACTAATATAATATTGATGTTGAATCTATTGTGCAGCTAACTTGCTAAATTTATTATTGCAACTTCATCGCTGAATTTTAATTGTCATATTATAAAACTTTATGTGTCATTATATTTTCAAATCATTGATATATATCTTCACAATTTTTTTTTTTTAATACAAAACTTGACATGTGGTAACATTATATTCTAGGCTGGCCAGCATTACAAATCCAGCTGTTGCAAGAGTTGGTGGTGGCAGCGCGGCGGATGGGCCACCCCGCACTCGCCACGAGACACATGACCTTCTTGCTGCAGACTATGTGGCCACATCTCACCAAACAGGAGCACAGGGACTTAGCCATACAGCTACAGGTATTATCTTAAATTTGTTATAACCTTTAATTACAAAAAATCTATTTGGAGGAGAAAAATCTTGTCTTTACGAAAATTGTAGATCTGTGGGAAGATTTAAAAACATACTTGACTAGTGATGAGGTCCAGCTTTGTTCAAGAGCGCATTAAAGTTCCATACTAATTTCACGGAAATTGTTTATTTCCCTTTAATGAAAGTCTATGTTACTTCCTTGAGTCCCATCCATGTTTCATTAAAAAATCATTGAAATTGATTTCACTATTCACATTTACATTTAAATGAAGTTCTTATCCAATATAAACGGTTTCAATTTACAATTTACCCACTACACTAAGCTAAGCGTCTCTCGTAGAGGCAGTATGTTGATGACGACGACGATGATGATTATGTTGATAATGAAGACGACGATTCTGATGCCGATGATGATTACCAGGCGCTATCCGCGGCGTGCGAGGGCGGGCCAGTCCCGCTGGTGCTGGAGTGCGGCGCGGTGATCCCGGCCGCCAACCTGACACACGCGCCGCGCTGCGTGGCGTTCTCCCCCCGCGCGCCGCCCCCGCCGCGCCAGCCCCGCCCCCGCCGCGCCAAGCACGCGCACGGACCCTTCATCTTCACGCCCATACACTTCGGCACGCTGGAGCGGAACCAGCGCAAGGACGACGGGAAGATGGGTAAATTCCTGTATATTTTGCCTGAGGGGTAATATTGGAGGGAGTAATAATGGATAATATTTAAAAAATCTATGTAAAATTGGTTAAGTAATTGATAAGAAAAAAAAAGTAAGTATAACTAAATGATGAAGAAAATAATGCTGCTAAAAAATATAATGAATTTTCGTATGTTTTTCTTTGCGTGTAGTCTAATCATAGTCTAAACTAAATGACGAGCAGTTTATAAAAATATATTCCTTTTATTTTCTGTTCCAGAATACCTTTGGGTTGAAGACGACATCTGCGAAGTCCAAATGAAACTGCTCAATCCGTTACCGTTTGAGTTGAAAGTTTCAAACATGAGGCTCCTGACGTCAGGCATAGTATTTGAGTCGATCCCGGAAACTATCATACTGTGCCCGGACTCCCCTACTACTGTCAACTTACACGGGACTCCGAAAGAAGTCGGCGAATTGCAAATACTCGGCTACTCGACACACACTCTAGGCGTCAAATCGAATTGCCGACTTAAAAATATGCCGACTCCTAACAAATTTCCAGCGTCGTACACTATCGAGGTCATCCCTAGTCTACCCACTATAACTGTCGAGACAATAGTGGCGCCATCTGGTAATATCAGTTTGTCAAGTGTTGAGAATGTGGGTAGCGTGACAAACGTTTCCTTGTATAACGGGGAGAGCACCGATTGTACGATAAAAATTACCAACACTAGTAATGTGACTATAGAGTATCTCGAACTATCGATACAGGTGAGTTAAATTTTTATTTGATATATTAATTTTATCTTAAAGAGATAGAAGAACCCGGTCGTTACATATGATTATAAGAAAATATAAAATTAAATAATTATTAACATCTTGTTGCAAAAGGGGAAAAAATTAAATTATCGATATTAATATAAGCTATAAAAAGCTAGACGAAACTCATCTTTACGCTTTTTGAAGATTCATACCTTGCTTACTAGCGGTTAAAATCTCTATTTGACACTAAAAACTCCCTGACATAACATAATGACAGCAGCTTTAATTATCGTTTCTACTTTTCAGTCGAACATGGACAACCAGCTACAATCAAAAATATTCCAATACTCGAACGAAGATATACAGACACAGTTGCCAATCGCTCCCAACGAGACTGCAACGATTGCTATGAAATTGTATGGAGAGGCAGATTTCCTAGACTTAGGGGGAGTGGGAGGGGACAATTTGTTCCCAAACAGTTTGACGTCGAATTATCCTTCGAGAGTTGGATCTCCGGTGCCGAATGCCCAAACCTCTCTCCCTACACAGAGTTCGAACCCACATACCTCTTTGAGCAGTGGATTGATGCCGAATAGAACATCGGGCAGTTTTAGGTATGTAAATATTTGTATGTACTGCTTTTTGTTGGAGTCTATGTTATCGATTAATATTTAAATTGCCAATAAATAAAAAAAAGGGTTTTAATATGTATGTTTTGGTGGCTTTCTGTAATGTGTAATTTGTTTTATAAAATTTACTAAAGACAAATATTTTGCTATAGATCCAACAACTCTCATACAACTAGCTGGTCTGCTCCATTATCCGTGATGCCGCCATCAAGAGGCCGACAAATTGAAGCTCAGGTATATTTTAAATTAAAATATACAAATTCATGTTGATTATGCAGAAAGGAAAATATACAAATATTTCAAACTGTATATTTCGCAGATAAATGTTATTTTGGAGTTCTAGCTCGACATGTTTTTATATGCATTACGATTTGGTTTCATTTCGAGTCCATATTAAGTTCTAAAACATGAAATTGATAAAATAATAATTCTCTTTTTATTGCAGTTGTTAATAAGATACTCAGGTGGTGAAGGAAAAGATGAGCACTGCAGACAATCCACTTTGCAAATAAATCTAGAACTACTTCCGAGCGTGTCTATTACACATTGGGATGTCCTTCCGGCGGAAATGTAAGTACAAAATTTTTATGTTGACTCTGCGTTATATTCTATGAGTTGACAAAATAGAGCATTTTATACACTAATATATTATAACTTATGGGAGCCTTTTTTAACACAAACACAATCAACTTTTACCAATATACTTATGAATTATGTTAATATTATACTGAGCGGAAAAACTTTCTAAATTTTAAATCAAATCATATTACATAAGAAACCCTTTATACTTTTTAAAGAATGTCTAGTAAAGGACATTTTCCCATTAATGACAGACCATCACAACTATATCTGGTGCTGGATGTGTCAAACTTGACATCTGAAGAGATGGAGTTCCACTACGCTCCCGGGAAACACATACTTATTGAAAGCAAGGAATCGTGCAGAGTGCCCGTTCCTTTAGACCGGTGCCCCTTTGGCACTGCAGCTAGCAAACCCGCTGACGATGGTAAGATTCTAATAAATTTTGTTATCGAATTGATATAATGGAAAAAATTTACATAATAAAGCCTAACTGGTCAATTCGAAAATCAGTGGTAATCGAGAAATGGTAGGCTTTTTAGTTTTAATATAAACGGTGTATTGCACTCGATTGCTTAATGCTCTAGCGGCACAAGCATGCTCTTAAAGCATAAGTATTTAAATATTGTTTAATTGACAGACACAAACGAGTCGAAATCTATAAGTACTGGCGCATCAACGAACAGCCTGGAGTTAATGTGTTCGGAGCACATCACGAACAACACGGATCTGCGATGGCACCTTATGCAGTCTGATATAACTGGCCGAGCGTCTGTGAAAGGGATCACACTGTCGCAAACTATGATGGACATTGTGAGAATGTCACCCTTGAAATGGGGTAAGTTTATGCCAGTTGTTCAAAAATAAGAAAACACTACATTTGAAAATAGAATACTATGTAGAATTTAAAAAAAGAACTTTCACCAGTAAAGAACCTAGCTGAAATGTTATTCTTTTTTGTAGTGTTGCGCCAGTTGATATTTTAAAGATTAAACTGTGAACTTACCATGAAGTATCATCAATAATATTATAAAAAAACCATACTTAATATGACAGATTAGAAGCTCATGTTATGGCTACCAATAACGTTTTATTTATATAACCAATGAATAATTACAGAGGTGAGTCTGAACAACCAGTGCATTAAACCGCAAGAAGAGTTCAACTGCACGGCGGGCGAGTGTTTGTCGCTGGGTGTGGCTGTGTGGAACCATCTCAGTCGGCCGCTGCACAAGCTGTGTCTCTCCGTACAGTTCTACCAGGACTACAACAATGGCGTGCTCAGTTACAAACTAGACAATAGAGTTGCTACTGCTGGAAACAACAAGTAAGCATACTTAAAAATAGTGATTATTTGCATTTTTGAACATGTATTTATTTTTCTTTTCAGTGTTACCTGTTGTCTTTAATGAGTATTTTTAATAAATTTTCAGAGTGGTTCTCTCGTCATTACCAGAGTCAACAAAAGCATACCATGAGTGCACTGTTGTATTCCTAACTCCAGGAGAGTACAAGATTGACATTCAATGTTCAACCACAGAGGCTATATTAGATGACACGCCAGTCATAAGGGAACCTGAAATTCCACCAGTCATAACATCTTGCGCAGGAGAAATAAGTCATGTGTGGAGGTTCATACCCCCCGTAGCTATAAGTGTCACTGATTAATGTGTATTCAAGTCAGAAATGTATTGAATTATATAATCTTGTATCTATTATTATTTCTTATGAACAATGCTGTGTAAAGAAAAATGCTTGTCAATTAACGGTGTTTTATTCATACGATTAATCACTACTACTTATTTATTTGTCATGATTTTCTATCATATAGGTTGTATATAAACAAAAACGTTTATGTCATAAAAATCGAATCATTATAGTGTTCAGAATTTGGACTGCGGAATATTTGGGTTTGATTATAATGGGTTCTAGTGTTCATGGAATCTAAATTCTAATAGCGTGAGCAAAAAACATCTCGATCATGCACTTACGATTATCTTTTTATAAAGTAATTAAAAATAAGTAATAACCAAATGTAATATCCCAACTCTAAATATATATTCTTTAACATATGAATTAAAATAGCTACATCATTAAAAAAAACTGTAATTTTTATTGGTCTCGGTAGTGGTTCACAAGAAGAGAAAAAATATCTTTATGTAATCTGTGCTTCTAAACCAACATAACCTTAAAACTGTCACTTGTCAATATTGTCAAAATATTTTGTTTATTATTACAAGTTATCCTATTTTTTAAAAAGTGATAATTAATAAGACCGTAGTTTATCACAAAATAAATTTAGACCAAGATCAAATCTAAACTAATCATAATATGTCACCAATTCGTTGCGCCATCGGAAATTGTAAAACAAATGCCCTCAACAAACCACCGGGCGTCACTTTTCATCGGTGAGTAAAACATTAAGTTTATAATATAATCAGCTTACTTATTTTTATATTTCGTAACTGTAAGTACCTAATGTTTATAAGAATAGTAACCCTTGTTCGTGAACTTAACACGTTTCGTACAATCCTGATAGTTTGAAATTAATAACATACATATATAGTTTTTCTTCATATTTTATAGAGGGTCACATACAGATGTAATAATATGTGTTTTTTGATAATCTAGGTGCCCATCAACCTTGGAAATGCGAAAAAAGTGGTTAACAATTCTTAAACATAGATGCAATGTTTTGGACTGGCAGGAAAGCAGAATTTGTTCAAAACATTTTGAACTAAAATATTTTGATGCGCAGAAGAAATTAAAAGACCATGCTGTACCTACATTATTTGCTGCTGCACCTAATGTTAAAGGAGCCTTGAAAGTGAGTTTCTGATACTTATATCTCCCTTGAATAAACTTAAGAGATTAAAAACTTTATTATATTCCTGCTCTGTATTTAATATGCTATACCTAAAATATGTTCATGTGAATAAAATGTATTTTGTTGTTATTGCTATGCATTTTATACAGTACCAAATGCTTTATTACCTAATAAGCATAATATAATACATTTTATTTTTCAGAATGATCCTGGGAAGTCCAAAATTGATAGATTATTGAATCGGATGCCACAAGCAGATCTCACTTCTAATATCAAACAAAGTTTAAACAAATTGAAAGAGCCTGCCAACTTAGATGCTTTTGTAACTGATGAATTAAAGTGCAAATCTGATGCTCCAGTTGAAGCACAATTATGGCTTATGATAAAGAAACAAGATCATTTGAATACAAGACTGATGGATTTAGTTGTACAGACCAAGAAACATGTAGAAATATTGCAGAAGAGCATGGAAGATTCCAGACAAGTTCGTAAAGAGCAAGAACAAAATATTGAATCACTCAAATACATTGTTAAATGTTTGCAAGAAAAACATGCAACACTTGAAGAACAGATTGAGATATTAACTGCAGTAGAATCAAGATAGTCATAACATTTTTTTTTTTAAGATTTGTTTAAGAAATGCTACACTTATTGTGTCATTCCTGGAAAGGCATATGCAATACTATAAATTATGAGTATGCTTTTTAATTATTGTCATTCTTTAAATATAAGTAAGGATTAGGTGTTACTGCCCAGTGTTAACATAAATGTTAAGAAATAAAAAGTAAAAATGTATCTTATCTTTATTAAGTTCTGTAATGATATCAGTAATAAACTATAGGCACTTATTTTTCTGTTTTTTTTTTAAATATTTTTTTCTAGTTCCTGGCAAAGTTGTCAAAAGATAAATAATATCCTTGCTAGGAGATTAAAGATTGCATTCACATAAAACTGTCTTAAAAATACTTTATGATTTATTCTATAAATAAATTAAGACACATACATGCCTTATATTAAATTTATTAATATTATTCAGTCTTAAGTATAAAAGATCATGATTTCATTTAAAATAAATAAATTGTGTCTAGTTTAAAATACTGTCATTTCTTGCGTAACTGCTTTTCTAGAATTTCTCTAAGTTTCAATTTTTTATTAGTCTTATCAGCCAATGGTCTTCCAAGTGGAACTATTTCCATATGTTGTAGGCGTCTTCTAAATCTTTGATAGAACTCCAAGACATTAGGATCAGCCCATACATGTCGTGAGTCAAAATCTAGAACTCTCAAAGTATCCAAACTTTGTGCTCTGCTAAGTGCTACATATGCCTGGCCAGCCTCAAATATTTTTGACAGTGACATTTCAACACAATCTAAAGTAAGACCTTGTGATTTGTGAATTGAAAATGCCCAAGCCAAATTTAATGGCACTTGTTGACGACAAAACAAAGCACCATTTGAATTCTTAACATACCAGCGTTCAGCCCTTGCAGTGTATTCTTTTTTATTTTTAAATCTAACTACTGGTAATCCTTCCTCAAATCGAACCACTACACCTCTTGCTCCATTAACTAATCCGGAACTCACATTAATATTCTTCAATAACATAACTTGAGCACCTATTTTGAGTACTAATTTTGATGGTGCAATTGTTTGCATGTCAAGCAGTTTGGTTGCATTATCACTGTCCTGAGAAGTAAATACTTTATCTTCTCCTTTGAGATCATTTAATTTTGAATCATTTATCATTTTTGAGTCATTTGTATGGGAGCACAATCTTGTAGCCAGTATGCCATCACTCTCAATTTTCTGTCTTGAAGTTCCAGTAAGGCGATCACTTATTTCTTTTGTTACTCTGCCTATTCTTATGCTGTTAAGAATAGAAATAAATTCTTGATCTTTTTGCCTGTGTACTTCTTTTAGTTCGAAACAAAGATCAATACATTTTTCCCAGCAAGGTGATTGGAAACAAAATCTTTTGGAAGATTTGTTTTTGTCAACAGGGGGCAATTGTAAAAAATCACCACACAAAATAAGTTGAATGCCTCCAAAAGGTTTGTCATTTTTTCTTACATATCTTGCCACAGCTTCCAATTTCTGTAAACAAAAAGTGGTTTTAACAACCATTTCAACATACCAAGAATAATGAAGAAATTGTTAAATTTGTAATACCTCAAAGAATACACCATCAACCATTGATATTTCATCAATAATAAGATGTTTGCACTTTCTCCATTTTTGTGATATTAATGGTATTTTAATAGCCTTTTCACAAAGGTTTTCTACAGTCCCACTACCATCTCCAATTCCAGCAAATGCATGCAGAGTAGTTCCACCTAAAAATTTGTTACTTATTTTAACAAAAATTATAGCAATAATTGTATTTCAATCTAAAAAAAACAATATGTGAAGATAATGCTGCAGATTGTGTTAATAAAAATAAATACACTAAGCTTTTCAATAACCATTGAGATATGTCATGAAATAAGGGTGAAAAATAATATGAAGTGGTCAATCGGAACTTTACCCTATCACCATTTTCAATTATTGTTTAAGTTTTAAATAATTTGCATGAGTAACCTTACCAACATGACATGCCGCAACACCAGTAGATGCAGTGGCCACAGTTACATCAGGGGGCAATGCTGACACAATTCTTTTTAACAAGAAACTCTTTCCTGTCCCAGCTGAACCAGTAAAGAATATGTTTTTTCCACCCAAACACGCCTCAAGAACTCTTTGCTGTTCTGAGTTCAATGAACTTGTGGTACTTAAAGGTGATGGTGAGTAAAGCTTCTTTGGGGCTGGCCCACGAGCAGGATCTTCACATTTACGTTTTTTTGAGGGCGGTGAAGGTGTCGTCACGGTTGATTTGCTTATTTTACTCTTTACTTTGTGAATATCGGCAACAGTTACGGGACTTATCTCCTCAAATGCTTGCGCCTTTCCGCTTAATAACTTTGCTCTCATGGTCTGCTTTAATGGAGTAGTATTTGCAGCCTTTTCTTTGTCACCAGTCATCTTAACAAATATGGTTCTGAGAAAAGAAACCAGGTTAGTTGGGGGAGCATTCGAGAGAAACAAAGTGCATCCTGCCTCTTGGAATTTGATGCTCGCTTTTCCTTCTGCCATAAACTTTTTAAAGACATTAATACTCTTTAATGCTAGTCTTGTAGCTGCATGTTTCTCAGATGATACTTCCATATACATTTCGCGAAATTCGTTCCGAATGAGTCGAAGTGAGGCTGTTTTGTACACAACTTTTCTTGAGATCGAACCTTGTGGTGTCAACCACTCCATAGTCACAGCGCATGATAAGAATGATTCTCCACCTTCCATTTTCTTACATGTAATTTATATTTAACTTAAAAATGTAAGTTTTAAAACTAACGTCAACACCACATAGGCGCCTTTCCTCAAAATTGACGTTTAGAAATGATAGAAGTCATATGGTCAAGTATCTCTTTCTAGCGAATGACGAAAGTAAAACCCGTTGTATTTGCATGCTGGTAAATATGAGTTGTGTCGTATGAACCGAAGTATACGAATATAGTTGGTAGGTAGTGGGCTCACTGAAGATAGCCCCGCAAAAATATTATTTTCGTAATATTCGACTATTATGCTAATTAGTCGTTTGCTCTTGATTGTTCGCCGTTAGTTATTGTTTGTTCTTTATTAATTAATTTAATATCTACCTTCAAGTTAGCCCCGCTATTGCAGTTTTTAATATTATACTATCAAAAATTACTTATGTCGATTGGTTTTTGATTGTTCGTCCATAAATAATGTTTGTTCTATTGCGAAATTGCTGATTTCTGGGCAATTAATCATTTTAATTAGTAAAATATATTTAAGCAAAATGTGTTCACAGCGCATGCGTCAACTAAAAGTCCGTAGGGTGGGTATGATTTGAGCATCTCCCTATTATAAATTTATTTAAAATGTAATGATAACATAAACATAACCTTATTTTTATACATAATTGTGATCATTTAGATCCTCATTATTTATGTAATTAAAATTTTTATCATGTGTTTAAAATGGACCGGTTGAATACTTCTTGTCTATTGACTATCGGCAATAAATAACGTATCGGCGCAATCGAGACAATATTTATACGTAAATAATGTGAACAGGTACATGGTAAACATAAGCTTTGCTGTTAGTTTCACATAAATTATCTTAAAAATCATTTTTTTATTAACATTTCCTCTCATTAATAGAACTTTAAACTTGTAGTTGACGCATGCGCTGTGAACACATTTTGCTTAAATGTATTTTACTAATTAAAATGATTAATTACCCAGAAATCAGCAATTTCGCAATAGAACAAACATTATTTATGGACGAACAATCAAAAACCTATCGACATAAGTAATTTTAGATAGTATAATATTAAAAACTGCAATAGCGGGGCTAACTTGAAGGTAAATTTAAATTATTTTTTTTTATTAATAAATAAAGAAAAAACAATAACTAACGGTGAACAATCAAGAACAAACGATGAACAAACGACTAATTAGCAAAATAGTCGAAAATTAGGAAAAAAAAAAATTTTTGCGGGGCTATCTTCAGTGAGCCTAGCAGGGCTGCCAGCAAATAAATCGCAGCTATACGGTTTAGTATTTGCAATTATACAAAATTATATCGCATTATACCATTGCACCATATGCAGCTCTTGTTTTTTTTTTTTTTTTTTTTTTTTAGGATGATAAATGCACAATTATTGATAAAATCTGAACATATGCCTTTGTATCGTATTATACAAAGTGGTCATGGATACAATACCCCATCCGATTATACAAGATTTGTAGCCAATTATACAATCTGGCAGCCCTGGAGCCTAGGTAGTGCCACTGTAATTCCAATATATATGGAGAGTGAATGAGTGAGTGAATGAATGGAGTGAATGTAGGCACATAGATTCTGTATATATTACAATGGGTCCCTGATTAATTATGATTTCAAATCACAATTGGATTCTGTAGATGGCACTGATGTCGGCATATCTATTAGGACAACTAGTTTTATTTAAATAACGAAATCTCGCAAAGAGTTACTTCGTCCAAGTCCCTGGCAAGTACCTATATAATTTTCTTATCGAATTGGGATGTTAATAGTTATTTATATAATTATTCCTAAAAGTTATTCCTTTTAATCGCATATCAACATCGGAGTTCGATATACAAAAAATATTGATATTTCGATGTACAGATCTCATTAAAAGTTTCTATTATTTAGATTACCATGTCTAGCCAACCATGTGTAGGATAATTTGTTATTTTTTCTTTTAGAAAAACAACTTAACGGAGTGATTCCGGAAACGGCAATAAGCTACTGGGGCATTCCACGCGAAGCGGACAAGCAAAAAAAGTCGATGTTTCCGATTTCAGTAATATTCGAGTATGTTATAGATATACATGTCCTTTATACGTGTGTTAAATATTTTTGTAATATAATGACTGGTTTCAGAGTTACGGGACTTTGAACTTGTGGCCGGCGTGTGGGCATGCAGTGCTTCAAAGCCCATTACCGAGTCATAAGATTATGGTTTAAAATAATTAAACTAGTGGATTTAATACTTCATTTAATGAGTGTTTAAACTGCATTTTTGTATATCAAAAAAAAATATTTTTTCATTAAAAAAATTGCAAGTTAACTTTTTAAAGCTGATTTTCACAAAGATTATCGTCTTCAATTTTTTTTATTTTTTTCCTGAAAAAAGCTTATACTGTGCAGAATATCCTTACTAAGTTGTATAACGGGCTCGAACTTAGTTTAGGAGCTAGACCAAAAATAGTGCCGCTGCGATGGCGTCCAGCGCCGCGTCTAACGCCCTCCCCTTGTTAGAATTTAATAAAACTTTTAATCAAAGGAATAAAATAACTTCTAATGGAACATTTTGCATATGATCAATAATACTAATACGTTAATATCTATCTATTAAATACTGTTTACTTTAAATCTACACAAATAATACGCTTTTTAAAATAAAACGAACTATTTTTAATAGTTAAATGTATTTACAATTTTAAATAATTTACTGTCAGTGGTACGATTTATCACAGTTTATTCAGTAGTAGGAATTAAGGCATGATATTGTTTGAGCCTGGTATGGGGCCCGCTGATTCAAACTTAAACTTATTCTATAAAAACAACTTATGTTTTTGAATGTTTTTTTTTTCGTAAATAGAAAATATGCGTTAGAAACATTCATTTTCTCGCCCATTCTTACACACGCTCGAATGTGGTAATTGCTTGGTTTGATTTCGACTGTAGACTAGTTTAGGTAGCCAGCCGCTTTGAGTTTCCCCCATCACATAACCCTTTTCCATAAGAAGTGGCATAAAAATCTAATTCTGCTTCTGTACCAAAATCTTGTTTAAAATACAACAGGTTTATGAAATTAAATCTATTTTTAAATAAAGTACTAGGGTGCACCATCAATTATTTAAATATATCTTTCTTATGTAGTTCGAATGGCCTATTTTAAAGATGTTGATTAAAAATTCTGTGGATGGTATTATGGTAAACCTTTCTGTGTCATGTTTTAGGTCATCCGATATCATAATCATTCTATGTTATAAATTTTACCTTTTTTGTGACAATATACAAGTTTCAGGAGGTGGTCGTTATTCCAGTGGAAATGGACTATGAGGCGATAACTAGTCTAAGGAATATTTTCTATTCACGAAAAGAAGATATTCAACAAAATAAGTTGCTTTTATAGAATAAGTTTGAATCAGCGGGCCCCATACCAGGCTAAAACAATATCATGCCTTCATTCCTACTACTGAATAAATTACGATAAAACGTACCACTGATAGTAAAATATTTAAAATTGTAAATACATGTAACTATTAAAATAGTTCGTTTTATTTTAAAAAGCCTAATATTGGTGTAGATTTAAAGTAAACAGTATTTAATAGATAGATATTAACGTATTTGTATTATTGATCATATGCAAAATGTTCCATCAGAAGTTATTTTATTCCTTTGATTAAAAGTTTTATTAAATTCTAACAAGGGGAGGGCGTTAGACGCGGCGCTGGACGCCATCGCAGCGGCACTATTTTTGGTCTAGCTCCTAAACTAAGTTCGAGCCCGTTATACAACTTAGTAAGGATATTCTGCACAGTATAAGCTTTTTTCAGGAAAAAAATAAAAAAAATTGAAGACGATAATCTTTGTGAAAATCAGCTTTAAAAAGTTAACTTGCAATTTTTTTAATGAAAAAATAATTTTTTTTGATATACAAAAATGCAGTTTAAACACTCATTAAATTAAGTATTAAATCCACTAGTTTAATTATTTTAAACCATAATCTTATGACTCGGTAATGGGCTTTGAAGCACTGCATGCCCACACGCCGGCCACAAGTTCAAAGTCCCGTAACTCTGAAACCAGTCATTATATTACAAAAATATTTAACACACGTATAAAGGACATGTATATCTATAACATACTCGAATATTACTGAAATCGGAAACATCGACTTTTTTTGCTTGTCCGCTTCGCGTGGAATGCCCCTACTGCTTTTACTTAGGACTAAAAAAATAGCGAAATTTGTGTAAAGAAATCATCTTTGCTAACACCTACGCAAATAGAGGCATGATTGTGTTTTGCAGGACAGTAGGTATGGTGGTAGTCACGCCTGGGTCTATTATTCCATCATCGTTTCGAACGCAATTAGGTATCTTCTATTTGTTGCAGTGACAACATTTATTCACTCTAAGGTGTCTGGATGATTTGAAGAGATTTACCCATCGTATCGGAGAATGCCCACTAGACCTCATGCTCTTGACTTTCTCTTGCAACATCTATAGTCCTATGAAGTCTTTATAAGTGACGTACTGTGGCGGAATAACACATTTCCCGCCAGTAGGATATTGAATTTTTTACACCCTTTCAAACTAAAAAAAATCTTGTGTTTAAAATAATCTATACTTACTTATCTATCTTATGAAAAGTAAGACAAAGAATTTTTTTTGTACAAATTTATGGAACCCTAAAATCTGCCGCCCTAGGCTTCCGTCAACTCAGACTGCTGCGCCGGTAAATACGCCACTGGTGACGTACTACCCGAAAAACCAAGATCATAGGCATTTTTGTACACGACGTACTTAAATCTTTATATTATTTTGCGCCTTTCAAGATTGCAAAGTTGTAGTTGCAAGTAGAGCATGTTCTAGGGACACGCGTGATGTAAGGTATGTGACACAAATCTATGATTAAGCATAATTCTAGATACAAGAAAGTGCACTGACAATTTGATCGCCAAAGCAGCTAGTTTTGAATAAGTAAAACTTTAGACCGATATATATTTTACAAATATAAGTTATCATTAGCATATGTCGATCCCACTGGTGCGCATGGATCTTCTTCATTTGTGAGACAAGTATTTATCCACAACGCTGTCCTAGAGCGTGTTAGCGGTCTATGAATCCAAGATTTTTTTTATAGTTTTTAGATATGCAGTTCTTCATGGTGGTTTCCGTCGCCGTTACAGTACAGTCACGAGCATAAATATGTTCCTATGGGCAGGTTGGCAAAAATATCTGACCCATGATCGAGTTCAATAATATGTGCCTACACGTACGCAGCAAAAATATGTGACATTATCCGGCTGCATAATGCAGTACTGTCAAAATGATGTGATACACTCACGAAGCATAAATATGTGACACCACTAGGCGGCAATAATATCTGACATAATTTTATCTTCAATTTAATTTAATTTACAATTTGTATGAAATAATGAAAGAAATAAATTTTATTTTACATTGTTTTAATATGGCTGTAATTTTATACTATTCTAGCTATCCCGGCAAAATTCGTATCGCCCTACCCGCCAATGAATGTTTTGTTACTTATTAAAAGAATTTAATTTTTGATTACTTAGGTATATTATCATCCCCCTGCCCTGGTTCCAATTAATTACTTGGGGTCGGCGCAGTATCTCTTCTTCTTCCACACACGGCATGTCTTCATTCACCCCTTTCTCTTTCATATCTTCAGTCACGCACTCCATCCATCTCTTTTTTGGCCTTCTTCGACTCGCCCATCCATCCACTTTCATATTCATCACCTTTTTTCCTACATATGATTCATTCCTTCTCTTAATGTGCCCATACCACGACAGACGGTTTCCTTTCATCTTTTCTATCACAGGAGCTACTTTCAGACTTACCCTAACGTATTCATTTCTCACTCTGTCACTCCATATTATAATACCACACATCCACCGCAATATTCGCATTATTGCTGCATGCAGTCGTCTTTCGTAAGTCTTCTTCGTTAACCTTATTTTTCCTTTTTCAGCACAGATGCTAGCTCTCTTGACCTACCATTCATCGTACCTACATTCCAACTTGCATACCTCAATCTTATTTCCCGGGCTAGTGTCTTAAGTTGCCCCCGCCTGGGCTGGTGTAACAAACCTTGCCCATTTCTCACAGGAGCCAGGTGCTGCCCCTGCGCGTCGGCTACGGGAGACGCCCTAGGCCCTGTCACCTTTCTTATTATACATTCTGCATAAATGTTTTGGCAAATGTTTTACGGCCGGCCGCCTATCTGACACCAACTCTCCTTGGGACTTTCATTGTTTTGGTAATGGGGTAGAGATAGCGTGTGTACAGGATATTGCAAGTAAGGATATTTAGCCTGATGGTAAGGATGTTGCAGTCCCGGATAAGGAAGTAGTGGGAGACTCCAACAGCTCGGGGGGCCGAGGTCGCGTAATCGCTGCCCTGTTCCATGACTGGCTAGATCAATGGAAGAGGCATCCCCTGGCCATTGATTAATATTTCTTGAAGGAGATTTAGAGTATTTTTAATATTCATGCATAATAAAAATTTAAAAATTAGGCACTACCAAGGAGATTTGTTACACAAAATAAATTTCTGAAAGCACGCCTTAATATTTGACAGCCAAAAAATGTCAATCCGTTGTCATGACAATTCTGCATTTTTAACATCTAAAATACGCAATTATTCGAATATTATAGATGCATATTGTCGATTCAAAATTCTTATTTTAATACGTTCTTTTATTTGAGGGGGCCTCTAACTGCATCGACGGGATAAACATTAAATGACAGAAATTTTGTATGGTGTTATAGTTCAAAATTACTTAAGTATCATTACAATCCTTTTGTACGGGAATTTAGAAAAGTATTATTTTTAGACCTTTTCAGGCAATTTTTAAAATGTATCTCTCCGTAAGAACAATCCTCGTACTTCAAGGAATATTATAAAAAAAGAATTAGCGAAATTGGTTCAGCTGTTCTCGAGATTTGCGCTTAGAGACACATCGAGCAATTCATTTTTATAATATAGAACTCCTCCACTACGATTTAAACTTTATTGTATTGTATTAAAGTTCAAATTGACTTAATTATTAAAACGAAACTTTTGTATGGATATAGAAAACAATGAAAAGTCCCACGGGAACGCTGTCGAACGGGATAAAAAGTATCCTATGTTTTATTCCCGGTTCTAAGCTACCTCCTCACCAATTTTCAGCTAATCGCTTCAGCCGTTCTTGAGTTATAAGTGGTGTAACTAACACGACTTTCTTTTATATACATATATAGATTTATGTCTAGATATTATGGTCTAAATCACGACTAAATTTAAATATTTACTTATCATTTTGTGTATTTTAATTTATCAAATCATCTTAATTAATAATTTTAATTATTTTTTTATATGCAAACATTATAAATTAAAATCAAGTATACCCCCCGTTTGCATTAATAACATCCTGTAGCCTCTCTCGCATGGATGAGACAATATTAGTGCACACTTGAAAGCCCCGGAGTGACTCCCAAATGTCGAAGGTGTGACAACGCAGGGAATTGTAAGTTCTAGCCTGATTTGGATCCCATTGTTGGACTATTAAACCCTACAGGTTCTCAATAGGATTCAAATCAGGGCTTTTAGGAGGGAAATCTATTAATTTTATCGTCTCTCTTTGCGTATTAAACCACTCACGAGTTATTCGTGAGTTCTGGATCGGGCTGTTGTCTTGCACCACATAAAGAGGTGCTAAATCAGGATAACTGATACGCCTTGTCGGTATCAAAATGTCTGAAAGAATTCCTGTATATTCAACGCTGTTAAGGCGACCAGTTATCTCGTATTACTTCGATAAAGAAATTTAACTTCAAAACAATATTTCTTTAATTATTTCGTTTCGTTCGTTAAAATAGTAATTATGATCGTTAAATTGTTCTTCACTAAACTATCTTACCAATATTGTTTTGGGGAATACTACACACACCTTCGATCAAATATACCTATACTAGATTGAAGATCGCAAACAAAATCACTTGTCTTAGTGGCACCGGTTGCATATATTTCATGATATTATTACACATTTGTAATTCAGACTTCAATTTTTAAAGTATTAAATTAAAGAAAACTCCTGGTTGCAATTAACCTTAAATGTTTGCAATTGGATTTTATATCGCTTACAATAATTTTGAATTTAAGACGTTATGACATTAAAATACAGAAAATAAAAATGTCATTTTAAAATAATGTCTTTAATAAATGAGGACAAATATTTTAAAATAAACGTCACACGCAAGTAATAAGATTGAAAATTATTTGTTCACATTTGGAATTCACGTTGTTTCGGTACTAAATATTTCTTAGTGCGTTCACTTCGAACAGTCATTATGTCATAAAGTGTCTGTTTTTTCATTCTGTTTGGCCTTACTTCATAAGTGTATACGAGTAATATTCGGTAGCAATAGTAAAAATCATTATAATTCACGTCAAAAGTTATGGTATTGAGAACTAATTATTAAAAAGAAAAATGCAATTGCGTTCAGAGTCAGATAGTCGTTAATACGTCGTTTGAACTATGTATAAGTTAAATCAACCATGTCTCTTAAATCAATTAATTTAAGAAACCATAGTTTTTCTTTTGCGCAAAAATCGCTTTTACAGTATTTACAAATATTTTTTTTATAATATTACACACTGCCAAGCCAGCAATTATTATTTGTGGAATTATACCTGAATTTGAATTATGGTCTAGTTTTTCACCAAATTAAGTGGTATTCGTTTTAAATTTATCAAAACTCTGCTAGGGAATCTAAAACATTAAATTAATTTAAGAAAAATCAATTAACTGTATAAATAATAAATTAATCGGAGCAATCGTGTTAAAAGCCGCTTCCCTTTAACACAACATAACAATTCCTTAATGTCACAGCAGCCGTAGGCAAAATATATCTACGTATTAAATGAATATTTGAATTTGGTCGTGATTTAGAATATATCTAGACAAAAATCTATACAAATAATTTAAGCTTGTGACTTTGTATAAAGTAATTTCTGAATCTACTAAACCGATTTTGAACATTCTTTTAGCAATAGAAAGCTACGTTATTTGTGAGTGTCATAGGGTAAATATTAATCAGAAAATTGATAACAATTTTTCATTGTAGCCGGTTTTACAAAGTAAACCGAAGAAAAAACAGTCGAAAGAAAACGTTTTTTTATGAACGCTGCTTTACCCATGAGAGATATTTGCTTGAGTCCTAGAGAAAAGTTATAGAGCTTCATCACCATTATCACTATCAGCTCATATACGTCCCACTTCTGGGCACGAGTCTTCTCTGTCATTGAGAGGGTTAAGATCTTAATCCACCACGCTGACCTAGTGCGGGTTTACGGACTACAAACCTAAGAAATTTCTAAGAACTTCTAGGTGTGCAAGAGTCATCACGATGTTTTTCTTTACCGTTAATGCAAGTGATAATTCATTGTTAATACAGATATAACTTCGAAAAGTCAGAGGTGTGTGCCTGGGGTGTACGCCCGTGACCGGATAGATTCTCAACCGGGCGCGTAAACCTCGAGCCCAGCACTGTGAAGCTTGATAATGCTTATAAAAAAGTCAGCGACAGCATATGTCTAACTTTAAATATAACTGTAAAAAAATATTTTGTATATTGAAGAATAATTTAAATCATTACTTCATGTTAATTGATCAATATTATCAACAATTATGATTTTTTATTAAAATAAGTGGGTTTATAGATATACTCTCAAGTGTTTAAAACGAAATATTTTTTTCTTTAACTGCATACAATTGGCACGAATGTTTAAAGAGATAATACTGACCTAGTTATACCTAGCAACCGCAACTGTGCCTTAATCTATTTTCATTAAAAATATTTTCATTAAAAATAAATACAATATTTTTTCGCAATCAGGAAATAAATGATGGCATTCAGTATTAATCGAACTAAAATCACAATTTAATCGCAAGTAAAAATGTTTACCCCCCAACGAAGCGAGCGCGGGCCGGCTAGTATAGTATAAAGTACAGCCAACTTGAAACAATGTAAAATAAAATTTATTTCTTTCATTATTTCGTATAATTATTATATTAAATTGAAGATAAAATTATGTCATATATTATTGCCGCCTAGTGGTGTCACATATTTATGCTTCGTGAGTTTATCACATCATTTTGACGGTACTGCATTATGCAGCCGGATAATGTCACATATTTTTGCTGCGTACGTGTAGGCACATATTATTGAACTCGATCATGGGTCAGATATTTTTGCCAACCTGCCCATAGGAACATATTTATGCTCGTGACTGTACATGATAATTATATTGCGAATAATTTCAAAATTTCTAACAGTTAAAGGTGTGCCTGGTGTTTGTACCCGCAACCGCTAAGCAATGACTCAATCATGGGCCTTAGCCCTTAACCCCAATGTCATCACGAAAAATCGTGGTTCATATAAAAAAAAATAGGTTCTAAAAAGAAAAGTGAGAAATTTAAGCGCTAACTTCTTCGTTGCGGCTATCAGTACCTATATTTACACAGCTTTTGTACTTTGTTGATTATCATTTAACGGGTATCTAATGGATAGGCCATGTGCGTAACGAGAAAAAATTGGTCTTCTGCGAATATTGGATCGGGCCTGGGTTTTTATAATATCAAAAGATCTCACACAATTTATGATAAATGTTTTCAATTGCGTAAGACTTAGGTTCATCTTAACTAACAATGTGCAATCTTCTTCTTCTTCTTCATCAACCCATATAC
The DNA here is from genome assembly GCA_030295005.1 of Cephonodes hylas. Classification (NCBI taxonomy): domain Eukaryota; kingdom Metazoa; phylum Arthropoda; class Insecta; order Lepidoptera; family Sphingidae; genus Cephonodes; species Cephonodes hylas. Next base: position 7,961,114 of record AP025376.1, on the reverse strand, counting down.
GCCCACTGCTGAGCACTCCTCTACCATTGAGAGGGAATACAATGTGCAATAATTAAAAATAACAAAGACACGTATCTACCATAAAAATACATTTAGAGTTAGATGCTTTCTTTGAAATAATTTCATCATTATTTTACTACTAAAATAAAGCTAATTATTGTAATGACAACGAAAAATATAAATAGGCCGTCATGCCCGTAGAAAATTAAAGTCGTCATCGACCCAACGTAATGCATCGTGCACAAGTAAAAGATATTTCTGGAATAGTTACCACGCCGGTGACTTGTCTATACCACAAAATATTAATAGATTCATTATCCATTCTTCCAAAAATATCTCGTTATGTTACTTTGAACAAATATTAACAAGTTATGACTTAAAAGGATGAAAATGTTTTAGCATTTCTATTTCACACCAATAGTACAATACGCATACAAGCTATTTTATAACAGTTTATTTAGCAGTTAATGTTATAGAATAGTTATTATAATAAAATTTTGTAAAGAAATAGCCGACCAGTCTGAAGAATATAATATTAGTTTTAAGTATGAAAAAATTAGTTACGATTGCCGTAGTACAGAAGAATTTATTATACCTATTGCCAAATAATTATCTAATATTAAACCTTATTCTAAACCAAGTAAAATATTTTAATGAAATATCACTCCATTAAAGTAATAACAATATTTTGCAAACGCTTACTTTACTATTATACTGATCGTTGAGGAAACTGGAGAGTCCGTGGGATTTCCTTATTTTGCAGTTTCATTCACAAAACTTCTTTAGTTTTATCTCGGCTACAGATTGCAGTCGATAAACAAACCGGATGTTCTCAAGAGGTTATCTATTTAGAAGTAAAAAATATAAGTGTGAAACAGTAAGTAACTTATTACTATGATTTTTTGGTTACGGTTGGGAGTGGCATAAGCAATTACTGATAAAATAACGCATTCATTAACTTTATTCACTATATTGATTACAATAAATTATAGTCTTGAGGTTTAGCTTTAGGACACAAAAATCTCGACAGTCGCAGGTTTAAAGCACAGGCACACATCTCTTGTTATTGGAAGATATCTTACTGTAAATTGTTGGAAGAAAACATCGTCTTAAAAATTGCATAGAGCTGTAACTCGCTAACGCCACCGCCCGTGCCCACCAGTGGGACGTGCATATATGGGTAGAACTAGATGATAATGATTGATAAGGTGCTTGCATAAAATATTTGATATAATTAACGGGCACGTTGTGTCAAGTTATCATCTTGGTGATCGCAAGTTCAAATCCAGCAAACGATCACTATGTGAATGTGTCCATCACAGGAATGTGGATTAATGATGTTTTCTCCAAAGAGACGTTACTTTCGAAAAAATCGTATTTACAATTTTATTTGCGCTGATCTCTGAAACGGCTGGACGGATATAATATTAAGAAATAATTGATTTAAACATTAAAAACTAATCTGTTAAATCCATTTTATAATTCAAATGGGTTTTATAAAAGTTTCTTATAAGCATCACTATTCTTATCGTCACTAAGTATTAACGTGTATTACCGATGATAAGTACAATGTTAATTCCTAACGTAGTCTAGAGATAAACGTTAAGTTTTCATCCCCCTGTCCCGGCCACAGATGTTCTAAGTGAAGGGGATTAACGCGTCGCTAAGTTTATTTAGTTAAGAGTTTTACGACTGTGTGGTTTATTTTCATACTTTTTTGTGTTTGCGGTGTAAGTGGCACCTGATCTAGATAACAATCGCTAACAATAAGCTCATTATCAACGGTTTGTGTATAACGAAACTTACCGCAAACAGGATTTGTTGACAGGACTGGAAAACTTTCGAACATAGATGTAAATACATATGGAGAGTAGTAAAATAAACATTTTTTATCGTAAATTTGCATAAGTAAATTAAAAAAATGTATTAACGTATTAGATGATTCTGTCGCTGCGAAAGTTTCAGTGCCTTAGTTTGTCTATATACTCTATGGCAATGAATTCAAAATTTAAACGGTTTTACTTATATTACGTACATAAAGCGAAGGGGTATTTTTGTAGTGAAATACAAAGGAGAGAATATGCTTTCCCACGCGGTTCCACGCCACATCTGCGCGCCGTATGCCAAAAATAGTGTTGCCCAGTGATGACCATTGTTTTGTCTGGATAATAAAAACGGAGATTAGGCTCTAAACGGTAATATCGTAATAAATAATAAAGCGTCTTGGAAATATTCAGCGCCATAAAACATCTGCGGAGGCCTCCACAGCTGCGCTTAGAAGAAAATACGTCACACGTGTGCTCCATCTGTAGTCTGGTTTGTTTGCTACCTGAACAACCGATAAGAATTCTATTGTTTATATTGAACTAAATACTTTTTAGTCATTACTCATGTTATAGCATTTTGAACATCTGCGTCGGAAATAATAGGCCAGGTTAGAACTTTCAAGAATTTGTGCTAATTACTCGTCAATTGATCCGATTATTTTGTGAGTGTTTCCGCGAAAACGGATTAATGGATACCGCTTAAAAGTGACAAAACATGCAGTTGCTAACTGATTGCATGTTGTAATTATAAGATACCTACTATTTATTTATCAGGATATTCATTTGATTTATTTGTATGTAAAACTTAACTAATCCATATTTTGTAATCACACAAGTTAAACAATATTTACAACTAACCGGAATTGCTAAACTTATAAATGAGTAGCAACATTTAGTATTTACTACGATGTTGTATGAAATGATTGTTTAATTATCATTTTGTCAATTTAAGCTATTATTTTTGTTTTTTTTTTTTTTATATTTATAAAAAAATCAGAGTTAATTGAAATAAAAATTGGCGTATAATCCACTAGTCAATAAGTTTTATTCTTATTAAAACTATATGTTTAAATTTAATGTTTTTTAAAAAGCTCTTTTACACATTTTATATAAAAAAATAATAAACGGAGGAGGCAAAAGTGTAGTCTACACTATGGATTTGAGCCGAAGGGTACACCTCCGAGCGAGCTGAGCACAGATGCGTCCCATGTGTGGCTCTCTTCGCTTCGCCGACGCCGACGACGCTGTGCTTACGACCACCACACTCGGAGATGTTAGAGAGACAGTTACCATGTAATTTCAATGCTAAAGCATTTTATTTTAAAATTCTACTTATCATTTTTATCAGTTTGTTATATTGTTAATGTTAGGCCTTGATCGCCACTTCACAATTGATATATTTTGAAGAAACATTACATAAACAGCCCCCGTGGCGCAGTTGGCTAGACACCAGCTTGCGAAACGAGAGGCCGCGGGTTCGATCCCCGCACTGAGACAAATGTTTGTGTGAACCACAAATATTTGTTTCGGGTCTGGGTGTTTGTGAGACCGAAAAAGTCTCTCGTAGTGTCTGATACCCACGATACAAGTCTTGTAACCTAGTGTGGGGTCAGAGCTATGTATGTGACTGTTGGGTGTATTTATTTGTATTTATTTTTTTATAAAAATGCTTAGGTAGGTACTTATAGTATTGTAGTCTTTTTATTGGAGCTCATGTAGATGTACTCATGGTCAATGATCTTTTATGTTATTGTTAAAGTGAATAATGCTTGCGAATTAACCCATAGAAAGATTAGTAAGAATCTAATAAGCTACAAATTTTCCTTTTCCTTTTAGATTTTCTTAGAGAAGACGATTTATATAATTAACGCTCCGCACGTTAATGAAAAATGTAACTATTAATTAATCCTTTTATTAATTCGATTCGGTCTTTATTTTCTTCAATATTATTCAGATTACAATAGATTAATAGATATAATTAATTTTAGTTAGACTGTTTTAAAAATCAATGATTTATGTACGTTCCGACCGTGGGGTATTTGTTCCTAATTAGTGCCGAAACCGACGCCACCCTAACGTCATCCCGTATTGTCCAGCGTTCACACGAATTGTTTTGTTTCAGCAGATGCCCGTAACGCAACCCTGCACCCAACATTCTTACCTACTCGGAACCATGCCAACTAATTACACATGAAAGTCTAAACAACGCAATATGTTTTAAAATATAGTAAACATGAACAACGAAGTAAAACATTGATTGAACGAATATGCGTGACAGCTCGCTCCTCTTTTTAATGTCTTTCAATTTGTGCTTCTTAGAAATTTTGCATATCTATCATTGCTAAAAGATCGTACTGTTACGCTCAGTGATGGTTAATTTATCAATGCTTTTATATCTAGTTAGTATTGTCCAAACTGTATGTTTTAAATATCTAATAAAGTCACGTATTGGCAATGATGTAACACGATAAAATTGGGGAGTTTTACATTATTAACTACTTTTATAGGCTATGAAAACAACTTGTAGTACGTAATTTCCACATACTTGGGTTTTAATGTGATTTTAGACCACCACGACGCCCCTTGCTGGGGCGACCTATGTCTTTCAAGATAAAATATGTACGACGACTTTCATTTGTAAATTGTAATATTTGACGATATAATATTTAAACTGTTAGTGAAGCTATTATTAATGTTGTATTAATTAGTTTAGATTTTACCACACAGATTATTGCAATAATATTGCTGTCTCCACGTATACAAGCGTCATAATATATCAAGGTAGCTTGTATAACTTGCATTCCAACAAATCATCATAGTGTAAGACTAACTACGACCAAAAGATTAAGATTGAAATAAATCTGCGAAATTATGCAAATTGAAGCTGGGCAACGGATTTTGCATTCTCAGTTTACGAAGCAACTGCAGCGTTGACAGCGGCAGATGGGGACATCGCTAATTCTGGGTTATGCGCCGAGCTCGTTTCCTGTATCGATTCCTTGTGCATGTCATGTCGTTGTCATCTACGTACGCTCATTTCCACAGAAATGCGAGCGTTTATGAATATTTTATGGCCGCCGAATGAAAGGTGTGCAATAAAAGCGGAAATATAGGAAACGTTTTCTTCGTCGTAAAATTGGATAAGTATTAATTAAAACCAGCATATGATAATGTGCATTGAGTCTTCAAAGGAGAGGGCTAAGAAAGCTAAGGCTTTACATCTATTTATGGCAGACTGTCTTATAAATGCGAATGGTTCTTATTGGCTTACCATACACTAGCAACATTATTATTACAAAGTGGAATAGAAGCCGCAATAAAACAGTATGTAGATATCAATCGGATGTAAAACAAAGAAAAGGTACCTTACGGAAAAGATATAGTCGCAAATAAAATAAAATACTCATATTTAACTCGCAATAAAAATGAATATATTTTTTATGAAACCTCTGCCTAATACTAAAAGTTAAAAATAATATAATTTTAGCATAAATAATTTCGCTTTAATTCTAATTATGTACTTATTTACTCATCGTTTTAGTCAAATTCATTCCGTTCTACTTATAGAAAAACCGTTATTTTCAAATATCCACGTGACCTACAATCGAACGCAATAAAATAAAATCTTATTTTCGCAATCGTAAACAAAGTCTTCGTTTAACCAATTGCCTCATAAATATAATTACCAGCAGACATATCGACTTTATATCCTTCACCGTGGAATATTTTAAAATGATTGCGAAAATAAGTATGTTTACTTTCAAAGCAAGCTGCGTTGATACGTTTAGTGGGCGCTTCCGCTCGTATTAAAGTTTCTTCGCAGTCCTCATACTCAATTTATATTGTGAGGACAATATCGACTTTAAATAATTTCATACCAATGGGTGTTTGGGAACCAAATTATGACTCACTGATCAACAGGAAAATTTAATAAGAGTTTTCGGTATAAAGTTTGTAGATCAGTTCTTAGATTTTTTAGGTAAGTATTATAAGTATTTTACTTCTTCTTCGAAAATTACTTAACCTCGTGGTATTTTGCTTTTTTATGAAAACGAATATCCTATGAGACAGCTCTATTAAAAAGAAATATTAGAATCTAGCGAAAGGCAGCGACTCTTTTCCATGTTAATAGTGTTGATCATGCCATAATAGTGTTTCAATTAATTAGAATTGACGTAAAATCTTAGGTATATGAATCAAAGATCAAATATACCTCATACCAAAGAAGTATCATTAGAAGGAGGTAGAACTTGTTGGATGTTCTAATTAGCTAATTACTGTTTTATTTTTATTTTTAATCATTGTGTTCTTTTAAGACATGGATGTTTATACTGACATAAGTATTTCTTTTAAGATAAATCGTCTTTCAATAAGATTATGAATAAGTTAATTTTAGTTCGCTTCGTCACGGTTACCCTTAAAACAGCCTCCGCAATCGTCGGCATTTCCTTTTCATGGTGGAATTCCCAAGGCGCTTCGTAAAACATGCGATCTTGCATTGGAACAAAAAACTATCGACCGTCCGTTAGACCGCCGTAATAATCTTTTGCTATTACATGTATTCCATTAAATTACCTAATATTTGTTTTATGTTGCCATTTTAAACCCTTTCGCCAAAAACTTTAAAACGGATTTATTCAGACAAAAAAATTAATAATTATATTTAAAAATTAAATTCGGATCTCAACACACAGCTAATAAATTGGCATAATTATAGAAATTAGCAAGCAATTTGCGCAATACATTAGCTTGCCATCGTGGCGTTACATGAAACGCACCGCTGTCCTATTCTTGAGACGGAAACTGCAGGAATATGTATTTTGATTGCCCCAAAAGGAATAGATAAACAACTATATCTAGCTGTAATAACTGGCAGTTAGTGCCATCCGTAATAAAAGGTACGCGATTAATTCCAGTACACTACAAAGCGATTGACAGATGACCTCATTTAACGCTTGGCATCGAGGAATGGTTACTGTCACAGTAGGCTTTTGATATATCGCATGTGTAATGAAATTCTCGCGTCTGGCGGTTACGTCATGTGCCAGAGTGCCGAGGATATAATATGCATGTATTAGGACACACAAAGAAATGTTGTTCCATAATCATGGCCTGCTGAATTCGGCACTGCAGAATGTCAGGCATTAGGCATCCGAAATATTATATTTCTTAAAGGATTTGAGCTTAAGATATTGATGAGCGCTTGTAAATGACAATTAGTACCTAAGCTATGAAGCCTAGTATTAGTGCACCTTTTATTCTAATAGTCTGCTAAAATTGTGCACGTACAAGTTTCTATTTAAATGACACCTTATTGCTTATGATAAAAGTAGGGTAGATAGTTCTCAGATTCATACATGGGATATTTTCATGATGCTTACGTTTTTAAGTAAAAAAATTGAAGATTGTGAATGTGGTCAAAGCTTAAAAAAAGACTCATTTAATCCTTACACTCTAAATATGTTACAACTTCAAATATTCATAATTTTTGTTAAATCTTGATAAAATTAAACGAATTGTAATCGATATTAATGATGTTTAATAAAAACGATATTTTTTCACGAAACATGCATAATACTGAACTTATTACCCAGATTACTTACTTGCGATATTGGGCCTAATCTAAGTATAATGAAGATTATGCAACCAAACTTTGAAAAAGCTCTAAGATCCTAACAATTCCCAGGTTAAAAATAATAAAAATCTATTTCTATAAAAAAAGTCAAACTCGGTTCAACTGTTTATGGATGAAAGTAACCTTAGATTTCTTCCAATGCTCCATCTCTCTGAACCAATTTTTTTCGGTTTGATTTCAAAAACGCAATAAACGAACGTTTTATAGCATTCCAAAATAGTTAAGTAAGCCATAGGCAAATCAGCTAATTTAGATAATGTGTACTCCAAATACCTCCCCAAAATGTAGTACAAACTAAATTTCTTTTTAATTTTTAACAGAACGCCAACTAATGTGTAGAGCGATCTATAAAAAAAAATCATCTTTAAATGTACGGACATATTGGTATTATTTCTGTTTGGTTCTGACGGTTTGTTTATCTTTAGCCAACGTTTTACGATCGCGAGATGAATTATTAGCCGTTCGCTAAGTGACAGCCTGTCTCCGGGAATCAAATAAAAGTAAAATAATGCTAATTACAAAATTATGCCCGCATTATTTTTTAAGGTTTATTATTAGGTAATATTTCTCTTGATTGAGAGCATTATTATTAAGAGTTATAGACGCAGTCAAAATGTTCATAATAGGTAAAGGACCTATATTATTTGTTAGAAGATTTTATTCATAAGTGATAATGTCTTTTAATGCGCTTTTTTTTTAATTTAGAGAAAATCTATTACCTACTAATGGGCACGGGAAACCTTTAAGTTTACCTAAATCAATAATGAAAGTGCGCATAATGAAATTGAAAATGAAATTAATAAGGCAGTTGTATAAGTACTGCTTTAAAAGTCATTTTTCGATTACAACTGCCACTAAATTAATATATCCATTTTATTTTACTTTGATAAGCTTTGGCTTTAGGAATAAAAAGAATAGCTTAAGAATCTTTAGTCTAGAAGTAATTGAGTCTCCAGCGTATCTTCAAAGGATAAATGTGGACCGAGTCTAAAGTAAACAATAACACAGTGTCCGTTATCTGTAACACTGACCAGACTCCTTTACCGAAACAAAATTTGTTATTAAAGAACGAGATAAATGAATTAAATATTTATAATAGCGCGATGGCACGATCGTGGGATCGACTCCTTGGTCGGTATTGCGTCAGGGATATTTTTAGTAACGAGTCGACAGGACGACGCGGCTGTACAAAAAACAAACTAGGGTGGCGCCAAATATCGAGTTATATAGAAAATAAAAGAAACACCATAAAAGAACAGTGTGAGCGAAATTGGAGACCTAACGATTTTAGTTTTCCATTTAACTCTAAACCGTTGCTTATTTTGAGTAAAACCTTGTTCATTATGAACTTTAGCTTAACAGTATCCAGATCATTTTTATTTTAAATCTGACTTGTGAATGAACGTCTCCTACAATAAAAGTCCATCAGTATGAATGTAACTGAAGTTACACATCCCTCACAGGATGCGTGTTCAGCGGAGCGATCGGTTATGGCGACCGAACTCACACACCCGTATACCTATGTACCAACTACCAACAGTAAATACTGTTCGAAGATGACGGACAAGATAAACAGAAAACGATCAACACGTCTTTAATATTTGCGTCTCTGTCTGTCGCACGGCGATCCACGGGAGGCGGTGCTCTGGGAGGCGTAATGGAGTCGCACCGCGGTGGAGATGGTCGTTTTTTTGTAGTTGTCAATGAAGCGACGGGTAGGGGCGGAGCGGGTCCCGGCGCAGGATTCAGTCCGCCGCTGCAGTCCGACTGCGCTCGCCACTTGCGCATGTTCACTTCCGCCGCGTTACCTTTCGCACTGGACAATTATGAATTACGATAATTGTGATAATAGAACTGTGCCCATTAAACGTGAGGAAGACCTCGAGTATCCCGAGGACGAAGAACATTATTATGGATATGCGCCCGTTGAAGTTGAAAGACACAACGAAGCAACCGGTTTCGCGCCATCCTCTCCCACACACCTAATGGATCTGAGCAACGGCTCCGAGCGACCGACCCACCAACCGCCGTGGCCCGCGAATGTTGCGTTTGAAAACGATGAACGAGAGTTCCAGCAAGCGCAATACACTTACGATCCACAATATATCGAACAACGTCAAAGACAAATGTCGAGAAGCTTTTACTACGATGACTCTAACTCTCAAGACCGGGTCAGAAATTTCTATGAAACGAACGAGATGCCGAAACTTGGTGAAATGGTGTACCGCCAAGAAGATCAGCGGGAAGAAACCGAAGAGCAGAGACGAACGAGAAAGAAGACCTCCAAATCGACAAGAAAAAAAACTCAATCTTATGAGGAAATGCAGATACAGCGAGTGATGGCGAATGTGCGGGAGCGACAACGGACGCAGAGTTTGAATGAAGCGTTCGCAAGCTTACGGCAGATCATACCCTCGCTACCGAGTGATAAGTTATCAAAGATACAAACGCTGCAACTCGCCACGCAGTACATAGAATTCTTATACCAAATCCTATCGAACAGTGACTCGCCGGGAAGCAGCGACAGCAACAGCGACACGGGCAGCGACCACGGCAAGTATCTCGCACAAGACAAACTGAGTTACGCCTTCTCTGTGTGGAGAATGGAAGGCGAGTGGACCACAAACGGACAATCGTGATATAATCGTTGTAAACTAAGTAACATAAAAGACGCTTATTATATTCCATATGTATATATTAATTGAGATATAATGATAGGATACGAGTTGACTTCAAGTTAAGTATATTGTGATAATTAAAATAGATTTAAAAATTAATGCCAAAATAAATTTTGTAGATATGTAGTAATTAGTACGTCTAAAGAAAGACAGCTTCTCTAGTATTATTAATTTTAAGTGGAGACACATACAGCTGTATACCAAAAAACTAATTAGGATGGTGCGATTTCTACTACTGTATAGGTATTTTAAACTGTTGATTATTTCAAATAAAACGATTAATGATTACATTATATTTTATTTTGTATTTTAAACAAATCCTTTAGAATAAAAGCCCTTGTTAGTGTTTTTTTGAGTGCTTGTAATTTCAGATACGTCAAGTATTCGATTACAACTTGCACTAGAATAAAGTACGAATACTTATATTAAAATAGGCATTCTTGATAACACACCTATTTATAGGTAATTTCTAATATTGCATTTAACAATTTAATCTCGGTAAACCACATAAAAACATAAATATATTTCGACTTAATAAACCAAAATTTTAGTTAAATAAAGTTTTAATAACATTACAAGGATAAAATAATATAATTTCTAAAATCTACATTTTATTATTGCAATAATTGGTGTAATTATAGCTATTTATAATCCACCAGTTTATTAAATAGCTAATCACAAGTCACAACTTAACGCTATATGATATTGTAAGCTTTGACCTTTTCACTATTAAACTGAGTCTCGTAAATTAATTGAATATAAATGCTAATTGTGGTAGACAACTGCTATTATAAAGAAATTAAATTTTACACGACTTATTATTCTAAGAATTAAATTATTTATTAAAAAAATATATATATAAAAACAAAGACCGTTAAAAACCCCACATCAGTTTCATTCTTTGATTTGAAATGCGGCATTATCGCGCAGTTTAAAGATTAGTTTCCCTATGAATTCGTTCTTAACAATCCTTTTCGATGTCAAGTTGTAATTTGTTAACTATAAATTCATTCCAGTTTTCAAAATACAAACTAATTTATTTTAGCCTCGTATATGTATCTATGAATGCCATTGGTTATGGGTTTTTACGGCGTGTCGGGGTTTTTGGGACCTGTGAGCAGCAGCGACGCTGGATTGGGCTTGGAAGATAGCTTTGGATGTCAATGGATCAATGATATTTTTATAATAATTGAACTACAATTATAATAACTATATATATATAGGTAAAATCGTAAAAGGTATTTAGGTCATTAGAGAATTTTTCTGGGTTGTTATTTTTTAATAGTATCTTAGTTTTATCTTGCATACTGGGGTTGGTAAATATTTTAAAATATTAGATACCGATATTTAAATCCAATTTACGTTTTGCAAACGGTATGCATTCGGCGATTTTGTGGTAATCAGCGATTTATACTAGAATCCCTGTGTTAACTATTTTTTGGGTAGAAAAATAATAAGTTACTGTCTACTTAAGCTACACACCGATATATCGCGAATAATCGAATTTCGGTAAATTGTGTGATCTGTGTGATAAGCAGTGATAGCCTCGAGGTTTAGGCGCGCGGCCGAGAATCTCGGCGGTCGCGGGTTCAAACCCCAGGCACACACCTGACTTTTCGAAGCTATGTGTGTATTTAAGTTGAATCATCACTTGCTTTAACGGTGAAGGAAAACATCGTGATGAAACCTGCACACCTAAAAGTCTTAGGAATTTCTTAGGTGTGTAGTCCGCCAACCCGCACTAGGCCAGCGTGGTGGACTATGGCCTAAACCCTCTCAATGGTAGAGGAGACACGTGCTCAGCAGTGGGCGTATATGGGATGATGAAGAAGAAGAAGTGTGATCTGTAAAACACTACAATAAAACTTTATTGAGAAGTTACCGCACATAAGATATATTACCCCCCGCAATGGGCCACGCAAGTTGACCGATTATTACACACAGACATCTAGTTTAGTTTTGGAGATTAAAAGTATCTTACTTGCTATTCCAGACTGCTATATCCGTGCTTTATCCATTTAAGTGTTCTGGAGTGGTTGAAAAACAATAAGTTTTCGTCGTTATGCTGAATAAAAGTTTCTTTTTGACAAATAACATGAAAAAATGAATAAAGATTTTTTATTTATTATTCAAATAAAATAAAATAATAAATATACACCCAACAGTCACACACATAGTCCTGACCCCACATTAAGATACAAGTCTTGTGTCGTGGGTATCAGAAACTACGAGAGACTTATCGGTCTCACAAACACCCAGACCCGGAACAAATATTTGTGGATCACACAAACATTTGTCTCGGTGCGGGGATCGAACCCGCGGCCTCGTTTCGCAAGCTGGTGTCTAGCCAACAGCGCCACGGGGCTTTGATTTAGTTGCATGGATGAGAGATATATGTTTTTAAAAGTTCGATTGTAACAATTAATATTAGAGAACAATAATTCTAATCGTTACTTCGTGTAACTGAAAAATATTAAACTATTCAAACTATAAATTAAATACCATAACTATATTCTTAGTTCTTCATTCAAATGATAAAATAGAAAAGCATTTTCGACACAGCCATGTATTGTTGAAAGTATCACAACACAAGTTTAAGGTCCGAAAAGGTTTTATTAAACTTCAAAAGCAAAGTTTTAAAACAAATAAAAATCATAGTTCCACAATTCAGTAGGTAATTATTTATAACGAAACTTTAAGAAACAAGAAAAACAGTATAGATGTATTCATATAAATTGGTAATAGATCAATAACTTACAAAACAATAGGAACTCTCGGTTTATCAAAATCAATTTAATATAAAAGGAAAATAAGTTAACAATCCATAATTCCCATTCATTGCTGCTAGGCGCTAGCACAAACTAAAATATAAACATAATAGACTAACAATGTTATTTAGAAATACTACGCAATCATTTATACCTACATGTTTTATATTTTCCACATTAGATTCTGTACAAATTATTATGCTTATATTTTTATTCATGCGGATTTCATTGTACATTACCATTACTACTAAGCGATACTGAAATTAGCTGCTAATTATAAGTATTGCGATATTAGAGACAAAGTAGGACGTCTTTATAACAAACGTTATTATTCTATAATTATCCAAAGATGGGAAATTTTGCCCGCCATATTGGCCTGAGCAAGTTGGCATATATCACGTAAATATAGTAATTTAAAAATAACATAAATGCAATAAATCTTACAAGTATAATCATGTTATAGCTGCGTTATTTAGTCGCCATGTTGATAAATTAAAAATTAGCATAAAACGTCAGGTAATAATTTACAGAAGAGTAATATACTACGTTTTCTCAAAATTTGTATGTCCTTTTTCTGTTATACAATGATTTTTACTACCTTACACAGATTTTCGACCGTAATTCTATTTACAGGGTTCCGTTCAAGTATAAAATAACATTTTTCCGTGACATCAGTCTGCTGACCGATCGTTATATGTATTTTAACTGCAGTGTTATATAATGACAAAAAAATCTTTATAAATATTTAAAACATTAAATATGAAATGTAAAAAAATATATTGACGTTGGTATGATGTTTATAAAACCAAATTCACCCGTCGGATTCTAAACTTTTCGGATAATACTCACCAGTAGGTACCCACTGTCAAGTATTTTGATAGTTTTAATAGGAAGCCTTGAATATTAATAATTAAGACTCTGTGTACATATTACAAATTATTAATAGTCGTTATTGTAATATTTACAATAGTACTTCTCCAATATAAAGCGGGGTTGTTTATTTATAAAATATGTATAAACTTATTTTCTTTTACATTACACGTATTTAGACCGTGATCGGAAACGAAGAGAGGGAATACGATGACCATACGGTGACAATATTTTTTTTACGTTTTCCATACAACCGTCGGTACTTAATGTACATATGTGCTTTGTATGAGAAACGTAAAAAAAATATTGTCGGGGTTTTCTTGGCTATTACCTGCCTTCGTTTCCGATCACGGTCTGAATACACCTGTATAAATAATCAAAGTTCTCACTTTAAGGTTTTCCTTATTTTTCCCTTTTACTTTTATAACGGTCCCTATTATCTCAGGACGTACATTGGCTTGTCGATTGAAAGATCCTTGGCTCGATTATTGGTTATTAAGAAATGTAATTTATCTACTAACATTGTGACTAATCTTAAAACAATATTTATACTGTACAAAAAAAAAATCACTATTTTACAGTTCTTAAAATTCTTATTTGTATTTCAATATAATAGTTAAATTTAATTACATGCTGCGATAGTAAACAACGATTGCTCCTTAATTATTAATATTGTAAAAGCAAAAAGTAATATATAAAATTTATGATGTTAAAATATTAAAAACAAAACCTTAAAAAAATCTATTTAAAACATGACGGCAAGTATGAATATGCGGCATCATAAACTGTGCCTATTCTGTTTTCTACCTCTAGCTGTTTTCAAGGCACACCAAATAAAGCGAATGTCATGTTGAAAAACAAATGGTCCATCCGACTTACCACAACCACAGAAATATATGGGGACAAAATGGTTAGTCCACTTTTTTTTTTACATGCCATATCTACTACGTTTTCAATTAAAGAGTGACACAACTTGTTTTTTTTTATGTAGCGGAAAGCTAATGGCGACATTCAAAGAACATTGAAAAGCGAAGATACGGTTTACATTACACGTCTATAGTATAAACAAATTCACAAAAAAATAAACGGTTCATTTGGGATATTTTGATGTTTATACACTACTAGGGTATTTCGGAAAAATAAGTTATTTTTGACATTTAAAATCTCGATATATTTCTTTGCATGCAACACTCACCTCTTTAAAACTAACAGGCGATGCCTTCTGATATTACATTCTTTGGCCACCTCATCTACTTATATCAATTAATCTGGTATTACAAGTACATTGCACTGAGAAATTATTTAACCCGAACACACATTTAATGATTGTGCACAAATCCGTTCCACATTTTCAATTAGTAATGGACGGTTAAACAATTAAAGAATTTCCATTATTAAATGTATACAATTGGCATTATTCATTACTCTTAAAAATATCACAAGTAATCCGTGATGTATTTACATAGCGAAAAGATTAACAATATGTACACATTAATTATTATATACATTTATTGATAACTATTTTTGGAAGCATCATCATTAAATTATATATTATTGTAGATATCACCAAGCTACAATGGAACTACTTTACATTCTTAAGCCTTATTAGCACTAGTGTAAACTGCAAGCACATGAGAAATTGTTAAGTGTTTTTCATAATAAAAATGAGTAATAAAACCATTTTTTTTATCACATAAATGTTTGTCTTGATGCTAAGATTGCATATCTTGTATTCAAATTATTCCGGAAACGGAAAACATTTTGGTCATGACAAATACGTAAATACTTAAGAGTTGCTTGCTGAAAATACATTGTAGGCTATTTTATTGTCGAAATATTTAAAAAATATACTTAATTATTAATTAAAGTAAGTACACATTTATTGCCTTTTTAAGAAACGAATGGACTGAACACATGAAACAATACGGTATAAAAATACGATGATCGAAAACTAACAATAAGACATATAATACTTATCTTCTAATATAATATTTAGTGCTCCTAAGTTTTGTAAGTATTAAATGTTGTGATTAATATGATGATATGGAAAACGTCAAAATTATGTTTTTTCGTAAATATGTTTGTAAACACCGTAACTAATATTATATTTTTCCTTGTCTATTTTTAATCACGGTATTTTAACAGGCTGTCCATATTATAAAGAATAACCAAATGATTTAAGTTTCATTCAGCGAATTATTAAAGAAATGTTTTTGAAACCACTTAAATACATCATGTATACCAGGGGTGGCCAACTTGATTAGGCCCAAGATCTCCTGTTTACTATTAAAACCCTGTGCGATCTACCAATTACATACTTTTTGAAATCTTAAATAAACCGCATAGGTCAGTACACAATTATGTAGCATTGAAATTTAATTTTTTGTAACTAGGTAGTATTTCTATTTTCTACGTATATTATATTTTTTGCCTTGCCACGATCTACTGGACTAACAGCCGCGATCGACCATTTGGCCACCCCTGATGTATATGGTTATTTTCAATGAGGTGGTCATTATGAATTAAAATTATCATGTAATTGCGTACCCTATAATATTTCACTTTATATCATAAAATAAGGCTTTAGTCTCTAGCAGCATTTTAGCACTTAACACTGCAACATTGTTATGTGTAAACTCTTTTTACCCGATATGTAATTCCGTCCTAGGAAATTATTAGGTCACTATTGCTCATTCCGAGGACATGTATCTGTAAAGAATTTATTAAGTTAATTGTGGATACCAAATTGAATAAACATTTTTTACTTTTTTTTACTTGTTGATTGTGAATTGTAATACATAATAATTATTTGGAGCTAACATCTATTGCTATAAGAAGTATGATCTTATCAGATTATTGGACCATAGATAATAAAAATAAGGTATTTAAGCTACTACTCGCGTGTATATAAAAATCAACATCGAAAAGAACAGTAATCTTCAAAAGTATGTTTATATACGTTGTATATGCTATACCGTAAAAAAGACAGTTTTGTATTGATTATTAAATATTGAAATGTAATATAATTTGTGCAACAAAACCTCACTTTTTGACATGTACGACTTTCATTGCATATACATTATCTTTAACAGTTTAGTTAGTTGAGTCTATGTGGAACATACCTCAGCTGCTGATAAGTCTTTGTGACGATTTTGCACATTTTCCGTTTCTCTTGTTGATGAGTAATCCTCGTCTTGAGTAGTCTGCACAAAAAAATAAATAAAATTTAAACGAGTGAACGTGTAATTTAAATGTTGTGCAGATCGTCATTTATAAAAATTAGTTTTTATAAATGACGATCTACACAACATTTTTTCTGTTAAAAAAGTAATCTAAAGATTTTTTATAAACGGTACGATTTTAGTTAGGGACCCAATTCAGCTAAGCGGACAATTGTACTGCGTGCTAATTTGAAAGGCTAAAGACCCCGACATATCCCTTTAGACCTCCCTCGAGGTACCGAACAGGGAAGCTTAGGGCGCTTTTCTCCCGTAAAAAAAGTTTTTGTCGCTGTCTTGCACTAGGCCAGCGTGGTGGTTATCAGTGGAAGTTGTGTGTGCTGATGATGACGACAATGATGATGATCTTTTTATATTTTTTTATATGAAACGAGGCAAACGAGCAAGCGATCTTGACGTTAAGTGGTCAACACCGCCCATGGACACATTCACGATGATGAATGTATATGAGTGTGTATGAGAGTCTATGAGAGTGTTTTTTCCTATAGAGGTGCGGAAAATACTTTTTGCGTATCATCAGGAGCAGATGTAATGGCTGGTATGTCGGAGTGTGTATGTGTGTAGTCCCCCGCACCAGTTCGTTCTCCTTGGCGTCGACGTCCTGGTTGTGCACGTGCTTGACGTGGTCCTTGAGCGCGAAGGCGCGCGCGTAGCTGGCGCCGCACAGCGAGCACGAGAACTTCAGGTTGTTCTGCCGCAGGTGCGTCTCCATGTGCACGCGCACCGCGTACAGCGACGCGAACGGCCTGCAGACAATATATTCCTCATACTAATACACTACTGTCAGAAATAACTTGGCAACACTGCGCTGGCGGCTATATGACAAGCGCGGGAACAATGACAGATCGTTTTGTTTTATCGCCCTGAACGTTTTTACGCGAATCTCTTGATAAAATTACTATCGTTTACTTCCTTTTAATATTATTTCTAATACTAGATATAAACTTATATTGTTTAGGGAGGCCTACGTTCAGGAGTGGACGTAGCTGAGTATATATACATCTTGTATACACAGTTCTAACCTCAAAATAAGATACGACTCTTGTGTATCAGGACTTTTCGGTCTTATAATTATCCGAAACAATTATTTGTGGATCTCACAAACGTTTTTGTTCTGATATGGGTATATCCACTCCATACCTTTAACATGGCGTAATTATGTGGTACCTACTAACCTGCTAGCAGTATTGTACAGCCTTATTCATGTAAATTGAAAAAACACGAAATATTGTTGTTTGTTAGATAAAATAATTTTACTAATTACAACTAAGATGTAAATTCGATTGCTTTTTGCGTAGCTATGAGAAAAAAATATTGCCTTTACATAACAAAAACACCTTTTATAATTATAAATACCAATTCTAACAAGATCAATAAAAATGATACACAATAGTAATTAAAATGTTTGCACATACCTGTTACAATGTTGACATGAGAAAGGTTTTATATGACAGTTCTTATGTCCTGCTAGCTGCACCGAAGTCTTGAAAGTTTTCGGACAATACGGACACTTGTACGCACGCACATCCGAATGGGTTAATAAATGGTGATTGTACACGCTGTGGGCTTTGAACCTGGTGGAAAACACATTTTGTAATATTCCTTGTATTTAAAACATTATTTAATAATACTTAAAATATAACATATACCGGGGTGATAGACATTTTCATAATTCAATATTTTGAAACCAGAAAAATATCGCTTATACTAAACTGCTTGAGAAAATAAATTATTAGTAATGAATATCTCTAAGAAATCGCGTACGATATTCAAGATTTTTGCATTCAATAAAAAAAACTACTATCATTATTTGGCAACATATATTTAAAGGATATTGTGTATGTAAACTGACTGTGATCGAAAACTAAGACAGTTAATTGTGATTATGATTTTTTTTTCATCAAAATGTTTGCAAATTCCGTAAGTATAAGCTGTGTTAGATTTCGATCACAGTGTTTGTTATTTTGTATATTGGAAACTCAGACAGCTCATTAGGAAACCTGTTTTTTCTGCCCATATGTTAGTCCATGTTAATAAACATTGTAACTATTAGCTAAAAATGAAATGAAATGAAAGCTGTGTTATATCGACCAAGGAGTTTTGTTATGTTGGATATGTATGTTGGCAGTACCGTTTCCCGCAGTGCGGACACGCGTACGGGCGCGCGCCGGTGTGCGTGCGCATGTGCAGCGTGAGGCAGTACGACACGCGGAACGACTTGCCGCAGATCTCGCACGAGTGCGGCTTCTCGCCTGCAACGCAAATTCTACTCTATACTCCATACCACAAAGTCCAAATTATAACAAATACACTTTTACAAATTTAAAAAAAAAATTGTTTATCACATATACATATCTCCAGTGGCGCGACTACAGGGCTGGCAGCGATAGGGCCCCAGCCCCCAATCTAAGAGGCCACAAGCTCATAAATAACCTAACATAATTATAACAGAATTTTGTGCCGAAGAACGAACTTAATTTTTTTTTAAACGCAATCGTAGGTTACTTCATCTTTAATTTTTTTTTATTATAATATGGTATTGTCATACCTGTGTGTATTCTTTCATGTTTCACTTTCTCGTGCGGTCTGGCAAACTTTCTATGGCAATACAAACATTTGTATGGCAACGATTTATCTTGCTTACTAACTGTAACCTGGAAAAAAATCATTTTATTCAACATGTATCTTTATAAATAGAATCTGCCCCACATACATGGTTCACAAATATAAAAAGACTTATTCGAACAGATAAGTAACAATTAACAATTTTTTGCATATTTACTCTATTTATTGCATGTTAAAAAAACATGAAAGAAAATGAAATCGTTCTTAAATTATGGCAAAACCAAAGGAAAATTAAATAATTTTTCAGTAATTAAATCACTAAGAGAACAACATACATATTATGTAGTTATTTATTAGTATAATAAAATACTAGATATACCAATTTTAGAATAAATCGCGATTAAAAATCTTCCACAAATACTAACCTTATCTAAATTATGTACTTTCATGTGCATTTCTAAATATTCATCGGACGTGAATTTCTTATTGCATATACTGCAGTTGTACATGTTGGCGGATTTGTGCGAGTTCTGATGCACCGTCTTGTAGTCCAATGGTATCAGTTTATCACATATCTGGCACAAGTATTTAATATTCGACACCGTGGAACCGTCTTTGTTTGCAACTGGCAATTCTATTGGCCGAACTCTGTAAAAAAAATACATGGTACATGAGAATACACTCACGGTTTCCTGTCATAAGGCAGATATAGGCAGAGAATGCTAAGTATTGCAATGCAGACATACCTATCTTGCCTTGTTCACTTTCATATTAAACATTCCCCTTATGAAAACCACAATTTATTGGTGTATAAGAGATGTCATATAATCTCACAAAAATAAACAATCAATGAATTTAATCTAGACACGCGGCAGCGTGTCAAACCAAGTTCAAGTAAAACTGGCTAGCCAGCGCCGAGTGTATCATTACACGAACCATTTGGCGCCACTTTTGACCCTTCTATAACTAAAAACCTATTTGACGTAAACACTTGAAACTACGTGTGTTTAATTATATCTATAAGGACATCTAGAAGCCCAAATTTCATGAAGCTAGCTCAAACGGTTATAAAGATATGGAGGTCAAAAAGTTGTAAATTTTAGCACTGACTGACTGATAGTACCTAAACCTAACCTACTTCCAGATGACCTAGAAGGATAAAATTTAGAATACAGCTCGGTAATTATGTGTAAACGTAGGAAAAAATCTAAAAATAGAAAAAAGTTAAAAAATAGGGGGGGTCCCCATACATTTTTTTTTATAATTGTAGCGTTAGAACGGTTACAAGCAGATATTTGAAAAAACTATCCCAATATATGTATTAGTATACTCACTAGCTATATATCAGAAATATAAAAATGAAGTTAAGTCAAAAAATAAGTGGTGTCCCCATACAAAAAACTTGTAATACGCGCTAAACAACCGGCGAACACAACGGTGTCCTCCGCGGCGCGCGGCACCACATATAATATAATAAATATACACAGAACACAAATAAATGTACATACATAAAAGCGCTCCCGAGCGACACATAAACATAGGCACTGCTTAAAAATACCGATTCAGTTAGTTAAAATCTCAATACCTGCATAATATTCTTTACAAAAAGTAATGATATCCCACCAAAAACATAAATGTAAAAAAGGAAAGCCAAGTTCAATACAAAAATTATTCTCGACTGTGGGCTTCGCCGCAAAAAGAATGGAGATCTAATTGAGTGCCAAGTTCTATGCAAAATCCAAATATAAATAATAGGAAAAAAATATAATTATGAACAAGTATTAAATCTATTTCTGTGCTTTATTAGATATCTATATGTAGCCTAAGGGTTGACTTGGCTAGTTTTCATTTACAATTTATATAGCCTTCGCATGTTCTAAACCTGGTACCTTTCGGTTCTTATTTTATTATTCCGAAAATTTGGCTTGCTGGTAGAAACTACCCATCGAACATAAGGCTCTTCCGTTACTGTGTAAAAGTAGGTACTTAATAATAATTCGTGTAAGAAAACTAGCCAAGTCAGCCCTTAGGCTACATATAGATATCTAATAAACCACAGAAATAGATTTAATACTTGTTCATAATTATATTTTTTTCCTATTATTTATATTTGGATTTTGCATAGAACTTGGCACTCAATTAGATCTCCATTCTTTTTGCGGCGAAGCCCACAGTCGAGAATAATTTTTGTATTGAACTTGGCTTTCCTTTTTTACATTTATGTTTTTGGTGGGATATTAATATACACTGTTTGTATGGTAAGAAGGAATAATAATGAAGAAGTTGGCTATGAGAGGCATTACAACTACAAATATTTTGCACAAGTTACCAACATAGGTCAATGCGATTCCTTTATTGATTCTTTTGTTAAAAAAAATAGCATATCGCACATGAAAACGTTTACACTAATATAACAGTCCTCTTTTGTGAAAATCAGTATGAGTAAAAAAGTTGACAGATGTTTCAGTATTACACTTGTACTTACTTCATGGGATCGTGCATTCTTTTATGCAATTTCAACGATTTGTTAGTTGGTAACATTGTGGAGCAAATTACACACTCGTAAGTCACGGGCGCGCCGGGATCCACTGAAACAATATAGCCATACATATGCCATATATATTCATACTCTTATTCATAAACATCAGGCAAATATGTTATAACTATGAGTTATATTACATCTCATTTAATAATAATAAAAGTAGTTTAGTTTATTAATTATGTCCAGTATATAATTATAATAAATTCATCATCATCATTATCAGCCCTTACAAGTCCGATTACTGGGCACCCTTACCATTGCGAGTGCATTAGTCCACCACGCTGACCTAGTGGGTTGGTGGACTATACTAACTTTAGGTGTGCAAGTTTCATCACGATGTTTACATTCACCGTTTAATAAGTGATAATTAATTGCGAACACAAACATAAAAAGAACAGTCACTTAAAAAAAACAGAAATGTTTGCAAACACGACGCACCTTCACCTTGAGGCCATCACTATTTTTTTATAATGGAATTATAATTAATGCAATCTCACCCGTTTTTTCTTTGTGAACCTTCATATGTGCGTACAGTGACTTGGTATTTCCATACGTTACAGGACAATGCGGGCAAGCATATTTCACTAGAAAAGAGAACAACAATTTTTCAAAACATTTGACTTATTTAGGTCTGAAACCTCATTTATAAAGGGGGCTGGTGCCCAACAGTGGGACGTATATGGACCTGGTCATGATCCATATAACTTTATTTGCCGGTAAACAACCCGCCATAATAAAACACGCAAGACCAGTGAGCGACACCAGTGCTCCAGGATTTATCGTACCACGGACAGGTAAGGATTATTAACTCCACTTATGATGGGCACTCACAACGAATTAAAAAAAAAAACATTGGTCATTATATTAACACTAGAACTACCAAGGGGGTCAAAATGACTTGTTTGACATTTCTTATAATTATAACTCATTTCAGTTACATTTTGTTTTGGAAAATTTTGTACGACTTTTTCTAAAACATACAAATAATTAATTCTGTAAAACAGTTTTCTTTTTTCTTATTATTTTGTTGGAAAATTGTATGCAGTATACCTACATACACCGAGATGAGTCATTTTGACCCCTCACGGAACAAGGTTTTCGGTGCTGTTCTGTTGTATTCTGGAAACTATTTGTGGCACGTAGCCTGAAAGATACACAGATAACCCATCATTTTGTCATAATACCTCAAGAAAAATGAAAGTTTATAATTTTATTGCGTTATGCACCCAATAATCCTGGGCACTCATTAGCGTAGCAATTTATCATCTAGTCGTAAAATAAATATATTTTCAAACTCAAAGATCTGTTCTAAAAGATCTGATCCTGCACTGTTTGCGCTTGTTGCTTATTGGGGTATTTATTTCAGCCAAGTTTACTCAGATAACTGTTAGGCTAAGTGCACACTCATCGATTTCGCTCGTACAATGTTTTTCCGTACGATCGAAATCGATGAGTGTGCGTTTAGCCTCAGTCGATCAGAAACACTGCCATACAAAACTAAGTCGTCTATCAGAAACATTGAAACACAACTCTCAGTACAACTATATTCACTGTAACCTCATTCTAACTATATCTAAAAATATTTGTAAAGTTTTAGAAGTATAGCATTACGCAAACTGCAGAAATATTTGAACTCATAGAATTACTTCGAAACAATGGGAAAAAATTCACGAAGCAGTAAAATATTGAAAGAAATAAATAATTTGGAACTAAATTTTTCCGATACAGAGTATGATGAAAGTGATCTAGTTGATTTTTTACTTTTATGCATAATTATTTAAAAATTACTGCTATTATTATTCAGATTATATTCAAGTTTGGTTCAGAAAATTACAAAATATATAAAAACGTAAAAATCGCTGTCTTTTCTTATATGTCTACAAACAAGTCATTTTGACCCCTCCGGTAGAAGTAGGTATATGTCAATCGTCGGTAGTTCTAGTGTTAAAAATTACTGCTATTATTATTCAGATTATATTCAAGTTTGGTTCAGAAAATTACAAAATATATAAAAACGTAAAAATCGCTGTCTTTTCTTATATGTCTACAAACAAGTCATTTTGACCCCTCCGGTAGAAGTAGGTATATGTCAATCGTCGGTAGTTCTAGTGTTAATAAATCCTTTTTTATAATGTAAAATAAGACTTTTTGTTTGTTTAGTTTCATTAATAATAAACCAGTGTATTTTACGCCAGTTGTATTGCAAAAAAAAATGTTTTTTATTTTTTTATGTACATACTTCATTTCCGAATTAAGTCACGATATATTTATTTTAACGGTAAAAAAAAGTAGTGAAAAGCCTGCACATATAAAAGTTCGTAGGAATTTCGTAGGTATAATATTATGTAGTCCGCCAACCTAGACTAGGCCAGCGTGATGGGCTAAGATATTTCCCAATTGTGGAGGATGGTTCATGTAAGAGCTGATGATGATGTGTTTTGACGTTCTTATAAAAAAAAACAACTATTTGTCTTGGCATAAGAATTTATCGCGTGACAAAATTTTTAACATCCAACTCATCAAATCCTTTAAGAAGGTCTCAAGGTTGCTTGCTTTGTTTGGACCCACCTAATAGCTGGTACAGTGACTACATATATCACTTAAAAATAGTGTAGAACTCAAAATTTGTCGAAAATGATCTAACCTGATTATCCGGTTTTTTTTTTAAAGATTAATAGTCTTCATGTCCTAATTTATTTATTTATATACTAGGTAAATATAATAGCATGTATATACCATACATTTTTATATTTATATCAGTAATCAATATAAAAAATAATATCTTCCTCACAAATGATTTCTTTCTTTAATAACAACATTATTATTAGTTCGTAGTTAGTAGTCTCGGGGAACCCGACGTAACTATTACAAATGAATCCCGCTTAATATATGACTTTCTTACAGAATAAAAACGCCCGATAAAATTACATTAATATCGGAACTTGTTGCCTTTATATTATGTGGGTCAATCAACTTTTATCTGTCCTATCAGTACTATGTAAATTTGTCCCCCAGTAGGTTAGTACAATGAAACATTAATTTTTCCAAAAAAATTATATATGGCAATCCATTACAATGAAACATAATTATTAATTACAATATCTACTATGATGCTAGTAAATAGATTTTGTTTGCTTTAAAACCTTAACGACCTTTTTGCATGTTTATTTTAGTCCCTATTATATTTTATTATTCTGACTTCCACCGGACAACGGTAAAAAAGTTCCAAAATCCAAACATTTATGACGGGACTACTGCCTGGAACTCAAGTCGATTTATTTCGTGACAACATTCATCCAGCCCCGATTTTGATTTCATCTTTTCCGCGGCGCCAGTCGACCGAGTGTATTTTGAAAAAGAGCGTGGCTTTATTGTGTGTCCACTGGACAACCAGCACAAAAACTTTTGTATTTTATATATTGTAGTAAATTAAAGTGGAATATATTCAATTTAATGTATATTTTTTACTGTGCGTAAGACCTAATTCAAAATATTATTATTTATTACCAGGGAGCGGAAAGACTAATAAATATCACCACCAGTCCCTTGGACATCCAAGATCGTTGTCTGAATTATTCAATATTTTCTCTTCTAATACTGATAATTATTTTCAAATAGTTGTTTTTTTATTACATAAAAGAAGAAATACATGCGATTTTCATCATAGAGTCCCCTTTGGACACCCGAGTATTTCCTATGGACAAACGTCTATGTCCACTGGACAACCACTTTTTTCTTATCTCCTAAAGACACATTATCGTCATTTTTACTTTAAAAGAACAGTAAGGTTTTTCAAATATGATTCTAATATTTAAAAGTAAATTAACAATTTGACTGAATTTTTAAATGTCCAAGGGACTATCTTAACTACAGTCATGTGAATTTTTGAGTAAAATTTACCATAAATTTTTCTGCTCTATTTGAATTCCTTAAATATAAATAATTATCAACAACATATACGTATAAAATATACAAATTTAAGAAAAAAAAATTGATATATAAAATCTATCATTGATGGTACATTTAAAAGTTGATTGACCCATGTACCATATGCCCAATTTTTTTAAATTAAAAAAGGCGTCGAACATAATATAAAACAAAATACAAGGACGGAACACTATTTTGTCTAATTAGATTTGGCAAGTGTTTGAAAAGTGCGTTAATTTGTAAATAAAATAAATATATAATGAATGGATAAGACACTTTTAATGTAACAAATATTTTGGAGATTAAAACATTTTTGTAACTTACATGGCTTACAAGGGTCGGTTTTGAAGTCTTTCAAATCGCTTTTGTAAAGCTGGCACGATGTGCAATGGTACATTTTAAAGCTAGTGCCCGTTTGTGTCTTCAATTCTTTCACGACAACTTTGTGGTACGGACCATTTTCATAATTATCTGTAATCAAATTAGTTTCATATCGATGAATACATCAAACTGACGCAAAATATACTTATCTCAGTTAAAAATTAATTGTCTATAATATTCATATATCCACGTCCAATTTGAAAACTTTTAATTTTATTTTCAACCTCCTTTAAAAATATGATGTTATTTGATTTATTTAGTTTTATGTAGATGGTATACACTATACAGAATACTACGGATTTCATTATATTGAAATTTCATATTGGATGTTAAAATTCAAATGAAGAAGTACGTGAAGCGATCGCGGTATTATTTGCTAGATTTATGACGATTCCTATTAAAGTAGATGAATCATTTAGGGTTGACTAGTTCGAGCCGTAATTGTATTGCTGCCGAAATAGGCTGCGATTTTGCTGACATTTTATTTACTCATGTAAATAAACTTTTACAATTTACCGCAATGCGATAATATAATAAGTTTTTTTCGATGTTCATTGGACCATATTTACGAATTAGATTGCACTTAGCACTGAGTGATATCACTTTGCTGTAAAGTAGTATCTTTAGTAATAATAGTACCTATCAACTGAACTGATTGAGACACAAAGCATACTTAATACTTCTTGATCAAAACATTATTCATTGAATGGCAATAGCTTATTTCATATTTCGATTTATTTTATAATAGCAACCGTAGCGAACCAGATAGCAAACATAAGGAAACAAATTCTTCTCTTATACCAAGACAAATAGTTTTCTTCCCCACAAGTATTTTTTTACTTTGAGCCTTATTTACAATTTACAATCAACACCAACGTGCATTCATAAAGATATGAAAATAATGAGTAAATGTATCTAAAAATATGAGTCACAAGTAATGAAAGCAAGGTGGAGAAATATTTCTAGAGTATAAGGTAACAGTCGTAATATAATTAACTTGCGAATATAATTACACATGTTGATTTTTCGACGGCCTCGTTGGCAAAATACTGGGTTATGTAACGTAAAGCCACGGGTTTGATCCTTGCACTGAGAAATGTTTGTGTAATGTGTGATCTGAAAATCTTTGTTTCGAGTCTGGGTGTTTGACGACAAAGACGTCTTTCGTGTTTTTATATATCCATGGAATAAGTCTGAAACACAATAGCAGTACAATGTGACTGTTGGGTGTATTAAAAAAAATACTCACTTTCAGACTCCTTGATGTCTCTCACAACACTGTCACACAGATTATCAATTTTCACGTAACGTGTGGAGTACACGCGTGTTGATTGTCCTGCTCCATTGTCCGACGTGGCCATTACCTCTGAAATTATACAATAGTCCCAATTATTTTTTTGTTTTATTTGACTTCATTTATATACCATATTCATTTAATACCTAGTCGAGATTTTTTAATGACAAAGGGTTCGTAATCGCCATCACCATGTCTTAGTTTTCAATCACAGTCTGAATGCAATCTGTTTGAGCAAGAATAATACGAATTGATTAAATCACCTACAATATTATTTACAACATCTAATAGGAAGTCACCTAAAAGTTTTATATGATTTACAGTAAATTGGAGACCAACCTGGCGGTGGTTCAGGCTTTGGTGATTCATCCTTAGACATTGAAGGCGCTTCTACAATGTCGCCAGTTTCAGTGATTACCCTCCTTGATGCGCTTTTGTCTCCAGCTCCTATATCATCTGGAGCTGCAAACTGCACCTCATTTTCTGGCTCTTCCAAAGGCTCCTGAAATTATAAAAAAGTATTTTATTTCTGAGCGTGACATGGTACTTAGAAGCGCATACTTTACTTACATAATATTCTATGTTTCTTAAAATCATGTAAATAATTAAACAGTATCATAAATTTATTGATAAGATTCATAAAACTTAATGCTCAGTGAGTATTCTCACCTCAACAACAACATCTTGGTCATTATGATAGTTCTGTATGTGGTCCAGTACTGATGAGAATGACACCCCACAAGTATTACAACTGTATAGCTCCTCTTGGTTGTCTTCCGGTTCATTTTCTGTAGGAGCTATTAATGTATCTGAACTCATTTGCATATCTGTAAAAAAACAATATTGACATTATTAACATTGATTATTAATATTAAAAACCTCTAGGGTATATTGGTTAAAATAAGACTGAAAGAAGAATTATCAGATTTGATTCTATTCAAGTATCTATAGGTCTTTTTTTGATCCATGTGACTGCTTAAAAATTATTATGTTAATAAAAATGAAACCAAAAATATTTTGTGTGGCATTAGTTTTCTTAAATGGATTTGACCTTATGAGTTATAAATACATGATGTGAAAATAAAATCTTCAGTTGCTTATATTCATTGAAAACAATATGGTGTTTTATTTCAATATCTGTACAATATTTTTTTTTGGGACTTTTTTTAAATAATAAAATTTTAATATACTATAGGCAAAAAGTGGTAGATGGTGGTGGTTAAAATAATTGTGTTGGGTTCTGCATATGAAATGTATGAGTGTTAGTATGTGTGCATGTACAGTGTACTTGTTAGTATATAAAATGTGTATAGAATGTATATATTTTTTAAATAAATTACACAATATATAATATTAGGTACGCCACAATACTATTATTATGTATAGCATATTTATTATTAATATTTATACCTTTTACAGTGGTCATTGAAATAGTGCCATCATTATTCTGTCTAGCAACTATAGTATCAACACTAAGCTGTGCAGTTGGTTGAGTGATTATAACATAGTGAGTCCCTCCATCTTGTTTTACAAGCCTTAGCTCTTGTGTCTGCAAACACGGCTTTAGTAACTGTTTGCCGAGTAACTCAACATACATTTTACCAACTTCACTACTCTCAACTACAGAGTCTAAAGATTGGCCCCAAGGAAAACTATTTTCTGATATTGAATTTGAACTATCTGTAAGAAGCATAAAATTTTTAAAAACATTTGTGTTATTTGGGATGATTTCAGGTAATTTTTTTAAAAGTTGTTAAAAAATTAACAACAATTATTAATAATTCAAATGTAAGAGTTTTAGTAAAGATGACAAGAATCAAGTAACGAACAAAGAGAGATTAAAAGAAATGAACAAGATCATTTACCAGTCATAATTTCATTAACAGTGTTTTCTGCTGTAGTGCCCATGTTAAGTACTTGTGAATCATCGTCTAAGCTTATAGTATTAGATAAGCTATTATTTTGGCAATTATCAATGGTCAAATGTTCAATCAATTGAACTATTGTTGACCATTTGGTGTTGCAAATAGGGCATAATAAATTATCTAAATATTTTGTAAGGTGATCTAACAGCTGCTGCTTGGAATCAAAAAGATTATCGCAACAAAGTGGACATTTTAACTTTGAGCCTTCCATTTTGAATACTGAATCCAGTAACCAAGCCGACGCGACTGCTCCAAATCAAACATGCATTATTTTGTAAACATTATCACTTTAAACCTCTGATAAGTGCTACGTTCAGTTTGTATCTAAATTCTCAACACAAAACCACATATATGTGAAGAACTTCACACTAAATTGTAACGTGAAGAAAGCACCGAACGAAAAACACCATTTTAACAATCGTACTCCATGTATAAGCTACGTAAGTAGAGTGCGACAGAGACATCAACATATGGGTATTGGGGTGTAAGACAGAGATCTCACATAGATATGCTTAAAATTAAAAGGGAAACATGTTAGTCAACATAGTATGTCAAATTGAAAAACGTTCTAAAATTACGTAAATTTTATTGATTTTGAAATTCTTTTACTTGTGACGTATATTAAATTGAGTACATACATAATTCTGAACATTGAATGAATAATGTTTTTTCTAATTTTCATATCTAATCTAGAGAATGTCCACAAAAAATCTAAAAAGCCAGTGGTATTAAAAGCTTATATATAAGATCATCGTTTTTCTGTCATTATATTCGTATTTTACTTAATGTATTTGCTAAAAATATATTTTTTTAAATCAATTCCCATGTACACATTACAAATAATTCAATATAAAAATTATTTTCTGGGCAACACTGCCCAACTCGCCATTTTGTCGTGGTGATAATTGCTGTTGATTTTGTCAATTTGTTTTATTTTTTAGTATCCAAATGAAAAAATAGTTCCTCTGCATAAATAAATTTAATGTTTACAAAATTATGTTCGAAATGGTTCGCTGTATGTTGCTATAAAGTATCTAATGTAGGAACTAGTGATATGCGTTTGTATGTGTATAGATAGGATAGCACTTACTAATTTCGCGGGAAAGTTTGAATATTCCAAGATGATGGGGAAGAGAATGCATCATAATAGCAAAGGCAGACTTGCAACTAAAGGACACGACAATGGCAAACCTTCAAGCCCTGGAATTTCGCCTTACACTAAACCTGCTAAAATACCTGGATCAGTGTCGGTTGCTAAAACGAAGGTGGAGCCATGTCCAATTCCTTATATTAAGACTCAAGATAATGCTGTGCATTTACCGCGCTTTACAGCGGTCGCTGCGCGTTCAGCTGACGAGCCGATCGGAATGGATGAATTGGATGGATTGCAGTTAGAGTTAGAATCGCTTCTCTGTAACACAGCACTACGAATTAGATATTTTCAGTCGGAAATTGAAAGTATCGACTCAAACGAATCCAAACGGGAGAAAAAAGGCAAAGCCGCTGGTAAGCAACTGCAATACCCGGTCAAAAGAAAATTTCAAGATGATAAATTAGTTAAAACAAAAGATTACACTAAACTGTCTAATCAACCTAAAGTGCCTAAATTCAAAAATTTTTCTACGCCTTCATCAGGTTCTCATAATTATTCAAATGATGTTGTGAACTCCGACAACTCTGTCAAGTTAGAGCTATCTCAGTTTGCATTGCCTAAAAACAATATTCCATATAAATTTTGGAACTCAGTCGAACCATATTGTGCACCTGTTACTTTGGATGACATAAAATTTTTGGAATCTTTATTGGCACAAAGCAGTAACACAACCTTACCGCCAATTCCACCTCTTGGGAAACACTACTCTGAAGTTTGGGCTGATGAGCATCTTGCTGAAGATCAGAATGCATCTAATCCAAACAAACAGAAATCTTCCATGTCTCCAGAAGCATCTAGCATTCGTAAAAAGTTTGAGAAATCAAGTGAAAACATGATTACTGGTCCATTGACACAAAGGCTTGTGTCAGCACTGATGGAGGAGAATGTGATGCCATATGAAGTGCCTGATATAAAAGTGAAGCAAGGCACAAATACTAAGAATAGCTATAAGAATTCCCTTACTTTAGAAAAATGTCTTAGAAAAGAATTAGTTGAACAGGGCATACTTGATCCAGAAGATTTACCACCTCTCACAAATCCAGCTGATGATGAAATTTTAGCTGAAATAAAGAAATGTCAAACTGAACTCACAGCTGTGAGAAAAGAGAATTGCCGCAATCTTAAAAACCTTATTGGGCTGTGTAAACAAGAAATGATAAGATTGAATTTGAAAAAGCAGCTTGATCAAGTGGATATGGAATGTATAGACATTTATAAAAAGATGGTGGCTGCCAAACAAAAGAAGCGCCCTATAACTAAGAAAGAAAAGGAAGATGCATGGAGGGCAATAAATGAACAGATTAGGCTAAATAAAGAAATAAATGTGCTGCCTATCACAGGACCAAATTCAAGTTAAATAATCTTATAATTTCAATTGGGGTATATACTAAGTTACATTTGCTGTAGATGCGTATTTGGGAATTAAATTACTTTTATCTGCCTAACTTATGTCTCATTTACTGTTTCCAATTCCTAATATATTCATTTAATTGACGAAACTTGAAGAATTTGAATATAATATTGAGAAATAATCTAAGGTTTAATTTTAAGAAATATTATAAACAAGGTTACCATGGTACAGCAATAGTCATTAGTTTCATCATTGGTTATTTTGTTTCTAAGACACAAAGCTCTTAGTTTGCTCTTATTCTTGGCTGTATTAAAATTTTCATTTTCCCTAAAATTTACCCATTTTTCTAATCTAAATTAAGACATGGGACTTTCATGAAAATTTATCAATTTCTAAATTTCCTAGGTTCGATTCCCGGGTCTTAAAGTAGACATTTGGGGTGAAAATGCAATAATTTCTTCTATTAAATACGTCGATCTTAATACACAGGGGATGATTAGTAGCTACTCATCAAATACACCTCTGCTTATCATTCCAGTGATTAAAGCTTGAGTGCATATAGATAAGTATAAGCTGCAAAATTTGCAAGATATTTTTTGGTTAGTAAAAATTTTTTTATTGCTTTTTTTATTATTTCCGTTCTATAGATTGTTGCAAATAAAGTTTAGTTCAAATTACAACTTTGGCCTAATAGTAGAAACTTTATGCCCAGTTGGTAGATGACAGTGACATCTCGTATCGAAATTAAGAAACGAAACAGGTACAGAGTACAGCTAACTATTCCCCATTTACAGAGGCGGATTATCCTAAAGGCAAACTAGGCACATGCCTAGGGACGCGAGGGTTCAAAGGGACGCACTTGCGGAATTGTTTAAAAAATAACAAGGATTTTTTAGTCTGTAGGGGCGAAAAATTTAGAATGCCTACTGGCGGCAAATGTATTAATCCACCTCTGGCCATATATCCATACCTAAAGACCAAAAGTATAAAGCTCTGGTTAATTAATACGGGAAAAACAAATCTCCCCCTAAAAATCACTCTTCATTTTTCATGTGTAGGTATGTTATTATTTATTGAGTAACCAATAGCCATGTTTAATGTCCTGGACGGTTGAAAATTTGAAAATATAAATAATATTTATTGCTTTTATTCCACAATTATCAATGCATGATATAACACACGAATTACAATTATAAGGCGCCCCCATACACCTACGATAATATTGCACAATCTTTTTATTGTTCAATAATATTGAACACCCCCTTTGACTCCAGACGTTCAATAAATTCTGTCAATAAAATTGACTAACCAGTCTGATCAATATTTTCGTGCGAGCAACATGTCTGACGACGAAGTTTTGGCGGCAGCCATGCTGGTGATTTTGTTGAAAAGAAAAAAAAAAAGAAATATATTGCGCAGTATTAAGCCTACACAGCGCAAAAAAAAATATTGTTCAATAAAAATCAAGGTCCATCAATCTTTTGTTCAATCACGGCGCAATGCTTCAATATTATCCCTACACGTTCAATAATATTGTACAATCAGAATATTGTGCAATTTTATTGTAGGTGTATGGGGCCCCTAAGACTGGAATAATCCTATGGCCAAATGCTGTTTAGTTTGTACTCTGTGTCAAATGTTGCAAACTTGTGAATTGCTGTCAAGTTCATTTGAATTCAATTTGAAATTAACGATAATCGAAAATATTGTGGATTTGTGGTGTAGTTAAAGTGAATTGCGAAAACTTTATTTCATGTAAGAATGGATAATCCTCTGATGACTCCGAATAAAATACTTAAGCTAATTCATTTAGCTGAAGACAAATCGTTTCATGCGCCTCGTCGCCTTTTGGATATGAAACAAGAGGAAATTAATAAGTAAGTTAGAACCATTACAAGTTATTTGTACAACTTCTCCCTAAAAATAATTCATATTTTAATCAAATCACAAATAATACAACGTGTTTCTATAAATAATATCACTTGACAAGGTTGTGGAGTTGTAATCGAAAACATGAATATAATTTTCAGAGCTGTGGCTGAAGTTATGGAACCAAGATCATCTCCTCGATATCACTTTGAATCATCATCAAGCATTTTAGATTTAGAAAGAGTTGAGGGTATGTTTTTCCTGAGTATTAATTAAGTTTATGACTTATTTTAAGGCATATGATTAGGATAAGCCTCTTTCCGTTAAATATTGTTTAAGTTATTATCTCTATTTCATCTCTTGTTGAGGTGTGTAAAATAAAACTGATATAAAGGAAATTTTTTGTTTTTAATTTTTTTTTTACAAGTGCAATAATTGAAGATTGTTTTCAATAAACAAATATGTCATGCTAGTTAGAAATTAATATCATTTAGCGTGTTTATCACTTCAATTTCGTGATTTTCTATGTTTTAATTTTAGCATTAAACTGCAATACCACTGGAACATCAACACTAGGCCATATGTTCCACTGTTGCCCAAAGGTTTTTATGATATACGTTTGGGGAAGGGTCTATTTTTCTATTTTAGAGAGAGAGTGTTGTAAATATGCAATTAGGGAATCAGGATAATATAAGAATTGGTTTCAAGATCAAGCTGCTTATATGTAGCAAATACACTTTTACAAGAATATTTTTAGATGTCTTAATTTGTGTTGTTTTAGGATTTGGTGAGTCAGGAGCTGGCAGTGCATCCATGAGTAAATCTGTGAGTCATTTACAATTTCCTGAACCTCTATAAGAGTAATGTTTTATGACATTTCTAAATGATTATTAGCATAATTCAACAACACATTTAAAGTGTATGCTGCATAAATATTATATACCCATGTATAACCCATTGTGGGGCAGGGGTATCTTCTACCATTAAGTGATAATTCATTGTGAATACATACATAACATAAAAACGTCAGAGTTGTGTGCCTAGGCTTTGAACCTGTGACCGCCGAGATTCTCAACCGCATGCCGAAAGCTTGAGGCTATCATTGATCAATAGATATTTCACTTTTACTATTTCAGGCCTTGTTTAATCCCAATGAAATGACGGGAAGATCTACAGAAGCTGAGGATATAAACCGGAGAACTATGTCTATGGATCGAAATGCATTTTGTGATCTCAAAAAGAAGCTTGACACTCAAACTTTACAAGTAAACGATCTAATGAGAAATTCTATAGCTACAAACTTCTCATTCCATTCTAAGGTGGGTATTTTGTGTGGAATAGTAGTTTTTGCATTGGTTTAATAATATTCAGTTAGTTTTTACATTTTATGTAATACATACACATTCATACCCTTATCCCTAATGAGGTAAGAAGAGCACTTTACTATGGATAAAGCTTTTTATGTCATTATCATACTGTCAGTATCTTTTTATTATTTTTTGGCCTAACCAAAATAAAATTATTTAAAAACAGACTATTACAAATTTAAGACATTCTGCTTGTAAAAAGCCTTTAAGTCGCTGGCACAAATGCCTTGTACGTCCTCAACGATTTTATCAAAGGGATTTCGAACGCAGATCTGAGTTTGTACTGCGAAATACCTCTCGCGTAATCTTTTTTATCATTATTACTGTAAATGTTATTTTAGAGAGACTTGACGGCTGATGAAGAATCCTTAATAAGAAGAGAGGCAGTCCTACCTTTACAACAGACACAAACACAATTCGGAGAAATCACGCCGTATGTAAAACTGATTATGATTTGTATTTAAAATATTTATGAATTAAAAGTATGGAATATGTTTATAGTAGTGTAAAATTTACAGTATTTAAATTGATTGAATTGAAAATGATGTTTTTTTTTTCTTACTGAATATATTTTAAACAGTTGTTTCGTATTACTATTTAGATGCGGGCCTTTTTGTTAGTGTATTAGTTTGTTTTTGACATTAGGCTTTTTTAATTTCTCTAAATATTTACGAATTTTTGATTCCAGTACAAATGCGTCTTCTTTATCCGTGGGTGCTTATTTCAAAAGTAAATGCCCAGAGTTTGGCAATATGTTGGCTCACATTGACAGCCCAAACAAATCTATGTTGCCCAGCATCACTGAAGGTAAGGAAAACTTGAACATCACGACCTATTACCAAGTTGGGATTTCTCCCAGCTTTAATTCTTATGCCAGTGTTCCCTAATGCTAATATGAATAGTTTGAGACTCTGTTAGTTTGCTGCTAATTAAATAATAGATACCATTACAAACCTCTATCGCATGTGCAAGAAGACAACGCGAGAAAATTGGAAGGGAAATTTAAACAACAACTGGAACTGTTGTTAATTTGAATAGTTTGTTACTTTCCTGCATGTAAAATTATGCGTATTTTATATCTGTACGTATATGTGTTTATATTTCAAAGTCAATTAGGGAATCAACAATAAACATATCTTGGGAGATTTAAACACTGTTATAGAAGATAAACATTTATGGCAAATGATTTATTAACAAATATATAATGTTGTCATTTCAGTATCTTCGCATTCTTATGAAGGTAATCCGAGGCAAACTTTCAATTTAGACCCATCACTTGATAGCGTTCCCGTACGACAGCCAAGGCCCACAAATACACATAATGAGCAAGGACGAAACCTCAATAATCTCGCAGATAAAATATGCGACAAGCCACAATTTAATTCTACAACGAAAATCGACAATGAAGTAGCCAGTATGGCCGTAGATAAACAAGAAGAGACACCAAGTAAAAATATGTGTCAGAAAAACAATCAATCGAAATTAGATCAGGATTTTGCAGCATTTGTGAAGGGTAATAAATTATTGAATTCAACCAAAAATCCCGAAACACTATTAGTTGCTAAGAATTTTTATGCGTCTATGAAGGGCTATACTGACGATACGGAAGACCACGAAAATAATTCATTTAGCATCTCAAAAATTGCTGAGTATTTGGGTAAGAAATGTTATACTTTACATCTTTTGTTTAAAATAGTAGCGAAACAACACTGGTTGCGGATGAATAAAAATATCTTTCATTTTAACTTCGAAGAAAATATTTATTGGATATGTAAAAAATGCTGATTGCATTAGGAGCTTACGTGTACAAGTTGATTGTTTTTTAGAATATTATTATAACCATATAAGTGATTTATGTTATGACTATTGACGAGAAATTGAATAATAGTTAGTCCCTATAGTGTTATTTTTATGTGTTAGTGAGTCCAGCATATTTTAAGCAGACAATTTATTACCTCATGGGTAGAAAATTGCGCTAAATGTAAACATCTATACCTAATTGTACCCAAATATATTCCAGCAGGAAAGCAATCCAATGTGAGTGTGTCTGGTCTACTTCTAAACAATCAGAAGAAGCCGATGAAAAAATCGCCGCTCGCAGAAGTGAATTTAAACAACCAAGTCTTAGACGAAGACGACAAAGTAGCTTATTTGAAGGATACAAAAAAGACTGAAACAGCTAGTACTGCCAGTACCATGAACACCGTACTTTCTATGGATAAATTGAAAATTAGTAACAATGAAATGCCTAAAGTGATAGTGACTCAGCATTCGCCCAAAAGGGACGATATAAAGTCGGAGGATGTTAAGAGGTCGACGAGATCTCGCTCGCCGTCCACCAAGAGTCAGTCCACGCTCAGTACCGTGCAGGAAAACTTCACCAGCTTCAAATCTGGGGATAGTCCTTTGTATACCAGTAAAGGTATGTTGTATTTTTTTATATACAGCGTAATAATAATTTGTATGTCTATTCAGTTCTTAGTATAATGGTCTATGTTCAGAGGTGAGTTAAAGTTTTCAAACCTTTAAACTATATCGTAAGTTTTGTAAAGTAGGAGTGCTGCGCGGTGCGCCACTTTGGAAATTTTCAACAATGAGAAGAAAAAAGAAGAGTTATGGCCAAGAAGACATAAGATTCAGAATTATTTTAGACATTTTTAGGAATTACAGCGAATCAAGGACATTCAACTTCTAAGCCGTAATAATATAGCGGCGGATTATGTCGCTCAATGGTCCATATATTTTGCAACAACTGTACTAAAACTTTTCCACCAAATAAAAACAGCGATAAATATAGATCGATTTTTACAATTACTACGTGAATAATAAAAAATAATACCTCGCCGAGGTGTATAATAAAGAGAGAATTTATATATATGTTGAGCACTATTTGCATTCAATATTGTAGTTGTAATTTTTCAGGCGAGGCTAGAACATCGCATGTACCTTCCCCAAATACTGTGTATAGAGAGTTAGATAAGTCTGTAGATTGGCGCGAAGTGTTACAGCAAAAGCGTTTAAAACAAGAAGGCTTGGTTAAAGGTTTGTGGGCCTCGCTTTATTAGCTAACATGGGAATATTTCCGCCTCAATTCACTATCTAAAACGAATAACATTATTAACATATCACTATTGTTATGTCTAATATGTTGTATGAACTGTCATTATTAAAATTTTAATTTAATAACAGCATTTGGCTACTAACGGGATGTGTTTTATGTGAACGTTTTCAGTGATAGCATCGCTATTCAACATTTTTATTGGAACAATATTGTTTCAGAGCAATGGGCGGATATTATAACCTCGCCAGTCACTGGATTTGTTGGTATGTAAAAGTTTTATAACTTCACAATGAAGGTTAAGACTTAAGATATTTGGAATCACCTAGTATTGTTGTATATTTTTTAATGTCAAAGATATCGAATTAAATATCTAATGTTGTCTGAGAAAAAAACATTTCTTATAAGGCCATTATGCTATAATGACCAATAAATGTATAAAACTTTTTATATTTAAACAAAACTTAACTGTTTTCAGGTGTAAGTTGCGCAATAAACATAGCAGTGACGACACTAACTGAGAGTTGGCTCACGGCCAAACTAAAATTCGATGATCTACCCGACGATGGAAGAGATATCACGATCGAGCTGCCCCGTCAGCCGTTACTTCTATCTCCCGGAAAGACTGAACAATTCACTGCTTACCTAACGTCTAATACAGAGATGAATGCATCACTATCATTCACTATAGTACTCAAGGACGCTTCTATAGACTGCGAATTGGAACAAAAAGGAAGCGTGGACGTTAACATAAAAATGCCAGTAATACAAGCAATGTCATGCGATGGAGTCAACAAAATAGTATTCCAGCCGATACAAGAAACAACGTCGTTGATTAAATCAATCGTTTTGTTGAGCGATTCCCCCGCAGACCTGCAGTTGGAACTATCTGTTGTGGAAGGTGATAGCGTTTTTGCCATTAAAAATGTACAGGAGATAAGCAGGGGAGATATTAATAAAATACTGATGGATCGCCAAGGGTCCATCGATGATGGTACGACGAGCAAAGCTAAAAATAAGGTGATGAACAGACAGCTGTGCAGATTGAGTAGTGGTAACGCCATAAAAGTTACTATCAAATTCAATGCGCCGAAACTGGCTGATCTGAGCAGCGGTGAGTAGTTTTTGCTTGGTTGTTTCAAATTATGCATAACAGGCTATGCTACATAAATTATGGACAACTAGTTCTGGAGTTTCAAATTTTGTGTTTACAATGAATTTTGATGAATGTGTTTTATATTTTAAAAACAGTCACAACAAATCTTCTAACTCCTCAAATTTAGTGACGGATGTATATCCGTAATGGTTTACATGTATATGTAAACCCAGCCACGAATGAAAATTTATGAATAACATATTTGTCTCGTAGTTATGATCGAACTTGCCTCACGCATCATATATACGTTGAGGTCTTATCGACTGCGCTTAGGTGGCTGTAAATATTTATGAATCATATTTTGTTTTATGGTTTAGGAGAGTCGGTGCTCACGTTAAATGGTGCTCTCAACGTCAAATTAATCGGCATCAATACTCTATTAAGGAAGATCGAATTATCAGGTGTC
Organism: Cephonodes hylas; assembly: GCA_030295005.1. NCBI lineage: Eukaryota > Metazoa > Arthropoda > Insecta > Lepidoptera > Sphingidae > Cephonodes > Cephonodes hylas. The sequence continues at coordinate 7,921,104 of AP025376.1, read as the reverse complement.
GTGGGATCAGTTAATTTAGTTGTGGCTGGCCCTTCCAACAAAGTGCGCTTAACAAAAGGTAACAAGTTCTGAAAATATTGTCTCTTTATTTTTTATTTATATTCCTATTTGAAACGTATTTTATTACGCTATAGAAACTGCAAGTAGAATTTCTTCATAGCGTTTGAAAAAAAAAGAAAATTTCCACTAATGTGGCTAATAGACAAATTTTTATTTTTTTAGATTCCGTCCTAAAAATGTCCAAATTAATTTAAAATTTGTTTATAATGCATATTTTTTTCCTGTTACAGAACCATTCACATTAACTCTAACAAACTCGGGTTCCATAGCAGGCATATGGTTCGTGAAATTCCAAAGTAATAGCTTAACCGAACAGCTTCCGTTCAAAGTGGCGCCATCTAAATTTGAAATTCGTCCTGGAAGTACGAAACATATAAGTTTGTGTTATACCGGACCAGAAGACATGACTCATGAAGCGTAAGTACATGTTTTTACTGACTGTATATCATAAGTCTTGAGATATTGTGTACATACATAAACTCACGCCTGTCTCCTGTTAGGGTAGGCAGAGATTATAGAGCCAAATCCGCTGACATTATATTCTTCATGCATGCACGTCGGTTTCGAGGACTCTTTATATTACCCTTTTTAAATCGATTTTTTACTTGGACTTTTTAAATAGATTCTTGAGATATTAAAAATGTATATATAGTGATTTGGGATATCATTTTCGATGTAACATGTTACCCTATTATTTAAATTCGCTAAAAAAATATTAGATTAGACTTAATTATTACATTAAACATTTATCGATTTCAACGTCTTTTTTCAGGGTAATGGTTTTCGAGGAGACAACTTCTGGTAACAAGACCTTGTTTGAAGTGTATGGTGGAGGTGAAAATCAAAAGATATTCCCAATAAAAACTAATTTGAACGTAATATCATGGGTCCGCTCAGGGAGAAAAGAATTAAGTTTGAAAAATTCGATAAATAAGAAGGTTCACGTTCGGTGCCAGATAGTGGGCGAAGGATTCTCCATAGATTTACCTGGTAGTGAATCGAGGGGCATCTACTGTCTCGCATTTGGTCCCAACGAATGCAGACCACTGCCGATAATATTCACGCCAACATCGAATTATCCACAATCCGCTACACTACATTTGGTTTATGATAAGAACAGCGATTTCTCGAGGAAGGTACGTGTGTTTATAGAAATGTTTGTTACTTCTATTAAATAAAATATTTTCCACTAAATACAGTCCTACAGACGTCTCTCGAAATAGCATTTCTAATTTGTTTATATTTTATTTTTCGTAATAATTATACCCTTGCATAGTGTATAAACGATCCATAGCCTGACTTGTTTTAGTTCTTAGGGCCATATGTCGGATTTTATAGTAACACAAATGCTTATTCATACCGATATATAGCTTTTTACTAAGGGACTAATAGCATTATGCAAAAAAAAAAATAGTTTTCAAGTGTGTCCCTATGTCGTTATTTGCCCTGTTTTGTAATAATAAATGTTATTCACCGGTTAACAACAACTTTGCGTTCGGGTTATATAAATTCGTTTTTATTGCTTTTACACCTAGAAATAAGAATTAGGACAAAAATAGTTCTGAATTTGCTTTTGTGATAAAAATTGGGAAAACTATGAAAATACACAAAAAAGTTACACAGAGGCGAATTCTTAAAAATATTTTTGATTTATCATCATATTTTTGATATGCGTATATAATCAGAATATATCAAATAAAATCCGTGCGCTAAGAAAAAAAAATTGTTGACTAATGTTATAAATGTTGTGCAGGTGAGCCTGTGCGGGTGCGGCGGCGGGTCCGCGCTGCGCTGGTCGGGGCTGGTGACGTACGGCGCCACCGCGCTCGTGCAGGCGGCCGCGCGCGCGCCCGTGCCGCTGCACCTGTACAACCGGGCCAACGCGCCCGCGTTCGTGTGCGCCGACGTGCGGTTCAACTGTTAGTATACACACACATTGTATAGCTGCAGGCATTCAAAAACATTAATACGAATTAAATAGTTGAAAATTGATTTTAGTTTAGCTATTGTCTATTCATAATTGTCTAAAATATCTGCTTTGATCTACAATTGAGAGTTATAGTCCTAAAGGCCTCCGTGCGAGTTGGCATACCCAAGAAATTCTTAAAAACTTTTAGGTGTGCAGAAACCTGGGAAATCCCCCCACGGCGTTCTTACCCTTCACCTTTTATATTTATACATGTAGAAAAATGTAACTTCGCTCAACCTTGAAGGGATTTAGGCGTCACTATATATGTAAATTATTTAATTTACTTGTGTATAACAATTTGAACAGAAGCACTATACTTGAAGGTCTCGTTTGTCGGTACAGTGCAGTACGCTGCGGCGTGTGCGGGCGCGCAGGTGTGCGGCGCGCGGCGCGTGGTGGGCGCGCGGGCGACGCACACGCTGTCGCTGACGTTGCCATGGCAACGCGTGGAGCGGCGCGCGCGCACGGCGCAGGCGTCCGCGCTCGCCACGCTCACCGTGCTCACCGGCGCAGAGTCCACGCGCCGCAGGATACTCAGGTACCTACTATGGCCTAGTATACCATCTAACCCTGGGGCGATATTTTTACCCCGAAATCGCATTGCTATTCGAAGCTCGCTCTCAGTTATTTCTGGTACTTTGCTGACACTAAAATCCTCGTCACGAATATCGGTGACTGAAGTCATTATTGGAGGCAAATGTCCAGTCCTCAACGGGAACAAACTGTCCAACACATTTTCCAGCAATCTTGGCTGAAGGCGTTGTGTTAGTGGAGGAGCCCATGTTTGAAGTTAACCTCAAACCTTACACCCTTTTAAGACTAATCTTGCTGCCTTTATCCAGCTGGTTAGGTGCTCGGTGTATCAGGAGCATTTAAACATTACTATTGTTACTTATGGCAATAGTTTATAAATTTAAGACTGCTAAAAAAAAAAATTATTATTAAAAAATTTTAGAACTTTTTACAAAATAAGGTGTTCTAAGAAATGTATCATAATTTTTCAGAATAATCAGAAATGAATCCACTGGAGAATTGGATACATCTTTACTGCCTGAACATTTAAGAATACTGGCTGGCCAGTTTGAAGGAGAGGATCCTGCCTTGGATGACCACTTGAAAGATTTTAAGGAAACCAAAGTAAGTGGACCAATTTTATATACTCCATTAACTAAATAATTTCTGTTTAATAATGTTATCAGTGTGTTTTGTCAAAAAGTATATTATTAATAGAGGTCCAATAACAAGCGACAGTTTATCTTTGTATACCTATAAATAATAACGCTAGAAACGCGAATGTGAGTAATTAACGATAGGTATTTATTAGGACTTTGGTTTTACGTACTAAAACAAATATGCCGCGACTCAATAAAAATTTGGGCTTGCCTTAGTTTGAGACCCTAGGCACGCCACTGCATATGAATATATTAGTTTATTAGCATTTTTCTTGTTCATGTAATTACTTTATTTTGGGAAGCTACATAATACTAGGACCACCGTTTAATCTACATTATTTTGTTTTACAGGCATCACTCAATGAACTCATAGGAGGTTTGCAGGAACTAACGGCACAAATCGACTTGCCACAAGAATTTGGGGAAGACACTACAATCATAATCAGTGATGATACCGTGCTAGAACATCATACTCTATGTGATTAAGCTACAAGTACCTATATTATTAATCTTAATTATTATTTAATCTCATGTTTAGCCTTAAATAAGTTTCATTCATAATTGTTATTAATTTTAATTTTATGTATTAAGCGTAGGAAGTGCTCAAGAAAGCAGTCAATTTGGGTTTATTTTATGTACTTAATACTTTGTCATAAACAACCATTTCAGTATTTGAAAAAAAAAGTACTTATTTCTTTCTTGCCTAATGTTTGAATTGTCTAATTCAGAGTGATTATGTAATATGTTTGTTTGTATTTTGGAGATAATGTCCGTCCACAAAATGTAATACTCATCTTTTATACATAGTCCAAAATTGCAAAATTGATGAACTGAAAATGAAAAATAAACAACTTTTTAATTCATATCATTTATTATTTTCTTAACCAGTTATATTCCAATCGTTTTCCTATTTTTTTTTAATCTTTCAATCTAAGAGATTCGACTGTCATTGCAGTTATCTGTTAGAAATGACAATTTAAAAATATTGCCTACAACTTATAAAACTAAAATGCATTTCCACTTATAATAAAGTCATTAAACACCGCGAAAAATGATACTTTTATATACACAGGACTAAAATTTGACGGTTTGTAAATTTGAAATGATTATTTTTTTACTATAAATTACTTTATAAGATCTCAGACAGTGAATCCCTGAATATCCGATGACAGAAGTTTGGAAGAAACAATAAGAAGATCAAAAAGAATCACAAATATTATAGCATTGGTCCTTAGAGGGGTTCACTGCGAGAGATCGATTCAACAATACATCGAGCTTGGTGTATTTTATATTATCATGATTATATATCTTACACCACGAAAAAGTAACTGACATACGTTACACAAACACGCGTGCCATTCGTTCATCTCTCACACACATCACACACTTTCCACGCTCGCACACCACACATACTACCGCATTCTACTCATGCATACACACACGCACATACGTCGCATTTGGCAGTTTATCATAGTCATTCTCACAACGCGTCCGTATTCACATGAAACTCCTTCGCAAATCATATAGAAAAAAATAACTGCGACATCACAAAACTGAAAGAGCGTAACGTTATTGGACTGCAATACATTAAAAACGTTCGGAGACAGAGGCATGTGAACACAGACACCGATATAAGTGAGCTTCCACGAGGGACAATCTACGTTGCCGTACAATCTACATTTATGAAAAATCTTATTAAAATGGAAGTACTTACACATTTTTATAAGGTTACAACTAATTTGGATCAATGGCTTGATAATCATTTAGTACAGTGCTTTGAAAATACTATACTCGTTAATTTATTTGCAATTTACACTTATATTCTAACTATACGCAAACGAAGACGTTGTGGAGACATCGAGTCGCAATAAGTATTCCGTTCTAATACGCTACACGTAAATAAAGAACATTATTGGGATGTGTATCGTGTACAGCTAAACGATCCCAAGTGTCGCATTCACTCGTGATGCGATGCGTATATTAGACATTATATACATTTCACACTCACACGTTTTTACAATAGGAAATAAGGATATTAAACTAAAAAGTAAACCAGTCGCTTAATGAGCTATAAAATAGTACGTAAGATTGCCAACGATACACTGGCCTAGCGAGCGGGCCGCATGCAGCCCGTCCTTAATCTATTATATAACATCACATATCCCATAGTGATAGTAATCTGCCGAGGCTCGTGAGTTTCCATAACTTCAGTTGTTCCTTCTTAATTATTTCTTAACAAGTAAAATACCTATCTTTGCTGCAACTAAACGCTTTAGTCAAAACAGAGACTGTATATTTTAAGAGATCAATATGGCTTCACACGTGCGGATTTCGTAGATTTGAACCATGTTAACGCAGGCATCGGCTATCGTTCTATGCCCAATCTAAACTTATCAATTAAATCGTATATAAAATGTCCACAATATGATTGTATCGGTAACGGAGCGGCAGATGATGTTCTGCCGACGTGGGCTGAAGCACACAGACACACATCCAGTCGAATAACCCGCGTGAGTCGCCTTCGATGAGGATGCAAAAATTTCCATATTAATGCAGCTAACTAACGGATCAGTGTGCATTGAATTCAGTAATGGGCTGATTTCAATTTGTCATTAAAATATAATTATCACAGATAACGTTAAAATAAAAGTAAGGTAAACACGGAATCCTTGCAGTGAGTGTCAAAATAATTTTATCTAGAACGCATATCCATTGTGGATCTTCTCTTATAATGATAAGCTTTATTCTTTGTTTACTCAGTGCCTTTATTGCAAAGGGTGAGGTCGAGCTCTGGAGTGGGCCCGACCGTCCATGCGTACCGCGCCGGCGCAGCGCTCACACGCCCACTAACACTTCACGTCTCGGGAATCCGACAATAGATTTTGTTGCTGCAGAATGTGTTCATGCGAGTTCCAGAACGCCTAAATTATTAAGTCAACGGTAAATTACATCGTCCCGTTTACAAAACTATTTGTACACTTCGACACGGGATCGATTCGGTCGGGTCCGAGCTGAACTGCGTCGGTACAACGCAGGAGACAGACGGAGCCGGCTTCGACTCGATCATCTCGCGGGTGTTCGCCGAAATCATTGGGGATCGGAGTCGATTCCGTGACGCGGCAGTCGTCAGTGGGGGCAACAAAATCCAGTGCGGTGGTGTCGGCGCGCTCACGCGTGCAGCGCGGGCGGCTCGTGCGGGGGCGCGGCGCCACCCGGCCCGGCGCAGCGCGCGGCGTGGCGGCGCGGCGGCGGGGGCGGCGGCGCGGCGGGGGCGGGGGCGGCGTGCGCGGGGGTCGCGGGCGGCGCGGGCGGCTCGAGGGGCGCGGCGGGGGGCGCGGGCGGCGCGGGGAGGCGCGCGGGCGGGCGGCGCGGGCGGGCGCGGCGCTAGGGCGCGCGGTACAGCAGGTAGGCCGTGAGCGCGGGCGGCAGCGCCAGGCGCGAGGCGGCCGCGCGCAACCGCGGTCGGCCCACGCGCTGCCGGATCACGCGCCGACACAGCTCCATCAGCGGCAACGGCTCGGCTGTAAACATCACAACACGTTCATATATTATCATACTGCTTCTACATTATTTTAGGCTACAAATTGTTCCGGTTGTGGATGAGAGAGTGGTTTGTGTGTGGGCACTCACGGTCTAGTCCGCCGATGTACTTCATGGTGATCTCCGCGTGTCCCCAGACGGCCGACACGATGGGGTAGAGCGTCTTGCCGCGCAGGCCGCGCGCCGCGACGCCGAGGTAGCGTCCGTCGGCGCAGAAGGCGAGCGTGCCCTCGTCCATGTCGAGCACGACGAGCAGGCGGTCGGGCACGAGGAACTGCTCGTCGGGCCGCAGCAGCGCCGGGTACGTCGTGCCGCTGCCGCCGGTGCCTTTCGCGTTGTGGTAAATCTGAAAGTTATCACACCACATATTATTAATATCAGTGCTTCGGCATTCATAAATTGTAAGAATTTTATGCTACACTCAAGCCTGTGTCCCGAAAGGTTAAGCGGAAGGGCATTTTTGAAATTGCATTTCACTCATTGTTTTTTAAATCCTAGGTGATGAAATGCGATCTTCTAGCCGTTTTTCTGGCTTGTTTACTTTAATAATTTTCCCGACCCGAAATCGAATGAAGAACTAGATCGCACCTGGAGACAGTCAGTGGGATGATGATTTTTTTACTTTTTAGAAAGAACCCCAAGGACATAAAATAGTTAGTTTTGTTTTTTATCATAATATTGTTGTACAAAGTTCTATTCATCCTGTGATCGAAGAATCAATGTAAAGCAAATTGCTAGTATTTGGAAAATTGACAAACCCAATGAGACTTATTAGCCGTTGAAACTAGAGTGCAAGTGTTTCTATTCTAGTACCATCACAAATATAGCGTGATCAACAAAATTATATTTTTCTTTATAGTTTATGAAATCAAAAAGTCAAAAATCAAAAAGTGTATCTCGTTTGTGTGGATTTTACGTTTCCTATTCTATATTGAAATAAAATACGACGAAGATCATCCATTAGGTCAACGTAATTGTATGCTTTGTATTGTCTTTTGCTACTAACTACTCATGAGTTGAACAATCATGGGCAGCTTCATCACATTGTTAATGCATGATGAACTTGAATAGTTGGGGCGATATCTACGGAAATACTCTTTCGGCAGACAGAAGTTCGATTACTTATGGAAATTCCGTGTGTCTTTTATGAACTATGCAATTTACCAGCAAAGGAAAACAGAGACATTTGTACTTAAATTTTCTGGATCTACAGTTAAAGAGACTACTACTAGGTTTATGTATGAAGGTATATAGTGGTATGTACCTTATTTCTGCCTAAGTCCCAGCCCCAACTCTGGTCGGTGGCGCCGACGAGGCTCTGGTATCCGACGGAGTGTAGTGGCGCATGCGCGGTGGCGACGCCGACGACCGCGTGCGTGCCCCGCTGCCGCGCCGGCCACACCACCTCCCAGCAGTGCAGCCCGCGCGAGTAGCCCACGCGCCCGCGGATGCAGTCCGTGCTCTGCGCCACCGGGTGCCGGTGGAACGTCAGCGCGTCCTCCTCCTTCACGAATATGTTCAGCGACCTGCAAACCGTTGCAAACAGGGTTCATTTATTACCGTAAGATTAGCCATCAAGTAAGGCGGACCAGTATTATCTTTCCAATTACTTAAACTGTTTATTGAAAAGACCAGATAAATAAACCGTCTTATTTGGGAGAAGTTTGTGACCAGTAGTGGAAGTGTTTCGGCCAATGATGATGATGAAACAGATCGATCATGGAGCATTTCGCGCATCATATTATTTGCGAAAACGAACGGGCCTTTGCGATGTTCTTGTTCAACTCAAGAACACCGAAAATTCGTCTACTCTCGGCAGAGTCTAAGTTAAGTACGTCTCGGGCATGCTCCACTTCAGTGGTCGCAGGGTATTTAATGCAATGATTGAGTGTAGGTAAGTTACCTGTCATCTGGGTTCCAGGCGTGCTTGAGCTGCAGGTCGGGGTGCGCGGGCGGCGCGTCGAGCAGCGCGTCGAGGCGCGCGGGCCGGGGCGGCTCGGGCGCCAGCTCGCGTGCTACCACTGCTTTGAACGGCGCCGTGCACTCGCGCGACACCGACTTCACACCGCCGGAGAGCTTTTGCCCCATGTTCATGCCCCTGCAGCGAGTGCGGGCGCGCTTCGGCAGCGCCTTGAGGCCGCCGCGCCGCGCCTCCTCCGCGCCGCCGCCGCCGCCGCCCCCGCCCCTCACTGAGCGCACCCCGCTCTTGTACCTAAAATGCACAATTGCACTTGATTAGCTACAGGTTCATAAATTAAATCCAGTAAGAATATCTTAACCTTTTTTCATTGAGGTATCATTTACTTATTTGAATAATTATAATATTATGCATCAAGAAATTGCCTGCATACGACCTGTGCGAGTGTTAAACAGTTTGTTCTCATAGAAACTGAGTTTAATTTAAGACATCGTCTATTGTTGCATTAGTAGTAGTATTTTGGAAAATAGCCATCGTTACTATCAAAAGTGAATGTCATTGCGAGCCATGAGTCCATGTTAACGTATTGTTCGTGAAACCGGTTTTAATGTTAGTAGTTTTGGTGTCGTCACAGCAGATGCCGAGGCGTCGATTGCGGAGTGGCCGCGCATCTTATGTAACATGGCGGCCGTCTAACCGTGAAAGTCACCGCTCAAAAGCCAAGGTTACCACGGCCCTGGGGTCTCACATCGGCTACACATGCGAATGTTCCCTCACCGCTTCTTGTTGTGCTAACACAACGTTTTAATTGCTGGCCATTTTTTACCTCGTCAGTGATGTCATGTAATTGCTTTGCGATACCTTAATAACAGCCTCGTTGCGTTTGACTTGTCTGTAGTAGGCACGATCGTGTCGGCAATAGAGTTGGAGGCGTCGTCGCACCACCGGTCACGGATAATTGATTTTAATATGAGAACACGCCACAAACATGTTCGGACCGTATAATTTTTGCGAGTGTTTATATTTGGCGATTGCCTTAGTTAATTCGAATGCAATTTGGTAAATAATCTATGTAGGATGGGAAGGGACGCCTAGAAGGCACGCCAGCCACAAGGCCGTCTGCCTTTACGACGCCTAGAACGGCTATGACAAAAGCGGGAAGTGAAAGGCAGTGAATGCGTCCCTCACGTCGCGTCGCCTCTTGACTGGGTAAACCAGCACAGTTACACGGTACATTTCTACACATCGCAACTAACGGCTGAGAAGATAACTCATAAGTTTTTCGTCTCGTAGGTTTTACTGTCAATTTCGCATCCTGCCGACATAGATTTCCCCCGGGGCATGGCCAGTTTTGTTTCATATAGCCAATACACAGCTGAGTCCCCAGACGAAATTGTGACGATTTATTTGCACTGGGTTTTAGTAACCAACTAGTGCTAGAGGTCACGCTGGCAGAGAAACAGAAACTGTATTGAGTACACATTATACAGACTCAATGTAACGCCAGTTGGAACTGTTGTTATTTGGGTTTGAAATATGATCAATATTTTTATCTGCTCGTTCTACATGCAGTCATTATTAAATAGTTATTTGGGCGATACGGGAAGATAATCTGGTAGGATCACGTGGCGGGCAATAAACAAACGGACAGCGACACGTGATCCAACTCATCACTGTGACGTACTCATCGGCCACGTGCATACTAAAGTTATCAATTATTTACGCACTAGTTAGCACCCACCCAGCAGATATATGTTCCAATTTTTTTTTAACTCCTATAGCATCACAAGGAAGTTCGTAGTTCAATATTTGCATGAATCACATAAACGTTCATATTTATTTTATGCGAATAAATTCTCATTGGTTCTCAGGAAAACTGTGGTTGCTGATCGGAAGCGAACACCGGTAAATAACCTGTTTTCGTGTTTTTTCTCACGGACACACGAACCGATTTGTCAATGACACAATTAGCAGTGATACATGACATAGGGACCGTAAAAAAACTTCGCCATAACTGAGTGCCGCACGAGGTTATACATACATGAAGGTGGTGACTGGTGAGTGACGGTACATAATGTCGAATTTAGGAAAAGCCACAGACTATGTAAAGTATAGAGTTGTGGAGGCTGGGAGCGGCGGCAACCGCTCACGCCCGGTGAGAGGTGAATGGAACATTGGAAGTGGCCAGCGTTGCTAGGCCGACTACATTAGCGTGTGCCAACACGCCCGAACAATGAACTGGCGAAATGACGTACGCACTGTATCATACACCATTGTACGTATACATTGTCCGCAACATTAGCGCTAAACCGAACGGCACAATTTATTTTGCCTGTTGCGCATACACAGCCGGCGAACAAATTCTCGATGCTCAACTCGGCGGCGGTTTCGTGTGAATGGAAATTCCGAGGCTGTCTATAAAGTGAGCGTTCAGACAGGGGAGTTACTAGATAAGGCAATAAACGTGATCTTGGGAAACATACACGTTAGACTGTAAACTTTTATACAACATTAAACATGTACACAGAACCCTTTTTATCCTTACAATGATACAGTTATACAGAAACGGTAGACGTACGGATAGAGTTAATGTTGCATGATGTTATTATTTCAATTCTATTGATATCGAGCAAAGCTTCGGTCACACAAGACCTATAAAGTTAAATGGCGTGGAGCCCAATCACGCGCGTAAACATCGTATCTAATAAGAGCTAAAACTGTGTTACCGTTTTGTGTGTGACTAATATCGTTAATCAATGCGTTTCAATATGTGTTTGTTTGTTAGCAAATTGAATTGTGTTAACATTTACAGTGCGTTCCGATACCAAATAAGTGTTTTAGCGAACGGATACGTTTGGATATATTATTTGCCTTTCTGAGCGCTGAACGGGTAATTACTATTTATTCCTTATACGTTGTGCTTTCCTGGCTTAAACTGGATGTAAACATATTACAAAGTTGAAACTCACAAAACAACAAAAGCAAATTCCTAAAGTCTAAAGGTACTTTTACCAAATAACGTTCTCTCTAATTAATTTTTAGTTGAAACATATAATTAAATGCAAAACGTGAGAAATTATACTTGCAGTGACAACAATCTATTTCATAAAATTTGAGGTGAAAACTTGTGTAATCATAATTCGTATTGCAATAAAGAGACGCAAATAAGTATTATTTTAATGTACAATAACTATACTATATATATAGGTAGTTTTAATAATTAGATTCAGCAAGAAAAAAAAGATTTGCATTACATGAACCCTGTGTGTGTTAGTACTTACTATTAAGACCAAAATAGGTGTGAAGGTGCAAAGGCGTAAAAGATTGGCGTCCTTGCATTCATTGAATGATATGTGTACCTGTATAGTGAAATGATGGGTAGAGACGAGTTGGGTCTACTGACAGAGGATGGTTTGATCTCCGTTCGAGACGTTCAGTTCGGAGACAAATGTATTCTTATATCCATGACAGGATAAATACATCCTAATGGGGCTCAGAGCTAAGATTCAGAATTTTGGAACCATTTAATATACATTTATGCATTTAGAACATAGAGCAAATTACTGGCTTTAAACGTTAGTCGATTTAACTACTGCTTAAGCATGGTTTGGCCTGATCTGTTTACTAGTGACATGACAAAATGATATAACGCATTTTTTAATAGTGGTTATTACGTATTATAAATTATTTACGTGATAAGCTAGGCAGCACCTTTTATGTACCTACATGGTTCTTGCCGGATAAGCCAAAACATAAGTTAAAGCTAAGCATATCACACGCTTCCCTTGATTCTACGACGGTTCACCAGTAATAATTGGACTCGTACTAAATCCAAATATCAATGTCTTTTGTACAGTTGATATAATTTCGCTGTTGAAGTTAATTGTATTTGTGAATAAAAACCATGTTTATTGTATGTAGATGACAAACAAAACGTGTAATTGTTAACGTTTAAATTTGTAATTTAAACAAAAACGTTATTTACAGGCGAAATTGAAACATTGGGCACGAGACTGATTCGAATGGCGCACAGGCGTGCCGGGGTGGATTAATTGTTAATTGGATCACAACATGCAGATTTATTATGTAAATGAATTTAAAACAGCATCATGCCAAACAGAGCTTAATTACATGAACGCCAAGGATATTATCACAAATGAGAGGAATGCACACGGAATGCTTGTTCATTACGTATTTTTCATGACGCTCCTATATTGACACTCGACTATTGGAAAAGTTATACAGGGTGTATTCAGACCGTGATCGAAAACTGAGGCAGGTAATAGCGAGGGTAATCACAAACCCAGTGGCGATATTAAAAATCCCGACAAAAAATAAAAAAATTGACGGTTTCCATACAACCATCGGTGTTAAAAGTATGTGGTTTGTATGGAAAACCTCAAAAATTTTATTTTTTGTCGGGATTTTCTTTAATGCCAGGGGGTTTGTAATCACTATCGCTATTACCTGCCTCAGTTTTCGATCACGGTCTAAATACACCCTGTATATGTTTTTTATTCCGTAAGCTCAGATAGTTTATTATTTCACAGCAAAATTAGAATATAATTTATCTTGCGTAAGTTTTACGGGTTAAAAAAGTGAGTTTGATGAAAAGTGAGATATTCTAACAATTATTATATTATAACACCAATTAATGTAAAACAAAGAGATATTCGAATGTAAAGGTTTTCTTAAAATATTCTCCCTTTAAACCCGATTAAGAGATTAATCACAGAAGAATTGAAAACTGCAAATAATAAGTTTTAATTTAGAACAGCTTTCAAACCAGCTAAATTATCGAGCAAATACAAATAACGCATGTTATGCAATGCTAGCTTGAATTTCTCACGATGTTGCATCAAACATTATCTCCCCGAGCACACTTTCGTCTATTCGCGAGTGTGTTTTTGTATCCAATATAAATCACGCGTCGTTCAGGTGAGTTGAGTGCGTTTCGCGAGTGCGTCATCTGTTATGTTAACACTACGTAGGTGTGTCGAAGGAGAGGTTCAACGCAGCAAGCATTTAACATTTATTTTTAATGTAGAAAGCAGGCCAGCGCAGGTCAGGCAAAACAAACTTGCGAAAGGAGTTCGCTGATTCGTGCACAACTCATCGGATATCTCTTAAACTGCAACGTTTTACAATTGCGAAGTTCAAATCCACGTCGAAAGTTAGTTACGTTAGCACGAGCGATACTGACACGATATAAAATTTCTAATATGTCTGAATTGTCACTAACTTGCTAAACCCTTTATCACGCGCTCTAAATTCTAACTTACAAAAGTTGTCAAAATTGATAGTCAAAGTTTGTATGTAATCTCTTTTGCGATGAGATAAGCTCCGTGGGTAAAGTTCGCTTATCGTATGTCAAATATTTAATATTTTCTGAACGTGGGATTTAGCGTGCGCTTGGAGTGGAAAACGTTTGGTTTGCTAATCGCCTTGGTCGGTGTGATAACTGTGTGCAATTATATTTTCTTGTCACCGGGCCTCGACACCGCGGCGATGCACTATCACTGGTTTTAAATAACAATTAAATAATCGCTAGGGCGTGTCGGCGTAACCTTGTATCGGTAGCCGAGTTGCAACAGGGCCTTGTGTCAAGGAAAAACCCACTTAGCAGTTTCCCTGGCCCCGAACGTTTGCAAACCTTATTTTCGCACGAAACGGTCTGAAATACGTATACAAATTCATTAGAAATATTGTACGATTGCTGACGTCAATGCGATAGATGATTAGTGTTTAACTAGATATTTATCTCTTTTGACGCAATCACACGCACCGTAATGCATCTAATTGAGCTGACGATAATTATAGCACCGATACACAGTTAGTGTGTTGTGATAAGTTTCTATTTAAACATACGTACACATCAGACCATAGTACTGAAATTACCCAACGGGAATATTCCGCCGTGATTATTTTTAAATAAATAAAATAACTTGTATTTAAATACCAAATTACGTACGAATGTAATTAATATTATTATAAACGTTTACAATATAAATATTACAAATGCAATAAGATGGAATTATAACGATATTTTCGAAATTCATCTGTTAACAAACAACCTGGTGCCTACATACAGATATAAGAATAATAAATTGCAACATTTAAAATCCGCTGTGTTAAAACTACGAGACTGTTAAAAACACATATCAGAGACTACGAGGTTTTTTGGTTTGCATATAAAAAATCCATGTGAATGATACGAAATTTTCTCTTAATGCGGAATGAATTAACTGCCACACTACAATAGTAGTCAATTTGAAATACTGATGTCATTATGATAGGATAAGACCACGTAAGATTCAATGTAAACACGAATTTACTTAAAATTTTAGATTACTTTAACCTGCGTTAATAGACATATCAACGTAAAGAAACATATATTTTCAGAAAGTAAAAATACAAGTCCGAAAACAGTCATTTTGCGGCATTATCCTCTGTTGAAATGCCCTACCGTAATTGACCCTATTAAATAACGCCACACGTGTAGCAATTTGTAATTGCTACACAGAACCTTTATTCTATCGAGTAGCATAATTTATTGCTTATATATATTTATTCTAATTCAATAACTTTATAAACATCAACTCAATGACAAATATACATACATATTATAATCACGAGCTTTACATTGTCTTCTGGGATTAGAGGTATCGATCCCGGGATCCCGAAGCCCGGGATCCCGGGATCCCGGTCATATTTTAGTCCCGAAAATCCCGGGATTAAATTCAATAAATAGTTACACAAGGCTATAATTTGGAGAAGACCTATAAAAAAATATTGATAATCCCTCCAACTTCTATAGAGCCTGAACGCGCTTTTTTCGCTTCTACATATTTGTGCCACACATTAAAAAGTAAGCTTTCGGATGAAACGTTGGATGCGTTGTTATTTCTAAGATTTTATTTTCGTGGCTTAAATAAGTAATTTATAGTTCCTATATTTATATTTGATTTAAAAAACATTAATCTCTTTTGAAAGTCTTTTTTATGATATAATGGCGTTTCTTTGTTTAGATATAATGGCTTAATTTATTTATTTTATCAAAAGAAAATATAATTTTGTTTTATTTTTGAATATTTAAGTGAAGATTTAAAATAAAAGATTGATTTTAATATGTTTTACTTTCTTCTTGTTACAACTTTTTATTACTAATACAATCCCGGGACTATCCCGGGATCCCGGGATTAACTGTTGATAATCCCGAAATCCCGGGATTACAAAAATCGACCGGGATCGAATCCCCTATCTGGGATACATTTCAATAATTTATATCATTTTAATTTTACCTGTATGCGTCTTATTGCTGTGCACTTTTGACTTTTTAAGCCATAAACATTTTCGCTGTGATAAATTCACGCTTAAGTATTTAATTTTTTTATTTGCGGATTAGACTTAAGACCAGAGTTTTAACCTTTATAAATTACTCCTCGAATGCTAAGAAATAACAAAATGAACCTATATTTTTTATATGACTTATACCGCGTGATTGTCCCTGTGTCATGCGTAGAATAGTTTATACTAAATCATTGAATAGCATCGCAACTTATTTGACTATTAACAGTTCTGTTCATTTTTGTTGTTCGTCCGTTGTGGCTGGGATCTTATTGTTAGTCCCATTATAGTCGTATACCGTTTGTCCTATACGTCCATACGGGTTGATATCGCCGATGTTTGTGGTTACATAACCAGCGGCGTGCGGGGCTGCGCGCGCGCATTCAGCGCCGGCGGCGCTGCCTGTGTCAAGGATCCCTCGGTTCCGACGTATTATAATGAAGCTATCGTGCCATGGTCGCAACGGCCGTGCAGCGATCATTTGTTTCCTTACCGTGTGTGTATTTATGACACATGCGTATGCTAATATCCGCATATATAATGTTTACTGTACAGGAATTTATATATTATTGTTCATAACCATTTATATTTCCTCTGTATATATCACGGTAAAATTCCCACAGATCTACCAAGTTTAGGTGACAAGACTTTAATTAACACTCTACATTAAACACTGTGGGTTTAAATACATAATGAATACTAATTGTATGGGCTGCTTTTTTCATAATATCAAAGGTGCTATGTCAAAGCTACATGGATATGTAGTAAGAATAAGTTTTACAAATTATATGTGTCGGCTTATTCGTGACATTAAGAATTTAATTTCTGATTTATTCTGCACCTTTTATAGAGTTAATAAAAGCCAGTATATTTATGTACACGCTAAAGTTCATCAATACATTATGGTGGCTAGCAACATCGAGGTATCACTTGCAACTTTATTGCACGGCATTCCAAGTAGGAAAACGTTTAACCAGTTGGCGTATAAGATTGACAATACTTCAAGTTTATTTATACATTGTTATATTTTGTTGCTGCTGCGCAATCATTGCTTAAGTCTATAAAGTATAGAAATGCTATTCAATGTAAAATCTCATTCATATTTGATCGAGCTTATGAATTCAAGATAGGTACTAAAGAACTCAGAACAATAATTTAATTGATTTTTGCTGGTTTTAAGGGCTAGGTAAGAACCCCATAGATTGAGACTAACAAACCTTCACCTCTCGGTATCATTTCGGAGCATGTTGTTGCCAATGTGTGTCTACAGGACTCATAGTGGCGGTTGTATGGTAGGATATGTACAATCATACACCAATATATATTAGATCGACTTATAATAATCATTAATTGTGCTATTTGATAACGCTCTCACAATAAGTACTTTAGATGCAATGATAAAACTACTAAATTTGACTGCTGATTATTCGAATTTGGCCTAAGTAAATATGTGTCTGATTAGGACTAAAATTATTAAAGTTCACGTTTTCGTCCAATATTAAGTATGTGTTATAATATATTGCAAATAAAAATATTTAAAAAACAAGCAGACGTCAACGTAAATACCAAAATAAATTCCAAGAATAACATTCTAAAAACACATTTACTACTGTGTGGGACTTCTCAGAAAACGTATTCGTAGTATATTCGGAAAATTATGAAAAGGCAACGTACAATTTCCGCAATGGAACAGGTAAAAATAGTATTACAAATGTTGTTGTTGGGAAGTCCGCGATTAGTGATATCACAGCGAAGCTCGTGTCGTTAGTATGTTCAAATGGCATATATTTATAAACCTTTACACAGGTTTGCAATCGCAGTAGCGCAGTTAGCTAAAACTATGCTGTGAAACGAGAGACTGTGCGTTCGATGCCCACATTGAATCCTTTTTTCTTTGTAGATATGAGCTTACTTCTTAGAAGCATCTTAAAATGTTATTAACCGAAGCCCAATCCAACTGACTTTGGGTACCTTTGGTCGCAATATAATTTAAGTATGTATCTTCCATTTAAATTAAGATGTGAAATCATTTATTCATTTAGGGCCGCCGAACCAGTTGGTAACAATTTAATGACTTATAAATAAATGTAAATTTCCATTTTAATTTTTTCCATAAATCCACAGTTTGCTGGGATCTGGTTGTCTCATTAACGCGGAGAACAGTTCGGCAGGTCGAGCGCACACAGCGGCCGAGAGAGCCTTGACAGCAATGCGCGCGCGCCGTAGCGTGTCAAGGGAGCTCTGCTTTCGCCGCCACACCTGCACGGAGCCTACATCCACACCAGCCACCATGAAGAAAAAACCTAATAAGGCAATTAAATTAAACGATCAAATGTATGCTATGCGCTCCAATACAACACGCACCTGTTACAATATGGAAATCTCGTTGCGTAAGGTCACACTAATGTATACAAGATATATAATACTATATATGAGAGCAACTGTCGGTCGTCGGACTCGACTCGAATGGACCTTAACGTCGTCAGATAAATTGTACAGTTGCATCGGTTATAAGACGCGTGCCCGACACATAGTTCTCAATTAAGCGTATTGAGTTGAATGTGTTGAGTAACTAGAGTTGACAGCGCGGACACCATTACTTAGCCGTCCGAGATTTACTGTTCAATCGGTGTTAGTAAATCGTGTCTGATATAAATAAATCTAAACCCGTGGATGGAGACGAGGCCTTTAAGTATAAAGAAGTATCGCGCGAGAACAAAGCGGAGCAATCTTCTAAGTGGTTGGAGAGGCCGGTACAAAGACACCCTACGTGGATCCCCCCCTCGGCTCGGTCCCACCGCGCCCCTCGCGTCTCCCGCACCGCCCTCAGGCAGATAAGCACGCCATCCACTTCTAAATGCTTTTAGCAACACTGAATGAGTCGGCACCCAACGAGCTCCGAATGGAAAACTTACCAGTGACGCCTTTAGGAAGCATATCTAATGTTTATCTAATGGGGGCCGAATAATTTTAAGTTAGATTAACATTTATTTATACACAGGAAGTGAAATTATTTTGATAGCTTTCGAAATAAGTTTACGTTGAAAATGAAATGTGGGGACAATCTAAATTCAACAACTTACAAACAACGTATGTATCTTTCTTTATTACTTCCAAAAACATATTTCCTTAAAATTTAAGCTTCATACTTATATGTGCGCCTTTAATAACTGTCATATTTTTCTGGAGAAAACATTAGCAAAATAAGAATTATTTTTATTAATAAATAAAAAAAAAGTCTCACGTAAAATATATAATACTATGTCAAAGCCATGTACCAGGCAGCGTCAACATTAGAATGTTGAAAATAAAATGTGTTGCTAGTCTGTTTGATTTGCGATTTTCACTATCTCAAGGAGAATACGAGTATTTATTTTGGGCTAATAAATTACCATGGTATGTAGCTCTGCGCGCTGGGGCGATTATGAACTATCATAGAATGCATTATCAGTTGTTCAGATGGAAGATTCGGGTTCAAATTGCTTTACTTCAGATAAAAAAAAATATCCTAACTAACAAACATTAATTTTGTCAGGTAAGTTGTATTAGGGTGTACCAATTGAGGCTGCGGGTTCAAATCCATGAAGAGATAGGATGGAAAATATTATTATTACATATATCACGAATATTTGTATAGTATCTAGATGTTTATGAGACTAAAAGTCCTTAGTAGTTTCCGACAGCCCACACATTTGAGTTGAATTCTCTTGTGGAGGTGAGATCTATGTATGAGATTGGTAAATGTGATTATTTGTTAATTATGGTACATGTCTTAAAAACAGAGCTAATTGCCACCACAATGTTCACTACATAGTTACGAAGCAAATTGCCTCAGGGTTTGTTTTAAATTTTTAAAATCTCACAACCGAGCGAAATTAGAAATTACAGGCTTTCTATCTGCTCAGTCTTTTCCATGCAGCAATCGAGTGTTGAGTAAAAAATACTGATTCAATACAGAGATATTTATTTTCGTTTATAGAAGCTAGTTTACATAATACAATACAAAAACCAATGTATGATAATACGGATGAGGGCTGGTCAAGACCGTTATGGTTCGCGCTTTCTTGGGGAGGCCTACATTCAGCAGTGGACAGCGATAGGCCAAGTATACATATGATAATACAAAATACAAACACCCAGCAGTCACTACATAGGTTTTGACCCCAAAGCAAGTTAAATTCTTGTGTCTTGGATATGAGAAGCTATAGGAGATTTTTCGGTCTCACGGACACCCAGACCGGAAAGAAATATTAGTGGATTACAAAAACATTTGTCTCGGTGTGGGGATGGAAGTGGCTTATTGTTTTACAAGCTTATCTGTAGCTATATGCGGCAAAGGGCTGTTAATCTAGAACAAGAACATTTTAACTTTGCCTTGAAAAGCCCGCATTTGCTACCTGAAGAACTTTCAAGGACTACTTTTATGAACCTGAAATAAATTTTTTGAACGCTAGTATTAATGGTTATGACGACTAATAGTTGTAAAATCAGTATCGAGGTTAGACTCTTTAATTAAAGCACCAAAATCAATAAATCGTGCACTAGAAATATCTAAGAACTCTTTAAATAATAAAATGCAGCTATTAGTTAGTATTTATAAATTAATCAATATTTCGTCAATTTAAGTGTGTTAAACTTGTAAATTGCATTTTTAGTCAGTTTTATGTACCATTAATAATATTACTACATCCAGCGACGACAAAACGACAGTACGACATACGGCGATACATGCTGCGTTGGCGAGTACGATTTTGTAAATTAACGCAGTAATTCAAGACGATAAACTCAAAGAAAATATTCAACATAACAGGATACCGTGCGAACAGGCTATTCTAAGTAGCGAGCCATGTTTAAAAACCTACGTGGTCCAGCTTTTGCCGGACGTCTGACAATTCTATGTCGGATGGAAATGCGAAGAGCATTGCGAGCATAAATTATTCATGGAGACACGCTGATGTACGTCCACCAGCAGCTCGTTACGTACCAAGACATGTTTACACAGACCTTTGGCATTTAAAACTACGTTACATACTCAATTGTCAATTTCAAATACTTTACTCGATCACATATTTACCATTTCTTTGTATTTTTGTAAATTCCTTTATTCGCCTTGTATGTTTACTTGCAAGAATTATTAGTAGGAAACCGTATTTAATAAAGTTCGTTCCTATTATACTCGTACTATTAATACGCTACAATAATATTAGCGTAGTAAACAACTTAATAATGTTAATTAATATGTAAAAATAAAGCAGAAGACACGTAAAGTAACACTAAAGTTAGACACGGGTGGACAGGAAGCGGTTATTTGCTAAGCAAATCGCGTCACCGAAGCGTGACCCGAGCTGATGACGAGCGCCACGGCGCTTCCGTGAACGCAGGTGCCAATCAAATTAAATTTTACCTTTATTTATTTAAATAAAAATAAATTAAACGGGACGCTCTCTTACGGGCAGAAATTAAAATTGTCAACATTTCGCTTGGCGAGAGAAATAAACGAAATGGAAACAAGAAATAACGTGAAGATAGCAAGCGTGCAGTCGAGGGACTGTGTTACAAAAAACAGATTGTTTCATTTTGTTTTTGTGTGGAAGGATCAACAATGCGGCGATGCGTCTCGGTCTCTCGGCCTGCTTCAAACCGGTATGAGGCTCCGCGCAGCTCGGATCAAGCGCCTCGCGCTATCGGCCGGGTATAGCCTCAATGTCAATTCCTATACGAATTACACAAACATCAATTGCTCATAAATTTGCTATTGTCTAAATAATCACATAGCATTGTGCACATTGATACTTAGTCTAACTCATATATGTAAATTACGTGTTGCAGTCTCATTTGACCTTTAATAATGATGAAGGATGTGATTATTACCGCTACTTTTGGTTGCTAAGACTTCTCTTTGTTTGTAAATTATACTGAAAACATTTAAATAAAATTTATAAATTCTTCAATAAATTCGTGTTTATGATAGCTTTAAAAAGATTTAAACAAAAGATTTGTAAAAAAAATGTATTGCATTTGCTCACGATATCTAAAATTAAATAAACCATATGCATTTAGAAAATATAGGATTGGTTGCATAATAGACCGGTTTCATATTGCATAGAAAGTTGATTACATAAGAAAGATATTTTATGGAAGAATAAAATTAACACAACAACTTCCTTTTAAACCTCTGGCGCATTGAATAAGTAAAATTTATACATTTATCCACATTATTTTTAATATGAAATACTCATGGATATAAAATGTAAAATCAATTTTAGTTATGGTCGTTTAAAGATAAAGTTACAACGCCTTTTACCTAAAAGATACGACCTAAATGGTAATACACCCAAGGTCATATTCCAGATTTCATTTATAAATAAAAAAACGGCATTGCAAATATACATCAGCATTGAAAAAAAAATATTTCAAAATTATCTACACAGAAACACGGAAAACAATGTGTATATAATATTTCATAACAACTTATATTTAATAAGGCCGCAGTAACTTCCGAAGACGCAATACAAGGATGCGGCTGTAAGGCGATTCATGAAGCTAATAACTTCCTCAAATTGCACTACGTGACATTGAAACATAGAGTTATACTGGAACGAATCGCTCTCACTTGTCCATGCAAAATGTATAATCCGGCATCGGATGAACGGAAAAAGCGCAGGGTTGCGATGTACGTTCAAAAGGCTATAAATAATAGAGAACACAAAGAGCACTGGATCAAATTTGTGTTATGCGTGTGTGCAAACCATGGGGCTGCGGGGTCAACGACACTCACCCCGGGGTACAGTGGGACACAGGCACAGGACGTGACTCACTCGTGGGGATACCAGCTGCTGTAGGCAAAAACTACCCTCGCTGCCGACGCGTGTGCGAGCTCTATACGCGTTGCTCTCTGCTCAGTGCGTCTTATTAACTAACGTTGCTCTACGACAACAGCAAAAACTAGCCAATTATACATTTAATTTTTGAATATATTATGCATATTGAACACGCCACTTAATTACTTTGTATAAGTGGAAGTAATTTGTAGTATTGCTATGGTAACAAAGATTGGCAATACTTTTAAAAATCTTTGATTTGATTATAGAATATTGCTCATAATGTTAGTTCCCTGTATATAACGTGCACGTATAGTTTCAATTTTGATTGAAGCTCAGTGAACGCGCATGCAGGGAAGAGGAAATTCGATTTTGTCGCCAATTCGGTTTTGTGGTTGCAAACACAGTATGCGTAACATCGATTGTGATGTAGGGAGTGAAAGCGGCAACATATGCCAGCCTCATTCGCTTTATGAAGTGTACATCTCGACGCCATATGGTACGCAACTCTCACAACTCAGACAGCTGATTTTATTCTTCATGCATATAACTAGGTCATCAATTTAAGATTTTGTGATAAATGAAGCTATGAATTTTAGAAATCGATGACTTCAGATTCAAACACAAAGAAATGTATTTAGTTGAATGTTAACAGAGTTCACTTCCCGTTTGAATGAACTCTTGAGGTTCGATTGAACCGAGCATAAATGTAATTTATTTTAGTGTTTCTTTTTTACTTTGTCAATGAGAGAGGCTGCGGCCGCGGACTCAAGGGGGCGAGGAACTGCACAACCGTCCTTCACCTAGCACTGTCTGGGCATCGATCCTATCTCCGTGCTCGCTTGACGAGTGCACTTATTTATAAATACGTACTGCCGTACTGTGAAACTATGTACCTACGCTTTTAAGTGTCATTGCGCTGTTGGATTGAACAACAACCACGAGTTTGACACATTGGACAACGAAGCCCGTGTTATAATTGTTAACACTTTGTCTAGTGCTGATTTATTATAGAGAACGTCTGTTGCGTGACTCACATCGCTAACTACCGAACTTTTAAAGGCGGAAACTTGCTTAGCAATGACGTAATACCTATTGTAGTTATTCATTTTAATAAGATCAACGTGAGAACAGCGGCTTCAAGGAAAAGGCGAGCATTAATGGAAGGGAGTTGTGTTTGTTGTCAGATGTATGTTCCCATGAAAAAGAATAGTTGTTAGGTGAGGGTACCGAGGCACGACGCGTCAATAACCTCGACGGTACGGATCGTGGAGGTTGCAATAAATACGACATCGGCGGCGGTGGCCTGGTCAAGAGCCTTTCAAGGCCGGGAGGCGAGGCGGGGAGTATGCGCGCGCCCCACATCTGCGCTTGGATCAAGCCACTCTTGCCCTACCGCCTGCATTCCACCACAAAACAGACGATCCATGTCTACGTGCTGCACGCAATGTCGGATCGGCTCCTAATTCACTAATAAGAAGTTGACTCGGAGATCCAACACGTGTTCAAGAAATCCAACACTGATTAAGCTTTAAAATGATCAAACATGTTCAGCTGCATTATTCATTAAGGGCTTCTGTTTTCATTCAATGCCATCTGATATCAAGTTTTGAAGGTTTTAAATCTTTACCACAATGAAGGAAATCGTGACAGTCAATTTCATAAAGATTACGTATATACGGCTCCTTAGTTTTGTAACTTGGACTGTCAAGGTCACACACTTAGCACTAATGACTCTGGGAGTACTTTACAATTTTACTCGCGCAAAGTAAAAACACATCGTTGTGGCGTTTATTACGGATTCCACTTAAACACAACAATAAAACACCATTGCAATCCAATGAATCAACATTGTTGAACTGATTGAAAAGAGACAGACGCACGTCACTTCGACTCCGAGGATTCAACTTCAACAAAGGATTATCGCATCGGTGGCGAAAGAAGAGTGTGGATACGGCGTGGGGACTCACCGTAGGTCGAGGAAACGGGCAGCTCTAGTTCTTCTGTCACAGGACATGTCGTATGTTGAAACAATCCACTGAAATGAGCACTGTACTAAGAACGCGCAAGCGTCATGGTTGCGAATCGCGGGCGTGCACCGGCGCACCACGTACACTACCACTGGCGACGAGAGAACGCGCGCACTGAACCACGTTCAGCGAGCGCAGGCTACCTGCCGTTTCCGCGGCGCGGTGAAGCGGAGGTGCGCATCGCCGACCGCGCCGACCGCGGCGCGCGCGCAGGTACACGCCGCTCGGGGGGACTGCGCCGCCACACGCCGCCAACCACCGCCCGCCGGCCGGCCACTCTCTTTGCCGTCTCGAGCCCTGTCGCCCGCCACAATCCGACGCCCGTCAAAACAATTCTTATGAACTGACACACTCGCCTTTATGATGTAAACCGAATGCCAGGCCGCTATATATCATCAGTCTACATTACAATATGTACTCGCCCAAATATACTTATAATGGCTTATCACGTGAAATTGTGTTAATGTTAAATAGTTTTTAATTCTTTTGTAATTTTAGTTGAAGGCTAAGGTTCGAATACATAAACGTGGGAGATCACATATTTTTAATCATTGTGGTGGATTTTGTAAATGCGACCACATTTAATGATTTTAATTACAGCGTGGTTAGATGCAACACTTTCAAAGTACTAGAGAAACGCAAGAGGCAGGGCTCTGCTTTTACCGACGGCCTAATTTACATGTGAATATTTTTTGTTCAAATGTGAGTCATTTCTGAAGTATTGGTCAACTTTCCCCGGCGCGCGTGCTTCCACAATTAGCTGCACAAAATGAAAGCTCAAATGAACGTTTTATTAAGAACGAGCATAATTTTCAATACACGTTACATTATTACAACAAAATTACATTAAAATTTATGCAACGGTGCATATTCATATAAGTGGGCCAGATGGTATTATTTTAATTTTAGAGCTTTCATGGCGCCGTTAAGCGTGTGTAAGGCGGGAGTTTTAAACAGCTGAGAATATGCAAATAGCTTTCCTTTGTCTGGACAAAAGAACAGTTCACAACTCGCATTAGCGCCGGCAAAGAAGTGTTGGATCCCATTAGAGACATTTTAATAACGAATTCTAAAATTTTAAAACAACTCTTTACATTATTTACTTTTTAATTAAATCACACGGCCTTAGGAAGTTTCGTGTCTTTAAATTATCCTATTCTTGAAGCAGATATTCATTAGAACATAAATTGATTTGATTAAATAGTCTACGTATCACACATGGCAGAGCGATGTGAACAGCAATAGTTTGAAAATCCGAGCGGGGAAGCTACCTGACTGTACGCAAGGAAAGAAAGGGCGCCATGCACCTGCGATTAGTTACGACTTGCGTGGCGACGTCACAGTATCTTTCACCTGTTTATATCCAGTACATTTGTCTTACCCCCTGTCGCTCCTAAAGCTATTTATATGCTAAACGATGTAATTTGGCACCGATCGACTGTTGGTGTTGTGTGACCCAATTCTTAATGGATTGTATGTCATTTAATTAGTGGGGTGTTATTTGAGCAAAATATTACGAAAATATATAGTTTATGAAGATAAAATATAGTTATTATGCGCTAAAGATAAACCAATTGAAATACCGAAGACCAGAAATATCTCGTATCCTTGAGATGACAAACAACAAAAATAGATAATCACAATCAAACAAATCTTGTAGTTTTCAAATGTATTGTCACTAAATTTGGGCAACAAAGGCTGTAAAAATTAAAAGTGAGTAAAAAAATAACTTTGAAATAACAAAGAACATTTTCTATCATAAAGTGACGAGGTCGTTTATTCCAACGAGCCGTCTATGGAAAGGCAGTTAATAGTGAGCAGTGTAATACGTTGAAACTCTCAAGTCTCAGCATTTAGATTGTTACTCCGACGCGTTTCAGTCGGAATGGGACGGGACGCGGTATTCCCACTGGATTTTAAACCGACCCTTGTTTTTTTCTCGCTACTCAAATATCATTGCCGGTACACTCTCTGTTTTTCTAAGCTTAATTTAATTTATTAGGCATAGCTAAGTAAATGGAAGGCCGATGTGTTTGAATTAAATTTGTTTATATTACTAAATTCGTTCGTGACCTCCTTTTCATTTTATTTACATCTTAAGTATATTTGATCCGAAAATACAATCTAAATTCAATTTTTATATATTCCAAAAAAAAAAAAAAAAAAACAACAATCATCAGCTAATGGGTCTTCTTAAAAAAGGAATGGTTTTAAATCTTCTATAAGGTAAAATTAAAAAATGACACGTCCGACCGTTATTCGACAGACCTCTTCGACTGTTAAGAAGACCTTGGACCTACAGAGGCATAAATACATTTGTGTATATACCTACAAAATTCCCTTAATACATCAATGCTTCGCAATTTATTTTAAATTCCGCGTTAATAAACACTTATTTACGCTATTGAAAATTTTCTTATGGAATCGCCACTAACACACTGCTCAACCCGAAAATTTTATCCAGCACCTAGGTCGCAAACCTGTCCACATCACATTATTTTGTGTGACAACACACAGAACCTTAGTACAAGATTTACTTCATGGTCAACAGCGTTTTGGACAATAGCAACAATAACTCATATACACCAGAATGAAATACTAAAACCCATGTTTTCCCTATTGACTAATATCTTTACCATGAAATAATTATTATTTCCTGTATTATTAACAATAAAATATAATTTACATTGAATGATTCAACGCCATAATGACGTTATATTGTTAATGAGGAAACTAAAAATTAACTAAAAATTGGCTAGGAGACGAACTATTTAATACATTTTGCCTAGCTCTATAATATTATTAATTTCTCAAAGTAAGATTCACAAAAAAAAACAATACAAATTCTTCGACTTCGACTAAAAGATAAGGTAAATCGATTCTTATTGCTAGATCATTATTATGGTCTATGTATAGGATAAAAAAGTAAGTTTTTTTTTTAAATTACTTTTATTAAACAAAAATTTTGCAAATTGAAATTGAATTGTTTCAAAATGCAAAAACGTAATCATCATGAGAGACATGAAAATACTCCTGTTGATATTCAAAACGTTTAGGTGACATTGGTAACCGAATGTAGTTTCCGTTAGGGTCGCCGCGACCTCCATCTTTTTACAAAGAAAAAGACAATATAGGCGAAATAATATTTAACATATAACTAAAGAACTGTGTACTATATAATTCACGCTACTGTCTTTGATTAGCTGGCGAAATACGTACTAACGATGGATTGTCTCGGATTAAAGGCTATCCAGAACGGAACTTAACGACTGTTGAAATTGTCGAATATCAACCTGCAGTAACATCTTAACGTGTCAGTTAAACCGAACGGTCTTAAGATCTATGCTATAAAACGTAATGGCTCTCGTCGTCGAATGCAACTTAGCCATTGCATTTCAGTAGTATTTAGTTGCATGCTAGTATACAGGTAAATGGTTTGTTACAATTGCTAGCCAACATGTACTAAGCCAGCGTGGCGGACTAAGTCCTAACCCCTTTCAACTACTGGAGCTTGACTTTCGAATACACTTTAGTTGATTTTGTATAATTTTGGTTATTTTCTGCTTTATTGTGAGATACTAATGATATATTTGCTTTACTACAAAATTTTATGACACATGCTAATTTAACATTAATAGAATCGGGAAATGAAATTACTCTTCTTAACACGTTAAAGGAGTAATAAGAATGAGAACTATAGAAATCAGTTAATTTAAGAAGTGCTGCACTGGGGCTTGATGCAAAAGCAGAACATTATTTTCATAGCATTGTAGCTTGCGCTACAGTATTTGTATTTGGTGTGTGGTAACCACTAAGTTATATATTTTTTAGTCCGATACGTTTAACACGTTTATTTGTTCTATTGCGTACATGTAAATTATGTTAAACATATTAATAACTATTCACGTTGAACCATATGACCACTTGTAGAATTTGTTACGGCCATATGTATCCTTTTTTATAACACCAAATATAGCATTTCATGTAAAAAAGGCAACTAAATTGTTCAGAATCCCACATTATAACAATCGATAACAATAATAACAAATAAACTCTAATTGCAAAACGACACAGCAATTTGCACGGTACGAACATGCAAACACGGTTTAAGTGTCCGACAAACAATGATAAAGTTGTTACACCACGCATTATACTCGGAAGGCGGTTTCATCATGTGAAAACATTCGATTCACGTCGCTTTAATATCGCCACTGATACAAAGCGATGACTCGGTGGAAATCCACTAGTTATGGTTTGGTGTTGATTTATGCCCCTGGTATTCGATCACATATTTGACGAAATCTTTCCTTTTGCGAATATTAAAAAGTAGTCACTGGATCTATATTCTTAATTATATTGGTCACACTACACCAGACATCTAAATCAGTGTTCTATTATATTACCTTTATATAACACTATGATATTCAAATTAACATAAAAAATTACATCGCTATTACGGACTCAAACTTTTTATACAGTAGTTTTGAGTCAAGCTTTTACCAAACACGCTAGCGTTAAACGTGGTTATAGACTTTACATGTCCTCGCAGCGGCAAAGTCTGCAATAATTAAATACAAATGTCGAATATCCTCTCAACTTCTCCAAGACATTCCCACATCTCCGCGGTTTTGTTTGTTCTTTTCATACATACTAGGACAGAAGACTTCTGACATAAATTTAATTTAAACAGAACTTTAATGCCTTGATACATTTTGAATATGATCTTAGAAAAGAGACTATGCCCTTGTCGGTATTAGTAAGAAGCGACATAAATATTACGCTTATAATTCAAATACACGTATTGACAGTGGAATATTATCGAATCAAAAATACAACATGAGGAATTTATTGCAAATAGCTCGTGCTCGGGTAATGTGGTTGTTCTATTGCCTAAATTAACATTTGAACTAGCAAGCCATTCGTAATGGAACGAAAATAGGCCAAGTGTGTTGTAAATAAAACAAGGCAGATAAGCTATCTAGACGTATGTATACAACAATGAACGAGGCATTTCGGTTTAAGAGACTCAAGATATTAATGTAATAATTAAATGTGGTCCACTGAGTTGAAATTCGTACCACACTGTTAAAGAAAACTTAAAATGAAACACAAGAAAGCGATCCACACACACAAATATAAGTTATTAAATGCAGCATGTAGTTGGTAGTGGGTTAGGTATGTAATAAAAAAGCTAAATGCACGCGAAGCCGCCATTAGGAAATGGGCGCCGCCGCAACCGACGACGATAGAGACGATAACGATTTCACTGGGCGGCTATAGTGAATGGAGAAAATTGCGCTTTTCAGCGAAATGAAAGCTCGCTGCCGTTGCACAATTCCTAGATAAAAAAGATATTATAATTTTTCGGTACCGGCTGCAGGCTATACCTTCGTAGTTACGCGCTTTTATGAATCACTATAATTTGTATCGTAGTTTTAAGTATTTTATTCTTCCTCGGTGTTAAGAATTCGCATTGTAATATTAGCTATCTTTAGATAAGCGTCGGGGTCAGCTTTATCAGTATTTTAATGCTCATTTATTTATTACGCCGATTTTTTGTATATCCCATTTCCGCATAGAGAATTTGTGACGTGATTCAATCATATTTTCAAGATTAGGTTACGTCCAAACGTACATATATCCATAGTTGGTTGTTTGTTGGTATTTTTATAAAGTCGGGACGGACAAATTGTTAGTCGGCGGAAGTGTGGCACCAGTAGTCTGCGTAAAGAAGTGAACTAGGAAGAGGAACCGATGTGTCTTACGCAACAAAGGTCGCTGCGAGCAAGCAAAAAAATAACTTGTTGACGAAATTCGCACGACAGATATCCGATAGCACGAATTTTTATAGATAATGTAAATAAATATACAACACGGTATATTTCAATAAAACAGTGATCATAACATATCCTGTTCATAAGTGTTGAATGGAAAAACATTACGTAGCGTTATTAATGTTCTCAATCACTTTAAATGCGCATCGTAAATAAACTAGATGCATTTGTATCGCAAAGTTTACATCATAAGCGGTAAATATTAAATCGTTCACAACATTTCCTATATCCGCCGCTTCTTGGTTGCATGCTCAGTTTATTTGTATCATCCAGATCGCTTTAAATAGAAAATCCTACATCACGGACAGATGTAGATGTATTCCTCTTCATAAAAATATCTAGGACTGCGTTTCATCTGTTAAAAAATAGCTTTTATGGATCGATGCGGTTTAGTATTTCAGATAAAATATTTTCATTTCAATACAACATATTCGGATGATAACTAATTCACGAAGTGCAGCGCTGTCATCTAATGGGATCGATATATTTTGGCAAGTTAGTTAACAATAGGTGCTATGTTCCCATTCTGGTTGGAAGCGGATTTCACAGCTGTCGATGGAGGATTTACGCAAAGCCCAGCTCTCTAACGAAGCTATGGCTGTTTGAACACCGAGCGCGCATCCGACCGACCTCTTTTTCACATTTTTATCAATATCAAAGGTTTCTATATTTTAATCCAAGTTAACACGAAACGTGGCGTGCGCAATTGCTTTTTCGTTAATAAGTCCTAATGCACACTGAATGCCCGAATACGCTTAAATAGAAATCCATTTCAAAGGCATCACACGGGCGCAGTTCGCATTTGAAGTCTTTTTTAATTTTAGAAAACGACTTAGTCGTGTTCTATAAAGGTTTTTTACAAGAATACTAGCAAATCAAACGAACATTGCAATGGGCAATTTCTGTCTAACGCATGTTAGTTATATACTGCAGATTGTTTTTTATAAATACTATATTACAAAATGAGTAGCACTTTAAACAAAGATTAAAAAAAAAGAAAAAATCATTAAACTGAGCCATAACTACAAACATAATGCTCTTGTATACACAATAGTAGGTATGTAAGGACCTTTTCTTAAATTTCTATAGGTACATTAAAATCCACATGTGCGTTTTAATATGTTTGCGAAGAATGCACACAAGGTGAAGGGATGGAATGTTTGCCACTGCGAGCAGTTCTATAAACATCAAAACTTGTCCGTTAACGACTCTGTAAGTACAGTCACGAGCATAAATATGTTCCTATGGGCAGGTTGGCAAAAATATCTGACCCATGATCGAGTTCAAATATATGTGCCTACACGTACGCAGCAAAAATATGTGACATTATCCGGCTGCATAATGCAGTGCCGTCAAAATTATGTGTTACACTCACGATGCATAAATATGTGACACCACTAGGCGGCAATAATATCTGACATAATTTTATCTTCAATTTAATTTAATTTACAATTTATATGAAATAATGAAAGAAATTAATTTTATTTTACATTGTTTTAATATGGCTGTAATTTTATACTATATTTATGTCTAGATATGGTCTAAATCACGACTAAATTTAAATATTTACTTATTTAACCCTAGAAGACTAAGCAAAATATTGCCGTAAATTTAAAGTGCAGCTTTGCAGCTTCCGTTTAGTTAATTAAATTAATGATAGGAAAGGCCCGTGCCCAAAAGCGGGATGTTTGTATATAGGCTGATGATGACGACGACATTAAATTAATGCATAGTCTTTTTTAATGAACCCGCGATTCCCAAGCTGTTATTACCTGATACTAATGACGCAAAAAATTGACTGGAATGTGAGAAGGAAGACAATATCAACGTTGATCCTGCGTATGATTCAGTCAAGAAGCATCTAAAGTAAACAGGGCTGCCAGCAAATCTGGCAATCTAATGGAAACGTATGTATGTTCGGGAGCTGAACGACGTTTATAAGGAACTTCTGGACTATGCCGAAGTTCCTTCAACAGGGGTAGTTGCCGTTTTGGAGGCATAGATGGCTCGGCTACGGGCGGTTGACGAAAGACGCGTAGAAGAGATAAATATCTTAAAAATTAGATAAAATATTTGTCTTATAAAATGTATGGCTTCCTATCTTCCTTCCTTAATCTAAGAGTTCCCCGATCCCCCTCCAACTTCCATGGATAACGTGATCATCTAAAATTATTACTAACCAGCTGTTTTCTTCTCTATTACTTGGTTTATATATATATAAATCCTTTAAAAACGACTTTGTCCTACAGATTGTGTTGTTAGTTATCGCGGTACTAATAATCTAATATTTTGTTTTAAAATTATGTATCTTTGATTACAATTATGTATTGTCTTAGTGGCACCAGTTGCAAATATGAATTTACACATAAGTAATTCAGACTTCGATTTGTGAAGTATTAAATTAAAAACAAATCCTGATTACAATTAACCTTAAATCTTTACAATTGGATTTTATATAGCTTACAATAAATTTGAATTTAAGACGTTATGTCATTAAAATACAGAAAATAAAAATGTCATATTAAAATAATGTCTTTAATAAATGAGAACAAATATTTTAAAATAAACGTCACACGCCAGTAATAAGATTGAAAATTATTTGTTCACATTTGGCATTCACGTTGTTTTGGTACTAAATATTTCTTAGTGCGTTCACTTCGAACAATCATTATGTCATAAAGTGTCTATTTTTTCATTCTGTTTGGTCTTACTTCGTAAGTGTATACGAGTAATATTCGGTAACAATAGTAAAAATCGCTATCATTCACGTCACAAATTATGGTATTGAGAACTAATTACAAAAAAGAAAAATGCAATTGCGTTCAGAGTACGGCAGTCGTTAATACG
This sequence comes from Cephonodes hylas, assembly GCA_030295005.1. Classification (NCBI taxonomy): domain Eukaryota; kingdom Metazoa; phylum Arthropoda; class Insecta; order Lepidoptera; family Sphingidae; genus Cephonodes; species Cephonodes hylas. The sequence goes on along the minus strand of AP025376.1, from coordinate 7,887,566 downwards.
TCGTTTGAACTATGTATAAGATAAATCAGCCATGTCTCTAAAATCTATTAATTTAAGAAACCATAGTTTTTCTTTTGCGCAAAAATCGGTTTTACAGTATTTACAAATATTTTTTTACAATATTACTCACTACCAAGCCAGCAATTATTATTTGTGGAATTATATCTGAATTTGAATTACAGTCTAGTTTTTCACCAAATTCAGTGGTATTCGTTTTAAATTTATCAAAACTCTGCTAGGGAATCTAAAAAATGCTCTACTCAACTTTTTTCTTGTTACGTCTTAGCGTTAGCGACGATTGGACATTCCAAATTTGTAATAAAACCACACTTTTTGTTGTGCGCTTATTTCCGGGCTATTTTTGAATCTAGTACACATTTGATTGAAGACACATACCTTTAGTGTCATTTATTATTGGACTTAGTAAATATGTGATATGGTTGTGCTACTGGCTGCATATTGGCCACTCTAGGGAAACGTCACTGATGTCTGTTTTAAAAACAAAGTGAACTGTGACTCATGTCACGCTCTGAAATAGTATCCAAAGAGTTTATTATCCAAAATCAACAAAAAAATAATTAAAAAAAGCAATTGAAATTGAACTGAATTGTAAATCTAAACCATCCTCGAGTCCATTTGAACACACACACTAAAAAAATCATTCAAATCGGTCCTGCCGTTCCGGAGGAGTTTGGGAACATTATACATACAGAAGAAATACATTTGTAAAGATGAATTTAAACAAAGTATAGCCAATCAGCCTAGAGAATCATGGGTTCGAACCCGAGTTGAATCCCATTGCCAGACCATGAAACTCAGATACAAGCAAGATCTCAATGGGATTTAAATCTAGTCTCTTTGGAGGAAATTAATTAATATAATTATTTAAGAAAAATCAATTCGCTGTATAAACTGTATTAAAGATAAATTAATCGGAGCAATCGTGTCAAAAGCCGCTTCCGTTTAACACAACATAACAATTCGTTAATGTCACAGCAGCCGTAGGCAAAATATATCTACGTATTAAATGAATATTTGAATTTGGTTTATCTAGATATCTAGACAGAAATCTATACAAATACTATAAAGAGGTAAAGCTTGTGACTTTGAACATTCTTTTACCAATAGAAAGCTTCGTTATTTGGAGTGTCATAGAGTAAATATTAATCTTCATCAACCCATATACGCCCACTGCTGAGCACGGGTCTCCTCTACCATTGAGAGGGTTTTAGGCCATAGTCCACCACGCTGGCCTAGTGCGGGTTGGCGGACTACACACCTAAGAAATTCCTAAGAACTTTTAGGTGTGCAGGTTTTATCACGATGTTTTCCTTCACAAAGTGATAATTCAATTTGAATACACACATAACTTTCGAAAAGTCAGAGGTGTGTGCCTGGGGTGGGATGTTTTCCTTTACCGTTAATGCAAGTGATAATTCATTGTTAATACAGATATTACTTCGAAAAGACAGAGGTGTGTGCCTGGGGTATACACCCGTAACCGGCGAGATTCTCAACCGTGCGCGTAAACTTCGAGCCCAACACTGTGAAGCTTGATAATGCCCATAAAAAAGTCAGCGACAGCATATGTCTAACTTTAAATATAACTGAAAAAAAAATGTTTTGTATATTGAAGAATAATTTAAATCATTACTTCATGTTAATTGATCAATATTATCAACAATTATGATTTTTATTAAAATAAGTGAGTTTATAGTTATACTCTCAAGTGTTTAAAACAAAATATTTTTTTCTTTAACTGCATACAATTTGCACGAATAGTTATAGATATAATACTGACCTAGTAATGCAACCGCGACTGTGCCGTAATCTATTTAGTGATATTTTCATTAAAAATAGATAAATACAATATTTTTTCGCAGTCAGGAAATAAATTATGGCATTCAGTATTAAACGAAGTAAAATCACAATTTAATCGCAAGTAAAAATGTTTACCCCCCAACGAAGCGAGCGCGGGCCGACTAGTATAGTATAAAAGTACAGCCATCTTGAAACAATGTAAAATAAAATTTATTTCTTTCATTATTTCGTATAATTATTATATTAAATTGAAGATAAAATTATGTCAGATATTATTGCCGCCTAGTGGTGTCACATATTTATGCTTCGTGAGTGTATCACATCATTTTGACGGCACTGCATTATGCAGCCGGATAATGTCACATATTTTTGCTGCTTACGTGTAGGCAGATATTATTGAACTCGATCATGGGTCAGATATTTTTGGTAACCTTCGCATAGGAACATATTTATGCTCGTGACTGTACGTAAAATTAACTATGCATAATGAACGCAAGCTAGACAGACGTTAATCCTGGGCTCGGTTAAACTTGGGATTCTCTAAGCAAGTACTTGTCATGCATAATTTATTATCAATCCGTTGTTACGCGGTATCGCTGCCTTGGTGGCGGTATCAAATATCGTAAGCATTTTGCCTTGGAATCGCAAGCTTACATACAAAACGATATAACGTTAGACACTGTATCTTTGCCGATTATTACGCATGTAATTCCAGATAATGTGGCACGCATTCATTAGAGAACAAATCTAACGGAAACTTCGAGGGCGATATTAATTTACAAAGTGTAATTTTGTTAACACGATGCTAAATCCGCAAACTTAACACGTACCAAACGCACTATTTAATGAGCTCGTTTGAATGTATTAATATAAATTGGGTGTTTAACGAGATTTGCTATGAGTGCATAGAACACAAACAACATTAGAAGGTATCGACAAATAATGGATAATTTTGTTTATATTCTCCCATATTTGCTATTATAGAAATTTGGGATATGCTAAATAGCTTTTAAAGAATTTTTTGAGAAAAGTTATAAAATTATTGAATTTGCTTATTTTAAATGAATTTGCATATTCTGAGTAAATTTATATTTCACATAAAATTGACTTAACCCGATTCACTGTATAATGGCCATAGGAATTAACGCAACAAAATATAAGTAAAATATAATGTGATTGGGTTAAAGACTCACAAACTTACGTTTTGACGTAAGACCCAAAAGGACATTATTTCTATGGCTTTGTTTTTAACCCTTTATCAGTACGACGTTACCTTAAATTATAAACGAAACTGTAAAGTTCAAAATAATTTAATCAATTAACACCTGAGCTGTTTATATGAATAATAATGTAGGCAGCTATCAAGGTTTCCACAAAACCACCTTCAAACTAAGTGACGGGCGGTATACGTTACAACGCGTGAAAAGTATTCCACAAGAGAATATACATTTTCAGTGTTTCAGAATCAAACTACATGCATGACAAATATTGGCTATTCTTATACAAATGGAGATTTGTGTACGACGACAAAATAGCAGCGAACATTTCTCTTTGTTCAGAGGACGTCGGGAAAACGGAACAGCCGAATAATACACGTAGGTGGCGCGAATCCCCCGGCGCGCCGCGCTACCCACCGCCCCTGCTATTTTGTTTTTAGTCCCACTGCCATACGTGTCCTGATTACTTCATACGCTGTGCTTTCCGATACGTTTGTTTGAATGATTCCAACTTCAAATTAACGTGGAAATGAAAGTAGGTCAATGTTTTACAATTAGATAAACTACGGAGCTCACAAAACTAGCAATTTTTATCATTCTAATTCTTTTTGCATTGACCTAAACACCAGAATCGTAACCAGACAAAAAAATAACGGAAATTAAATGTGCGTGATAACAATTTCGGTTTTACTTTAGGATCCATTTGTAGGTAATGCGTAAAACGTTTCGTAACAGTTGATAAGTATTTTAATTGAACTAACTATTAATATGCAATTAAAACATCGTAGACATGATATTAGACACAGACTTAAGGTCTTTAAGATGTTTTTGTTTGACAGCCCATTTTGGACTCACTAATTACGTATTGGTTCTACATTCGCCCGAATGTGCAAAAACAGGCAATACTTTATGTGACTAAATATTATTCAATTTTGCATAGAGCAGCGGTTCGTGGCGTTTAATGGGTATGAACTCTTACCTCCCTACTCGATAATACCAAGGCTTTCCACTTTCAGTACCGAAACGCGTTTACGTTGCAACATTGAGGCCGTGTACAAAAATTTTAACTACATTGCGACGACAACACGTTCAATGTCCAATTATCTATTTATACATTGAAATAGCGCCTTTGAGAGTGACAATTTTACCTTATTTGTATTAAATTAAGCAAGGTGAACTCTTAAAAGTTTGTCATTAGTCTAAAATCGATCGACGCTGCATTAGGACGAGAATAAAATCAATTTAAATGAGCCATATATTCATTGGAAACGTAAAGTTTAAACGCTTCATATGACAAGCCGGTAGCAATCAGAACATAAAGAAAATGGAACGCGATAAAGTATTACTACACAGGAGCAAGTTAAACTGTACACAAACAAACGTTTGATAGTACATGTAATCACTGAGACGTCACGTCAACCTCAAGCGGGGTCACACACGACACATCGCATCCGCGCTGATAACAGATAAACGAAACAAGACGTTAGTGCGTATTTCTGGAAGGTTTATATCGTGCGCCACTTGATATTAATGTTACCCGTAGCAAAGGTCACAGATAACGCGACGTCAGACGATCTAGTTCTCGTGTTGCGAATTTAGTGCTTTTAGTGCGACGGTATCATTGATAACGGTCAATATGGCACAAACATGCACCCTGCGGCCATCGAGGACGGTACAGCCGACTTAATGAGTCAAAGAGTTGAAAACAAATGACGAGCTAGCATGTATTTTTAGGACCAACTAGTGCCGTTGACTTCACCCATGTAAACAAAAATCATTTTCAAAAGTCACTCGCGTATACAAAAACTAAAGCGCGATTCGTAGAAGAGCTATCGGAAAAGTAAGAGTGTATGTAAAGACATATAGAAATAATAAGAATTAAAGGCATCCTTAGTTTGTTTAGCTACAAAAACGATTGAGCACAGGCGCTGTGGGCAGATTCAAGTAGGTATACAAAAAAATAAAATTAATATTCGCTCTTGCCAATCTGAATGTATACTCAATGTATTTGTGTAGAGGTCTCGCTTAGTTTCGAAATATGTATATAAAGCATTGGATCCAAGGGCAAAAGGACGCTTGGCGGGGCAGCCAAAACTAATTCATTCGATGTCTCAAGTACGGCATTTGAAAGAATTCATATAAAAGTCATAAGAGCATATTGCAAATCTAACATTTCGTCACGGGGAATTAATTCAGCTGATATTTTCATACTAGTGTGAATTTATTGAATGAAGCTCACCAAGTTAACTCACGAGAAGCATTACATGAACGGAATATAAAAGTCGAAGTCCAGAAATTGAGATGGGATCTATCTAAGGAGATTGTTGAATGTAATAATACATCGCCGACCGTCGTACCAAGTGAAGTCTATTATCATGGGATCTATTTTTAAGATGTCGTGAACGGTATGCAAGTTACAATATTTTCGTGTCTCATCGATCCATATGGGAACTTAGTCGTTGATACATAAGTCGTAAAATCACGTGGCATCCAAAACACAGGCTAGATGGACAAGTCAGGACCGATCATTTTCTTATTATTTACTAACACAGCGATCGATAACAATCACGTGTACATTACTGTATACCTTTTAACGTACATAGAATGGAAACTGAAACACTCACCTCAAAATAAACACGCCGGTTGCAAGTACAGTGATCCCATTATCGACAACACAAATGTATGCCACAGTGTAATATGTAACTTTTGAGGTGAATTAACTGTGCGCACATAACTGGCCGTATTTATTGTTTATATGTTATAGTCGCAACACTTAATGCTCGTATCGTATACACGTACTCGGTGCAACGCTCCGAAACCAACTGGGACGGGTGACGATCTATTACACCGGTGCGCCACTGCGCGTGCACAGACTCTCGGTCCATTTCCCCCACGCACCTCGCTCCGTTAGATGTTTGCTTTATCGACAATGTTTCTATTTCTCCACAGGATGCGAAATTGGGTGACACGCCGCGCGTCTTTCACATACTAATAAAATATGCCACGTTTTAAACGAAACCGACGTCTCGCCACTTAAACGTTCAAGTGTGGACTAAGAAAACCGTGAGATTACGTAAAATGTGTTTTAATTAAACTAAGCTGATGTAATATAGAGCGTCATATTAATATATTTTTTTTAATACTACGGTATAATTATTAGGCATTATAATATCACGCTATAGTTTCCATTACACAAATAAAGTAAACTGGTATAAAAAGCGACGATGTTGGTTATGGATTTTGGGAGAACACAATTCGGTTAATGTTTATAAACACCGGTTAGAAAATCCGTGTACGAAATGTAACACATGAATGTGATTGATTAGAGTTGCCGTCAGACGTATAAATCACGAGCGAAGATTAGACATATCGAATCGAATGTGTGTCAAACGATTGCAGAAAGTTATCGGCAGTGAGGATGCACCGTTAGGCTTTCAAGTTTTTCCGTGCATTCTTGATGGCCGTGCACATGAGGCAAGGCCGTTATTCACCAGCGCTGGGACAGGTGTCGCAGTTATCGTCACGTTCAGCGACACTGCGTTCCAATCTCCGAGTTTTCGAGAACTACTTTCCCATTACCGTTGTGCGCAATGTTTCAACTCGAAAAACTTTCGGTCACACCACAATGGCGTTCGATTTGTTCTTACAATGATAATAAGCTACCACAACTGGTATGAAAGAAGATTTTTCAACGCACATTTAATTACTTAAAGTAAGTAAAAGCCTTGGCCCGACTTCAGTGTTCGTACAACAGAATTTGTAAGTTAGTTCTCGGCTTATGTCGTAATAAGTTTGGCAAACTTAAGCTATCCAATGTTTGGTGTTGTAATTTTTGACATTGTTAATAATGCAATTTGTATTAAATAGTGCCCAACATTATTATTTTCCCAGTAGTACAGTTTCATCTCTTCTAAAATTGTACTTACTGACATAAAAATGTTGTATGTCATTGTGTGGTGCAGAGACTATCTTCAAGAATTACCTGCAACAATAAAAGAACGGTAAGTTGTGATAATCTTAAAATAATCGTTTATAACAAAGGGTTTCTGCATTCAAAACTGCCTTTAATCAAAGTAAAGCATGGTTAACAAAAATAATACTACAAGTTACAATTAATACTATTTTGCATTGAACTTAAAATTTAAAAACTTGATTGCGATTGAGAAATGTCCCATTGACGCGAGTTCCCTGTACCAGCAGTCTAGTTTAGTGTGCGACATTTGATATAAGGTCAATGTTGTGCGAACGAGGACGGCAACACGGTCTTCGTGAATTGTAAACCAAAATCTAACGTTCCAGACAATGTGAAGAAAAATATAAAAATATATTTTCTATTTCAATAACTTTTTATCGTTCATCGAAGCATGCTTAGAATTGATTCCGTAATCGGTAGCTTTAATAACTATTGACATTATATATATTGACCTAGACCGCGAAGGACTTTATTATCGTGTTGTTGCGCAAACACAGAATCGCATTTATTGCATAACGCTAAAATCGAGTATGTTCTTTAAGGAGGTCAAGTTCTAGAACTGACTTGCCTCGTAATTAACTCAGCCGAGCGCTGAAATTGTGTCATGTTAATTCATATTATGGTAATACAGGCGGACTTCTTAAAACAGAAAGGTTTCATCTAAATTGAAGCGCAAACTGCGCCGAAAACAAGCTGTGTCGACACGTCCGACTCAAGCCCGGTTGTGAAATGGTCACCAATGATGCGTTACGACTGACAATCGAGTGCCAAACCCGTAATTTCGACCTCGCGAGTGACCAATGAGTAGAAGAGGCGGTAAGCTAATAGACGACTACGTTTGCCGCCAGCGAATGGAGCAAGGTTAACAGTGAAGTATACGATTCAGGGTCACTGGAAATATTACGTATGATTGCATGGAGCTTCTCAAACAAATTGAGATCCGCTTGCATGTGTGTACGGCATGTGGGCAGCCACACCGCAGCCGCAACACGATCGCGCACGCATCTGGATATTACTTCATTGATTTGAAATGCTATTTGTTCCAATTAATGCTCCAATAACGTGGTCACTGTCGTGCCATCAATTAACAACGATGAATTGTGTTCCCATGCAATGCGATATATATACTATATTTATTTTATTTTAAAATAAAACGAGTCTAAATTAATGGAGCAGCCATGGACGAACGCGCCAGAGAAGATATTGGGAACGCCCATAGCGTGCGCTTTAAATAAAATTGCTAAACGTAACTGCATGTGTGTTTATCGCGATAGTAAAGCGACTTTATAAACTGTTCCGCAAAGTATTTTAAGAATACAAACCCATTTAGCCGTGTGCAAAACCGATTATTACGTTAAATAAGGTAACTTAGGAAAAACTTTTGGCAAACATTACTTTTATTGAGCTTTAATGTGTTTTTGTGACACGGTGGAATAACTTGAATATATACAAGGTGTAAAAATATTCTAATCGAAAACTAAGACCGGTAATAGTTACGATGAAATACTAACGAATTGGTATTACAAAGATCTTACAAAAAAAAATTATGACGTTTTAATAATCACATTTACACTTAATATATGAGTATTAAGTGTAAGATAGTTAGGAAACATTGTCTTTTTATTATTTTTAGGAATTTTTTAGCGGCAATGTGTTTCTCATCACCGTAACTAAACACTTTCTAGTTTTCGATCACAGTCTTTTTCAATCAATATGAATTTAAATGATTGATCGAATATTATTCGTTTTATTTTTAAAAATAATACATATATTTGCACAAAAAACGTTATCTGTATGTATAAAAGAGTTTCGCTTCGTTGAAAAAGCATTAATCCCAAAGGTATTCTTGAGCGCATCTAATTTCTCTCCAAAAGCTTAGTGGCAGTTTATCCATCCCCTAAGGGTGTCCCTGTGTCCGCTGTATCTGGCTATTTGATACCTTAGCTCACGATATATAAAACAGACTTCGTTTTATATTTGCATAAATAATTTTAAGGCAAGTTCTTTCTTATATTTGAAACGCTATAATCATACTCTCAATGTAAAAAAAATCAACAGGTTTTATGTTAGTTACGCAACTCAGGGACAAGCATAAAATAAACTTAAAGACGTCCTTACTAAATCATAGATTTGCGTTATGAAATATTAATCATAAATTTTATATACAAATAGTTCCTTTTACTCACTTTAGGGTTCGACATCGCAATATTGATGTGAAAATTGACCAACGGACAGGCCTAGCGCGCGTTGGTTATATGATAAATGCCATATATTCCTAGAAATCTCTACGTTATGGAGTTGTCTAGTTGATGTTACATTTTTGAATTTAATTACTAATTAATAAGCTGGTAGCGTGTGTTATGAATATACAGTCCACACCAACGGTGGGGCGGTATGGTTCAACTATTACTTATCTGGTTGAGCTTATATAGAAAGTGAAATGAATAGGGGAAAATGTATAGAAATATATTTGTATGGCAGCGCTGGGGCGAGTGGTTAATGTGGTACATAAAAAAGTTGTCAGTGCAAAATAACAGTGCCATTTCATGGTAAATAGGCCAAGCCGCTACTTAATATTTTAATTATTTTGTTTTTCTTTTTTAACAAGGCCTCTGTTAAGTGGTCGCTCTGGCGCCTGCAGGTATGTTTTTGGGACCTGTTCGTATCACAATCCCGATACACTGCGGCGTATGTTTTACTGTTAATATGATTAAATACTTGTTAAGAAGCCATGCTAAAAGTATAAATTTTGTTTTAAAGACTAACAGGTAAAAGAAAACTTATGCTAAACAAGTTCAATTAAAAATGATTCCACATAATGAATCATTAAGAGGTGCAAAATATTCACACTGTTAACAGAATTGTTACTAATGGGTTTGTAATATCAAAAGTATACGGAAAAGCGTTCATCGGTGATAGTTGAGTTTGGGCAAAAAGTTAGAGATTAGTTTTAAAGTTTTGAAATGCGTATAAATATAGCGGCAAGTAGTCGAAACGTAAAGCTTGAAACATGTGTTAACAAAAGTCCAGTTATTAACACAGGAGCTCGAAGTCGATGGTACTCTGACAGGACTAAGTGTTCACTTCAGTTCTTGTGGCGCGCCGACGAAACGCTTCACTGAAGGTCTGTATACATTCGGGCAGACGTTGCGCGCGCACGCCGATCAATACCCCTCGGCTGCGACGAGTTCGCACCACGGACTCTCCTCTAAATTCGTGTACCTATTTTTTTCGATGCACCCGAACAATTTTAATGGAAATTAAAATTTCACAGTAACGACAAAAACAATTTCGCGCTGATCCAACAATGGCGGCGAAAGTTAATGTCGGTCGGCACCGGCGCTGCCCGCATTTGGCATATTTACAGAGTTGTTAAAACATTGTGTTGTTCCTGGAGTAGTTTGTCGCCGTGTATACATTGCTCGTTACATAGTAATGTTTCGCACTCGATTAGTGGCAAATGTATGTGGAGCGGTGGGTGTCGTTTATAGATTAATAGTAACGGCGGTGGCAACGGCTTCGTGCAAATCGATAGCCTTAGTTAGACTAACGTGAGCCGGTTGCGTATCCATTTCGCCCGTGGGCAATCCGCTTTAGTTTCAACCGTTGTTACATTTACACTTCGCAACTTTTTGTAAAGCTGGCTTTGTACCGAACACTTACATCAACATTTTAATGCTTTTTGATACCAGACACTTACGAAGTATTGAATTCACATATGTTATTTATGGAAGCTCTTTCCAGCATTTGTTCTCAATGCTTTCTTTTATGTAACTTTTAAATGTAGAAGTATTTTAATATTTGTACATTTTTCACAAAAGCTATTCTCTGGTGTGGGATTCAAAATGAAACTTTTATATTATTAAGGAACAGTCCATACAAAACCATAAAAGTCGCGAAGTGTTAGGCGCGTACATTTCGTTTTAGGAAAAAATCACAACAGACAATTCTATTCCGATTTTTATGTATACAACCAACCGCTTACTAATCGTAATTGATTTGAGAAGATTTTAAGCAGTTTTTTGCATAAAGACGGAAATGTCGGTTCTTATTGTTAGTTCTTTATACGGAAACGACGGAAATTTATCAATAGTGAAAGGTTAATGGATGGGGAAAAAGGTCGGAATATAAGTTACATCCAATTACCGCTTCGTAATCTTATAAAGAGTGTTTATTTTGCATAAATATAGGTACCTCGCTACGTAAGGCACTTATGAAGGTAACAGTGAACTGTTTTGTCAATCAATTAATGGCATCGAGGACTTTAAAATAGGGTTTAAATCTTTGTCCTAACCATATTTAATGGCATTCATTGATTTTATTTTCGCAATAAAAGTATATTTCATTGCATCTTAATAGTTTATGCCGCACATTTTAGTTCAGTCATGACTGTAGGTCGTCTGTAGGTCTATCCTATTTGGCTTAGATTTCTATTCCGTATTTATCAAAATAGAAGTATTCCAATAAATTCAAAATTTCACTCATTCAATAAACTATTCACTGATTTGTTTGTGTATAGATAGTGCAAATTTTTCAAACACAAACATTAGAAGTCAAGAGGTATCAATAGTCGCTTATGCTCGCGACTGTTTGCAGTCGGAAAAACTTCTAAGGTACTTTTCAGGTATTCTGTACGTATGAAATAATTTTTATGATTGTATTATTTATGTGTGTGATTGGTATTTGAATGGGCGTGTGGCCCCTAAACGCGGTTTTTAACGTACATGTGTCTTTATTATTAGGCAGTAAAATTAAAGGAAAAGGATAAATCAAAGGAAATAATACATGAATCCTTGTATCACTTAAATTTAATATTCATGGCCTTTGAAAGAATGCGAAGTCTACCAGTAGCTAGCATGCTGGCGAGGCCTAATAGGTGCTCTATTAACTTAGCTGTCAGAAGCAAGAAATGACTAGGCATTGCTAGTTTAAAGTCAGTAGTTAAAGTCTACGTACCGAATCTAAATTAGAAGGAAGATTTAAAATCCGATAAATGCAATGTGTTTAATCCCATTATATCGTTTATATAATTTAAAACGAGGGACACACATGTATTAATTACATGCAATATCGCTGGTACAATTTAAAACCAGTGCTATAGAGGTAACGTTGACATATGTGTGAGTTCGTGGAACGACCACTTTAATAACAACTGCGGTTGTATATAACGCGCAGAATTTTACCTAAATAATAAGATACACTCTTAAACTTAGCCTTGAGGTTAAGGTGCGCGGTCGAGAATCTCCGTAGGTTGAAATCCCGGGTACACACCTCGGACTTTTCAAGGGATACAACTTGGGATAATATTCACACCTAAAGTGTATTAGGTGTGTAGTCCGTCAACACGAACAAGGCCCGCATGATGGACTTAACCTTAAGTTACGTACAGTTGTAAAGAAAGGGCGTGCCAAGCTGGAGGTTGTATATTGGCTGATGATGGTGACGAAGTTACGTTTTCCTTAAAATACGTTATCGTTCCTTAATTTTATAGGTGATATTAAGGTTTCATAAACACCACACTCGAAACATTTTTTAAACACATATTTACGCCGGGTTGGAGAGATTCTAGTGTCATATCCATCAAACATAAATCCGACCCATGAAGCCTGTTCGATAATACCACTTTAATGAAGCAGTATTCAAAAGCTAGTACGGCATGTTTTGAATGCTCTTTTAAAACTTGTTGATAAATCAGAGCCCGTTAGCAGTGAGTAATTAAAACTGGAACACGTTTCTGATAGTGTATAATGATTATTTGTAAGTTTAATTTTGTCGTTATTATGAATTATTTATTTAATTATTCGGCGATACTTCACCTGTTTGACACGCTTTATTAACGTTCAGGTTGCATATGCTGTTTAATTGGTTATTAGTTGATAATATTGCTACGTTATTTGATGCGTGACTTATTATGGTACTTTAAAAAGCTGGTAATCGTTATATGCTACATATGTGTCATTTTGTAGGCTTGTTCATTTGACAATATAAATAGATGTCGTAAAAATGATGTTCAAAAGACAATTTTCATTTCAACTCCAGTGAAAAAAAAACAAAAAGGCTTCCAGGATTTCCTAAAAAAGAATCGTCTTTAATCTACCACGCCGCGCAGACTTAAAGCGGGTTTGCAAAAAAATTTGTAAATCAATGCTTATCCATACATTACACATAAAAAACCACTTAAAGTATGCTTTACGTATCATAACCACAAAAGCACTCGGTACCACAAATATTTGTTTCGTCTCTGGGTGTTTGCGAGGACGAAAAGCATCATTGTTTCTAAAATCAACGACACTTAATGTGAGTCATGTGAAAATTAATTTATTGAAATTAAAAGGGTTATTTACTATTACCTTTAAAATAAAAACATCACGACGCAAATATCCCAGTGAGTATTTTCAAACGTTCACTGGTATACAAGTATTGGGGAGTGGAGACGAGCCGCGCGGCCCAGGAAGTGACAATAGAGAAGTGTTGTGTACGCGTCACAATGACGGACTGGGTGGGCGGCCAACTGGGTTGATTGAACTCCATTGTGAATCTCCAGGTACCAGAGCAGAATGCCTTCACCTTGTCTGCGCATAATGTGCACTGTACACAGTATCCTAGCAACATAAAACACGAAACTATGCGAATGCTCGTACCACAATGGATTTTCGGCGTCTGAATGGCGTCTTAAAAACAACAAGAGAATGCAATTTTTAAGAGACGTTTTCTTTTCTTATAAATGGATTCCTTTTAAAATACCTCGCACTTTTGAAAACTACTGGTGCGAATGGTCTCGTTAAGTGAAATTCTTTTGGTTCTTTTGTATTAGTGCTAAAGTTTGAGCACTCGGTATAGTCACTAATTGGTAACAAGCCGGTCATCGTGGTCTAACACATGCTTGGATCAAGTGACGCAAATGTGAATATTTCAGTGATTTTAAAACAGTCTCTAAGTTGGTAACGAACGTGTGTCGTGTTGGTGCACACGTGTTGTCGTAGTTAAATATAACTGCTGGTTCAACGTACGAGGGGACGCGCCGCTTCTGGTTAACCTACAACTACATTAGATTTTGAGCCAAGGATATTCATAAGTTATATATGGCGGCACTCCAAGCACTAAACTCAGTTTGAAACTTGTGTTTCATGCAAGCGTTGTTGATGATAAATAAATATCTAGAAGAAACCTTCATACCAAAGACTACTTTATTTCTTCAGAAATGATTATTACTTTAAACCTCTCGGTCGTAGAATTACTGAATATATTAATTTTTAATGAAAATTTCTAAGGCGAGGCTAATCAGTTTTAAGGACAGCTAACAGTTTAACGTCGGCGTGCTACAGATTAAGCCGCCTGAAGAACAAAGGTCGCTGATGGTACCATCGCGTGTCTGCAGGCGAACGACTTAACAATGATCTCATTGTGTAATTTTCTGCAGTTACCAATTAGCAACTTAAGTCAGTTATTATGTACGTACAAGTATATGTACAGTGTACATAATGTAGATAATAGATCACTTGTTTTTGCATTAAGTACGTGTGTTAGGTGCAATAAAATGCGGAATACATATATGGATGGTATACAACAGCGGAATGGAAACGTACATGTAGGAATGTCAAGTCCATGTGTATTGTTATAATTATTGTACTATGAAAATTTAATTCTCTAAATAAACTTCACGAAACAATAAGTTTTCATATTTTGAACAAACAAATCTTAAAACATTTACACAGATACATTTATTGTAGATACAATTCAATTAAGTAAGAACAGTTTTAGATCCAATTTCTTTAATTAAAAGACGTTCGTGCACCGAGGTTGTTAACAAAATATAGCTTGTAAAAGTTCAGCCACTAGATATAAAAAACCTTAATGAAATTTGATATTTCTTAATCAATTTTTCATTAAAAGGCTTTCTTTTCCTCGGGCTCGAAGTAGGTAACAAGGCATTCGAAAGATCACTTGATTTACTTGAAATGCTGCATGTTTGAAGTAGCACGCCGAGTTTTAAATGACAATATGACTCGTGTGCGGTGAAAGTTGAAAATATTATCGGGAAGGTCAGAGAGCACTCATTAAAACGACAAGTTTCGTCATTGCGCGGCATTTTTCAACTAACATCCGATATAAGAGCCACAAATTATGAGACTTCACGTTTAAATGCATTTACGTATTGCGAATTAAATTGCAATTCGGCGTTTTCTCACATTCATCTTTGCATTGAAATTGTAAACTTTAGTACAGGATTGATAGCGATTATAGGCGGTTGATGTAGCGTGAGTAACCGCAAGATATAAAAGGATTTTTTGTTGTACCCACATGTCTAAAAAGACAAAGAGGTTCACACGGCCTTGCAGGCGTGTGCTGTGCCGACAGAAGGCTGACGAACGCGGAAATACCTAACGAACTGCCGCCTACGAGTTTTACGAATTAAGTAGCGCCGTGATGATACTTTGCTTGTGTGAGTACAATTATAAAGTGTGCTTTGATCCATATTTAAATTTCCGGCGTTGTTTTTACTATGAAAAATTTTCCTGGAAGGTCCGAGGCGGTTTTTATAATGGCAACGATTCGTGATTAACAAGGTTTATGATTAATAGTTTTTTCTTCGGAATGTAATATTTTATACGATAATTACAATATACAAAAAATTACGAATTCTTTAACCAATTTTATAAATATTTCCTATGTGTGGGAATAATACATTTTAGAAGCAAAAATCGACAAGAGGCTGTGATAAAGCACATGAAAAAATAGTTTTAGGTTCGCATCACTTAGGCCTCGGAACTCAAATCCTTTATGGATATCGGAAAGAAACGACAAAACCATGATTGATTCTTTTGATATTGTGAATAATTTTGGACAACAGTGTTCAAGTCCCAGTAGGTGAGCTCGTTTGCACAAACCCATTAACAACATTAAGGCGTATATACTAGATACGTAGGAAATACCAAGTAACGCTTAAAGACATTCAGGCAGCGCTTATCTGTCGTTTTCATTCTACGCGCGATGTCCGACCTTCAGCATTAAGAACGTAACAGCGCCGTTTTTGAAATTAAGATTACGTCTGTAAGGTCAAAATAGCATTTTAAAACTATTACACAAGCTGATAACGCATTAATTTTTCACCGACAAATGTCCGCAGTAACCTAGAACTTAGCGGCCGTGTATAAATCACGTTTAAAGTACACCGCATCCGGAGTTAAGCGCTGCGTTCCGTCCACTAAATTCACAAGCGTTAATGTTTTTTCTAGGTTGCGATATTGCTAACTTATGTTTTATTTGCGACCTTTATGAAGGTCTCGTAATTCTTTTGTTTTTTTTTTAATCACAACACAGCATAGTGACTATACGTGTTCGCGAAATGGCCGATAAATTCCATCGGTCACGTTCGAAGAAAACCACAGAACTATGTGACGACAATACATGCTGAGGTCACAAGATCGTAATAAAGCTCAGAATGACGACAAGTTGACAAATTTTATCAGAAAAAGGAACAAGGTACCTGATACCAGGAACCTACCAAAAAATGACAGCGCAATGACCATATCGCACCCAGTAACAGCGTTCTCGTCCCAATGAAATTGTTTCTTTAAAGAATTCATTGTGGACTTAAAACAAAGAGTATAATAGACGTAATAATAATAATCTATGATATTGAATCTCCCAAGACGATGGCACCATTTGACACAATTATAAAGGCACGTTCAATTGCCTAATCACGATTAAAGGACCAAGGTTATAGGAAGGAGGAAACACAGGGCCACCAACTGATCCACTGTTTGATGGTACGACAGAGTAAAAAATACGTGAGCTAGGTACCAGGTACACGAACGATTACCATTTTTTATCTTCCTCTTTCGCTGCTTCAAATCTCAGACCACATTGTGCTATTAGAGCCATGATGGTCGTCTGCAAGCTTAAACAAAATAAAAATTGAAAATACTTTTTTTTAAGGCAAACGAGGCAAACGTTATTAATTAGAATTTGATACTAACGCATCTAACTGATCCAGGAGACTATCTATTTCAATTACGAACTTAAGCTCGTTCAATTTAATCTTTCGTCGAACTATGCTTCAAGTTTCT
The DNA here is from genome assembly GCA_030295005.1 of Cephonodes hylas. Lineage (NCBI taxonomy): Eukaryota > Metazoa > Arthropoda > Insecta > Lepidoptera > Sphingidae > Cephonodes > Cephonodes hylas. Next base: position 7,870,485 of record AP025376.1, on the reverse strand, counting down.
GGAATGTCCTGCGCTCCCTTACCACATCTCTATGAAAGTATTTGACGTGACATTTTAGCTTCCCATTCCGAGAATTCGGTAATCCGCGTCCACATTGCCGGTTTGAACAAAATTCACATCGCACCGAAGGAATGTAGTTTGAATTGTGACCATCAACATTCCTGGGAGTAGACATCAAATGTATTTACAAATAATTTGTTAAAGGTTAAAAAGTGGCAGATAAAATCAGCAGAGATCTTTGAATTCTTAATTGACAATTGAATTTTAAGTATTCTATTTTAGTCGTGTGATTTACGTATTTTTAAAGATGTCACGGGCTGTTATTATTATTACTATAATAAAAGTTTAGAATGTTAAAATTTTGATCCAATTATCTGTTATCGACGAGCATGTCTTGTAGGTAAGTGCAATGAACCGTAAACATGTCAACATTTGAACTGTTAGTGTGTTTACGTTGCTACAATTACCTCTAAGAAATTCACAGGGCACAATTTCCTTCACTTTTGCGGGTAAACTTTTAAATTGCAGTCCATTTTCTATTAGACGTTAATTCAAACTGTTGAGGCTCGGCTCGGTTAATAAACGGTTTCGTGGAAGCCTACCAGTCTGTGTTGAATCAATACAGGGCCGTTTGGAAGCTAGTTTACTACCAAATTTCCACCATACCCGCATGAATCAAAGTTTCACAATCCGAATTGACAGTATCATCAAACTCCACAGTTAGGGAATTGCAAAGCTTTGTTTTGTATTTGAATCGATTCACATGCTAAAATATATCCGTAATAGGATTAACCGCAGCGAATCTAACCGAGAAACCCTTGCTTATATTGAAAACTAAAATCGATTAACGTAAAACAACGCGAGGCGGTTATTAACTAGTGACAATGACGCCCACCAACAAAACAGCTCACCGTAACAATTGTTCCATGATTGACGTGCTAATTGAACTGGTAGTAGATGATTAAGTATGTATATCGTGTGATACAATCGTAATGAATGCTTGTTATAATCTAATCTGATGTTACTTGGAACTCTGACTGCGTGGACGCCTCTGTATATCGCAAGGCTCGTACACGAGAGCGTTGGAGATGAATATCATCATCATCATCAACAGCCCTTAATTCGTCCACTGCTGGACATAGGCCTCTCTTATGGCATCTTATCTCTCTGGCTAGGTGGGATGACGATATCCGCAAGGTGGCTGGCAGTGGTTGGATGAGGAGAGCCGAAGATCGAGCACAGTGGCGTGCCATAAGAGAGGCCTTTGTCGAGATGAATATATTAGGTGATAATAACAGTGTTTGTATAGAATTAACTAATAACTTCGGCTTAACTTCCTCTTAAAGTTCAGAAAATCAGGTAGCACTTTATTCAATCCTTCTCGTTCATACTTAAAACTGTGAACTAAGGTCACAATAACGTGGCTCTACCATTAGTTAAATATGTCAATATATGCAATATTAAATAGTTTTTATACTGTCAACTGGGTTATAAAATAAATCAATCACAAGGCATTTGTTTCATTTAAGTGACGTCATTAATTTTAACATTTATCACTTACATACAACCATTAGCAGTGTATTTATACAAAGAAGTCATAATGTATTTCTGGGTAGCATTAGCCGTTCCGGTAGCCGTAACAGCAAAATGGTAATTTAATTGCATTTTGCGTTAAAAAGTTGCAAGCACTAATACGTAGTTGAGGTGGTGGGGTAATTGCTCACATTAAAAGTGAGCGAGTTGGGTAGGCAGCGGGCACTCGCACGGGCGCGGTGGGTCGTGCCTACTGCCAAGTGATGGGCTGGACACTCGCCACACATGTTTACAAGCCCACACCGGTACACTGAACTCGGATGTATGGCGGCAGTTCGCTTTTATGCGGACGAGTACCGATAGTCGACGTTTGAACGCGTTCGCAACGTGTGCCCAATACATTAGCATTTTTAAAACCAGTTCATCCAACATACAGCAGTTTGATGTTAATTACACATAAGGAACTGCAAAACTTAAATTTATATGTAAAGTAACAAAAAATCCGCTCACCCGAACGTTGTTACCACCAACAACCTTGACAACGTAATAAGGAAGGATCATCCACGTTAGGTACCATTCTATAAAGGCACAAGCTCGAATATAATGCTGTGAAATTACGTAATATTAAATTTTCCAAGCGATTACACGGTCAAAAAAGTGGATTATTACACTACAATGAATACGCTTGTAGACTGTGGAGCTAACGAAAAGTTGCGTGTTTCCCACCCCTTAAGGCGCAGTTGTACGATAAATTACAGAGATCAGTAAAACTTCACAAGTTTATCGATTGTTCAGAATACTGATATACGCGGAGCAAATTTAACTTGAAACGAACCTCACCAATCAACTCGCAACATTAAACTTTTTGCTGAGAAATACATTACGAAGAAATAAATGCGAACAGATCGACAAGCCTTATTGATTATATGGTACATTAAGAACACTAACAAAGCTGTAAGACCATCAAGGTACGAGCAGTATAGACGGTGTTCACACGAAATAATCACTTAGTCTTCAATGATTAAACATTGCATCCACCTAGTCAATGTTCTTGATGTTAAAAAGTCACAAGTGCAACATAATATGTTCACCATGCGATATAATATTTCCATATAAAAATCTTTTGCCACCAACGGCGTATCTCCGATTTCGTCGGGACCGTGAGCTTGAAACAACGCGGGTGGCAATGCTGAATATAAACCGTACTATAAACGTTACATGTCTACTGAAATTGTGTGTCGGTAAAGGTATTAATAAAGGGGCTGCTTTATTTATCTTAGCGGTTAATGTTATTGTTTCGTTTGTTGTGGTCCAAATACTGTATTTAATGTTCTACTCATAAATATTGAGGGTGTGTTCCAGTGCTAAGGCGGCCCAAATGCATTAGTGGTAAATTACTAGTCATTTTTTACTCTATTTTCATAAATACATTTACTTATCCTATGTTTTAGGTTGTTTCGATCATAATCATATAAATAAATACATATAAAACTTATTTTCTATTAAAACGGCATAATGGCTGCGATTATTCTTCGTGTATTATAGACATGTCTCCTTAATCTAAGGGACTTGTGCGAAATAATCGCAAAAAGGGCAATAAACGAATCCCAAAAAATATTTCTCCAATAGAAAGTTACAGTATCCTTGAGTACTGCACGCGATATTATTCTTGTTGTGCGCAGGCGAACCGGAACTTGCCACTGCCTCGTTAACATTTTAATGCATTCCAGTTCATTATACACTTTATATGGTTTGTTGATACATTTTAATTTGTTTTATATTTCAATTAATAAACAACTAAGTTTTAACTTCCGCGCCGATCGTCTTATGCTATAGCGTCATGTATTATTGTTATCATACTAATCGAATGATCATTCAACACAAATGTTTATTGATTGTATAACCGTCGAATGTCAACAACAATCACGGTAATATGTGCGTCCGACAATACCATGACAATTATAAATTATTTACAATAACAAACTGCAATTAAAATGTACAATCATATAGAATACATAAATGATATCTATTTGCGGCTTACAAGCATATGCCCCTGGCACAATTTTTTTATTATTGTTTAGCACAACCACGTCAAATATGATAAAACATTTTTGCTTAATTAAATATTATAAGGTACCATCTGATACTTAAGGTGTGTAAAGCATTATCCGAAATTATACAATTTAATGAAGAGAAATACAATCAAGAACATAAAGATATTTAAATGAACATTTATTATATATCCATAGCACTTCGCGTTAATTGCAGTGATTTAGTGACAGGGTTGTCAAAATAGAGTGTCGATGTGTCAAATCGATTGTTGATCTATGTTCTGGATACTATACACTGGATTAGGATAAAACATTTGCTCGGAGAACTGTGACTGGGCACATACTTTGCATAGATTAGACATTGACTAACACTTACATATATGTCAGTTGCAAGTTATAGTTCGTTCATGTTGACATTGAAACTAGATCAATTTATTAGGTCTCATGTACTATGGATCGTTGGAAGTATACACTTAAGTTTATTTATAATATGAAAAACCTGACCCATGCAGATTGCGAGCAGTCCCAAACAAAATGCAAATAATTCGTTTTATACTTTTTGGTTTAACGATATTCGTCATAAATCTTTTATAGTGATTCCATGTAAATATTTACTTATTTAACATATTTGAAATTTGATGTGTCTATCGCGCATCACACATAGCTAACGAAATAGTACCAGATGTGTGTGTTATGGTAATGTTACCTAGTTAGGTCAAGAGCAGCTGGCATTCCAGCCGGCACGAACCACCAGGGCGGCAGCGGCGTGCACATCCGCTGCGGCGGCGCTGCTCACGCAACCATGCACCGCTCCACCCCGCCGCGTTCGCTGCCACAGCCGCACGGTCGCACCGCCGCACGGGCACACAGGCACACAGCCGCACAGTCCAAATCAACGCCAAAACGCACCAGTTTCACATTCACTACACACGGGGAAACCGAACGCGCCAATGTCAACGCAGTGTCATGGTTCGGCGAGTTTTAATTGACCCGAATAGATATAACGGTGACGCAAACCGATTGCCAAGTTTGAATCGCGCTCGAGATCACCAGTCAATCTTCCACATTTCCGGAAAACGTAGCACGACAAAAAATATCTTCAACTCGAGTAATCAATTGAGGAAAAAACATTTAAGAGGAGTAGTATCGCAATCGGAGCGACAGAGCCGGCGTCGGGAGAAATGATTGTGCGTCACGGCGCGCGCTAGGAAACGGTATCGAAAGAGCAAAGTAATAAAAATATTAAAGCAATAAAAGGGCAGAATCGAGAGCGACCGGATTTTTCAACAAACTTTAGGGGAGTCAATAATTAGAGGGAGCGACCGGCTGAGTGAAGTGAATAAGGGTTGTTATGGCGGCAGCGTTAGGGTCGATAAACTTTTTGTATAATACCGACCGATATTGTAGGTGTTATAAATTCACCCATCTGTCCAAACGAAACAACAAAAGATAGGACGCTTTGGTGCAGTTGGTATTGCGAGGTGCCGAGAAAAGTCCACATGTAAGTGTAATCGCGAGGATGGACGCGCGGTCGCGTGGCGACGCGAAGCGCTCGGTCTGTGTGTCGCTCGATGTCGAACTGACGTCTGACGCCGGTCGGCTTGGGCTTCGCGGCAAGACTAGCGAGCGCCGCGGCGCGGTCCTGGTCCGCCCCCGCGCGCCTAATGTGCCATGTGCCGGCGCCCCAGCCGCCCTGCCACGCCGCGTTCTCTCCCGCCGCTTCTTTACAAACTGTCAAGACTTTGGATGAAATTTATCACGACCCAAAAACCTCCCTAGCGCTCCACGGTAAAATTAGTATAGATGAAATAGGAGAAGTTAATCAAAACGTTTAGAAGTGATGATAATGAAATTTGGTACGATACTACGGCATCGTATATCAGTAACCAGTGTATAAATTTATGTTTATTCAAGCTGCTATTAAAATAAACTTAAAATTATATTTTTCAGCGCTTGGGCGGTTATTCCTCATTACTGGTAATATGCTGAAAATCAGGGCATAGTGAGAGGAAGCCGCAATTCACTACTCGTGGCACGTACGCACGACATTGGCCATAAACCATTCTGATATCGGACGTCGCGCCGCTCGCCTCGCAGAAATAATAGCTGTGCCACCGACGACAAAGAGTTCCTAGTACCAACTGCACAGATTAAAAGTAATGCTCAAATATTCAGCTCTGGTCGACATTGATAAATGGACGCTACGTCGCATTTCAATGAAAAATATTATGGCACGATAATTTTTATTATACAATGATCATGGTAGAGTGATTGCTGAAGCTTTATGAAAATTAGGATATCGTAAGAGCCAATTACACTCGAAATATTAATAATTGCCACTTCTCCCTGTAACACCCCGGTCAAGCCTATCGCTACAACAGTGAGACTGTAGCAATTTTTAAATTTGCATTATTAAGAAATAGCATTTACAAATTTATTGTAATCTACTCGTATATAAACTTCACTAAAACTAGAATCGGATTCTATTTGAGATTTACAGGTGACAAAAGCTTTGAATATACACCTCCTTAGTTTCCACAAAATACCACGAGGTTCGGTAAAATAAAAAAGAAAACCCTTTAAAACACAATTTACCCAGAATAATGGTTATTACAGGGAAGCACGCAGTTAAACACACGCAACTTGTGCTACAGTTACTAGTGATGTCGGTTCGAAACCCAGATTGGGAGTGAAAGCTTTACGGACAGGCTACGAAGGCTTAAATAACAAATCCTACCATACTTCACAGTGCGAGTTAAGCCATTAGAACCCCCATGAGTGATTTAAAAATACAGACTGAAGTTTTTAGACGGTGCTTTCATTGAATGCAGTTTATAAAGATGTTGCAGTATTAAAAAATATTTCTAGTATAAAATAATTGTACACAGTAGGAATTACTCAATATGGAAAACTACTCACATAACGTAAGAAATAATTGTGTATAAACATTTAGTAATGTACTTTGAAATACAGCTATTATGTGAGTATTATGCTATAAACTATATATTCAAATCTTTGTTTTTAAATTCTTATAAAATATGTGATTGTAAATTTAAGTTAAATTAATTTTCTTTACTTTTATTATGTGTGAGATAAAATTTCATATAAAAATAGATACTGCCAGCGGAAATTACAGCGGTATACGAGTATAGCTTTCCGAAAAATTCGCGAACATCCGTTATAGGTACAGGGCGTATATATAATCTCATTTTTATGATGTTTAAAAATATTTTACTTGAAGTAAAACACTTTAAGTGGTATAATTTGTATAAACTTTGATAGGCGCAAAGTAACGCGTGTGGTCTGATGACGTCATCACTTTGGCCAATGTGTACCGAAACAAACGCGCGCCTTCGTAACAGGTTTTAGTTATTAAATCTACACAAACTGGAGCCAAACAACGGAGTGCCGCTTCTAGTTCAAGCACACGCATTTATTTCAAGCGACCCGTATTAGGCCAGCTAGCTGGACTATGGACCAAGCCTCCACCCATAACGGGGAAGATTGTGCCCTGCAATTTATGTCATGGGTCTATCTACAAGTCTGATGTGTTTTTTAACATTAGATTCTTGGCGCGCGTTAATATATAACGCAAAAAACAAATGTTGGCGATATAAAAAGTAAATGAGGCAATGGAAAAACACCGTACCAGTGCGAGCGTAAAAAATATTGATACAGCCGCAGAAATTCAACGGAATAACATATAATTAATCAACAAAGAAATCAAAACTAGGTACGATGCCTAAAGTTTCGATTAGAAATTCACGTCCATAATTTATAGGTTCGGAGATGTCAAATTGTATTATTAATGTAAATTGGAGTAGCTCGCCCTCCATGCCCGATGTAATTGTAATCAGCGATCATTATACCATTACTTCTGGGAACCACCCAGAGTAAGTCAAGGATGTCGCTGATAAAATGCTAAGCCGATCGTGCAACACGTTAAACCGTCGTTAACTGCTCTAATGGCGATACGAATACCGGTCAACTATGTCAAAAATTCATTTTTCTATCGCTCCTAAGTGTATTTCGTGATATACTTAAACGTTATATAATACTTTACTTATGGCTGTCAAGTTTATAAGTTATAGTATGTGTACTAAGTATAGTTATGAAATTTATCATTATATGATATCATTTACTAAAAGGCTTAACTTTATTATTCCGGTAAATTGCAAAGTTGCTGTACTGTGAAATATAAATATATAATCATCTAAATAAAATATTTATAAACTGGACTGAATATTTTAACATATTTTCATGCTGTCCCAATTTTCGATCGCGTAATTGTAAATTTTCTCCCTAAGAATGTAAAAATCCACCACATTTTTCCTTTGATAATGTGAAATTGCGAATTAACATGTAAAATGCTAGGAGCGGCGTTATGGCACAGCGCGAAAGCCATTCACGGGCGCAAGTTACACATTTCATACGTCGTTTGCCAGCCAAATAATTTGAATTCCGTATTTCAACCAGATAAACCAGTCGTCACAAGCGAATAATGCCACGTCAAAATAATAAATCATGCGTGAACATGTCAAGCCAATACATTGTGCTGTTACGTTTGCACGACACATTGTTATTCCCGTGTAACTCGGCTCACTCGAAAGTTGTTTCCGTTCTCCTTTAATCAAGTAAAGGGGATACCAAACGGCACACGTGAGCCGTTTATACCACCCACAGCAGCTACGTAATATTTGATACCAACCATGTAAATGAATGACCGTGAACTTACGTGCCTGTCACTGCTGCTGTAGTTTTTCGTGTTTTTATGATCGCTAGATATTTATTAAACAAGAATATCTCGTATATATTATTTATTGGAATCTGTTGTTATTAAAACGTGTAAAAAATTGGCGGATTTTCTGCTGTGAATAACAGTATTACAGCAACTGTGTTATTCACATTCAATTTTAGTAACTGTCCACACGGTGTCATATAAGTACCTACGTGGCGGTCTTGTTAATTGAAATTCTCGATTACTTAAGGTTTTCTGGAGTGTTTAATTGATGACTGAACAGATGGTCTCTGAGTTGGCGACCTTTCACATACAGGCACGTTGACGAAACACACAATGTAGTTGACACAAGGTGAAATTTTGTACAAAGTGAACGGCATGACTCCGTCGGCTAAGGATGGTAGGAAAGGACGCGCTGACCCGCGTAAACCTTGATTGTGTGCACTATTGCTCAATTCCACTATTAATTATTTAATAACTACTCTAGCCTTAAATGATAACAATCTAATGACAGCAGCTGACATTAAAACAACTTCCTAAATATTGCTGTGGAGTTAATGCAGTTATTGTTGCAATAGCAACATTGGTAACGCAATTTCATGACCTCATCACGAAGACTTGTGGATGGCATTTTATTAATACAAATGTTTTAATTAATGCTATTTCGAGAGATGCCTTGAAACAATTTGATTGTAAAGGACAACCGATATAAAATTGAGTTCATTATAAAGTTATTTATATATGGAATGAAAATAGGCACGTGTTAAAAGGTTCTTAACATCACCCATTGCGCATGTAATAGAAGCGGCACGATCACATGGAAGCGTAGGTTTTTGCTGCGAACTGGCGGCAGAATATATTTTCTTCGTGTGTCACGTAGTTCGCTTCACAACCTCGACTGTTATTTAGCCTTCAAGTGTGCTTACTGTTTGAGTATCGTGAGGTAGCATTGCGAAAGTTGACAACAACGTACGTGAGCAGATTGCAGAGGATTCTCATTCTTGTATTGTTGAGTCGTATTCGCTTTGCATTTCAGTTTCAATTCTCACTTGGAGCTCATAATAGGAGAACATTTAATTAAATGTTTCATGTTTTGATGTCTTATTTAGATAATTAAATATATTATTCTGTATATTTTCTCGTCTTCAAGTAAATAATACGAAGTTTATCATAAAAAGAAGTTGTGATGAAAATATATATCATAGCGATAATTGTAAAAGAAGATGAAAACACTATTTTAAAACGTTTCTATAAATTTATTCGTTTTTTCAAACAGGGACTTTCAGGAAAACTGACACATTTATTAATCATATTAATAACTTAATGTATACTATAGTATCATATGAAATAAAATAATAGTGGAATCTGAGCTAAAAGACTATAGTTGATATATTTTGACGAATCAACAACAGCCAGGGCCTGCACATTAGTTTGGAGGACGAAGTAAAAAACGACTTTTTAAAATATGTATCGCTTGTAATATTTAAATAAGCAGAATGTTTTAGTAGTGTAGCGATGATATCATGAACCCGTCATATGCTGATAATGAGCTATCCTTCAGATTCCTGTCGTTTGTTAATGGCTTCGAGAAACAATGCGATATTACGACCCACTCGGGGTAGGTACCTACACAAATAGCAAATTATGTCCATACAAGTCGAACAAATAGGCGTTCAAACGGCAAGGTTGCGGTAACTTTGTGTTGTAACATTTGAGAAAACGCGCTAATGCAAAATTTAGAAGCGTTCGGAAATTTAGCTAAGATCATTTCTCGCATTGGGTTTTGTATATACGTGCCATTGTATATGGCCTCGGCTAGAGTTCTCAGTGAATTCTAAATTGTGTGCTGAGCGTCAACATCATTGAGTGGCATTTACAAAATTTAGAGGTCAATGGGTGAAGTAAAACCACTTACTTGGGCGCCGCTGATAATCCTATCGTTCGACACGTAAGCGGCCATATATTCGCGGATGTCATTGCGTGTGTCCCAATTGTTTTAATTACATTTTCTTTATATTGTCGTGCAGGAAATGAGCAATTGGTGAACACAAAACACGGCCTTAGTGTCAAACATGAATCAAGCTAGGTCGGGCGGACCATTTATCGGACAATACTATTAATCTTCGTCCAAACGTCAGTTTGATAAGACCAATGCCTGAAGGAATAGTGTTGCGGAATCTTATTGAATATCTGTACCTTACTGGAGTTATTGTTCAACGGCTATTGTTGTAATTAGTCATTAATAATGTTGCTTGTCAGTGTTGGTGGTGATTAATAAACCAAAATTATTCAACAGCTGCCGTTCGACAATTGGAAACAAATGCGGACTCCTATTAACAATTCAGTGCATATTTAGCGAACAAAACAATTATTGAAAATTGGACATAAATGATTCAACTGGACTGTCACGTTGGCAATATAGTAGGCGATTTGCAATGTGATGGAATAATTATATGTATTAGCCCTTCTAATCTAAATGAATGGCGATAGTTGAGTAGAAGCTCACCGGGCTACTGTAACAGCGGTCTGAGTTCGGGCTTATAAAAACCGTTTATTTTTTTTCCGTTACTACAATTATTATCAATGCTCACAACAGTAACACTTATAGCTCTAAATGGTGATAGAATATTCTGTGATAATACTAAAAGCATTGAAATGTATGTAATGAATGAATTGCAGATCATATAGTCTTTCCAAGGAACCAGAGGCTGGGAACAGCGGTAATAATTATAAAAGAGGGAAGTGAGATGACAAACAATCGCGTTGATCTGCTACGTAGCTTCTTTACACTTCAAGTCGAAGATCTTTTATTCCAATGGAACTATAGCTCAAAATAAAAATCAAACTCCATATTAACTCAGTTATTTTTATATTATTTTAACTAAATTTTTAAGTTTGTTGCGTTGTAGTCATCCGCGTATAGGATGATATAGATATTATTTTCCTGTGTTCCATCCGCGTGGAAATAAAAACTAGGTGTATTATTCCGCGTCCGCGGCACGCGCCCCTACACCCTCTTTGCTCCCGATGAACACGTTTTATTTTATTACCCAGCTTCCCGATGTCGCATTGAAATTGAACTTACCTCAGTTTTACGGTACAGTGTAAGCAATACAAACATGATCTTCATTCAGTATCCCTTGGAATAAGTAATATTAGAGGTACAAATACCTCGTAAGGGCAGTTTTTATAACGTTTTATGTATTAGGTACTTGATAAGCATATTACGTATTATGATGACGATGCTATGATTAGCCTAAGGTTACGGGCGCCGTTTACGGAATTTATGCTTTAATGCTAAAATGATGTAAATTTTCAAAAACATTTGTATCACGATTATTTTGAATTTCCAGTGTACGCTTGTAGGCAAAGCCTTATGTTAGTTTTTAAATTTTCTTTTGTAATAGACTTATCTGAACCAATTTCAACATACCTACAGGTCGCTTCTGTCCTGGATGCGCCTTTGTCCAGTTATGGACGTCTTTGAGTTGAACGGTAGAACTAAGAAATGACCAGCATTATCTACAATATGAATAATGGCCGAACTAGGACGGAATATCCAAGTCTTCACAGAAAACTTAAACAATATAGCCGAACGTCATACGATTTCAAGTTTATCTTAAACGTTTCAAAGGAGTCTGCCTACGCTCACCTACTCCTTATCGTATGGGTGTTAGTGGCTCGTTATATGCATTTGCTATTCGTTGCTAATTCATCTGAAGCACACAATTTAAATAAAAGGTATTTTAACAGAAGTTCAGCGAATGGGTATATGGGATATAAAACAACTCATAAATTTTCTCATAAATCGATGAAACCTACTCCATTTGTTTACTGCAACTTAAATATCATAAGCATATCATCTGTGGTTAAGTAACTGAGCGGCGGACATTAGATACTAGTTACGAGAACACACACGCGCGGAACTTTAATTAGCATTCTTGATCACTTTGCCTGAACAGTAAGCTATGTTTACACTGAATTTATCAACCAAATAATACCATCAACGGTAGTAACAAGAGTACAAGCGACACACGTTCCATTAAGAGGCCATTATGCATGTTGATAAATACCAAACATTATTAACATTCGTATTGATGTGTTTTGTGTCAAGATGTTCCAAGATTTTTATGACAATATGTATTCTCACGACGATCCTCTTGTTTGGAGGATAGCGTGGAAGTTATGAGCAATAACAACTTTACCGTAAAATGTAAAGAGTGTTTCCTGCGGGAATAGCGCAATAAAGATTAATGACGCCGCGTGTGTAACGCGGGTGGATAGAGCGGTGTCATCGCCTTGACGACACACTCCTCAATGCGTGATGAATTTGGCATATTGCTTATTTCAGGAGGCAAGTTGAATGGCCTAGACGCACTCAAGGCCCAGAATTGCTCGGGCCAGCTGAATAGTGAACCGTCAGCCGGTTCAAGGGCGTCGGGTGAATGCCACTAGTCAGGTTTTTTATCATTGAAAACTAGCTTACGTGACGACTGGTCCTATCGAAGCCGGATGGACAACGAGCAAACCTAATAACTAACCACAACAGAACACTCGTACACCAATCCAGTGTGCCGAGCACAATTCGCGTGATACCGAACATGCAGAACGAATCACTAATATTACTACCGACAAGTATCCTCCATTATAAAAAAACAATATTTAATCGTGATTCTAAAACATTTTTGACCAAATCTTACGAGTATAAAACATGGTATGCTTACACAATGCTTCCTCCCGGACATACGAACAAAGAACTATGAAGTTTACTCGAGTGTTGTAAAAGACACAGTACCTACATCTAAAATGATAACGACCAAACTCATTTACAGAGAATTTTTTGTTACGCCAACTAGTACTTTCACACCATAGATATTTTCTCTCTTATGATCCTCGGGAAAAATAAAATAAAGGAATTCCCGGTAAAAGATAACAAGTTACACCTGCGGGGAGCAGGAATAACTAGCTATAACTGGGTAAGAGAGTAAAACCTTTGTTCTTTCTCGTTCGAGGCCCGACTCCGTCGAAAAATTATCTTTTTACTTTTTTGCTGAGTCGCTCCCGGGACGGACCGCCCGAGCAGGTAGACTGCTGAATATAATAAACGTTCGTCCTATACGTACAGTTATAGGTGAACGTCGTTATGTTTCTAACTTTAAAAACTTGTTCTTGACCCATAAGTACAAGTGTTTCGTGCGTCTGACTTATGTCGACTGTGCACGAGGAGAATAACTACTTACATGACATTATTGTTTCGCAACATTAAGGACTATTACATAGAGTTTCGTTAGTGTTCATTTACCAGAAAATGATGTTTTGTAGAAATTTTGGATGTTGTAAATTGTTGAAAATTGTATTGTACTTTGTGTCATCACAGAATCAATATATGTTAAGTTAGCATATTTAATTCCAAGAAATGTTAAAATTTTACGCATTAGGAATTCGTTCGTGACAAATTGATATTAATCAAATAGATTGTTTAAAAATACTGATATGTTTTTATAAAATATAGTAATATCGCATAAATTGATTTTTACTGCTTCTATAATCTTCTATATGACAGATTTGTGCGTTTTATATGGCATTTCCGAATTAATTATTTTAAAATGTCATCTATGCATTCGAACCGCGGACACATTTTTATATAACAGTCACCTCTAAAATTTTGATGGAAATAATAAGCACGTATTTTGCCGTACTTTTCCGATAGTTTACATTAAATTGGCAATAAAGATTTTGTTGCTACGCGGACGTATTAAAATGGCTCTGTTCTGAAAAGCCTCCAATCACTCTTAGTTGACCTTTGATTTGCATAGTTATAATTATGAAGTCCAGCAACAAAAACCGCATAAAAATCATTTATTAAATGCAATATATCAAATATATTTCCGTCTGTTCATTAACAGTACCTACATTTACTCCAGAAAATTCATAATTTTCTAACGAAGGGAACATTTTATTTAAAAGAGCACGTCGAATTTATGTACAATTAAGTCACTTGCGTTCATTTGATGAAATTTTTGATCTCTTTGTAAATCTAAAAAAATAAATACACCCAACAGTCACACACATAGTCCTGACCCCACACTAAGATATGAGCCTTGTGTCGTGGGTATCAGAAACTACGAGAGACTTTTCGGTCTCACAAACACCCAGACTGGAAACAAATATTTGTGGATCACACAAACATTTGTCTCGATGCGGGGATCGAACCCGCGGCGGCTCGTTTCTGGTGTCTAGCTAACTGCGCCACGGGGCTGTCAAATATATTCCTAGTTCAGTAAATGTCTTTTTCATATTTCATATTTTTACGATATTTATTGATTAAATAAGTAGGTTTACAGGCGTTTCAAAAGGCCAGTTAATTGCACAAGATCATCGGAATGTGTAATGGTCGAGGAAGGAACGCCGCGAGGTATAGTATTATGACAAATTATTGTCATTACAATAACGCAATTTAATCTCCCGTTTTATTCGTTGCGGATTTATATGCACATTTTATTTCCACGGGAATAAAAAAAAATGTTGCAAGTCTTCTCAGAGTTTAATTTTTAACTAGGGATTTTATTTTGTTACTGTGGCTGTATAGCTAAATTCGAAAGCTCATTAAAATGATCCTGTGTGGGGTGGCTTATTTCATTGTTATTACGGTTCAAATGAAAAATACAGATGGTTAGAAAAGATAGCGATCAGGTCTCATCAGTTGATACACTTTTGCAAAACAATTAAGTGAATATATACACATTATCCCTAAAACTAAATTGTTCACGATGGCAGGTTTTATAGTCAATGGACAGTATTCCTTATTATAATCCATATATTATATTTGTTATGATCCAAACTTCGTTATTGGCGATGGAAACAATATGATGCAACAAGACGATTTGCAAAATAAACGCTAAAGATTTTAATATAACAAATGGAAAAGACGATTCTACCACCACATGGCCTATAAAAACCAGTTTAGATATTGCACAAGACCATTTGTCTACCGTAAGAGAACCCATAAATTATAATAAATGTATTATACCTACTGGCTTTAAAATTGATAAAAACAAAGGCAATATTATAGAGTAAAAAATAAATTAAGGTAGTGTTCTATTTTGAAAATTTATGCAGATATTTTCCCTATTCCTTATCTTAGCGATGTTAGGCTCGTTTGTGTCTTGAAAACCGTCTACTTAGTGCGTTCTTTAGTCAACATTATGGAGATATAACTCTCACATCAATTTATATTTGTGTATGGACAATATTACAGATATACAATATGTGCTTTTATCGAGATGGCCACAAGCTACTGTCAGAAATATCTTTGGAGAGGTCGATAGTATTGGGGCATCAATACCGCTGCAGTAAAGCAGGCTTTGCAGTAATTTTATTTTGCGTACTTGAGTCAGTCATTATTAAACTCTCTTTATTGATGCAGTTTTGAAAACTCAAGTATTGTAATACTCAGTTTTCAAACATAGTAACAATATCTTTTGCTTTTTTTTAAAGATACTTCGGGAGCTTCCCGTATCGTGAATTTATTTATTTATTTATTTATTTATTTATTTATTTGCAACACTAACATTATGTTTACATAATCATTTAAAAACATATTCCACACCTGTCTCATTCTTGGTAAACACAACAATTACAAGTGTCGACATCTCAATTATACAAAACAACTAATTAGTTATACAAAAAAAAAAAAAAGACTTATAAACATATATAAATATTAAGAGAATAAGCAACAATGAATTAAAAACTATAACTCTAAAACAAAACCAATTTATAAAGGACAATAAAAAGGAAAAAACAAACTATATTTATACTTGGAAAAAGAAATAAAAACAAAATACTAAAATAAATTAAATTACAAAAATAAACCAAATCACGATAATGATGTCAGCATCTTACTTATTAGGATTTGCGACGAAGCACAAAATATATCCAAATCAGGATATTGGGCACATAGCTCATTGTAACACTTACAAATTCTTACAAGTGGAGAATGGAGACCAACATTTGTTCGACACTTTTTAGTGTGAAAAATCCTGGTAATTGATTTACGAGGATAATTATACGGCACTGCTAGACCAATCTGTTGCAAGATATCACTGCAGTCAAATTTACTATTTACCACACCATGTAGGAAAATCACATCATTAATTACGCGGCGTTGCTTAAGAGATTTAACCTCAAAGAAGGCAAGCCTTTCACCATAAGGACACCTGTGAAAAATACCTGGACTTAAAAAAGCTAAATGTCTAGTAAAGGCTCGTTGTATGCCTTCAATGCGTTGTGAAGAAACTGCATATTGAGGATTCCATACAGTAGATGCAAACTCTAAATGACTCCGGACTAAGGAGTTGTACAGAATTATTTTTGTGCGCAGGGATTGGAATGATTTTGTATGCCGTTTTAGAAACCCAAACATTTGAGCAGCTTTTATTACGATATTATTAATATGGGATTTAAAAGTTAGCTTGCTATCCAGAGTCACACCAAGATCACGTATTTCTTTAACCGTTGACAAGGTTGCAGATTGTAGTATGTAATTGTAAGTAACTGGACATTTTTTCCTAGTAAATTGCATCACATGACACTTATCAACATTAAGAACCATATGGTTCGCGTCACACCATTGCCATATCCTACTCAAATCATCTTGTATTTGTATACAATCATATGTAGAAATTACAGTACGGTATATTTTCAAATCATCCGCAAAGAGAAGAAATTTACAATTCTGTATGACTAATCCTATATCATTGATGAATAATGAGAACAGGATCGGTCCAAGTACAGATCCCTGAGGTACTCCAGAAGTAGCGCAGTAAACCTTTGACACGAATCCGTTAAGTACTACAAATTGAGATCTGTTTTCTAAATATGACTTGAACCATCGTAATAGTGAGCCATGAATACCAGCTGATTCCAGTTTTTGTAGCAGTAATGGGTGGTTAACCTTGTCAAATGCACTTTTGAAATCTGTATATATTGCATGCAATTCCTTGCCCTCATCAAGTTCTCCAGCTACATCCGATATGAATGAGATTAAGTTTGTTGCAACAGATCGTCCACGGTAAAATCCATGCTGATTCTTAATAATCGTATTTTTAATATGATTTGAAAGTAGTGGGGATACCATAGATTCGAAAATTTTTGCAAAGCATGACAATATCGAAATAGGTCTGTAGTTTCTAACATCACTAATATTACCCTTTTTGTAAACAGGAACTATCCTAGCCTTTTTCCATTCCTCTGGAAAAAATCCAGTCAATAATGAATGGTTGAAAATTATCGATAGTGGCAAGGCAAGCGCAGAACTACAGCGTTTTATGAAAATAGGATGTATTCCATCAGGACCACTGCCTTTGTAAATGCTTATTTTATTCAATTTTTTGTACACCTGGTTTTCAGTCAGAATGGCGGCACCCATGTAACTAATTGCATTTTTGGAGTCATTACTAGTATTGGCGAAGTTTGCATTATTGTTTTTCGTGAACACTGAGGAGAAGTGGGTAGCAAACAGATTTGAAATTTCACCTCCACCACACACCACAATGCTATCCATGTGCATTTCATTTGGAATAGTAGTTTTATTCTTTCTTTTCTGTTTGATATATGTCCAAAAGGATTTAGGATTACGATTAATATTGCTCTCCATATTTTGGTTGTATTTAATGAAACATTGATCATGTAATTTGTGACACCTTTGACGGATTATATCATATTCTATTTTGTCTCGCGGGTTTAGATATTTGCGATATTTTTTCCTTATTCTGTTTTTTTCATTAAGGAGTCTAATAAGCGCCTTTGTGAACCATGGTGGGTACTTGGAGCACTTCTTGGTAAATTTTGGTACATACTTGGCAATAATTTCTTTTAAGATTTTGTAAAATGCTGAGACCATATCATTTACATTCATTTTATAATCTATAATTTTCTGCCATGAGATATGCTTTAGATCAGAATTTATACAATCGAAGTTAGCTTTAAAGAAATTAAAATCTTCTCTACTGTTTGGTGTCAAATATTTAATATTATGTGTAACATTTACAGTAATCAATAAGCTAGGATGCAGGGTGTCTAATTTAGACAGTAAGTCCAGTGGTTCAGTGACAAAAACATCAGTCATATTTGTCAGAACCAGGTCAAGCGTAGTTCCTTTAATATTACGTACATTATTAAGTTGGTGTAAATTATTACATGATATGAAGTCAACCAAGCAATAGCCTATCGGGTTGTTATAATTATAAGGAATTGTATAGCTAGCATCATTTTCAGATTCCCAGGCAATAGAACTTTGGTTAAAATCACCCACTACAATAGCATTGTTTACACAATTCAAATTCAAATTTGTAGCATCAATGAATTTGTTTAGAGTTTCCAGGTTGGCAGGAGGAGGCAAATATACCGCACAAATCGCGATTGTCTTTTTAGTGTTGTTAACTTGAATTTGTACAGTAACCCATAGGTCTTCACATTGACTCTCCCAACGAAGCATACGTGTAGACATAAGATCTTTAGATACCGCAATCAACACGCCCCCTCCATCCAACTTGGCGCCCCCTGAACATATGCGGTCACGTCTATACACTACATATCGGTTATCAATAAATTCACTGTCAGCTATTGAGGAATTAAGCCATGTCTCCGTGAATAACAAAAGCTAAGAAGGAGTTTTGTTTTATAAAACTCCGATCCAAGAGAAGTTGTTGAATATCTTCAGAACATTTGACTTCACAAAGGGGTACAAGCAGTAATAGTTCGATTCACATCTCAAATTCTTACCAACTATACCTCAAAGGCTGTAGAACCATATTGAAAATGCGCAAATATTGTAGGCAAAAACATATGTCCCCTAAACACATATGATTGCAAATTATACTCTGATAATGTCTTGTTGTCAATATATTTATTTGTTAACCATGACCTGATGCTGACAGATTCCTATTTGGAATATGTGACTCAAGATTTAACTGTTGATATGCCACTTTAAAATTAATATTGGATAGAAATGGCCAGTTGTAAGGTTGGTGGTATGACAGTAAGGGAATTAGAGTCAACTCCATAATGGTTATAATGTGCATGACATTTGGTTTGCATAAGAAGTTTTAAATGTTTTATTTATATTTAATTCAGTTGGTATAGTTTTAAAAGGGGCATGTAGTGTATGTACTTGTAAATTAAATAGAACAATAAGAGGCTTGCTTTCCCGTTGACCCACTAGACACCACACCAAAATCTTATAAATTTCTCGACCCTCTCAGAAATATATTCATTGTAGAGTATATTTTATAATACAAATATTTAGGAACACTGCTGTCTATGAATTACATAATAAATTATAACATTGTGTTCTATTATCACAAAACCATTGTGAGTATTTTGTATCACTAATAATGAAGTGGCTTACCATCTGTAAATATTGTTTTAGTTGAGAAAAGTTTGTTGCAATATTTACCTTAAACAAATATATATAAAAAATATTAGTTTAATATTGTTTTAAAAAGTTTGATGTCTGCTTTGAGTGATAGTACATGCTAGGTAATCTTGAGAATATGCATTTGCTCATTCAAAGCATTGTTTTGGTTAATGCAGGTTCGAAAACCATACACCTATGACTGGGAATTGGACCATGATTGTAGAAATTTTGAAATATTCTGAATGTTTATTTTACTTTTTAAGAATAAATAATTTTCGTTTTTTTTCAATAACATACTACTGTTTCATATAGTAATTTCTCCACCAACATTAAGACCAAGTTAAGAGTGCCATAGGCATTTACCACCTTAGCACACATGGAAAAGTGTGAATAAAATAAAATGTAGGAGTTTGGATATCAGCTCCACAAATTCCATTCACAAGACCACTGAGACAACACACTAGGATTTGTTTGTTAAGCTTCTTAATTATAATCTGTTGCAAAGCAAAGGAGGTAATGAATGAATTATCATTTTTTTCTCATTGTAAGATTCTCAGTAACAACATAGAGTTCAAAAATGTGTCTGAAAATTGGCAAAAGGCTCACCCCCTATCATATTGGACAAAACAGTTGGTTAAAGTTGGTGCAGATATGTACCTCGGTCTGACCTTCAGAAAATACAAAACTAAAGGAGTTATTGTATTATCTCTGTCTATTGGCTTACAACCTCAAGGGTTCTGGATGAATAGAATATGTTACATAATTTAGAGTAAAGTAAATAAAACAAATGATATATCAATTTTACAAGTATTATAAAAAATGCTGAAAAATAAAAAATATTTTACCTTCAATGGTATCATAAAAATGTTCTTAGATATATTAGAAATAGTTATAAGAGGATTTTTATTATCACATACCTCAATTTATTTTACAATCATGTTTTATTACCTTACAACTGTACCTTTTACAAAGTAAACTAAAAATTAATAACTTATCAAAAGAAAATATTATTTTGATTCATACATTTACTTGTAATTTTAAAAGGCAATTAGACTGCTTGTTAAATCAAAATTTCAATATGTATGCTAGTATTATATTTGTTCTTGGTTTGAATTGGTACAAAATTTGGCTGCTCAATTTTTGTATGTGGTACAGATATACACTTGTTTAAATAAAAGTTTGAACAAATATTTGTCTCGCTCGCCAAACTTCCAGGGCAAGTTTAATGCCCCTATACTTTCTAATGTGTCTTCACATGTGTGTATTTTAACAGTTCTCGGAAACACCTGGCACAGATGAATGTTGAATTTGTACCTTATAAAATCCAAATCAACGACATATTCATCATCAACAATAAAAACAATAAAGTATCTTGTATAAATCGCTTGCTGATTATCGACCCATGTGCGTAATGTTTTAGTCAATTAAGTTTTTCTGTTGTATACTCTCGTAAGTACTTTGAAAAGTTTAAATACGCTATCTAACAATGACAAAGAACCTATTGGAAAATAACAGCATACTTAGATTTTTCTCACAATATAGCAAGAGTTTCAAGAAACAATGAAAACATTTTTTACCTTCGTTTTCGTGACTCCACGGTGCCGCTTTAGTTTCCCAGCGCTGACTATATTTATTCACAGCACTTATCATCACAATACTATAAATAGTTTTGTTACTAAATCTACCATTAAACTATTAAAACCTTATTTATTTATAATTAACATAAAATACACAAGCTTCAGATATTTCAAGCAGGGGTTTGGGGCTGACACAAAAATCACAAAACAAACCAATAGAAAAAGAGAGACAGAAGGAACAAAACGCGCGACGCGCACGCGTTCAATAAAGTAATATCGACAAAACAGTACAATTTTTTTAAACATCAATATTAGAGTTGTACAATATTCCTAATTACCGTACATATTGAAAAAAATAAATAGTGGCAATATTTTAAATAATAATTGTCCTGTTTTGTTTCCGATAACATAGACGCTCTATACATTAATAATAAATATCAATTTATTTATAATTGTTGAAGGAATAATTATTTGAAAATATAGTTATATAAAATTAGAGATCTGGGTAGCATGCTTAAAAATACTAGTAAACTTTTCTGTGGTTCCTTTTATGCAATAAAATGTATTAAGAATTTAACAATTATAATAATTTAGTTAATAGTATAATTATGGAAAATTCAGTGTTGCTATTTTAATGGATGGCGAATTTTGTAATTATTTTCTACCTTGGGCATCACTAGATGCTAAAACAGTTTAGAACACTTACTGCGACATCTAGTGAAAATTATTTGAATTTGCCGTGAGTGAAAGTGAGATTTGTTATTATTTCTACAGATGGCGTTGTACATTTTGTTTTATGAATATAAAAGTAATGTTTATAGAAATTTGTAGATGGCGATTTTGTGATTTGAAAAAGAAATTTGTTAAGTGATGGAATACTCTCGTCACTTGAACGAAAGGTTTATTAAGATTTTCTACTGCGGGTTTTAGGCACCACATCCGAAAAGGATTTTTTTATATTTATAAAAGGAAATATTTGGCTAGAACGCTACAGAATAACCTATGCCATCATAGCC
This sequence comes from Cephonodes hylas, assembly GCA_030295005.1. Taxonomy (NCBI): domain Eukaryota; kingdom Metazoa; phylum Arthropoda; class Insecta; order Lepidoptera; family Sphingidae; genus Cephonodes; species Cephonodes hylas. The sequence continues at coordinate 7,848,154 of AP025376.1, read as the reverse complement.
TCTATCATTTGACACATTTTTTTTAAGTTGCTGCTACCGGTTGGCGCACAATGGTTTTTTTTTTACAATTAGTTCATTATAAATATTTTTGAAGTATATTCGGTGTGGGTGTACGAAACTATGAGATACTTTTCGGTCGCACAAACACGCATGCCTAAAACAAATACATTAGAATCACATAAAAAATTGTCTTGGTGATGCTGGCGTCTAGCCAACAGTTTCACTCTTGAGGCTATCAATTATTGCATATTTTTTTATAAAAGCTTCATATGCTGTTCGAGGTACCATCCCATTGCTAAACCACATACATACATTTAAAGAACTTAAAATATGGATGTAATGACGTCAAATACAAAACAGATCAGATTAAAATTAGAACAGCAAACAATGCACACGATATGTAAGTACCGCCTGTGATCTTGTTGTATCTTCAGAGAAGGGTGAAATAAAAGTAAGTAGATGCTCTATTTATTTACGCGTTCGCATTACAGCCGGATATAGAAAATTGAGAATCGTCACTGTAAATTATGGGAGTTTACAACTTAACCATATGGAGCTTCGCATTTCATGCATGTTATTATGTCCCTCATATAATATAACTTTACGACACTTCGTTCTAAGAATAGAATGAGTTAATTTCATGCCAAATTAAAACACTAAGACAGGACATTACAATGAAATGTCAGAATTTCGATCATTGGTATCTTTCAGTTTATATGAGTCCAAGTGTATTAAGAAATGGATTATTGATGTATGCAAATTCCTTTTGTCTTTTTAATTTGGTTTTAGGAAAAAAATTTTTATTTGGCTAGCTCGCACAATATTCATTGTAATTTGAATAAATTTCCGTAGCATTACAGATTATAGCACAAGTTAAAGAAATTCTTAAGGCGAACTAAAAACGAATATTCTGTTAGAAAACTTATTCATTCATTTAAACCCATCTAACATTAGAAGAAGGGCATAATGTATTCGTTGAAATATTAAAAGCCTAATTGAAAGTAACAAAATATTTAAGCAGAACAATAAATAATTGTTTTTTAACTCTTTATTGTACACATTGTAAGTCATACAAAATTTAGATTATTATTTCCATAAGTAAATTTAATTGAAAAAAAAAATCATTATTTGAATAAAGTTATTTGTTGAAATGGCGCGGTTGTCTTTTTGTTATCATGTTATCACTATACTAATGCTATTCAATACACAAAGTAGCGGCATGCGATCAAGAGTTTTCTGGTTCGATTCCTATCTCGCGTAGTATGTAGTATTCCATTAGCAAGTTTTCTCAAATATGTCAAAATGTATATGTAAAGAATAATTTAGTGCAATAGCACAAATTATAAAATAGTATAGGTTAATTATAAAACAAATGAAGAATGGTAGCGCTTCGAAATGTGTTATTGGTGTGGAGAAGAATCGGTGCAAAGGTTCTAACAACACGTGCAATAACAGTTCGTTTGTTACTCTTTTATATGTTGGCTACTTTACCAATCTTCACAAAATTTTGAACTTTCTTAAGGAAATTTCCTTGAAAACGCTACGTCGTCTGCGCGAATTTTAAGTTTGTAAAAAGCATTACTACTCCACTTTATACTAAATGGTAAGTTGAAATCTAATTATTTTATTGGTATTGTACTTTAATTATAATGGTTATCACTTAGTAAGTAAAATATTTTTGTACGTGTTAAAAAAAAACAATAAAAATGAAAGTAACATTTTTAATATAAAGCCATAATAGCATCACTGGAATTTTTAAAATGTACATGAATCGCGTTCTCGGCTCGAATCAATGCTCTTATATACAAATTGCTATTTACCTATAGCTTTGATGTCGGCTCGCCAAGTTGACCCAGTTCGTATCTCAAAGACACGTCACCGGCTCATTCGCTTGACAAAAGCAAGAGGCATGGACCTAATAGGGCTACTTGAGGAAGTATGGCGCCCTTCGGTCCTCCCTTTGACGTGCCCGACAAAATGAAGGCAATTTAAAAGGTAAGGTAGCGTCAGCTTGGTTTGCCTTGTTACGTACTTTACGGAGAAATTGACGGGCCGAGAGGAAATACGTTTGCGTCGCGTGGAATTACGGTACGGGGTTATGAGTATATGTGTAGTATTTCGTTGATTGTCTTATCTTTAGATTGGTTCTAGTAGATGGTATATATTTCTTAAGTTTTACCGTTTTATTAGGTGTGAGCAAGTAATGCAAAATATATCACTGAGAAAGTTATGATGCAGGTTTTTCGCCTAAAACAAAAGTTAAAGGCAGTTGTAGTATTATCAAGCTTTAACTAATATATATTTTTTTAGTAAACTAAACAAAACCTAAAACATTCTTTATATCGCCTATCGATTAAACTCTTTGTTCGCCTTAACTTCTAATTTCATACCAAATGAGCACTGATAGAAAACAATTATTTTAACAAAAGTCGTAAGAAAGCTATAAATATATGATTTAGTTGTATATAGTATAACTTATAGTGACACTTATATCTGCAGTGCTTTACACAGTTGTGTAGCAGCAACGTAATTAAATCTTAACACAAACATCGGTTTTCAGATGCTGCCTTCGGATGACCTGGATACGGGAGGAGGCTGTACAGCGGGGGCGGGGGTGTGGGGGTGCGGCGAATCGATGTGTTGCTATGGCAACCGCGACGTCTGCCGAGGAGCCTGCGCTCTACTGTCCCTTTCTGTCTCGCCTTGATATCATATCACATGGCTCTCACTACCAAAACGCACTAAGATCTCCAAACCTTGACGTCATTTTACCCTTTATCCTTACGTAATAAGGGTGAAATTGGTATAGCTTAAAAAAAATATGACGACCTTTTGGTAGTGTATGTACATCTTCATGCGATATAAGGTGGTAACAGTATGCGAGTCTATAAAGTCAAAAGCACCATAAAATATGAAGGAAAAACAGTCTTCCACCAAGGCTGTTAGGTTGTTCGGTCGCGTTTGTAGTCGTTAGCGGTTTGAGACACTCGGTGGGTGGCTTAACAAGATATTTGGGGTTAAAACGTCTGTTTCCATCGTTATTAATGGGAGGGAAGGTGTAGTAATTATTAATTTATATTTGTTTGCGGTATTGCAAGGGTTCTTGTACCGGATTTGTTATAAATAAGCAATGAATGAGATTTGAACGCTTGTAAAGCTGTTATTATTAAAATTAATGTTTTATTTAGTCTGCATTGTGACTAGACTTCGTTAATTTGTAATTTTGGCTAAGTTATAGTCAATGATGAGGATATACGAAGAGTTGTATTAAGTTATAAAGTCTACTTTTTTAAGACATATATGTACTTAGCGGTCATTAAATAGTTAAAAACTTTAAGGAAGGGAATGTAAAATGTTTATCCATGAATATGGACGGTAATTACTAGCACTAAAGCATTAAATATAGAATTAATTGTAATAATATAGAGTAAATTCGATCGGGATGGACTCATTAGAGATTACATACACAAAATAATTTTCATCACCATAGTGTATTTATTGAAAAACTTTACAATACATAAATCCATTGCTATAATTATTATTTTCGTACACATTTGTGACTTGATTTTTCGCGATTGGTCGTAAAAAAGTCTTTTGATACCCGTTCTTTCCATTTTTAGTCTTACTGAATTTTCCCGGGTCACAAAAATAGCCACCGACGTCTCTGAGCTTAGAAGCTCTTTCGTCGTAGGCGGATATATACCCAATCATTAAACTTCTTTTAAAATATTATTATGGCTAGTAATAAATTAAATTAATTAATAAATTAATTTGACTGCTTTGTGGTCTTGCGGTACAAGTATGTGCCGTGCGATCTAGAGGTCCTGGGTTCGATTCCCGGGTCGGGCAAAGTGTTATTGGGTTTTTCCATTAGGAAATTCTCAGTAGCAGCACGGAGTCTGGAAATGTGTCCGAAAAACGACAATAGGCTCGCCTTCTATTACGTGGGACTGATACATACCTGGCGAAATGTGGGTGCAGAAATGCATCTCTGCTTGCTCCTTCGGGGAATATAGGCGTGAGGTTATGAATATATGTATGTAATAAATTAAATATCTACTAGTTATGGCTCTCGACGCCTCTACACGTATTACCTTGGTCATGGTGTACGTCATAGATGTAATAGTACGGAATGTCGCAGAATGAGATTTTTACATAATAAGGAGCTTAAGAACATCTCAATGTCCAAATAAACAATTCAGTTTTGTATTTAAAAGATTATTAGAATGTATAAGATTTTTCTTATCTGCGGATGTTATTACAAGACTAGGTGGTAAGAGTAGAATTGTAGAGTTGCTAATATAATAATATGTACGTACGTACATGCATTTTTTCACGCCTTTTCCTTTGAAGAAAAGGAAGTGCTATATTTCTACACCGATATTTTGCTATATTGTTAATGTTGTGGAAAATGAAAATTCCATTTGTGGATAGTTTTTGAAGTCAGTAATAAATGGAATTACTATTTAGGTTTCCTAGATAGAAATTCAATAAAACTTTGGTAGAAGTAAGATTCGAATCTAGAATATTCTATAGCACGCGGCGTACCTACGACACGATATAATCAATATTGTCCCAAAAGTCTTAAATAACAGTCCGGCTGATTTTAAGTTAAGGATAAATAACGTTCAAAGAAGCCATAATTGAGGTCGAAAAATTAAAAAGTTCTGTAAATTTCCAGAGAATCGTAACAAGAACTTGTTCACGTGTTTCTTGTGTAACAGTTTTTAATTAATTATTCTTGTTTTCTGATAATGTATCAGTGTTATACGTTTATTTTTAATACCGATATGTTTAGTGTAATTATTCACGCACTATCGCAAAAGCACTATCTCAGATTACGTTACCTTACTTCTGAGAACTTTTAGAGGTGCGGGGTTTTACCGTTTAAGGACGAAATTAAAGAAGAATAAGCTAAATAATTAATATGGCATAAAGAACGTCATCCCCTCAGATTTCTTAAGTATCAGTCAAAACCTACGAAAGTAAGAAGCCAAATTTTAAATAAATAGTTATTAAGTACAAAAACAAAGGCAATATCTTCCGCCATAACATCACGAAAGGTAAACAGTTCATGAACTTTCACAAGTCACAAAATTACACAGAGCCATAAAAAGTGTACCCCAAACGGTATATTATACAATTTTGAATATGCATAGGCCGACAGGGCGTCCCCTCGTCGCAATAAACATTAATCACTCATAAAAAAGACAAAGCGACTTCTGAATTTCTTCATATCTAACATCAACCTTACGTGGTTTCATTATAGGTCCGTTTACACCAAGCCGTACGATCCGAGTGAAGTGTTTCAATATCTAGCGATCTAAATAAGCGTTTATTAAAAGAGTAATTATCTTCATGATCATCAGTCGAAACCTGCCCACTGTTGCACACAGGACTTTCCGAGCGCGCTATCTGAAGCAGATTGCATCCAACGGCTCAATCCAATCCTTTTTTTTTCTTTATTCTCTTTATTCCAACTTTTGAGGACACAGAAACACCTTACCACACCATTATCTTGGTACGGGGATCGAACCAGCGACCTCTCTTTTTCCACGATGGTGTCTACCCAGCCCCGACACAGGGCTGTTTTTGGCCAACAAGTTGGTGATAACGTTCGCTGGAGAAAAACCCTAACACTAGAAGGTATCTCCCCGCGATGTAAAATTTGAAATTTACGAAGTGAATTAAAATTATAATCGATTACTTATTTATGATGTCTGGTCATGATGACTCGCGGAAATATTAATCAATGACAATCACTAGATAGCTTTAAATTTGAAGATAACTATATAGATATGGAGGGCATCTGACGATCAATTTTATCCATTATTATCATATCCGGGTTTTTTTCTGCCGAGGTTTCAATATTGGAGCAGATAGATATTGAATGACAGTTTATGTTGCCCTTGGTAACTACAGATTTATAGCAATAAGGTATTCTACGGCTTATTGCGACGTTAAGAATTATTTATTATCGTCAGTCGCAGTCGATATAATTTTAAAACTATAGAGCGTCCTTTACATAAGAATCATCATCATCCTCATCAGTCTATACACCCCCTATTGCTGAGTACGGCCCTCTACCGTTGAGAGGGTTTATGCGTTAGTCCATCATGCTGGCTTAGTCCGAGTTGGCGGACTACATACCTCAAAAATTTATTACCTTCTTTTTACATTCACCTTTCACATACCACTGAATAAACTCAATTAAATATTTTCAGTACAGCAGCGAACGTTAAAGCGAAACAAAAGTCGTGTCGGCAACGTTCCGTGCGATATGAAACGCCGTCACAAAGGTTCCAAGGTAGTGGCCGAAGCTCCTAATGACCGGTCGGTCGTGTGTCACGGAACAGGCTAATATTTATGTAAATTGCGAAGAATATGATTAGTCCGCATCGCCTCCCTCCCTGATAATCATATTTACGGCTTCCACCCGCAACCCCCTGTCTCCCCGGGGGGAGGCACTGCCGTCCCAATGTTCTTTTACGTCTATCAGCCATGTGTATTTAATTTTGTCGAATTATATTTAGAATTAGAATGTTAGGTGATTCAGTTAATTGGTATTAAGTTTTTATACAGGGTGTATTCAAACTGTTATCGGAAAGTTGTAGTGAACTGGTAGTTGAGGTGATTACAAAGCCATTAAAGAAAATCCGTACAAAAAATAAAATTTTAGATGTTTTCCATACAAACCACATACATTTAATAATGATGATTGTATGTAGATCTTCAATTTTTCCTTTTTTGTCGGGATTTTCTTTCTTTCTTTTTCTTCGGGTTTATTATCATCTTAACTTTCAGCCGTCTTAGTTTCCGTCTCACATCAGATCACAGATCACAGTCTGAATACAGGGTGTATAAAGAAACTCAGTTGCGTCTATGTGATCATTTTTATGTTGAATTCTCAGGTGCAAAAATGAACCTCTGTTTATCCCACGGAGGGTACAGGCGTCAGTGTGTATATATATTTTATGTATATATATAATATGCATTTTTAGATTCATTGAAATTTATAGAGGAGAATTATGTTTATAAGGGGCAAGAGTACTATTAATAAATTTATTATCGTGTAAGAACGCGATACTTAAGAAGGACACTTAAGGACCTTCAAGAAGAGAGCCTATACTCTCCTCAAAGGCCGGCAACGCACCGATAATCCCTAGGGTATTGTGGGTGTTCATGGGCGGTGATGACCACTTAACATCAGGTGGCTCACTAGCTCGCTTGCCTCCTTTTCTATAAAAAAAAAAAAAAAAAATGAAATTAAATAATCAAAGATAATATAGCGATAAGTATACGAAAATAATGTTTAGTTTGCCTATTATGAATGTGAAAGTCCAATACACGATAGCTCGGATGGACGTGGGCCGTACTTTAGTGACGGGCAGGGGATCTAAGTCAATGCGATAATTTCGGGGTTTTTAAAGATTAGAGGTCATTGAATATAATGAAAAATGTACTTGGTAATTTTTTGTCCTTGTAAATTATACGGTGTTTGTAATAAGAATAATTAAACCCAACGCGGGTTAAATTGCGTAGTACAGCTAGATTATATTGTCTGGTATTAAGACAGCCCTGTGGCGCAATTGGATAGATACCCCCAGGTACAACAAAAGGCTACGGGTTCGATCCTCGCAGTGAGACAACTGTTTGTGTGACCCACAAATATTTGTTATGGGTCTGAAAGTTTGGTAGTTTCTGATGCTCACGACACAGGATTCGTGTCCTAGAGAGGGTTCAAAAGAATTTTGTATTTATTTATTCATTATTTTAATGCATTAATTAAATACTTTACGAGACATTAGTCATGGCACTGAGATAGTGCTGAATTTGATTCAAATGTTTTTGGTCTTATTTTTATATTTGATAGGCGACAGACTTTTTAAAGGTGACACTTTTGTGTTTATGACTTCATTGGAAACGTAGTAAGCTAGATTCATAATTAAAAAAAGTATTAATAATGCAATTACAGGACAGGATTGTAATGCCATCCCAGACACTGTTATCTGTAAAGAGAAGATGGTTAAGTATGCATGGATACATCTTGCGTTTAGATAGTGGATTTCCAATCACATTAACATGTCGAACATTAGTACGTTCTGTTTTGAAACTGAGCGCTACATTTTGAACCGTACCCACAGTCATGCTTTACGCTCATAGCAGTAGGCAGAGACTAAAGTCTACCTAGAGAGAGCTACGATACTAACACACCTCAGTGCATGAAACTTAAAGTCTTAGATAATTATAGTGTAGGTATATACTGCCATACGTGACTGTAATATGTGAATATAACTGTCTTCCATTCAAAGTTTCGTCACAGCCATTGCCGGTGTTTTTAGAAAGCTTAATCTCCGTTGAAGTCCTCAATGGGGATTAAGCTTTCTAAAAACACCGGTTGAAGTTAAAGTTAAGTTAGTTAAAGTTACATGCAACTAATTAGACAGTGTAAAGCTATAATGAGTGTTTTGGACACGCGTCTGAGCATAGAGGATGAAGATCGACATTAGGGTTATGCGACTATTTCCAAAAACAAATAAAAACTACAAAAGTAAGTTTGTTAAATTTCTTGAAGTTGTAAGTGATTGGCTCTCTTAACGATGCCTCGGAATGTCTTTATTGATGAGTAGGCAGGTCGGCAGGGTGGTAGAGGCGAGTGAGCGGGCTGTCGGCTGGGCGGGCGCTAGTTCAGTGTCCGAGTGTGAGCGGCGGACAGGCGGCCGGCGGACGGACGGGCGGACAGCGGACAGGCGGCGGGTCGTGCGGAGACAGCGCGGGCGGTCACTATCGCGTTTCCCGCGTGAAAATCGCTTTCCCCGCGGTCGCGGTGTGGCGGAGCACGTGAACGCAGTGTCCCGCCGACCGCTCGCGTGACACGCCGCGCTGGCCGCGCTACACGCCGCACGCATCCCGCAGGACGTACGCTCTGGACGCCCGCCCGCGCCGCACTGCCGTCCCGCCCGCCCGCGTGGCCCGCGCACGCTAATCAACCGTGTTCTATTTGCAAAAATTTTCAAAATTCTTCCCTGTGCCATCGATCGCGGTAAATAATTGACACAGTCCCGATCGCGGTGGAGGCGATGAGGTCGAAGGCGGTCGCGCGGCGGCTACAAGCGCAAGGTGAGTTGACACTATTTCAAACTACTTTCTTTATTTGTTTTTTATTGTCTGAGGAGTTTTCACGAAAAGCCGAGTGAGTGAAAGTCGCGAGGGTTGCGCAGTAGGTATACAATGATAAGGACAGTGTGATGCGCTCGAAGCGCTTCGCTATTGGCCGGCGCCTCCCCCGCCTGACAAGATAGTGAGGGACATCCTCCGCGTTACGCCATGCGATACTGCGCCTTGAGCTCACGAAATAAGGTTTACTTTTACATAAAGATGAGATAGGAGGGATGGTCCTGCTGTTGTCATTCGTCAATGGATGAGCACAGAGGCTTTTCAGTATTTACTTTTATGCGCGTTATGTAAACAGCATGATTTAGTTACCCTCTTTGACATTCTATGATATGTTTTGTACATTGATTCAATATGATATTAGAAAGCTTTTTGTCAACCTTTGTATTCTTTTATTTCATGGTGATATATTCATTAAATTTATAGTTATGATTTATTTTAAATGAAATATTGTCGCACCAAAGGTATATATTTGCAAATATGTTTACAAACAATATATATAAATTCAGAGATCAACACGTGAAAGATTCGTGTTATTACGACAGTACAAACATAAGCTTTCAAATTTTGTGGACGTAATAATCGATGTAAGGATTCCCATCAAAATAAACAAAGAGAACTCCGGATTGTTTACGCAAGATGCGAACATGTTTAAGGAAGACATAACAGTACACAAACTTGCCAAGAGCGAGTCTAGAAATAGTTAGCTATCGAAATACTGCAACGGCATTCAATGTTTTATGGCAAAAGATTATTCATGAAGGAATCATCAAAAGCTTATCGTTTTTCTTTTGAATGTATCTTCATTTGTGGATATTAAAGTTTTACATCTTTAAACAATAACTTTTTTAAAGCTACGTAAAGAATCATTTTCGTTACTGTATAGGTATTTATTATTTTGTATTTAATATCCCAAAAAAAATTCTAATTGTGATTTATGCAATACCTAAAATATATAATTATCGTTCACAGCGTTTGTTCTTTTTATCAAACGAATTCTAAGGCAACAAATTCCTGTATCTAACTGAATTTTATTCCGTATTCGGCTGAAAGAAATTGTTCACAAACTACGCTGCCTACTTATCATGACACTTCAAACAATTTTTCTTATACAATTTATTTGATAGTGGAGGTACGATAGTTTAAAGTTCACAAGTTCTAATTTTGGTTGATTGTTCACCTCCAGCATTAATCAAGCAAGTCCTGTAACGTGTATCTAGTCGTAGCACCCTAAGATTTATACGTTATAGGCCGTCTACTAAGTCTTTTGAAATTTACTCATGTGGTGAACTAACGCCTTACCCCCCTTAGGTGTAGAGGCCCTAAACCAACAGTCTAACATCTATGCGCTTATGATGAAGTCTTATTCCGTTGTATCTATAATTTTGTTTATCTAGCGACAAGAACAAAAGATTGGATTCTTATCTTAGAATATAGCAGTGATTTCTATAACAATGCAAGCAGTGATTTAGTGATAGAGTCTCGCCGTAGCCAATGTGGACTGCAGCACGAATCGCCTGGCTTGTTCCGTTGGGTATTGATATGAGACAATAAACTTATACATACGACCACAGCATACATACATACATACTGCGTTCAACAGTGGACGGCGATAGGCTGAGTATATATTTATACCACCACACGTAACGCGATCTAAAGCCAACTTGGTGAGATTTATGGCTATGTATGCTTCTATATCTATTGATATAATAAGTAGATTTACATATACAGGTGTAATCAGACCTTGATGGGAAACTTAAGCAGGTAATAGCTAAGGAAATTTGGTTGATGGCTGAGGTTTTTAATCACCTTAATTATTGTTTGCCTAAGTTCAGATCACGGTCTAAATACACTCTGTACGTATGCAAATATTTTAAATAAGGACTATATAAAATCCCAAATATTTCTACACTAATCATGCTAAATCTCTACTTTACTCTAAGGTAGGCTGCCAGAGAAAGCGTCAGAAATAAAGTCCGCCTATATACAGATGTTAATATGAAGTTAAATATAAAGACTTAGAAGGCAATACAATTTCATTTGGTCCTTTGAGATTGCGGTGCAAAGCTAGTCATAGTAACAAATGCCTGTATTTTGTAATTTAAGAAAAGCCCGTGTGTATTCAGATCGTATCATGAAGAATCAGCTTTGTCGAGGCTTTTCTTTCATACTAGCACAACAAAATGACAAAACCTTATTCATGACAAGTTAGTGTGCTCGCGAAATATAAAGTCAAATGTGTAAAGGCTTAGACAATCCTAATCTTTTTTAATTAGATGAGAATATTGGGATTACTTATACCTTTCTACCATCAGATGTAAAAAATCATGTTTCATATGTAAAATTGTGATGGATTACAAAAAATATTTCCATTTTCCAATGCGCACGAGAGTATATTTCAGCAAATTGTGTGGTTGAACATAAAGATTATATTGATATAGCGTCCATATCTAGTGGTTTTATCGTATGTCATTAAAATGGAACGTGAACCGTGTTACGAAATACCATCGGCGATGTTTTATGTGTTCGTGTACATGTTTGTACTGAATATATTATAGATATACTGAATACATTTCAGATATTACAATATTATAATAATAATAATATAGCCTTTATTTAGATTCAAACACAATAATTGTTAACAGTTTAGTCTAATTATAATATTAAAAACTTAACTTTAATATAAATATAAATCTTAAACTATGTATTCTAATATTTGAATTTCTCTAATTTTTTGGGGGTCTGATTGCCCTTCGGCAAAGGCCTCCTCTAACCTAATCCATTCACGTCTTTATTCAGCCACTCTGCACCATGTGACGCCTGCTACCTGTCTAATATCATCCTCCCACCTTTTTTCTGGTCTGCCTCTTTTTCTTTTACCTTCTCTAGGATACCATCTTGTTACAATTTTGCTCCATTTGTCTTTTCCTCTACTCATATGCCCTGCCCATCGCCATTTAAGACTTATTACAATATTAATAAACACATAACATGGGCTGCCACTACCACTAGAATTCAATTGTAGTTTCTCTGGTGGTCATTTAGTCGACATTTTGGTTTTACATTGTACCGACAATATTAAGATGAAATATTTTAATTAAAATAGAGTATACAGCTATAAAAATAAAAAAAAGATTAAATGAGATTAAAGTAATATGAATTATTTCTGTTAATTTAAAAGGTCTCTGTAACTGATTATAGTAACTTTGGATATGTTAAAACAAACATTTTACTTTTTAGAAAAAAATTGGGTATGGTAAAATTTTACGTTTTTAATAGTATCAGTTTTTAGTAGTATTTAATAGTTATAACCCTCTCAATGGTAGAGGAGACCCGTGCTCAGCAGTGGGCGTATATGGGTTGATGAAGAAGAATAGTATCAAGGTTGATCCTCGGTTAAGGAGAAATATTACTACTCGGTCTTCATACCCATATTATGTTTCTATATGAACACAACGAGTTCCTACCTATGTAGACAGTATACGAATTGATTATATTATTGAAATCAGGTTTTTGTACCACAACATTGGATCTGAAGGTATAAGAAGAAAGAAGATTTGGTGCCAGTAATACTCTTATGGGTATGATTGTCATGCTGCCAAAGTATTTATCAAATATCCCATGACCTCGTCTATCCCGTTTTAAAATGTTCCATAAATATAAAATGAACTGGTGATAAGAGCTTTAAATGAAGAGGCCCTAGCACAGAGGTGGTATGTAGGTATTAGGCTGATAAGGGTTTAGTAAGCTAGCAATTTATTTTGCCTTATATTTTTGAATGACTATCCATCAATCAATAGACCACTAGTTTGAGATAATTATATTAATATCGTAAATCATTCTGTGATTCGAACAAGTTTTTTATGAAGAACTACAGCATTTTAAAATTTATTGTTTTAAGTTAATATACCAAACTCTCTAACACCATATAAATTTGACGAAAAAAAACATATTATTATATCGCCAATTTCAAAGTACATTACTGCTAATTTATAAGTACGAAAAACAAGTACCAGAATATGAAAGGTAATGTAATTAAATGCAATGGTTTCACTCGCGTGTGCACACAAGCACGTATTGGTACGGAGTCTGCGTCGTTTAATATCTGGCCACGTCTTTACGACGCTATAAAGCGGGCTCCGCTTGCAACGATCCTCACCTAAGTGTCGAGAAATTCGATTCCTGCACGTTGCCCTTTTGTGTCCACCACTTGATTGTATTCTACAACCTGGAACGTTTCCTTTACTTTTATATAAATATAATGATGTAAGTTATTATTGCAATTTGTTTGCATTTGTATAAATAGTTACCTTTAAAGTATACTATTATGATTATTTTTTTATACGGACGTAACTAAATAAATTCAGTTTCCATTGCAATAAGTATGGTAATATGACACACTTTAAAACTTGATATAACGGAGTAGCTCTACTACTTAGGACTACGAATTAGAACTATCCATTTGTTCTGTAGTTCCTATGTATTGGTAATGATTGTTTGCAAGATATTGTAGTATTTTGAAGCACTCGTTTGTTTTTGGTATATTAAGTCTTTATATTGTTTTAAAAAGATAAGCTTTTTGAGGATGTTTCAATTTTGACTATATCACCAGTTTGAGATGTTTTCTGATGTAAGCAATAAATTCCGAATATTACATATTAGGTAATATATTTTTGTTTACAAATTACGCGAGTGAAGTGGTAGCGAATACATAATAGTGTCTTAGCATTGTGTTGTTTGTCCTTCGTCTAGTTAGGGTTCGAATGGACTGGCCGTGTATGGTTGTTCGGAATTAGTATTACGTATGGCAAACAGTCTGCGCGTTCACAATGGCCGCTGTAAACAAACTTCCAGGGCTAAGAATTTCCAATTCGCCCGGCGGACAATGGCGATGTCTTCCATAAATAACTCGAACAATATTCAATAACCGCTCGGCGGTTTATTCCTCCAGGAATAGTAGTCGTAAAGCTCGCAGACATACCTACGGACGGATCCTCGAATCACAATAACGCTGCAACTCAGCGGAATCCATAATCTTATTTTTGTACCGCACCGCGGAGCGTGAATTTCGCAATTACCAGTCTTGGAGCGATCACACGGGAATGTCATCTCAATCCTTTCTTATGTAAAGATTAGATTCGTGCGGTGAGACTTTCACAAAATAAACACATGTCGGGCCGCACACGTGCCAATGTGGACTTTATCTCGCCGGCAGAGAGTCACAAGGCGAGTGCAGCGCCGCGCCGCGTCAAACCGGACTCTGTGCGTCAGCGCGAGGGTAGGTAATGCCTTGCAGGTGTGTGCAGCCAAGATCCATTGTGTTCCCTCCTATAATTTTATCGAAGCTGATTTACGATCGATTGTTCGGCCGGTGGACAGTTGGCGAGGCGTGGTGTGTGTGCGTGCGCGCAAGTGTGCGCCGTGCGTGCCTGCCTGCCCGCTGCCTGCCCGCGGCCTGCCCGCTACCCGCTGCCCGCTCGCGACTACCTGCAGATGGTGCGGCCGAGCTGATTGACGACCGGCCGCCTGAGCCACACGACGCCATCGTAAATTAAGAAATGACGCCTCGGAACGCACTCCGAAAATGGTCTTTCCAGATTTATTTTATGTATTACACAAGAAAATACTGCAGAGGAGCGAAGGGTGGCTAAAAAATCTTAAGAATATTTACCAGACTTTTTAAAGTTACAAATTTCAAAACATATTTATAAAAAACTAGCTTTTGCTCGCGACTCCGTCCGCGTAGGCTACAAGGTTGAGTTCAGAAGGAAAATAAGTTGTAGTCTATTTTACTTCTCAGAGTCCTATTTATGTCCATACCAAAAATCACACAATTCGGTCAAATTGTTCAAACGTGAAACCGTAACGCGTCGATCGGCGCCTTGTGCATCATTATTGCGCGCTGGATCAATATTTTAAAACTGCAATATTTTCTAAGATACTCAGTGAAATCAAATGATGTAAAGGGCAATTTTATTTAAAATTAAATACTTGTAATGAATAACGTATTTATTTGGATAAGGATTAATATCATGTTTGTAAAAACATCTTCACAAATAATGCTTTATTTAAAATAAATTTGGTTAGAATAAAAAACGTTATAGTAAGCCAACCTTAAAAGATAGACATATGCTGTCGCGGACTTTTTTTTAGAATTTTTAAAGGGGAATAATTCTGTCATACATTATTTTAGCGTAGCTTTAACCGTTTCTGCAGCGTACGCAGCGGAAGCTCACAAAAAGGAAAAAATGTTCCCGATTTTGAAACATTCTTTATTGCTGCTCCGCTCCTATTGGTCGTAGCGTGATGATATATAGCCTATAACCTCCCTCGATAAATGTGCTATCTAATAGTGAAAGAATTTTTGAAATCGGACCAGTAGTTCCTGAGATCCTAGCGTTCAAACAAACAAACAAACAAACAAACAAACAAACAAACTCTTCAGCTTTATAATATTAGTATAGATGTAGAAAATAACTAGGCAAGGTACACCTAATTAAAGAAATCAATATGCGTAGGTTTGTTATCCGTCCCGTTACGCATAACTTTGCAACCGCTCAAGGAATCACTACAAAATTTACTTTCGAAAAGTTGATGTGGCGGAGGGAAATTATCTCGGAAAGTAACATTTTCCTTGAGAATATAACGAGCGACGTCATGCTGTCAGTCGCCAGTATCACTGTAGACTTTACATAGTATTTTGTTTTACTAACCACACATTCGGTTTTTGAATTCAGAATCTTTTTTTAATCCGTATGTCCATTGTGTGTTTAGAAAAAATATTGATTAAAATGTCTATGTTAAAACTCATGTCGTTTTCTTTGACTCATGAGTATATAATTTTAAAAAGTCAGAAGAGTATGACTTGAATTTGATTTCGCCATTCCCATTAACACATCGACTTGTTCATCATACAGTACGACGTAAGTCCGTACAAATATAAGACAACCATTATTGTTTCTCTTCCGGGCTGTAAAGCGGAACTTCTTGCTCCTATGTAGACTGTAGACGATAGATTTACGTAAGAGTTGAAGCAGATGTTTATGTTAGAAAACAGGCGCCTATTATCGCCCTGATAAAGCCCCGATAAGGCGTCGTGTGTGCCGGCAAATTGTTTCCGCCACCATTCAGATTGAGTTTCAATGGTCAATAACTGCCTGCACCAGGTACGGTCAAACGCTGTTTAAAACAACGTATTTATAAGGGAAAACGCATTAAATTCGTGTCGTTAACGTATTGACAACAGCTCGGGGAACAATGCGCTTTTGTTCGCATACTTGTTTTGTATTACATAGATTCCTTGGGGTCATAGGCTTGTCTTGAGAATATTTGAGTCCACAGTAAAAAAAATCCAGGGCTCGGGTAAGTACGTGCACAAATATTTATTGAATCGTATAAGATGGTGTAAAATTCTCACTAAAGAACAAAGAGTGACGTCCACTGTGAGTCGTCGAAGTTAAGCTGCCAGAAAGTGGTATTTAGTGTTGTATATTTAGGAACATAAAATTGTAAGAAGTATTAGTAAGATAGTTTAAAAAGTAGAGCACACTAACATACATTTTGATACAGCTATAGAAAGATTGACGAGCTATTATATCGCGTTGGAATCTGATGTAGAGCCTTTCTATCGCTTTTGAGTGAGAGTAACTGCCCCAGACCAAATAACGCTAAGTTTATAAAAAAAGAAGTAAAGTCTTGTCATTGGCTTTACTATAACCATAATATAAAATTGAAAATAATCGTTATACCTACATCATAGAGCAATATTTTAACATAGTGACCATCGAAGGTAAAAATCTGCTTTATCTAAATTTGTTTAGTGCGATGATTCTACGTCACAAAATGAGCTAGTTATTTTATATAGGTAGATGAAACTTTTGCAGGAAGTTGTTTATGTCCAAGGACTCGTAAAATTGATTATTCTTGGTTTCTAGTCATAAGATAGGTTATGACTATGACTCGCCTCTGACTCACGAAGCGAATAATAATCTTATTATTGCGTCAAAGGCATATAGGGAATGCAATCCCGATCCCGCGAGATCGGGATCCCGCGGGATCCCGAGTAATTTTTCGGGATCAATCCCGACGCATCATATGACGAGATCCCGTTCGAGATTGACGGGATTGGGCGGCAGTAGTCAGGATTTATTTCAGTGTGGAGGAACAAGGGGGCGATTTTTGCAGTTTGCATATACTTGCTTCGCCACGCTATTGCCAACCAGTGTTGAGTCGGAGAGGGCATTCTCTGCAGCGCGATACATGGAAGCCTTTGTTTTTTAAGGAGTCATTTTCAAAATCACTCGTTTTTGGTAACTACTTCCTAATTCCTTTGAAATATGTTTATTATTTTGATTATCTAATTTACCTATGTTAATTTCCTTAAAACATGATAATTATTTTTGGTTGGTAAGATTTAAAAAAAAGGATTTTATTTTCTTTGGAATAATATTTATTTATGTACTTTTTGTACACTATACAATAAAATAAATATAAAACATTAATTAAGCATAACGAATACGAGTTTTATCGCTAGCTGCGATCTCTTCCAGACAAGCTACGCGACTGGAATGAAAGGTCGTAGTTCTGACAGTTGTCTTCAGAATTGTAAAATAGAAACAGAAAAAAAATCTAATAATGTATATCAATAACAAATACATACATAAACATACATGAATGTAAAAAGAAGATATGTTAACTTAACATTGAATAGAAGATATTAGTGTAAAGATTGCATGAGTAATTTACAGAAATAAAAGCAACACTATTAATAAAAGAATATAAATACTAAACGACATACATATAAGAATACGAATTTACCAAATAAAATATAAAGTTTAGAATAGTAAGTTCTGAGAAGTTTTTTAAAAGTGGAAAGCGATTTAGCTTTACGAATTGTTAGTGGTAATTCATTCCACAGACGTGCAGCATGGACTGTAAAAGAATTATTAAGAAATTTGGTGCTATGCTTATTTCAAGTGTTAAATTTTCTGAGGACCTAAGCAGTCGTGCATGTGTAGCGCTTAGAAAACGGAACCTATATTTAAGATAACGGGGAGCAGTGGGATTGAATAAAATTTGAAAAAGTAGCAAAAGAATACTTGAGTTTATCACGAAATTCAGAGACTCGGTCATGTCACATTTTATTATGTTATTTTACTTAACCTCACTATCACAAACAAGCAGTTATTAGTTTCTTTAGTCATCCAAATTAATTATTTTTTTAAAACTAGACGGGATCCCGAAAATTCCGGGATCCCGCGGGATTGATATTTCTAATCCCGCGGGATCTCGAATTTGCAATCTCGAGTCGGGATTGCATTCCCTAAAGGCATATTAACTTAAAGCTTACTTAAATGGAAATAAAACATAGAAATTATATTTAAATTTAATCAAATGCCACTAATCATTCACTTTTTTTTTAATTTTAGACAAAATAAAGGCGTTAAAACAATATTTTCTTGAAACACCAGGCCTACACACTGGAATAGACACAGTTATTAGCATAAACAAAGTTTTCAGGGTATGCGAGTGAAGGCGAGTTAAAATTAAACCGTGGAGTCAAGGAAATGAGGTCGCCAGTAGCGGGGCTTCACTTTTGTGCGCGGAACCTTTCAATTACTTAACCCGCAGGCAAATGTGCGCCCGTCGCCGCTAAAGAAAAACTATACGTCTATTCCAGCGCATATATCTCGGAGCGTGTCTTTGCTTTGGCACAGAATTCTTGAGTTGAATTGTGTGGATTTTTTGATGTAGCCAAATAATTAAACCAGGTCGCGGTAGCTAGGGGAAGTTTGTCAAGGCACATTCTGGGAGGTTGGAAGTGTCTAGATACATACTGCTTCTGACTGAATATGTTTTTATTCGTTCTTTGAACTATAACGCACTTTCAATATATTACGAGTTAGTTCAGTGTGGCACAATGCGGGTTGGTAAATTTAATATAATCTGGGAATTCAATCATAATTTCAAACATAAATAATTTGACACATATAAATTCGAATAGTGATTTCCTATGGTTGCAGTCCTTGATGAAGGTCTTGGAATTCTGATAAGATAAAACTATGAAATCTTAATAGAAATAATGTCTTTTTAAATTGCATCTCAAAGTGTTTATAGAGAATAGTGAAGCAGGTAAATGCATGTTTCATAACTTGAGCGCACATTACGGTGATCTCAGCGATAGCTTATCTGTGAGTCAGTGTGTGTTTCATGCTTCTAATATCCGTTTGTGATAGTCGCATTGCAGCTAACGCTACATCAGTCGATGTAACACCTCATAACCATTCTTTTTCATCTTATTTTCAATGTTTACAGCTAATATTACGATCTTTCATAATGAAGATATATTGTTTTGCTTGTACGACAAAGTGACCTCATAATTTAAATAAGTAATTACGTATCTGATTTCGTAGATAAAACGCAAAATATTGAGTGACGTCGGGTTTTTTGAGACAAAGACATCCGCCTAAGCATTGTTTGATGATAATCATAAAATGGTGGGTTTTACAATGATTAACCAATTAAAGATTAGATTGGAATAAAATTTGGCTTGTCATATTCATCATTCTAGCGAATATACATAGATTTATCTTATATATATAATTCTCGTGTCACAGTTTTCGTTCCCATACTCCTCCGAAACGGCTTGACCGATTCTCATGAAATTTTGTGAGCGTATTCTGTAGTAGGTCTGAGAATCGGCCAACATCTATTTTTCATCCCCCTAAATGTTAGGGGTAGTCTACCCCTAATTTTTTTATTTTATTTTTTAGACAAAATTTTTAGTTTCTATTTTTTTATACAACATACAAAAATACATACAATCCTTAGTTTTCATTCTTCTACGATCAACCCTTATTTTTTAATAGCCATTTTAGTTTTCTGGATCTACCAAATCGATTTGAATGAAATTTGGTATAGAAAGAGGTAGAGCTCACAGAATTATCATGGGATAGCTTTTATCCCGGAAAATGAAGTATTCCGGTGGAAATGGGTATTTCTACATCTACTGAGACAGTTAAAATGATTTTTAGTATGGAGATAAATAGGAACCTAGGAAGTAACATAGGATACTTTCTATTCCAGAAAATGTAGTATTCCGGTGGGAATGGGTATTTCTGGATCTACTAAACCGATTTGAATGATTTCTCGTATGTGCATAAATAGGACTCTGAGAAGTAAAATAGATTATAACTTATTTTCTATCTGAACTCAACCCTGTACTCTACGCGGACGAAGTCGTGGGCAACAGCTTGTAGGAACTATATAATTATCATATGTATTTGAAGACTTCTTTATTTTGACCCAAAATTATTTATCAGATTATACAAGAACATTTGAAAAAAAAATGTTGTTAAGATGTAAAATAATGTAGTTGCTGCGGTTTCATGTTTAAATAATCATCACATTTAAAAACTTTTAATTTTTTTTCTTTTCTTTACTAAAATAATTAAACTATAAATTGCACATTTTGTTAGGAAAGAAATACATCATTTTCTTCCACAATAAAGGAGGTATCTGATAGTTTGTGATAAAATACACATTAAATTACTTATACATATCTAGATAGCTATTTCGTTTATAACTGACGCTCGTATTATAGAGAACCAATACCCGGAAATCGGCAAGCATTTCTTCGATTGACATCCGAAGGTCAACTCAATATCGAACAGTCATACTAATCTATACAATAAAAATCAAGAGCCGTCGGCCTTGACACCTAATGCTTGGCAAGTGTTAGCAAGTGCGATGGGCTATTGCCATTCCTTGATGGCTATAATTGACACCCACGCTAAGACGACGCGCTTCGGAAAGGTCAATATGTAATTGTTTCCCCGATGGCCGGATAATGGATGCCTATACGTTTCTGGATGAGGTGCTGTTGATTTTATTGGGAGGTTTGAATAGTTATTGTGCTGGAGCGAGGTCGAGCCTACAATGGAAATGAAAAAGTTTTACAGCAGAGATATTGATTCTCCAAATATTTCATCAACGTCATCATCATTATACGAGTGTGACCCACTGCTGGACACGGACCTCCTCTACCATTGAAAAGTTTTAGTCCATCACGCTGGCCTGGTGCGGGTTGGCAGACTACAAACCTTTGAAATTCCTAAGAACTATTAGGTAAGCAGATTACATCATGATCATGATCATTCCTTCACCATTTATGGAAGTGGTAATTCATTTTGAATTATCATAGGAATTCATAACAATTTTACGATGAGTAATGCGTTTGATTCGCAATACTTGGCCATATCACTGAACGGTATAATACTTCTCGATAATTATTGAGTATTGAATATGTGTTGGTAGAGTTCTTATACCTAAAACATTTTAATTTTCACTGTGTATTTTTAGATATTTTCAATACGGACTATAAAGTAGAAGGTGTTGTAAATGTTATAACGCCCTAAGCATAAAGCTCAGTCAGATCAATAAGCTTGATGCGTTTGCGCTGCAGCAAAATAAAGACAACTTAGAAACCATGCACCATGATAACGCATCAATTATTATTTATTAGCAATCTAGAGAAGATGACAAACTGGTGGTATAAATGGAGTAATTAAGCATATATATTTATGCTAAATTGTGACTTAAATTTTATTCCTTGGGACGGTTGTTTTATCAAACATTGTATTACAGGTCTATCACTAATTAATCGACAGTTAGAGATTTATATTTTTATTTTGTCCTTGAAGTGTTTAAATAAGATTTCCGATAGATACGTTTATTAAAATATATGTAATATTTTACAGTTAAATTAGTTATAGTTATGGCGATTGAATCAATTGAACACATGCCACTTTTAATCTGTTTGTCAAATAATGCCACAATGTGGATCAAATTTCAATATGAAAATGTGCAGTTTAATCTTCTAGACTGTGATTCACCACTTGTTGTATGGTAAAAAGAAACTATATTTATAAGGTGAATTAGATTCTTGTATTCGAAACTATTGCTGTAATACAATGGTCGTGCCATCTAGAATTTCGATATCTAGCTAAATGCCATTAAGGTTTTTGTTGGGAGAAGTTGGAATGTTGAACTGTATTTTTATCTGTAAGTGTATTTTATGATTCAGCATGATGTTTATTAATTAAACCGTCTAGAGGCGACAGGGTCCTGTCGGTCATCATTCCATACATTTGTCCCTTTATGTGGAAGTAGATCTTGTAGTAACACAGGCGTAAGAGGTTATGTAAGCTAAAATACGTAATACTTGACTATTCATCAACATCTCTTTCCTTTGGACTAAATTATCCCCAAATATAATGTATTCATAGAAAAAGTCGAGCGAATCATATCGGTACAGTGCCTTATGGTAATTATTATAAATGAATGTTAGTAAGGGTTATTGTCCAGTGCGCGCGATGTGATCCTATCTGCTTCCGAGCGTCGCGCCAGCGTTATTATCATAATGGCCTTGAGACACGAAACTGTAAGGGGCACTTACAATCAATCAGTTTTCCTTTATTGTGTCTCAGAAATCTTTGCTTATTGTACTCAAAATTTGGCACAGGGTACCGAAGGACTTATACCGACGCTAATTGGCAATCATTCAATAAGTAAATATCAGCAATTTTATTCCTTAATCTATGTCGAAAGTCGAGATTTGATTTGCTGCGGTGATTTGTAAAAAAAGTTGAAAAGTAAAAGTAAAATTTTTGTGTATAAAATAGGTAATATAATTAACTTGAGCTCGTGTATGAGTGGAGTTGTATTGAGTCTAAGAATAGAATAAAGATACGGATTAGTTTTAGTCATTCGTCCCAAAGTGTATGATTTTGTTAATCCGAAAAGAACGTAGCTTAAGTAAAAAACGGGTGTATTTATTTAAGTAAAAAATCCATTTATTATATATACAATTTTATTTAAATTTGCTTTGTGATGAAACAGATCACCGAGTACATTGATAGACTTCGTGCGGCTATTCAGAATTCCCTAATAGGAAAATCTAATTATTCTTTATTCAACCCGAATTTTTTCAAATCGCAACTACCTTTTTATTAAAATTTCATTGTTGCCTAATGAAAAATGCTTATAAGCTGTTGAAACGGATATATAAACAGATAACTTAAAAGCTTTTACAAAAATCACATTAATTCGATTAAGAGCTCCAATATCATCCCGTAAAGAAAATATAGAAGCAGACTTAATAGATATTTATCATCTTGCCACCTATTAATGAAGCCTTTGAGATTGGGAGGAATTTCGCTCTCCGACGTCGATCCGTCACCGGGACAATGGGAGCGACCTGGGAGTTGAACCGACTACCTCCCGCCCCGCGCCATCTGTCACGTGATAACGTTATTGATAGTGCCGTCGAGTAGTTTAACTGATAGTTCTAGATATTGCTTTTCAGATAGATTGTTGATTTGATGTGCAAAAAATGTATACGATGTTAAAAGTTTGGAAATGAAATAAAATCGTATATTACATATTTTGTTAATTGTATATCTATAACCTACGGGCTACGATCGTGAAACTAGGGAATTATTGTCATTAATTTTTTTAACTTCTTTTGCTTTTAATAACACAACCACAACACAACAACCACTTTTTCATTTTGTTTTATAAAACCACTTTTTGAAAATAATTTAATTTTAGGTAATAGGAATCAAGGAGCTTGCCGTTCTTCAGACACTACAAGAATCTGTGTTGTTACTTAGAATTTTCCCAGAACTAACCTCAATAACAAAAAAAATAATTACCGTTTAGCCCAAGTAGAGCAGACACTTTCGCGGCAGCTATTATCAGTGCTCTATACAGTTTCTCTTAAAAATTAACCAGTTTTAGTGGAAGTGAAAAAAAACCTTTCTTTCTTATCAACGAAGTGTCGAGACACTCTAAGCGGGGCTTGCGTTTCCTTTCTCTTATCTCGTGGCCGACTAGACATGTTGAAATTAATGTGTTTTCTTCCCACTTTCCTCACAGGATTTTGGAGAGATTCGATAATTTAAATTGCTGTTAAATATACACACTATGTTTTGAGAAAAAAATGCACTCATACGCTCCTACCTATGTGTTATTTATGTATGTATATGCTTTTTGAGATTTTTATTGGATTTGAATGTCCTTGGTGCTTGAAATTTGAAGTGTGACATGATTTTAACAGCGCATGGTTTACAATTATCTACTTTGGCAATTACAGGATATAATAACTACATACTTTAACTATGCTCTAAATAGTGTTTCTTAAGCCTGATTAAATCGATAATTTTCTATTATTTTCCAACACATTCCCCAGTTACTGTAAAATTGACAGGTCATTTTAGCCATCATTTCATGAAAGCGGCTCGGTTCACCTATAAAATATTGTTGCTACTCCATATAGCAATTGTCTAAACCATCATTTGCAATAGTCAAGTTACCGAACCAGTAAAACATATAGTAAATCATAAGAATTGTTTGAGTAGCATTTTGTGACTCCATAAAAGTGTTTTATAAAAGAGCATATTTCATTCGGTAGTCAAAATAAGTGTTTGACACTGAGACAAAACATTAATGTTTATGTATTGGTCACGCCCTGTTACTGGACGAGCCTTGTGTATTGTTTCAAATAATTTATTACCCAAATACCAGGCCGATATATGAGTTGAGTTTTTGGAATGCGATAATTGATACAATCATAGTTGCATTTGTATTGGGTCCTTTGTATTCTATTTATGTGTTTTATGTCAGGAAACACAGGAGGATAAATGTAGCTGAAGTACTAAAATGCAAAACAAAAAAAATAAGGTAGTAAAGAACAACATTACAATCCATTTTACTTTCCAAGTGAATGTGTAAATGATTTGATTTATTAAAATTTGTTCTTACAATGGTCCTTGACGTTGGGGCGATATAAAACTGAGTTTTTGGATAACAGAGATCTGATTTATCTTTATTGTGTTTATGGCCATCCCTTCTACTACGCTTCTAGAAGTTAGTGTAGTTAGTTCTTCTAGTGTATGTACAACGAATGTACCAAAATGATATATATATTACCTTAAAGCTCAGTAAGGCAAGCAGGCAAAAAGTACCATGTCTTACTTTAATTCGCTGTATTGGTACCATATGTACCATAATCGCCATTCGGAAGGAAGGGGGGAGGTACGAATTTTACCAAATTATTGCCGGTATTAAACACAAATTGTGTTAAATAAAATAGCATCATATTTATTTCCAATGTGTAGCAATTAGTGTCGCAGAACAGTTTCATGTTTCGTTCATATTACATTTACCTTAAAGCTTCCTACTTTTAATTTAGTGGCGGCTTCGTAAATATCATTAACATTAAGTCGCAGTTGCCACAAAAATGTTACCGCCAAGTATGCGTGGGCAATTATAAATTTTTAACCTAATTACGTTGATCTAGTTTATACTGCCTCGCGGTTGACGCTACATTTTCATACCGCTTTCAGATATGAAGAAGTTAGTGTTTTTTAATGATTCGTTTTTCCACATCGCATTAAAGCTTGCTCAATTATGAGTGAATATGAACGTGCAGCTCATGTTTGGTAAGCTTGAGGCGAGGGTCACGGTTTGATGCGTTCTCGAGTAAATTAAAAACATTCGCGTAATGATTTTGGTAGTAGCGGTTTTTGGTTGTTAATGAGGTATGCAATTAATTGATATTTTAAAGCTTGCATCACAGTTTTCGAAGCGTTAATAAGCCATACACCATACATATTAATATTAATATCAGTTTCAAACAATGATTGTGTAGGTTAAATATATTTTTATAATGTACGACAGTTTGGTTCTACAACTTAAAATACAAAAAAAGAAAACGCTTCATTTTAATTAAATATAGACCATATATAAGAACTTTTAAAATAAAAAACACAATCGGTGTAGAAGTTAATGGATGGAAAGCGTATCTTTGGAATTTCCTCGTTATTTTTCCTTTATTTACATAATAAAAGTGATTGCGTCCACGTACACCGTGTTGAGTTAGCTATGGCGGTGCATCGTAAAGATTTAATTGGTGATAAAGCCGAATAATTGGTCTCGCCTATCGGCTATCGATGCACGCGCACTAATGAAACAGTATTATTCTGTTACACTCCCCGCCACATCTGCATGCTTGCTGCGAATGATATCATACGTTGAAGAAAATATGCACATTCTATACGGATAAATATATATTTACAAACGTCATATAAATAAATAGCATATCTGCATACTCTTAAAATTAACAGTACCTTTAGAGGCGCGAGTTATGCTCGACCGTCTTCTTAGTTGGGAGGCCAAAAATTAACCATCAATAAATCTGAAGTACAAAAGGTTATTAAGATAAATTTCATTGTTTAAACGAGCGATAAATGATCACTAGGTCAAACGTAACTTTGATAGACTAGTTTATGTATAAAAGTTAGAGCATAAAATGCATGCGGTTTAATTGACCTAAGACTTACATTTATGTAAACTTTACTAATTATTTTAGTCTTTAGAGGAGGCCTACGTCCAGCAGTGGATATGTTTTGGCTAATGATGATGATATTAATTATTATAGTCCCGCTGTACGAGTATTTACCGCGCCCTCTAGAGTTTCATTGATCCTGGGTTGGGCAAATGGTTATTGGCTTTTTCCGTTAGGAAATTCTCAGTAGTAGCTCGGTGACTGGAAATGAGTCCGAAATGCAATTGGCGAAATATGGGTGCAAAAGTGCACCTCTATGGTAAACAGGCGTGCGTGCGTATACAGTATGTTTTCTATAAGTCATTATCAAGGATTGAAAATAATAACTATATCTAATCTTAAATAATTAGCAGAGGAAAACGTAGCGTTGGCGTGACGAACTCTCGACTCGGTTGCAATGAGGTTAACTCGGGAGGAAATAATGCGGAGTAATTAAAAGACTTACAGTGATGGAGTTCGTGACGATACGCAATAAGTTGACAGGTGGCCTGCATTGACGTCATTACTTTCGTGAGACGACTCGGCGATTACAGCCTCTAAAGATCTTTTGAGTTCGCTGTCGTAGAGTTGTTATAAAAAGTCGTTGTTAGTGTAAGTGTGAATGATTCAATTATGGATATTTTTTAAAGGCAATATTTTAAGGCATACAAAATTTTATTCTATGACGACCGATTCGTGGAATAAATTTTTATTTGTAGTATTTTATTATGTTTGCTGTTGCCTTTAAAATTTTTGATAGGAGTACTCGTATGTCTTGTAAACATGAAAAGTCATCTTATACAGCGTGTTTTAAGTGCAATTTCTTTGTTGGTCTTATATAAAAACACTAAAGTTCTTTTGTTAAAGTGAATAATACAATTGTTCAGGTTTGGGGACTGAACCCGTGGTCTCATGTTTCGCCAGCTGATACGACGGGGCTATAAGATATATGGCTTTGTCATGTAACCAGTTTGTTATATCAGCAATGTTTTATAAAATACACTATAGACTGTGTTCAGAATTAGGAGATTATTACAAATGCTCCCACACATTCATCGCGCTATTCATCAGCAAATTCCTAAGTCTGTATGTAAATAGCACACTTTCGCTGAAATAATTGCCGCGCTCACTACAATGTAGCATCGATAAAGCGTACGGAACCATTTGGGAGCGAGCTGAAATTATAAGCGAACCCAAATGCGAACCGTTAACATTCTACCGGACTAAAGCATATTATAAATAGGTTAAGTATTTTTGATAATAGGAGGTTATATCGTTATAAATGCTTATTAAGGTTGCGCTGGGCGTAGTCACGTCAATTAGGCGCTAATCTTGCTTCGTGACTTTTGACTTACGAGCGGCCGATCTCCGATGGTCATTTTGTAAGTTGAAAAAAATCGCGGCGTACAGTAATAAATATGATTATACGGCGTGTAAGTAAGTCGTTTTGTGTTTAATTTTATTAATTTATCACTCCACTGTGACCTTCTTGTTTTGGGATTAACGCGTCGTAGAAATTTGTCGGAACGGTTTATTTATTTACAATACAATGTACCTATACTCACTTCACTAGATAATATTAGATTATAAAATAAGATTTAACACTCATGCAAGGTAATATGTTTTTAAACTAATAGACCCATTAATTACATACACATACATAAACTCACGCCTGTCTCCCGTTAGGGTAGGCAGAGACTATAGAGCGCCAAATGCCACGGTTCAAACACTCTTTGTATTACCCTTTTTGAATAAATTACCTATGTGGTCTTTATAGGTACACCTGGGCCGTCCTCGACCGACTTCACCACTCATTCCCGCACAGTAAATCTCTTTCGTAACACTGGAACCATTTATCCTATCAATGTGGCCAAACCATTTAAGCATCCCCTTTTCAATTTTGGTCACTACATCTACTTTCAATCCACATTTTTCCCTTATCACAGTATTCCTCACTCTATCTACCAATTTCACTCCACACATGCTTCTTAGCGCTCTCATCTCAACTGCATTAATTTTACTTTCATGCTTCTTCTGCCATACCCAAGACTCACTTCCATCTGCCCTGTGGCAAGGGGGCGTTAGAATCCCACCACGATATCCCCTGCCTGTCGTAAAAGGCGACTCAAAAGGGCCCTTGGGGTCGCTGGGCGTACTGCGGGGGCGGCGCGCTCTCACTGAAAGTGACCCCGAGAGGGGCGGCGGCACTGTGGCCTGTGTACGTCGCGGGCGCCCATCCACAACCGAGGCGCCCGAACCAAGATAGTGGGGGTGCAACTGTGCCCCCTAAAACTCCGAGACGGCCGAGACAATTACGTCTCGGAGGCGCACCGGGCGGCTGCGGTTGACGGTGAGCGCCTCTCACTCACGTACCATGGCCGCCTAAATTGGCGCGGAGATGGCCACCGGGAGGTTTTGGTCGGTATGCCGGTTTAGGGATTTTGTTAGGGACCCAGCCCGGCACTAACACCTGCGCGAACATGACGTCGCCGCGCGCCGGGCTGGAAGACCGGTGATCCCGACATATGCTTCCCGCCCCCCACCGCCCCCGGCTGGCGGGAAGTAAAGCCATAAACAGCTTTCCCCTCGAAAACAAAAAAAAAAAGACTCACTTCCATACATTAGTGTTGGCACCAGGACTCGTATCGCTAATTTAGCGCGGTCCGATATGTTTTTGCTGGCCGCGATGGAGTACAAGGCACCATTAACACTGTTACCCAACTTTATCCTTCTTTCAATATCTCCTTCACACTTACCATCCCTTGTAATCAATGTAATCCCTTGTAACCCATTAATTACTACAATGTTATATTAGTAAACGCCTCTTATTAAGTAAAAATTTTATGTGTTATAACTTAATTTCTCAGTTTCACTGATAGCACGGGGAAACAATTACTTGCAACTTTAATTGACCCTTTTTATTTTTACATGTAATTTTCTGATGATAACCATAAGCCATAAAAAAACATTTAAGAAAACAGGCAAGAAATAGTCCCTTAAAGTGACAATTGCAAGTTATATCAATTCGATAAACGGTGGACACTTTCCGCGTCTGATTATCATACTGCTTACTATTCTATACCTATACGTAGAGTTTTAAATTAAAGTGAAGTTCTAGTGTTTTTTCCACAGCACATTTATAAAAGCACAATTAACTGTAAGTAGTTGTGTGTAATTAAGTTTCAATTTGCACACATCAGCAGGCAAACAAAGAAAGAGTCCATCAGATAGAGGCGGTACACGGGGGGAGGCGGCCCCGCGACTCGCGACAATTAACCTCATTACCATGTTAGATACTAGAATACTTTAGTGTACATTACTAGGTATTTTAATGCTTTGAGTCTTTTGAAATGTTACCAATATTGGATGAATATACAGACTTTTATAATATCGTCCATGAATCTTATTCAGTACATCCTAAGCCATCATCAGTCATTGATCCATAGGGCCTGAGAAACGACATAAATTATATATTGACTTTGATAATCCGGATATTATAGGTTTAGTTTTATATCATCGTTTCTTCGATAACACAATAATGCCGCTTGGTGATAATGCGAATATGCATGAGCAAATTACGATACCCGCTGTCTTTCTTACAGAACGGAATACAACAAATGGGTTTTCCGTTGGTTTCCTGTTGAACAATAGGAATAAGAGTAAAATTTTCTATTAAAAAAATAGCTTAAAAGTTTTGGGTATATAATAAAGTATTTAAATTTGTTGTGATACTTAATATTGCCCAAATGTGGCTGCAAAGATGTATAAAATTCTAAGTCCAATTTACAATTAATAGCATCTTTTGCACACGCTGCGTAAGTTTTCGCTCTATAAAAAACCTTCAAAATAACTATTAAAAGTAGTTAGATTAATATACTATTTATAGTTGTAAAATAATTTAAGATAATACCGTTGGGCTTGTTCCACAACCTTGAAGTTTCGACAACTAATTAAATTGCCTAAATCAGTGGTCTTACTAAAGCTCTAGCCAAATTAAGTCGTAGAGATATGTCGAATGATAAGGAAATTTATACCATCCAAACGTTTAATAGTTGAGAAAAATTCCTTGTTAAGAAATAATAACGCTTGAGTCACGATAAACTGTAAGAAGAATGTACACTCTCCACACGTACAAAAAACATTTACTTTTGTACCTATAAATTACAATTAACGCAAATTGTGTTCATTTTAGGAGCATAGAACAATTAAATATTTGTAATTATTGCTTTATTTTACGGCCTGTGCTCACAACATCCGAATGTGGAAACTTATTAAAGGTGTTTTTTAAACGCAGTCATGGTCACATATAAACAAACTTGTCTGTTCATATTAACTTCTTTCACAACTGAAGAACTTTTTTATTAGTAAACTGACGGCCCCCGACCCTCACTAAGTAAACCTGGTGGACTAAGGTGTAACACCTCACCGCTGTAGAGGCGCTTGTGATCAGAAATGGGATGTGTAGGCGCTGATGATAATGAGCAAAGGCCTTACTTGACAACGCTAGTTAATTCAACTACTACTTTGATATCCTTTGCCTGATTTTCTGCAACGTCACAGGTCAACCAAGCCGAATATTCAAGCGATAGTCAAATTGATTAGCGTTTGTAAGGTTAATAGGTAAGTAATTTAAACTAACTCTCTTTGAAAAATGCATGTTTCATTAGTGTTTTGTAAGATGGGGTAAAGTTTGTACAGTACTGTGACTAAGTAACTGAGAATTTCCTTGCTGAAAAAAAAACAATAATACTACCTTATCCATATACATTGGTCTCTTCGAAGTCTTTTCTGTTCCAAATATTTTATATAAATCACAATTGTGACCATCTAAAGAAAAATGTTAAAAAAATATATATCATTGTTTAAAAATAGGTAGCTTTAAGCGTAACGTATATTTTCCCTCAATTCTAATAAAGTTTGAAAAACAATGTTCATATTTCATTTGGTAAGGTTTTTTTGGGTTCTTTATTACGTTTAAAAAAATAATAAAACTTATTCTTTGTCGTTTCATGCCTTTTCTTTAACGAATAATTGTTTTATTTGCATTCGTGCCAAATATACGCGTTGAAACCATCGCCCTTTATACAATAATTATAATACACTAATTGTCAGAAAATATTGCTGTGAGCGACCGCAATTTATTCTAAGAAAAAACTTTTAATTGTAAAAATAAATGTAGATTGAATTATAGTCATACAGAAGCTGTTATAGCGTCCATAAGACTTAATTCTATACCTGTACCCCCTTATTAATAAACTAAGAATAGCGTCGGAATAACTTTACTCCAAGACTTACGCATAGATTAGGCAATTTTGGTATTAATAAACTAGGAGTAAGGATGGTGTTAACTAAACCACACTTACTCCCGGTGTAAAAGTTACACCGCGGAGGCCCCTGGTTTAACGCTGGAATAAGCATAGATTAGTATTGTTATTCCGACTTCCATTGACATTTATGACGAAATGGTATATATTAAATTTAACGTAAACATATTTTCATGTTTGTTTAGTGTTCGTTCGAGTATTTCCTAGTGTCTGATTTTGTAATTATTGTGGGATAAAATGAATAGAAATTATTTTATTGACGATTTGAGAATGATAGAAGAAATTGACGATTATTGAAATGGTGAAAAATGATTTGGCTGGAGATGCAAGAGGAGGCTTTATACCACCTCACTTGAAAGTTTTAGCTGCAATAAGGACTTGGGCTCGTGAAGAGGTAAGTAAACTAAACTATTATAAGGCTTGATCCCTGCCCTATTGGTAATAATTTCTTGCTTGAAGTGTGTTAATAGCCAAGTTTGAGTTCAATTGAATAAATATTTAATATAATGCTATCAGACTTTTACATGTGAATGTGTAAACAGATTTAAATATACTACTTAATTATATATTCATACATAAAACTTCTATCCTATTTAAAAAAATGGATATAGATAGTAGGTACAACCAGCTTAGAAAATTTTATCTTGGCTTTGTGTTACAAAGATTTAAGAATAGAATCTTTGTTGTCTAGTAAATTTTGAATCCATACCACTTATCTATTTTACAGATTCAAGATGATGCAGGAGATCTGAGTGGGTATAGTCAGCCAACAATATCCCTTGTGTGCAAACAAGTTGCTTTAAAAATAATTGGACACAGGGGTCAATGGATAAAAATGTCTACCTCCATCAGTGAACAAAACAGTGTAATTGCTGATTTTTATGTAATATCTGGCTTTAGACAAGTTATAGGGACTATTGATTGTACACATATTCGCATCCCAAAAATTTCAGGAGATATTGGACAATACAGGAAAGGATACAGTTCAATAAATGTGCAAGTTAGTTTTTGTTTCTGCTCCTGAAGCATATTACTATTGAAAGGTTTCTACCACACAACATTTTGTAGAATTTTATGATACCACAGTGATTTTGTGTACATTGTTACAGATTGTCTCAAATGCAAATTTAGAGATTATGGATATAGTTGCATACTGGCAAGGCAGCACACATGACTCCAGGATATTCAATGAGTCTCAGTTGAAACAAAGATTTGAAGGAGGAGAATTTAAGGGAAGACTATTGGGAGATTCAGGTTATGCCTGTGCTTCTTACCTATTTACTCCAATATTGCATCCAACTAATAACAAAGAAACGACCAAGCTCATAAACATACTCATAATACTGTTGAAAGGTGTTTTGGAGTATGGAAGCAGCAATTCCAGTGTCTTATTAGAGTGTTCACAACCAAGTTAGATAATACTATATTGTATATTGTTGCATTAGCAGTAATGTGTAATATTGCTCTGCGGAAACAAGATTTACTCCCAGAACCAAAAGAGCGGAATGTTCCAGTAACACAGGCATTTAATAATACACTCAGAGGAAATGTTGCAAGGGCAGCATTTATTAATGATTTTTTTTATTTTATAATACTTCAGTGTGGGTCTAAAATAAAGAATTGAGAAAAAAGAATAATTTTTAGTATTTTATTTAATTAAAAAAATATATGGTGATACCACAAAATAATTTTTAATTGATTTAAATTTCTTTCAACTCTTGTGACTTTCTTATTTCTAATATTTCCCTTTCCTCGTTTTGCCCCGGCATCATTTGTTAATAACAATTATGGAATGAAGAATACAGTATTAAACAATACGGTACTGATATTCTTGCCGTAATACATTTTATGACTCGCAGATGTTTTCTGGTTAAACGTTTGCAGCCACATCTAAGAATTAAAACAATGCAAGTTTAAATAAAGTTAAAATGCAAATCAAAGTAAATATTAGAAATTAAATCTCAGTTGGCGTGTTGTTATAGTCACATAATAATCTGCTAACTAATAAAAAATACCACAAATCCACGCATGCATCAATACATAAACATTCGCTTGTAAGTTGTGATAGGTCCACTGCCTTTTGTTTTGAATTGTAATGGACAAAAAAGAGTCAAATGTCAAAATTTACTATAAGTATATGTGTCTTTTTATTCGACCCGGTCATTTTGTTCATTCTTTTTGCTTTTAATATCTGTGGGCTGCCATAATATACCCCTTAGTCTCAGTGTAAGGATGGTATTGTTACTCCGAACCTACTTCGTGTTTATTAATACCGTTTTTGACACGTAGCTATTCCGACACTAAACTCGGTTTAACTATTCCCGGTGTAACTATGGAATAAGAGAAGAATAAGCGATTTTTATTAATAAGACCGGTAGTGTTTATCTTATTTGACACTATGTAGGTACAAATACCGGGAAGTAGTAGAATGACTTTATTTAAGGAATTTTTTGAGGGCGGAATCATTTTTCTACCTTCTTTGTCTAAATTTATATATTTTTTTATATAGTTACGCTCCTAGTTTACTCTTGCCCGCCATAAATTGTATTATACAGAATTTTAATTTAATGTCTAAATTGAATTATATAGGTATTTTTTAGTAATTTTTAGATTGCAAATAAAAACTTACATATAAATTGTGTTTAACAATTATGTTGTTGTATGGAAACAATTTACAGCCCCACACACGGGCCGGTTGGAAATTTTATGGGACTAGATAGGGGAGGCATCCGGTGTTGTGACCGCCAGCGCCGGCGGAAGGCTGATCCACTTAGCGTTTGTCGGTTCGGCTATTTCACTCTATTACATTTCCTTTTATAATCCCGGGGCTATTAGTGCTGTAAATGCATTTAAAACAAATTGCTTTAGTGGGAATTACCTATTATTGGCATGAGGCAAAGTTTCTACTCCTTTCAGATATATTTCAGAATTTATTTATGTTGTTGTTAATCGTACTAATATATAGGTACAAGAAGTTAAATCTGTGTTGAACGGAGAACAACTTGTGTGTAGAGAATTATCTTTTTCAGTAGAGTTATATTATTTTCAAAGTATGTTTGTTTGTAAATTATGAAGAAAACGAAGCTGCACGTGAACGTGCTTCGTAGAATGAAAGTTATCATCGCGGTATCAAAGGCGCATATAAAAAGTGTTGGAAAGCCATTAGTTATGGCGCAAGCGTGGTCACGCATGTCGCCGCACGCCTATCTCACGGCGCGGCCAACACATTTTCTTCATTAACTTGTCCGCCTCCTACGTTTTTTCCGCCGTAGTAAAAAGCTTAAGGTCTTTTCATATTAGAATATTCGCGTGTGTGCCGACGTAAATCACTGGATTGTCACTGCGGCGGACTTATAATTTTATTGTCGGAGGAAGGCGACACGACAACGCCGTCACGCGAGCTGACGGTCGAACGCCTCACACGACAATACACGGATCCAGCTTTTATTGTCCCCGCTCTAATTATGGACTTATTTAGAGTTAGATCTCACCTGAGATTGGAGCGGCCCGTCTAGACCGACCAATGGGCGCGCTCTTTCGTGCGAGATTAATTGTGCTCGTGCCGCAATATAAAGTGGATGCTTAAAATATTTTGATAGCTTCGCGCTTGACTATGCGGTGCGACATGCCTCTCACCAATGAAAACACAAGCTCCAACTCGGCTGCGTGTTTACTTCGCTAGATAAGGACTGAATAATTTCGAGTACTTAACAACTAACAACTTGAGTTAACTAACAGAAAAAATATAATTTGCTTATCAGATTCCTAATACAGTAAATATCTTGATAGCCTTTGTTAGTTGAAATATTTAATGGAGCGTCGACGGATGACTGGAGTGTTTGGCTCGATGGATACCTACAAAGAGTATTGGGTCGTGTGTCGTGGCCAGGCGCGCAGACAGTTAATGTTCGAAAGTAGGTTGTCCCGCCATGGCATGTCGTGGCTATTGTGCTATTATGCGACAGGATGTCGAGCGGTCCGCTAATAGGTGTCATTATTGTGTCGTTCAGAAATTGCTTCACTATCGGAGGAGTTATCAGGGCCGCTTTATAGGTCCAGATTACATGGTATATACCTTTTACACGCGGTACATAAGTAGGCTTTGTAGGCCGGACTCCACCCATAGTTTATTGTTCATTACGTGCTCTTAATTGTGTACGCGAGTATTTACATAAGTAATACAGTCAGTATGGTCACATTCATCCTGGTATTTTTGTACCTACCGTGTTTTTAATTGAAAAGTGCTAATGAGTAATTATAGTATTATTAAAATAGTAGTGATCGATTTGACGTTTAGGTGCGCGGTGGAAATTCTCGGCGGTCGCGGATTCAAGTCCCAGGCCCTCTAACACTCAGAAATTATTAAATAAAAAATATGTGTTTTTAAGCAATGATTACACGGGAAATAGAAACAAATTAATAATATTAAAAAATTTAATGCGATATATTAGTGAAACAAGTGTGGTGTGCATTAATTTATTCCCGGCCTGTGTTCGGGCTATGATAATGAGTGTTACGATGAATAAGTGGTGCGGGGCGGGTATCCTCGCATGCAGATATTTCAGACTTTCAGTCGCCGTGTCCCGCATACAAAGTCTTCTTTCTTATACCAACATTCTTTCAACATGAATTTAAAGTATCTTAAATTATTCTATTCGTTCGCTTTCGAAAATATTCGCTGTCAACACAAAACATTGAATGTATGAAAAATTGCACAATAAAAGGTCATATTTGGTTGAGAAGTTGTTTTTGTGTATGATTTAATTGATATATTGAGAGTATTCGTTCAAATTCTTGGAGTTCACACGAAAGCAGCAATTTCCTCGTATAGGGTAGGTGGCATGTATAACGTAAGG
The DNA here is from genome assembly GCA_030295005.1 of Cephonodes hylas. NCBI lineage: Eukaryota > Metazoa > Arthropoda > Insecta > Lepidoptera > Sphingidae > Cephonodes > Cephonodes hylas. The sequence goes on along the minus strand of AP025376.1, from coordinate 7,811,414 downwards.
TCAAGGCCATTTACACTTTAGGAATGTTAAAAGCAATTGTATGGTTCTAATGGAAAATTTTGCTGCTTTCTAATTTGTAGTAGTGGTTATTACTTACACAATGTATTACAAATATAAGAAAGTTTTTGAGCCTTGATGCCGTTATGTGCCACAGAAATCTTAGAAACCAATTCTAGGAAAACTTCTAAATTTAAAAATTTCGTACACCTATGAATTAATTGAAATAATAAAAAAAATGTTTCAGTCGTTCTCCGTCGAATGTGTATACAGTTTAAAAGCTGTGATAAAATTTTAGATGATAAGAAAAAAGCTCGACTTCTTACCAATATGTTTAGCTTTCCACAGCAATTTTCCGAATACCGAAAGTGAAATAAAATTTCTAGTACAAGAAGAGTTATAATAACAGTATAGAATTTTCATAAAACTCATTAACACTCGGCTGGATTTGAGCAAGTCACGCCACAGTATTTATGATCCCGGCTTAGACGTTGTCCAGCGGCGCGGGGTGGACAGACATCGCCGTGACTCAGACGTACTAAAACTAATTTTCATATTTTAAAGATATGGGTCGACAACCCCTGCTTTGTGGCAGCTATACACCTTATACTTATGTAGTTTCAATCGCTATTCAGTTATTTTACGTGTCGTTATATAGCTTTTACTGTCTTGAGATCTCGTCGTACGCCCTGTGATCTAAAGGTCCCTGGTTCGAAGATATTTTGGGTAGAGTGACTTTGAGGTTTGAATTAGCAGCAATAGTAGTAGCAGACCGCAGTCTGAGTAGTAGTAGTAGTGCTAAGGTGTTTTTTCATAGATATATTCTATCATTGTTTTCTACAGGACAACGGTGCGCTGTGTCAGTACTTGCAAAGAAGCCCAAAAATGTTACAAGTTAATTGTTGAATGTTTGGTTTATCATCGTTTATTGTGAGAACAGGATATTCTTGTTTATTTGTCAAATTGCTTTTGTTTTATAATGCTTAAAGTGTATAATTTACTTTTTTTTAGGTAATCTGGGCTTTCGGGTTTCTATACAAGTGCCGCAACTCGTAATGTGAATAAACAGTATGGTTGTCTACGCTTGAGTTTTCGTAGGTATAACTTAAAAAAAAAAGCTGACACATCACACACACATTACGGTCTGTTCCATAATATGAGGTAAAAATCGATCTAAATGGGTGAAAGTCACATGCGTCACAGTCATGCGTAATGCGTCAGATAAAGATCTGACGCATTACGCAATAAAATTCGGAAATACCAGTTGAATTTACTGAGATTAATTATATAAATAATCACAAGATATGATTAGTTTTGCGTTTCAATCGATTTATCTGCATATATAAGTACGTGAAGTCCCAACCCGCATTGAGCTAATGGATTTATAGTCTAACTAGCGACCCATCCCGGCTTCGCATGGGTGCAATGCTGATATTTAATGGATGTTATCATACATATAAACCTTCCTCTTTAATCACTCTATCTATTAAAAAAACCGCATCAAAATCCGTTGCGTAGTTTCAAACATTTAAGCATACAAAGGGACATAGGGACAGAGAAAGCGACTTTGTTTTATACTATGTAGTGATATTACATAGGATCATTTATACGCTGTTAGATAAATAACACATTCACGATGACGACTGTTTTATTGTGGTCGGCACTTAAAGCAAATCATCAACTGTGATTGTGTGATATAACATTTACAACGATGCAGACATTTTACTAGATGTCGCAGTATTTTTTCGTTACTGTTTTGTTTGTTTGTTTGAAAATGGAGGTTAGTAATTTCAAAAGATTTATATTATTAAACTAATAGGCGCTCATCTGCATAGGAAGACGGGGAAAGAGACAAGACTTTTACACTCAGATAATATACTGCGATTAGAATGTTAATTTTAAACACGACTATACGGTTCCAGATAAAACATTTTGACTCGTTCAACATTAAAGGATTGGACAGTACGGTCTGTCGATTTGTTTGACACAGGATATAAAATGTAGAAGCTAATCAAACTATAAAAAGAACACTCAACAGTCAGATACATTGTTTTGATCCTACACTAGGATAAAAGTCAACACTCGTGGGTATCTGGTATCTAGTATTATGATATCAGAGATTACAAGTAACTTTTCGGTCTCATAATCACCCAGACTCGAAAGAAAGGTCAATGATCCCAAAATATATTTGTTATTGCGGGAAGTAGATGAAGTGTGTAATCAACTGCGCCACGGGACTCATCGAACTCTGAATTCTATTTTAAATTTCACTTCCAGTTATTACACATCCATATTTTGCCCATTAGTTCATTTTAGGGGTAGATGATGTATCCAGATAGGAGAAGTCAAGTGTCCCCCGGGGGGTAAAATGTCCATAAAAGGGGGGTAATTTCTGACCACGCAGTCAGATCGAATACAGTGATAACGACCGCGCGGGCGGAAAACAAGACAGTAATTTTATGTGAAATTGTGAACTCCTTAATTGACGGCAGATAGTATCGCGCTATGGATATTTACAATTAACTTTTAATTATTTCGTGTTGGGGGAATAGTAATGTGATTTGTTTGTTATATTGTGTAAATTTGGTGTGTAGATTGTTTAACATTGAGTTTGAAATATTAGCGGTTTCTAGGATACTTTGAATTGTCAAGGATAGTTTCAATGTATTTACATAAGTCACGCTAAAGAAATCGTAGAGAGGTACTGTTGGTTCTCTTACACATATCCCCGACTCTACACTAAGATTCAAGTATTGCTACAAGGATATCGGGACTTTACAGCCATGATACCATTTCAACCATTTCATGTTTTACGTCCAGACCTGAAATAAATATTTGACCACAAAAAATTGCTTTAGATCGGAAATTTCAACCTTGCTCGTTAGTTCATATTACCCAAAGCGCAACGAAAGCCCGCAATTATTATCCTATACGAATTTATGTTAAGTAAATTCTAAATTAAATTAATATAAAAACGGCAGATATTGTCTTAAATGCAATACTACACATAGTCTTACATAGAGACATCCGCTTACAACATAGTTATCCATATGTTACGCCCAGGAACCCCTTACAAGAAACTATCACACTTAACACGAGTATTGGGGACAAGAGGGCGATTTTTATAACTCTCACCAGATGGCGCATGTCATTTAGTGTTGCACCCTCCGCCAATATATCCTGACCTATACATCCCCCACAATTTACCATAACAACACTCGATTTTACAGCTATTGAGGCCTTAGTATATTGGTCAATGTCTACAAGAAGGTTAGAAGTCAAAAGAATCCGTTTCGCTATAACATCAATAACATCGACGCCAGTAATTGATCGTAGGGCATAACAATATCATAATTCAATTTTGTTTATGCCGTTTGCTTGGTATTTATATCGCGTTGTGGCGTGCCAAGAGAAATAAAGATTTAGGTGAAGTTGAACTTTCATACTATATATTTAGTTATTCTAAGTGTGAGTTAAGATATAGAGATGTAGTCCTCTTTACTGTCATTAGCTTATAAAGTTCTACTGTTAAATATAGGCCTCACCGATGGCACGGAATGAATAACACCTTTGTTTTTTCCCGATCTAATCTTTAGCATCGTTTCGCTGGAATCCTGTTTGACGTAGCAAGTCAGTAATATCGGCCACTTAAATTTATTCAGGGTAGTTTCAGTAAAAAATATAAAAAATATTACCCCCATACTTGTATGCAACAGATAAAAGTACAGATCGGGCTTCAGGTATACCATGGCAATGTAAGAAAAGTGTCTTTATCTGATAAAACACGTCCATGTTAATCTAATACGAAATCAAGCAAAACATATGTAACTTTCCATTAAATCTAATTTATTGGACTCTAACTAGAAATTGCATCCACTTAGATCTCCTAATAACGGGTTTCGTATCCTACTTTACAAAACCACCTTAGTTCTCCGTAAAGTACTCACAATTGGGTATTAGACAGTACTATTAGCGGTCTGCGAGCCTTCAAATTGTTGCCGTATAAACAAGCCAATTTGACCGAAGTAACACAATTGTACCCCGTGATACCCTCAACCGATTTCGTCTAATGACACTGCAGGGTTTCACCTCATATTGCGCTTCCTTAGTATTCACTGAAATGCTTTGTTTGTTACCCAAGTTGTTTATTACGAGAAAATTTATTGCTTCTGAGTCAGTATTATTTCCCTTTTTAATAGTTTGATCGTGTCCTAAGTTAGAAGGATTATGTTTCAGAGTTTTGTCTTCTTGTAAATCAATTTGATCGCAAGAAGTGAAGGGTGAGTTTTTTAAACATTAATTCCTGTCAGTAGTTTATAAGTATTCCGATTTTGACCTCCGCGGTTTTACTTTTTAATTTCTGATTAAAACATATTTAAATAAGCTCAAACGCTTTCCCTTCCGCTTTTTAAATGTAGAAGAGAAAAGAAGAATAATTGTGATTCACTTCACATACAATAAAATTACATGTTTTGTAATTTTTGGTGGATGAATAAATACAATTTCATAATGTTCATGTAATACTTGGCCTACAGCTCTCCGCAAGTTTACTAAGTTTATTTCATACAAAAGGCTGATTACGTACCGAGGTATTGTATTACCGATTTCACCCAGGGATGAAACTTGATTGTTATTGTTTGTACATAAACTTCCTACAAAGTGTTATATTCGACCTCATAGTTTGAGAATCGGGGAAGAATAGGTGACCTTAAGACTTGACTTGTAGCAAAACCAGCCTAAGAAGCTATCGCGTAAGTCTGAAAACCATTCCACGGTATAATTTCCCCATCTCCATTTTGTTTCTTACATCACTGCAATACAAAACAAAGATTTTTTCCTCGAACTTGTTCAATTTCGCCGCTTTCCAGATTACATAAACAATATCAGGGGCGCTAAGGCGACCGATGGCGGCTTAACTGCCGGACGAAGCATTGGCCGGGAGGTTAATTAAACAATAAATAGCGGCCCGGAGGCGAGGCCTAACGATTATTATATTCAAAATGCGGCAGCTTTGAATTCGCATCACTCGCCAGTAATGTGTCAACCGAGCGTGGGCACCTATTTTCAAAGTTCCACTACTAGGGATTCATCCTTGTGTCGACGGTTGGCCGCCAGTTCCGATGATGTAACCGTGGAAATCTAGGTAAGATTCTCGTTTCTATTATTCCGTGTAAATAAGATTATGTGTCGAACAATGTTATTGTTTGACTCATGTTGGCATTGTTTAAAGTTTTTGCTTGAACTAATTTAGTAATCCAATTAAATGGTTTGCGATTAAATAATTCTTTTTAGAATTTTTTTAACGGTTTTAGATTAATTCATTGCAAAGAAGGGTAATTGTTGAACTTGGTTGTTGAACCTTTTTTCTTGTATTGTATTGTTTGAATTAAGAAATCCCATCGTTGGCATGAATCGAACTTATGATTAAATGAGACAACCATCGGTTTCATCACATTTTAATTCGGTTAATTCTGATTACGCAAAACTCGCACGGCATCGCGAATAGCGACCTTGCAGTCATTACCGCTTGCTCGTTAACGCTCTCTAATTGCATCGGGTTAATATAGACTTTGTTAAATAAAATCTCTCATCTCGCGGCCTCTCCCCCCTCCGCGCACGCCGCCGCCCCCCTCCCGCCCCGTCAGCCCCCGCTGCTGGAGTTTTTTCGTTATTTAGCACGCTGCAGATGCCCTTAATGACGCGCTCTGAAACTTACGATGACACTTGGCGTAGCTCCACCGAGGTCCACGACGTTAGATGTTAATTGCACAAGGAATTAAAGAATTTCCGTTCTTCTACGAAATTAATGGGAAGGCCTATGTACAGGGGGAAGAAATATGTTATGCTTCAATTTATGACTACTTTACGGCGTTTGTTTTGAAAGCATTTCGTAGACTGTTGGAGCTGTCTTTGGTTCAGTACACTGTTTATATACACCCTTACAGTTTACCAAAGCGTTTGTGCAGCGACGTCTTTATGTGTTTGGTTCTTCGACAAACTTAAAACAAAATGGGAAAACAAGTGAATTAGTTTTTTTAAGATATTTCTTTATAAAAGTGATAAATGTATCTTAACCGTTTTGGCAGTTCATACTAATTCCAATTAGGTTATTAGGGGTTGAAAAAAAATATTTTGTATACGAAATGAGTTTTCTCTTTTTTACATTCACATCGTTTGTAATGCCTCACTCGTTAAGACTGCTGTCTTAATGGGCAGATTGAATTCATATATTCGTTACATGAAATTTCAAGGCACGCCTCGTTAATTCCAATAATTGACAATAGTACAATTTTTATCATTACGATCGTTTTTTAGTTTTTCATCCATCATTTTCTGATGCCCACAGCAGAACGGGGAGCAGAAGCGTTAGTTTCGAAAGCTAAAAGGGTTTTTCCTAGGTATCAAAATTTTTATTTACATCAGTTTAATATAAGTTTAGGGAAGAGTCAAAAGTTATAAGTTTAAAGAAAATATTTGCAAATCAATGAGTAACCTTATAAAAGCTCAAAACGTCCCCCCTTATAGAGCCTTTAGAATCCTTCCTTCTTTGACTGAAATGTACAAGATATAAAACTAAAAGATAGGCCGAATTCGAAGCTTGAGATACGTCTACAGTCAGATAATTCTAATAAGATATTTTCGTGAATGTGATTACTATATTTTATTACACAATCTTCGGTAAATGTATGAAATCATTATGACTAGGGTAGTATTTGTATACTCGTATACACATATCCCTGGAGCGTTATTAATGTAATTATAAACATGGAAGGAACGCTGTACTGTAACCAGCATTATCACCATGAAAGCCCAAATGTCAGTATAACGTATGCTCACGACGTTTTTCTTCGTCGTTAAAGTACGTCATAATGCATTGATAATGACTGAAATAATTAAAACATTGAATTTGATTGAGAAGAAATGTAAAATAAATATATTGTTCCCTCAGCTAAGATCGCTGTTATGTAGCTCTACCTTCTGAATAACGAGTAACAACCCTTGTGGCTGTGTGATTAACAACATTCACTGCGTAGGATTTTGATATTGTGTATTCAGATGTGGAATTAAGATCCGTTGTCGATAATAAATATTTGGTAAGACGCTGCGTCTGCAGTTAAGTAAGTAGTTGAGAATTAGGAGCGAGGCGCCACGTGGTGGGCACATTACGTCGAACAATTCGCGCGCGATTAAAATTATCCTACTCAATTACCGCTGAGGGAATGACGAGTGCCACACACCGATATAAAGTTCGCAGTTGGCTTATCGAAGAAACAATATTAGACATAAAAACAAATTTTCAAAGGTCAAATCAAAAACAAAGGTTTTTTAATGCCTGTCCCGTGGTCTTGCAGCTCTAACTTAGTTTAATTCTTAGGTTAGCCAGTGTTAGGGTTTTACCATTATATAATTCTCAGTAGCACGGAGTCTAAAAATGCACCTCTGCTAACTTTAGGGAATACAGGCATGAGGTTATGTAGGTATGTGTGTTGGTTTTAATGACTCGCATCTAAAATAAACTAAAAGTGTTTCCAAATAAATCGTACAGACATTGTACTTTCAATTACACCACGAACTGGAAACTCACTCTAGCCCATATTTATCGGGTAAAAAACCTAATACTATTAATTTAGTACATATGCTACTTTTATTTATCATTTGCAATGTCATTTACTACTTATTCAAATAATCTTAATAACATTAAATGTGAAAGATTGGATAGTTGTTACGAAATCTTTACTGGACGAATCAAGACAAAATTTGAAAACTGTTTTTGGTTCCTCACTCATTTACATTCGAAGCTCCGAAATTGCATGTAAAACTGAAGGTTATATCAAGGCTGAAGGTTTTTTAAAGTTGAAATAATACAAATTCTTGCAAAAGATGGCGAATCTTGACAATTCTCTCTAAATCTGTGGCGGAGATGTGAACAAAGACGTTCAGTGAGACGGGGCGCAACTCGCAACTCGAACGGGATGACGATGTGATTGGCGCCCTACTTAATTAATCCAAGGGCCCTCTTTAATTAATAACAATAATTCCAATGCGAGTTGTCGCTACGATCCGCCAGATGACGTCACCGTCCGACCGACATAAATACCAGAAGGTCTTCAATCCACACAAATAAACTTTGATTGTTCCTAATTTGAAGGGTGCTTTAGAAAGTTTTACGGAGACTTGTGTTGTTCCAATTGTTTAATAATGTTACTATCATAATTATGCAAGAAATTTAAAATTGTATTCTCAGTCGGTTTTAAAATAATATTGTGCCGTTTTGTCTTGACCTCATAAATTTAATATTTCTGTAGTCCATAATTGAGTTAGATAACAGTACAATTAGCTGTTTTTCTCTTGCTAAAACTCAAAAGCTGACATAAAGTTTTGAGCAAACTTTAAAACAGAGATGAAATAAAACTGCCAAAGTAAATTTATACATTATATATTAAATGTAAAAGAAAATTGAAATTCAATCGATATTAGAAATTGTATTAATAAATTATATTTTGAAATAGAAAAATCCTCTCCAATAATTACAACGGGAAGAAAATGAAGCAATGGTATAAACAATAGTAGGCAAGTAAACACGACGTTACGCAATAAGAAAAAGTCAGAATAGAAACCTTAGTGGCTACATCGCGACGCGTTACACGCAATTATTCTAACAAAGCGCGAACTTGTCTCAAGTAAATTGCGTATTATGTTTTGGATGCCTCACAAGTGTTCGGGGGCGGTGGATCAAACGGCCCTTTGTTTTATCTCCGCGGCGTCGCAGGCTTCGCGTTTCTTTCAAATGTGGAGGTGACATAACTTTGTAGCGCTTTTGTATTCGCTTTCTGCGAAAAGGAACGTTTTTTCCCTTTGTTACGTTTTAGACATGTTTGGCGAATCGAATGTGTATTTATCTGGCTTTACACCACGTGTATTTGTGCCGTTGGCTTTCCGACTTACGTGTTTATGAAGCTAATCGATTATGGAGTATAATGATGAAATTTGAACTCAGAACACTAGAAATTATGAAGTATAGATTTAGCAGAATTGTAAATGAGTCATTTAAGCGAAGCAAAGTTGTCGGAATGTATAAGCAGTCACGATGTAAACAGATAACATAGGAGAAGGTAGATATTTATTGAAGAAACATTTTAGGGTACACCAAAAAATAAATTATTTATGGCTAAATGTTAAGTAATGAACAATTTAATTACACGTCTGTCTATGTAATAGTTACGGAACACGCGCAACATTTCTCGTATTTTTAGGTCCTTATGTCCCGTGAAAAAAACACATCGCGAGGGTACAATGTATATTAAAGAGCTTCACGAGTCCCAAGTTTTGATTTAAAATAACAATCCTTATTTGTATCTCTAGATCGAATTAAATATTAGACCAATAAGATTATAAGTGATGTTAGTGAGGTTCTCAAAATATGTATAAGATAATATATAGATAATTCCTTGTATTTGGACTGTTTATTGAAGTAAGCCGTGAGTCGCACGTGTCCAGTTTAGTGGATTTAGTCATAAGTCCTCTTAGCCGATCGCAGCAGGGGACGTTGATTTGTATCAACCCAGATAGATAATATGTAGATAATGGGTGCGTGCTGCGTGATTAACAGCCGTGGCTTCTTATGATATATTGTGATTATTGCGCAATGTTATGAAATATTTTTGATGAGTCCCTATTACATTCGGCTCTGAATAGGTCTTCAGAATTGGCGTATTTTGTGAGAGGTCTCGTATCTAGCCGATCTTGGACAGATTTGCGTATGTAAACAGATTGAATGCAGTCACTACACAGCGCGTTATGTACCTACCTGCTTAAACATCTATCAGTTGTTATGTGGATACTGTTGTCGCTCTTGTTATATTTTATTGTCATTTCTGCTTCATCCTTGACAAAGTTAAAAAAAAAAAACTTATAAACGTGCAAACGACGAAGTGACATTGATACTCATATTTTCAACGGTATATTTACCATGCTAGCATGTCAAAATTGTTCTGGTAACTGGAGAGAATCCATTGCGATTTTCCTTTACCATTCGGCGTTATTATGTTGGTCGTATTTTTATTGTCCGCCAGCCCCCACTAGGCCAGTGTGGTGGACTTAAACCTTAATGGTAGAGGAGGGCCGCGCCCAGCAGTGGGACGTATATGTTTTGATGATGATGATCATTGTTATTATTGTTAATCTTTTAAGACTGGCACCTGTAGGTGGGTTTTACCTTATATAAACAGGCTTTTAGACCGGATGCGAATAACCCGCCACCAGCAGAATCGTAAGCGGCTTAAATTATCTTATCTATGTTAAATAATTTATCGACATCGTGACCTTGGAATATTGGAGTGACAAGTAATTATAATTATTATAAAATTATCTTAGAGAGCACACGTCAGATAAACTCACTCTTGAATGTTTAAGGAGTGGATAAAATAATATATTACTTGAAATGCTGGCTGGGACGACTTCCGCGTTATTTAATTTGCAATGTAAGGAAAACGAAACATAACAAAATCAAATCCATAGAATAAGTGTTGACACCTGCAAGAGTATTGTAATTATATCGGAGATATCAAACACCGTCCTAGTTCACAACAACAATTTATAAACGAAAAACAAAAGAGCAAAGTAATAAACAAAAAATGTAAAATTAATAAGAGCCTAACATTTACAAGTTCAGTAATAATCGAATTGTAATTTTCTTATGTACTTATTTTAAAAAAGTAACTAAAAAGAATTGATAAAGAACTATGATACAACCATTTCGTCTGTTACGGAGATTTTCGTAAATTTAACTTGGGAAACGATTTCGAATAACGTGGTCCTTGCCAGATTGCCATTAGTACAGACGTTGGATATAATTCACGATAATTCAAGATTACTAGGTCTGAGAATATGGGTGGATGGGAGTATCAATCATATTTCCCGCCAAGAGCTGCAGCCAAAATATCTAATGCGTTTGGAGCTTGCACAATATGACGTGCACAGATCGCCAATGTCGTAAAATATTTAGTTTACGACCTCCGTGACATGTGACTAACGTTTCTAAGGGATCGTATGTCTCCCACTTTATGAGGATAAAAAAGTGTCGTTTTGAGTGGGCCACCTTGAGAATTCTTAATTATTAATAGTTGTATAGGCGTTTAAAGTGTAGGAGATATGTATTTATCTAATTTAAAAGATGTATAGAGTCGTGACTGAAGATATGATAGGAAAATGGTGAATGAAGACATGACGGCTGATAAGCATGTTTAAAAGGATAAAACATACTGCGCCGTCTTCAAATGAAGTTAGGTTCAGGGCAATGAAATTATGGTAATGATGGTAATGGGTTCGTCTTATTTATCCTCATGAAATATACTAAAACAATAAAAAAATAGCACAAGATAATTTTCAACATGTACTTTTACTAATACTTTAATTACTAATTCAATCCCTGTTAAACTGTATTCTATAGGGATAAAAAAATAATGGCAGGCCGGGACGGTATTGTTTGAAGAAAAAGTGATTTTAATCAATTTACTTATTGCCGCATATCTGTTGGTAACTTCCCGATCTTCTGTTAAAATTTTGTTTTTACTTTATAAGTGGATATCTTGAGTTATATCAACTACGCCAGACTGGGACAAAACGTAATTATGATGAATTATGTTTTAGGTAATAAATATCTGAAACAAATTGATAATATTGATAACAATAAGTATGACCACTGAATTTAAATTATTAATGTCTGTTAGTCACTAATTGCGACTATGACTATGTTTGGGATGTGATCTCGATAGCACTTTAATATCAGCCCATATACGTCCCACCGCTGGGCATGGGGCTTCTTCACATTGAAGAGGGGTTAGAACTAGGCGACCTCGCTGGCCTAGAGCAGGATGGCAAAATAAAACCACGATCGTTCTTAATAATTTCTGCACTGCCATTAATCAAATAAAATATTTTAAATAACATACGTTAGGACTAGCCTTTTGGTTACGGTTCTCCTTAGCCTAAATTTATTCAACAAAATCTTAAACATCCAATTAAGTGATATTATTTTTTAGGTTATTCCTAAACATTCCTCTTTTATCATTCTGTCTATCGGTATTAACTAAATTTAAAGCCATTCAGTACTTTTTGAGTTTATCGCGTACGGACAGACTTGGCGGGGGACTTTGTTTTTTAATTTGTACTTATGGCGATAACATACTACAATTGCACCTGATAAGCTCCAAACAGAGATTAACAACGAGAACCGATTAAAATTATCTCTCATCAGTTGATAAAACAATACTTGGTCACTATTAAATTCAAAATTTCTAGGTTCATCTAATGTCTTCGCATTTGAAGATATTGTTTTATCTGCTGCATCCCAGTGGTACTGTTGGTATGCGGATGCTATTTTTTTTATTGGTTATCTCGTACAATAAATTATTGATGTTGTGTATCTTTTTCGAATTTTGATTATAGGAGTTTCCAATGATACCATTATATTTAAAAGATGAAATAAAGTCGAACTACGGTATTTTAAGCTTTGCGTCTATAATGATAAGTATATCATGGATTGGTTATATGTGAATTAACCTACTCTGATGGGCTAACGTTTGCCATAGATTGGTTATAAATAAATCAGATTTTATGTTGGAGTTACAGTATATATTAGGTCGGCAACTAAGTAAGTGCGGATTTCACTCATTTCGGTTTCAGTTGAAGTTTTAGGTTTGCTGGCGTAGTCCAAGTGTGAAACACATTTTGTATTTGATAGTTGGTAATTCAGCTATCAATCAGTAAAAAAAGTTTTTTGATCGGTTGCGTAGTTTTCGTTTGGTGTTCGTTGAAAAATGGAAAATCAAAAGGAAAATTTTGCCATATTTTGCTTTTTAATTTCGTAAAGGGAAAACGCATCGCAAGCTCACAAAAAGTTATGTGCTATTTATGGTGACGAAGCCCTAAAAGAACGGCAGTGTCAAAATAGGTTGGACAAATTTCGTTCTGGTGATTTTCACTCACAGACGAAAAACGCTCTGGTCGCCCAGTTGAAGTTAATGACGACTTTATCAAAGCAAAAATCGTTTCGGATCGTCACAGTATAACTCGTGATATTGCAGAAAAGCTTCGTGTATCATATACATGCATTGAAAACCACCTAAAACAAGTTGGCTATGTTCAAAAACTTGAAAATCCGCGATTACTTAATTGCCAACCCAGGTTCGTCGCCATAAACAGCAAACAACTGTTGGTGAGCTTGCGATGCGTTTTTCCTTTGCAAAAAAAAAAGTAAAAAATGACCATATTGTTCCTTTTAATTTTCAGTTTTTCAACAAACGCCAAACGAAAACTACGCAACCGATCAAAAAACTTTTTTTACTGATTGATAACTGAATTGCCAACTATCAAATAACAAAATGTGTTTTACACTTGGACTACGCCAGCAAACCTAAAAATTCAACTGAAGCCATCTATGAGTAAAACCCGCAATTACTTAGTTGCCGACCCAATATATTTATACTCAGCCTATTGCCGTCCACTGCTGAACGTAGGCCTCCCCAAGTAAGCGCCAACCATCCCGGTCCTGAGCGGCCCTCATCCATCCGCTACCCGCCACCTTTCTCAAGTCGTCGGTCCATCGTGCTGCAGGACGTCCTACACTACGTTTGCCTAAACGCGGTCTCCACTCCAACACTTGTCTGCTCCACCGGCCGTCCGACCGTCGGCAGACGTGGCCAGCCCACTTCCACTTCAGCGTGCTAATCTTGCGAGCAATATCAATAACTCCGGTTCTCTGGCGGATGACTTCATTACGAATTCTATCCGCCAGAGAAACTCCAAGCATTGCCCGCTCCATACATGGAGTTACAGTATTACTAAATATTCGTGAGTTTCATTAGTTTTTTATTGCCTCAAGAATTCTTTAAATCAAGTCAAGTCAAAGAACTTGCAAGTTTTTTCTTTGTTCTTGCAAAGTGTTGCCCATGTTTGAATTCTCATAGTACGTAGTCTGGAAGCAGGTTCGTAACTAGGCTCGGCCCTAATTCATCATCATCAGCCCATACACGTATCACTGCTGGGCACGGGGTGCATTACAACTGAGAGGGTTTAGGCATTAGTCCATACAGCTGGCTTTATGTGGATTGGCAACCTTATAAAATTCTAAGATTTTTGGGTCTGCAGTTTTTCTCAAGATGTTTTCTTACATGCTTAAATGCGATAATTACTTGTTAATTCAAACATAACTTCTAAAAGCCAGAGGTGTGAATTTGGGATGTGAAATCGCCCCTAATTACATCGATCTTAAAATCAGTTGGCAAAACGTGTGGAGCTTTCTTCAGGGATAAAAGTCTACACTAATTGGTTATTTGTAATTATGAGTCTGTTTGAATGTGAAGTTTATATTGCAATTTCTATACATTTCTTTACCGAATTGTTTGTAATAAACATCTTTATCTTGTAATCGAAGATACGCCAGGTACTGTTTTGCTGAGTTAGCCGACCCTCCATTTACAATATGGGCGTTATCGGGTGTAATCATGTGGTGTGCAGTGTGAGAAAGGTTCACTAGAAATATTGTGACGTCATTAAGGAATGTAGGGTAAGTAAGGTGAGCAAATAGTTTCTTTTTATTTTAACTTTTTTTTATCAAATTGCCACTTGATTTCTTCGTTGGTCTTACGGCATATTGTGTGTTGAACTCGAGCATTGTTATTTAATTTTCCCAAAAAGCTGTAGTCGCACGGACTCTGGAAATGTAATAAAGAACTTGTGACAGTCCATTTGAATAAAGATGATTTGACTTTGACTTCACTTTGACTTAAACATTATTGTACTCTCGTACTTGAGATTAAAGCAGAGATGGTCAAAGGTAAATCTGATATTTGGAATTTACCTTCGTACCCTTTTAGAGATAAAGGCCTGTTAGTCTGGTGTTATTACTATTGATGAACTTCTATGGCTATAACGATTTTTTGTTGCTATTTCGAATGACCTGCGTAATTTGAGAAAGCGAGACAAAATATTAGATAAGACCCGTGTAATCAACGGCTATAAATAAAGGACGACGCTGTATGGTATAATCAATTTACCTTATTTGTGATTACGATACGCTATGCACACAGTTTTTAGGAGAGGAAAGGAAAAGGCTATATAAATGCTATGCCGTAGTTTTCCAGTCTTTCATGTCAGCTTATAGGCGTGCCGTGTTGGGTCCGTAAATATAATCTGACTTTTAGGACTAAAAGTGGCAGTTGGTGGCCTTCATACTTTTTAGGATGCCTTCATTGTTGATAGCAAGTATAGTCAGACTCAACGTGGTGCAGTAGTTCTGTAGGTCTTCTTAATTGTTCCTGCTACAAATTCAAGTAGAACTTCTTAAAGAAATTAAAACATTTTGGTCTCCTCCATCTTTTTTGAAGAGTTATTCTTACAATCCCTTACAACAACTGGCAATCATACAAAATTCAGAAGAAAAGCTTATTTCAAATTGTCAAAGATATAACAAATTAAATATTATGACGATAAATCATTGATAGATCTCAATTTGAGGACAACAATTAATTCAATTCTCGAGGTGTTATTTTATGTTACTTGATAAGATACGTTTTATAGTTCTTGTAATGTTTTGTTCAATAAAAGCAAAGTAGGTACGGGGAAAAATATTTTTTCCAACGCACGTGATCATTTAGCGTGAAATGTGTGCAATTAATAATCTTTATCTTGTGAACACGAATCGAGGGTTTTACCAATATTATGACGTGGTATTATCGATAGGGCTACGCTGAAGCCAGCCTTATGAGTGGTCTTAGTCAAAGAGTTGGCGTTTTAAGAGAAAGTCTACGGCACCGCTCTATTTTGAATGTATTGGGTCAGGAAGATATGTTTTAATAGCCGTCTAAGAGAAGAAGTAGTGGTCACGTGATGGCAGATATCGTCCGCCATCCATAGACTTAAATAATTCTAGGGAAATATCTTCACTGCCCATACAATCCTTAGCACATCATTGGAGGAAATCACATTGAATGAGAATGTTTATTATAAAGTATGTTATGCACAAAGGAGAGATAAGAAGGAGCTTACGAAAAATTATATTAACTAAATAAATCATTATTAGCCTACATCGGTCGTCAGTTCTACGAGCTATGTGCCCTGCTCATTGCCATTTCAGCTTGCTAATCATTTAAGATATATTGGCAGCCTTTGTCCTCCAACGGGTCTCCTCATTCCCGATTCGCGTAGGGACATACCCAGCATAGCCCTTTTCATAGCTCGTTGAGTGATCTCGAGCTTTGATGGATATATTAAGAGGCTAGATATGAAAATTCAATTAATAATAAAAGCATGCCAGAAATATGAGAAATCGGTCCTAATTCGGTAATTGTGGAATAGATTATATTGTTACCATTTTTATTATTCTTAGGGAAATTGTCCATAACACAAAAAATCATGAAGTGGTTTACACATTTCATCAGAATACACAGCGCTGATCGAAAGCGATTAAATTTCATATTTACATTATAGTATTTATCGTTAGCTGAAACGCTAGCACGGCGGCCTTATAAGTTATAAAACAAACAAGAAATGTAATGATACTTTTCAAGGTAAAAATTTCCGACGGTAAATATTTTGATAAAAAATTGTTATCCAGTTCTGAGGAAATTTAAAAACTTCAGTTCTTACTAAGCTCCTACTTTCAGACTTGTTGTGCAAGCAGAACGACCTAAATATTGTTATTAAAGGAAACGACTTAAATCATTTTTCTTCCTGGGATTATCCTGGATGGTGCTAGAAGGTTTTAATAGTTTTATCCTCTTTGCTTTGTCTTTAGCCTGTACTTTCTATGCGATATAAAATCATCACTTTATTGGCCAGTTCCTTTCCTAGGCCTCCATATTTTTTTTTATTAATCAGTTTGTAGTGTTTAAATTTAATAGATTAAAATAGAGTTTAGTAGATATGACAAAAACTCTTACTAATAAGATTACTTAAACTAGCGTAAGTTTGGCATTATACTTAATGTTCTATATCGAACAAATAAAAAGGGCAATTTGCGATATAAAAAATTGTTCACACTTCCCTTTGTTATGGGTTTAATGGTAATGGTGCAAATGGTTACAAATTTTTATTTGGTATCTATATTTGTGCAGATGATTGTTACTCGTTCGAGTTTTTTACTACGCCTATTTATGGTTAATAACATTTTTTGGCGGTTCGTATCGTCCACAGCATTACTGTTGATAAGTACACTTAGAAAAACACAACAAAGGGTTGTAAATACGAGATATTTATTAAAACTTTTTTGGGGGTATTATCGAATATATCAACTCTATAATATATTTCAGTTGTAGTATTGAAATATAAGCAATTTAAATGTCTAAGAAATTTTGAGTTTATTTTACTAAAGATTCACAAGTGAAACATCATTGATAAATTGTGAATGTGGGTAGCATTGCTATAAGGGGACGTCTGTAACTCAATAATTTGATAGTGCGTGGGGATTTAGTTCACAATTGCGTGAAATATTATCAATGGGTGAACTCGGTGACATATGTTGCGGAACCCTACAGCGAGATCGCTCGCTTTGTTTTCAAAATATATTTATATTTGAAATGAAATGAAATGAAATGAAATGAAATAATATTTATTGAATCCATAAAATGTCAAATACATCACTTAGATTCAGTCATTTCAAATTTTACCACCCTGTTCGGAAGGCAGTCATCACTAGAGAAGAACGGGCAAGAAACTCTAGTGTTGCTCTTTTCCAATCAAGAGATAGCTTACAATATTGTTACAAGGACTTAATTTCCCGAATTCGAGCAGCTCATTGATACAATATCAGAATTTTGTGTTGCATATTAGAACAGCATAGTCATCTTAAATGGAGAGACTGTCATCTAACCGAGTTAAAATTTCATGAATGGAAATAAGCAAATTAGGCAGACCAGTCCACACAAACAGCACCCGTTCACGAGTATGACGCATGTGCCAGCCATCGGCCTCCTCAACCATTTCATAGGGAAGTGACCGACCCGGCACACGACGCCGCCGTAAGCACAGACGTTTCAGCGAGCATGACATACCTAATTGCTTACAGATTACTAAAACAATAATTACGTACGTACAGCCATGTCCATTAAAGTAAACTCAGCCAAACCTGGGATTACAGTAACATTTTAATTATGCCCAGGCTTCGTTATCCTCCATATATTCTGATATTGTATAGTAGGCTTTGTTACATAGTTGTTTCTTAGTAGTTTCTTTAAATGTATGATACTTCAAAGCCTTAATATGACTAGGGACTTTATTGTAGAAGTGTACACAGTAACCCTTAAAAGATTTGCTGATCTTGTGGAGCCTGGTCTTATAAGTTACTAATTTATCTTTATTGCGTGTATTTCTATCATGTATGTCAGAATACTTTTTAAATTTATTAATATTCTTATGGACATACATAAGATTTGCGTGTATATATTGAGATGCTACTGTCAAAATACCAATTTCCTTAAACTTTTCTCTTAGAGAATGTCTAGAGCTAAGTGTGTATATGCATCTTATTGCTCTTTTTTGTAGTAAAAATATGGTATTTATGTCAGCGGCACCACCCCAGAGTAGAATTCCATAACTCATCAAACTATGAAAGTAAGCAAAATACACTAACTTAGCTGTATCAATGTCTGTCAACTGACGTATTTTGCTCACTGCAAAAACTGCTGCACTCAGTTTTTGAGCTAATACCGTTATGTGGGGACCCCATTGAAGTTTGGGGTCTAATGTGATTCCCAAAAACTTAGTATTATCCACAAGGCTCAGCTTATCTCCATTCATTAAAATGTTGGCATTGGGAAATTTTACATTAGGTGTTATAAACCTAATACATTTAGTTTTTTGACTATTTAATAATAGGTTATTAACATTAAACCAATGCACGATTTTAGTGAGAGTGCAGTTTACATCGTCAAGAGTGGATTGATTTCGTTTTACTTTAAATACTAAAGAAGTGTCGTCAGCAAACAGCACTACATCACAGTCGTCCCTTATGTAATAAGGCAAGTCATTAATATAAATTTAAATATCATCCAAGGTGAGTTCATGACATGGCTCAGTGGTCACCTATCCGTCATAGCCACAACTATAACTTTCTATATTTATCTACGTTGGTTAACTTATGTGCACCAATCTATCAATCAATCTGCAATAACATTTTTCCCAGAAAATTCATTAATGTTTTTTGTGTGTACTATGTGGTATCTGGAACAAACTATTCAAAATATTATAATTTTAGAATCTGTCGTGTATCGTTTTCTATAACATAAAAGAAAGTATTCAACCAAGGAACGCGTTACAAATTGTAACTTACAATGTTAAGCTGAAATAGACTTATTTTAAATTTTAATTTATAGTAAGACCATACTATATCTCTATTTTTTTTAAAGAAAATTAATATGTTAAAAGTATTTTTTTTTTAGTTTAGTTAATTAGGTATTCATTTTGACGATCGTTTTGTTTTAGACGCGCCAACTAAAAATAATACTGGCCACATGTGTAACACACAAAATAAATACGAATTTAAATTCCATTCGCTGAAACAAAAGATAGGGAAAAAAAAGCGAAAAATTAAAGCGGGAAATTAGGCGTCATATTGGTCGATCAATTTTGTTTTATTTTTAACTTTTTATAGTTTTAAAAGTTATAAAGTTATTTAAAAGTTCCAAGTGCATTTTTGTGACGGTAATAAATATGTAAATTAACTTCATTGAGAAATTAACTTTGATTTCAAACAATTTATTTTAATCTTTAATAACTCTGTAGTTTTATTATAAATCATAGTTTATTTATATTGGATTTTGTAATAAAGAATCCATGACGACGAAGCAAAACTGTAAGTGCTTTAGATTTTTTATTTTTTTTCTATTTTGATCGTAAAATTTTCGTAATCTCATTTCACAATGTGATATTTACTATTGCATGTGTCATTTGAGTTCTAAAGTTATCTCTCTTCAGAATTTTACTTCCACAACGTCGTTTTAATAACATTGGAACATGTATTTCTTACCACTAAACAGGGGCAGCAAAAAAAAGGGTAAGCAGTGATGGCCTCGAGGATTGGGCGCGCGGTCGAGAACCTCGACGGTCGCGGGTTCGAAGCCCAGGTACACACCTCTGACTTTTCGAAGTTATGTGTGTATTCACATTGAATCATCACTTGCTTTAACGGTGAAGGAAAACATCGTGATGAAACCTGCACACCTAAGAGTTCTTAGGAATTTCTTAGGTGTGTAGTCCGCCAACCCGCACTAGGCCAGCGTGGTGGACTATGGCCTAAACCCTCTCAATGGTAGAGGAGACCCGTGCTCAGCAGTGGGCGTAAATGGGTTGATGAAGAAATAGGGGTATTAAACATGGTTGAAGTGAGTTAACTGAATTTTATGGATTGAATGATTATTCTTTATCGTCAAATGAGTTAAAATACGTACATATTATGAGTAAGTACTCATGAGATATGATGCACCTGCGAGATTAATTGAACTTAGTTATAGCCTACAATGTGTGTATGTGTGTCCATAATGTGTTCATGTGGTTGTGTGTAGGGAATGTAATGTGCGTTGTCAAGCGCGGGGATAAATCATAAAGCCCATATCTAATGGCCACAGTAGAAAAATAAAATATGACATCTCCATTAAAGCGGATTGTAAGCTGGCGCGTAAATACCCACTAATTGTCTGTTTCATTATTCGTAGTTATAATTCATTATGGTTTTTGTTAGTTTCCATCAAAACAATATTAGTTTCTTTATAATGTTTTATGGATGAATAAATTCATTATCTTTTTTCGTTGCGAGAGAGAAATTTTGGTGTAATATTTTCAACTGTCTAATACTAAATGTAGTTGTGGTTAGTAACTTCGTGTATTCATCATCATCATCAGCCCATATACATCCCACAGCTGGGCAAGTTTGTAGTGCGAATAAGCGGATTTCGTGTATTACTTTAGCAAATATCCGACAACAGTTTGCTGCCGTTGGCAAATTAGGCCTTAGGTGCTCTCAGTCACTTAAATTAAAGATCTTTTAGTTTAGTTGAGTCGATTTTTTTGTGTCGCAATTTCCAAATGCCTGGGGCTTGTTACCTACTGTGTATATAATTAACTACGTTGTTACAGTAAAGAGTCATTGAAGCAATTTAAAGTATGTTCTTTGAACTATCCCATGACTGACTGATGAAATCCGTTGGATAATAAAATTGATTGCATTGTCAGATAGGATTTTGCGATATTTAGTTAATACTGATTAATTATGAAGACAACTTCGCATGAATTAAGATTGCATGTTTTGGTATGTTATCTTTTTTTATTGTGTTAAAACAAATTAATTTATTTTTTGCTATTAAATAATAAATTTACACTCATGCTCATTGGTTGCATTTATCCATTTGTATCGATCTTGATTCCGCTGCATTCTGAAGTCATTTTTATCTCCACTCTTCACCACATTTCATTATGGTAAAAATTATTGTAATATTCAATTTTACTTTTTCACAAAAAAATATATTATTTATATTCTAGGGAAAAATGAAAAACAAATTAATTTAAGCTAATGCACGCAGAATTAACTTGGCAAATCCTTCTTGTAATTATGTCAGCATCATTACTCTATCGTATATCTCGTCTCCCTAAATCGACAATATCTGTTGAGTCGCGTGGCAAGTAATCCCTTCAACCCTCCGCCTACTGTGTCGCGTGAGAAGTGAATTAAATCGCCACGGGGTCCGATCGACCACTTAACGGAACGTGTTCGTGTCTTACGATTGATAGTGCATCGAGGGAGGGTTGTCGTTGAAAGTTAATTCGTGTTTGATGTCACTACGATCGCTTTATTACGTGTTACAGGAAATGCAGTTTTTCTTATAAACTGCGCTCGATTGACGGGGGTTTTATTGAGATACAGTGTTTTTAAATGTTTTCTTATAGATTTCTTTATTTTAAATAGGATAAGATTACGTATATAAAACGTTCATTTTCGCATTTTTTACGTTATGTTTGAAATGATCGTATTGATTATGCTCTTAAGAATTTTTCTCATCAAAACTATGAGAAGATTTAGAACAAACCTAAAAAAACTTTATTGCAAAATTGCGATGGAATACGCAGTTTCATTTTGTCAATTCACATTAGTGTTCTAGGCGTGAACAAAAGTGATTAATGTTCCAAAGTTATTGCTCTAAATAATCCTTTCAGTTTACAAAGACGACCCTGTGTCAGGGAGCACTATTAACCCTTAAATGGCGTTGTGTGGGGGTCGGCTCGTCCCGCGCGACACGCGGACTGTCACATTCACAATATAGCTTTATAGTTTATTATAATATTTTCCTCCAATATTGCCTACATTGCCCCTCGGTGAATTAACACTTAACACACTACTCACATTTTTAGTTCGCTTGTTTTGTTGTTCCAAATATAATTCAAAATATATTTCTTATTTAGTTGGAGTTAGGTAACAATTAAGTAACCAATTATTTTGTGATTTCATGTTTTTTTTTTGCAATTGATAAATGACTTTATGTACATTTAAACTAGGTCGATAAATAGGTATTTGTTACTAGCTCCGTTCAAAATTTCGTTTGTTTAATCCACAACAAAAGTAATTTAAATAGGCTTAGTTTTGAGTTTAATATTTAGCCAAACAACTTAGTTATTTTTGCTTATTATAATAGACACATTAAATGAAATAAACATAATTGAATATATCTATTAAATTATTACTCTTTTCTTTTTTTTTTCAGTATACCTATACTTAAAAACAATAACATCATTACTACTCAAAAATTCTCTTGATTTATTTGCCAAACTTTATTATGAACTGAGCACAAATCACCCCGTGTGTGTCTCGCGAAACATTCGCTTCATCCGCGGTGACAATAAATCATGTAATTTGGCGTCGAAAGCGAATTCCGTGTCTACACACGGATATTAGTCTATGGGTGGATTTACACTGCTTAAGCAACACCACATGTTATTATAGGAATCACAAGTACATGACAATTTATTTCCGCAATACAGCATTTGCGAGGCAAGCATATTTATTTCCCGCTTTCCATAAACCCTTCTTTTAGTATGAAGAATAATAAAGAGTTATAACCGTAGCAAAGGATTTATGAATATAACTTATAGAGTACTGGGATTTGCTCCAGCGTTTCTAGTGGCTGTATCAATACATAGTAAGTCATAACAGTGTAAGTGTAAGCCGATCGATGTGGCTGAAACTGCTATATACACAAGGTGGAACAATGGGCGAAGGCGTCGACACAATGGACAATACCCGTACCTTCGATACGATAACTACACTCATCTAATGCTTGTCTGTGTGTGTGCCTTTATATTGCGCAACAAAAGTTACAACCAACTTTGTTTCGCTCTCTTACAGTTTTTGGAAATATGTAGTAAAGAACATTATCATGTAAAAGATTTTTATACAATAGGCAATCATTTTTAAGGCATCAATAAATATCTAATATTCGGAATTAATTTTTATTAATAATTTCTCTCAAATGAAATGAATGATTCTTACACCTTATGGTCGCCATTTCCATAATTGCATTGTATTTCTTACATTATTTTTTACTTTATCCTTATACTTTCTTCTAAACTTCGAGTGCTCAGTTGTTGTCCGTGCGCCATTTGTTGGTCTGCTTCCTTTTATCCTCACAGTGAGTACAACACCAAATCATGTCAAGTTAATAGTTTTAATCCTTGATAATTCTTTGTCTTCCACTTGTATGTTTTATGACGCCACAATAAAATTATGTTAGCTCACAGATGTCCATAACAATAAAGCTTATAATAGAATATTATAGGCGTGGTTCTGGTAGATAAGTAGATTTGTGACAGTACGGTAACGGCGTACATAAATTTGTGCGGACAAACACCGTTACAGCGGCTTAGCTTCCTGACAAACAAGGGCGACGCGTCGCTGTGACACCATCGCGCGGTCGAGGGTTACAACTGTTCATTATAGCGAGGAATATGTCGCTAATAATAGACAGAAATGAAAGACATTATTAAACTGTATATGATTAATATGAAACATAAATAAATAGTTTTGTTTTGGAGGTCCACATGAAAATGTAACAAGTTTGGTGATACCAGATTGTAACGAATTTTATGTTTATCGTTTAGAAAAAGCTAAGCTTCTGGAATTTCAATTTATTTCTTATTTGTGAGTCTTTTCAATTGGTAAGGAGTTCTCTGACCCAGACAGTATGCCATTAAGACAGCGGTTGAAAGACGAAGCGTTGCATAGGGAGCGCGCGTGCGGCGGACCGGTGCGCACGCGTACAATGCAGCGGAAGACGTCGCGCGCCGCCCCCGGCAGATGCCGCCACTCACTCGGCAGACATCTTGAAACTGGTTTTCAAATTCCACATTGCTGACCCCAGTTTTCGAGGGTCTGCTGTCTCGGGATCTAAGTATGAATATTCTGCCACGTGTCGTTTCTTACCATAATTATAATAAAAAAAATATGAATTAAATGTTGTATGCAGCCATAAAAAAGCGTAGGTTTTTTTGTTTTATTTGTCACGAGGATAGTAAAAATTCAATTCCAAATGTACACGTGTTTCATTTCAGCTGACATTTGATGTATTAGTTTTCTAGTATTTGTTGTTTCCATAGGCACTAGAACGAACAAAATTTTAAATATTGATAAAGAAATACCTACATTTTAATTTTTTATTGATTTACCTTTGCATCGCTCTTGCAAAATATTGCACAACATTCATTTACGTTGTAAAGGACTTCAAATATTTATACTCAACAAAAAAAGATTATTGACGACGATAAATCCTATTTGCATAACAAGAAGCCGAATTGTTTTGACAAACCAGTATCTTGACAAATGAACAAGTTTTTTGTACTTCCGGCTAGACGGCACGCGACATATCACGCACACATACACGCACGTTCTCGCAACCCAACAAACTAAGTATATCTATTAAGCGCACAAAAAGATAAGAACACGCGCCAAATTGAGTGCCGTAATGAATGAACCCTAAAATAAACCTCAGCGCACAAAGCGCACATCTTGTATTACACATATTTGTATAAAGAGGAAGTAGGAAGGCAGCTGGCTGACTTCTTTTTCTTCGGTTCGGTAATGATGGTTTGTAGTGCATTGCGCTTTTGTTCCGGTGTCCTGTCGCGTGCCCCGATATATTATTTCGCTATAAGTGGGTGGAAAGGTGTTCACCCATAACTGTACCGTTGCGTCTCAAGATGTTTTGATAGAATAGTCCAACGTAAGGGCTGTTACTGTTTGGATGCTCATAAGTTGGCGGTATGCACATAAGTTTATTCAACAGCAAATTGGCGTAAGATTAATTATTGACGGTCAGGGATCTTAATTTTTGACCCTTTTGCATTTATCTTCCCTCTAGTTTTTCTAAAGTCATTCCGTTGTTTGGATCCAAGTGTATTTTTTAATAGACACAAATAAATACTAAATTCACAACTTGCTGTGTGTGGTAAGTACCAAAATCTTTCACTATTTTAATAACTTGCTTTGTTAATTATTGTTTATCGTAGTCTGGAGACGTACCGTACGCGTACGGTGCGTTTCCAGAGGTCATTTTTACCACGTACGTGCAAGCTCTGGAATGAATTTACTGCCTCGGTGTTCCCCGAGCGCTATGACATGGCCTTCTTCAAACGAGGCTTAAAAAGAGTATTCTCCTCACGGTAGGCAGCGGCGTGGCTGTGCCCCTGGCAAGTACATGAGCGGCGGTGACCGCTTACCATCAGGCGGGCCGTCTGCTCGTCTGCCTGCTAAGGCGTTTAAAAAAAAAAGTCGTTTTCATACTCAATGGAATCACCATCTGAATGGCCAAATTTTCAATTTTATAGGATCTTCGATATGTCTTTCAGACACGTCATGAGAAATGCTTGTAAAGATAAACAAACTGTACGCGTTACAGATGTCCAAGGTCTAGCGGATAAGATATCTAGACTTTGTATAAATGAATATACGTCCTTACGTGTGTGTGATATTCCGCCAATGCCAAATCGGCTTCCTTAACTGAGACCTAATTTTTATTGACGATTAGCTACGATAAACTATTGTTCATACTTCGATCAATAGCTAAATGTAATGATCCCCTACCTACCTAAATTTTATTAATCGTCATTTATAAACGCTTGTGAAACCACAACTTATTAATTGCGCGATCCTTCAATTTTCGGACTCTAGTAGTTTTAAAATTTTTTCATAGAAAGTTCTCAGTAGCAGCACAGAGTCTAGAAATGTATGATTTCTAATTGGTAAGATTAAAACAAAAACAACTAGAACGTATGTGTAGAAATACAACTCTGCTCCTCGCCTTCGTTGATATAAAAATAGTTTCCCAAAATCATTGATGGAGTCGTATGGAATATTGAAATAGGCGAAATTTTCTTAGTTGCTAAATTAAGATGTTTTTAGCGATTCTATATAATCTTCTAATAAGAGTGATGGCCTCGCGGGTTCAAACCCTAGGCACAAATTTTTAACTTTTTGAAAGTAGTTTAGTACTTTAACGGTGAAGGGAAACGTCCTGAGGAAATCTGCACACGTAATTTTTTTGATAATTTATTTGGTGTATAGTCCGCCAACCCGCATTATGTTAGCGTGGTGGACTAAGGCCTAAATTCTTTTAGTAGTAGAGAAGGCCCGTGCCCAGTAATGATAATGATTCTAATCTTCAGTCAATGAGATAATATTTCATACGTCACACTGTGTTGGCAAAGATAAGTACGAAAAACACTATTTGTTCTAAAAATATACAAAGCGGATATAAGTGGAAGAGCTAAGCTTCAGTCAGTTTGGACTGGGACATATTTATATACATAATATACAGGTTTCTTGACAATGATTGATGTCAAAAAATATACAAGTAATAGAGCATAAAATTACTATTGTCTTTATCGCTTAAAAAAATCTAGAAAAGAATGACAAATTCGTATATTTGTTGACCATGAAAGTTTTTTGGCACTATTCTGCATTAACCAACTGCAACACGGGGCTGTCGATAAATACATATTTGAACACATGTATCAGAGCTCACAATTTGATATGCTTTCGCAGTGAATGTGGTCGATTATTGAGTGAGTTATCTATTTGGGTGTTTTAGTGGCATGATAAATTACGTCTCATCGATTGATAGGCATTTTTGTTATTAATAACTTTAGCTCGCATACGTTCCTCGCCCTAAAAGGGAACTTCTTTCCTTTTGGTATATTTGAGGTAGACTTGTCAATTTGTATTTTTATTAACATGTCACAGCCAAATGGTTATAAAATGCTTCGGTAATTAGGTTCAGTAATATGTCTGATCTTACATTCGATCCTAAGTTTCTTTAGAACTTTTTAAACGAATGTATGAATTTATGTCAGGAATAAAATTTAGTAGCAGTGCATTTTTAAAGGTAGTTTTCCATTTGTTTCAGGAAATGAAGAGGACGGTGAACCCTCTGCAAACAATGACGAAAATACCGGTTAGTGGGACTTGTTCGTTCACAAACGTTTTTCTAGATATTTATTCAGTCGTATGCAGCGTAGGTATATTCTTTTTTAAAGCTGTGTAATAGAAAAAATACAATAAAGTCGAACTATGAAAACACAATGCGACTTTTCACCTAAGATAAAAACGACATAGATACAGAGATAAGAGTACAGAAATATTATTTTAAAACCTCAGCTAAAGTAGTAATGAATCGAATTTAAATTATCAAATTGTAGTTACATGGATCTTTGTAATGAAATAGCACACCGGCGAATGTTAAGAAGAACACGGACAGATATACAAAAACTATCACCTATTTTTATCTTATTCTTTTGGCGTTTGAAGCACGTAATGCTCTGTGAATAAAAAGTACTCCTAATATATATTGTACATACTTATATATTTTTGATATTGCTAGTATGGTGAGAGATAATAATATTATCGATATAATTAACCCAGCGCGGCAATAGCTTTTATTAAAATTGATCAAGATATCCTTTTGAGTGATTAAACATTATTAAAATTTAAAAATCTCTTACGTTTATCCGAATGACAACTTATTTAGTGCTGTTCCATGTTTATATCTAACTGATAAAACTTTTGGTTTTACATATATCGATAATTAATCGATAAACAAATAAAGCGGCGTGCTTTAAGTAAAGCCGTTTATTGTATATAATGTATAATCAAAGTTATTTTATTTTGACCGTAGCACGTTGTTGGTTAAAAGACGACTCTAATGGGCATTGAATCTTTTCGGATGTATAACTTTAGAATTATGACAGTAATATTTAACCTATTATTGGGTTGTTCCATTAGGAAATTCTCAGTAGCAGCACGGAGTCTGGAAATGTGCCCGAAAAACGGCAAAAGGCTCGCCCCCTATTACGTGGGACTGATACATACCTGGCGAAATGTGGGTGCAGAAATGCATCTCTGCCTACCCCTTCGGGGAATATAGGCGTGAGGTATGTTTATGTTTGTTATTTAACTTATAACGATATGTCGATATCGCAATAGATTTAGGTTAGGGTAGTTATTTTTAAAGTATAGCGTTGTAGAATTGTATGGTAATATGTTATTGTTGCTGGAGTGGTAACTATAGACTAATTTATAACTCAGTCCAGCAAATTTTTAATTTTTTATGGCTGATGTCATACTCTGTCGATTAGAGATAGATATGTTTATATACGCATTGAGTCAAGACTGTTATTTCAAATAAGCCATCTACTACCTACTTGACTAGTATAAAATAACTATCTAAATTGTATCCAATGAGATGTGATCACTTTCACGTACATACGTAAAAACAAACTAACGAGAACAAAAAAAAGGAAACTAAAATATTTTGTCATTAGAGGTAAATAGCATTTTTAAAGACCATGCGTAATAAAGTTTAGAAAGAAACTGTTCCGTGTCGATCAAGCATATTATTTATGTGGGATTTTTATCGTACCATATCGTAAACTCGAGGTACGAAATATATCATCGATTACGATTAAAGACAGAAAGATGATTACATTTATCAGGCACGATTGTGTTTGGGTCTAATCTCCTATTATCTCATAGATAGATGGAAGTTTCATGTTCAGTGATGATTTTATACTTCAATGCTGGCAGGTGTTATTTTTGTTATTATCCAACAAATATTCAAAATTAGGCGCGAGTTTCAATTCTTGATCTACTTTCGGAAGGGGTCGCATCGCCGTAACAACTTCTTCTATTTATTTATGGTGAGTTTTTAATTTGCATTGATTTATTTATGAAATAAATTAGAAAGATCTTAAGATTGTTTTTAAGTGGTGTAGTGTTCTTTGTTGACTAGTGACTATTTTATTTGACAACTGTGGAGTTTAGGTCAATTATTTTAAGAATTAAATATAATGCTTATAGTTAATTCAAATTATATCTCAAAATAATCGGTATTGGCTTTATCTTCATAAATATAACCCTTATTTATGTGCATGCTTGTAAACTTAATGTGAACGGCTAGACCGATTTAGTAATTATTTCGATTTTCAAGCTTAAAACATCTTGAGTTAATTTAAAAATTGCAAAATTATAGTTAGACGCGAATTAAAAAAATAATATTTGAATACAATTGACCTACAAAAATATTTTTAAGTTGCGACATAATTATAATCTTGAGACGTCAGCAGGCATGTTTCGTTTAGTGACGTGTACACAAAGTGATTTTCGAAGAAGACTTTTAAAGAGAATTTATTAGCATTATAACATTAACTTTTGCTTTATTTATGTTCAAAGTAATAAGCTGTTTTAGCTACTATTATTATCAAGTGAAATAAGTATTTTTTTGTTTAGAGTTACAAACAGAGAGTCAGTTAGTACAGCTGTTAAAAGATTAAGTTGTTCCAATGAACTTTCATTCATACCGCACGTCCCCGTATGCCAAAAATATAGTTTTTGTGTAAATATCCCACAATATCCAAACTATTTTGCTTCGTATTTTCATTCTGCACGCTGACAGAACGTAAATTAGTCTCTATTTTAGAGAGAATTTATTTTCTTACCAAAAAATGACAGTAGCAAACAGAAATTGAAATAAATCTAGGTATTCTAAAACATAAGACATTAAACCGTTATTTATTACAAGATCATAATATATTGACCTTCAATTGTTTCTACAAACCATACTTGAACTCAGAAGTTACATGTAGAAAAAATAAATCTACAATCGTTTATCAAGGGAAGTGATATAAGTATTACACAATTATCGTGTGTTTTTCCAAACCTGTAGCGCGAATATCACTATTTTGTACGTGGGCTAGATATTATTTATAAGATAATAATTTGGAATTTCCTCTGAAAATGCCATATCACTGACGTATACTTCACCTCATAATATTATTATTATTGTATTTATATTTTGATAATTATGAAAAATTGTGGATGAAATTATCGTGTATATGAAATAATTAAAATTAAAAATATTGGAATTATATATAAAATAATATTTAGGGTGTATAGGACAGATTTTTACAAAACTGATTAAAATATATAAGAAATAATAAAAGGGAACAACATTATTTATCCCCGAATAATGAAAAAAATAATAATAATCATGATAATATGTCAATATGAAATTTAATAATGACGACATATTACGTCTTTCCAAAACCAATAATTTTAAAAGACATGAAATGCAGGTAGCTCTTGCACATAATGATATTTTTTTCCTACGTCGCTGAAATAAACCTTATTACATAAACTAGGCAATAACGTATACGAGGACGTGCAGAGATTACACGGAGATTTAGATAAGTGGCTCATATGATTTTACTAAATCATTGTATTGCTTATTGATATTCATATAATGCTGTCCAGATAGAGAATCATGTAGTGGGAGACAACAATCTCACGTCACTTGATACAATCACGCCGGATGTTTATTGCTTTTTATAACAAAACAGTTATGAGAAAGCATCTGTATAAAAGTATGTTACTTGCGTACGCCTCTATAGCCGGATTATGATTTTAATAAATTTAAATGTGATGTTGTCGGCACGAATGTTTTATATTCCTCCGGAAAATTGATAATCAAAGAGGTCATTCACCAAATAAATGTCAATCAATGCCTGTCAATTTCAAAACATCAAAAAATATGTTCTTCCACTATTTTACAACATAAATGGAATAGATGATCGTACGGACTACTCATGTCAGAGAATCTTTCCTATGAAAATAAAGCGACTATAATGAAGCAGTATTATTGTTTTTCAAGTATTTGGCTTGATGTAGCACTTCTGACGATGGTGCTTGAAACTTAAACTTAAACTTATAGATCATAAGGAATGACATCAAATCAAAGCCTGTGTTTTATTATTATACAAACAGTTTATTTCATTCCAAAGAAGTGAATGGTGTTAAATCCTTTTTAATTTAATGACGTAATCTTATCAAATATGATTAATAATTTAGATACACTTTATCAAGGTACTTGTAAATTATATTAGATTGACTTTTATTCGCGACTCTTCCCGTTTGGACTTCTTAAATAGATTTTATTAGGCTCTTAGGATACAAGGCTTCGTACTCTGAACAGCAGAAATAATGTAAATTGATATAAAAAAAACACTAATTACTACATAGTTGTTTCGCCAAATTATGTAGTAAAGTTTGTTTCATACGCGCGTAGAGAGTAACCTTGCATTACAGGAAAATCAATAGGCGTGGTAGATAAAATTTTCAGTGCAACCAGGGATGGTTGAGTGAATTGTGCCCGAAGATAAAGAAGTTATATCAAAAATTTACAAATCTGCTGACCATCTTTTCTATGCTTGTTTGCATATTTTGGTTTTTCTTCGAATTGTCGAGCATAAATCAATTTTTATCTTATTACATAAAATAAAGCGAAAGCTGTACTTTTTTAAATTGACTAAGTTAATGAAGTGTTGCTTCTGATTTGATAAAATAAATCATGATCTTTAGATAAACACAATTTTGAGATGTGAAAACAGTCACGTCGACATTATACGTATTTCCCATTTATGTTTGTCATTATCTGTAACCAATATTTGCTTGGCTACATTTATATTGAAATCAAACCAAAGGCTTAAATCACAGTTAGTCTAAGTGTCTATCATTAAAAACCTAACGTTGAGAATATTGTTTCTAATAAGTTTTCACAATTGTTTCACTCAAAGTAATTGAATTGATTATCCAATAAGCTTGAATGTAATGTAACAATTTTAGTATTTATTTTAAACAAATTTTACAAAATATATACATGCCATAGGATAGGCCTACGTCCAGCAGTGGACGTGAAATTATTATTTTTATGTTCACTTTACATTTGAAATTGAATTTGCGTATTGTTGCATATTGTTAAATGTTGTTTGTTAAAATTTCTTAAAGTTCAACAACTTCTGAGGGTGTGTAGTCCGCCAACTGCCCGTGTGGTGGACGAAGGGCCAAACTCTCTTCATTATAGAGGAGGCCTGCACCCCAGTAGTGTGTGACGTATATGGGCCGATGATACTGATGTGCAGGCAAGTAACGTGGGCATATCAAATCGAGACCAGTTGAAAAACCATCTCGGTGGTTATCGCGATTGTGGTAAAAATAGTAACAGGATGTAATCGTGCACCTCTTATCTTTTATTACTTGTTTGTACGGTGTTTGTTTGGACAGATTGTTTTAGGCTCAATGACTAGAATGTTCTAAAGTTATACATTTTCAATCTTATGTACCTATACTTAATTTATTTATTACGAACATTTCGCGGAAAAGGTATTACAAAATTATTTCTTATAGACATCATAATATACATTTAATACAGTGTGTTTAGGTCACTTCAATGTCACTGATAATTAATCAGTTCTAAGAAACTCAATACATTATACGTTCATTTCATTATATATATATATATACTTTTTTCGGGTACAATTTTACTTTCATTTCATTATATATATATATACGCTCATATATATTTCAAGAAGTTAACTACGTCACCGTCACATCTAAACCCTAAAATGACTATTTTCGGACGTACCAATCATTGGATTCATTTGGGTTGAATTTCTAAATGATTTAATTAATTGCTTTTATTCACGATGTCATCTCGTTTCATCATCACTTTGAAGTGTAATACGTAGCATATCGTATCTAATATCTATTCATCGATATCGCATCACGTTATGTAGATATGTGATGTAGCGATCGTAAAAACATGTTGATAGCGATTATTTCCAGCAGTATGTAATTGACCAGCTTTATCTTAGTATTTATTTGCTCGCTCTTATAATCCTTTGCACGGGTTGCTCTTGATCTGTACTTATAGTTTTATCTCGAGAGGAAGTGTCGTGTGTTACGTATGTAATATAATAAAATTATTCGGATTTGAGATATTTTTTTATGGATTAACGCGGTTTCCCCCTTGCCTCTTGTTACAGTTAGTAATTATTGTTCAGATCAGAATTTCTACCAACAAGAAATATTTTTGATAACTAAAGCCTATAGTGTATATTTTGCAGGTATTTAGTTTTAATGTGTATCGCACATTTAACCCAATACATATTATGTAGAAAACTGAAAAAACGTTACACATCAACTATTTAACACCTTTTATATATGTATGTCCAAATAGACGTTGATACAGCATATTGATAAATGTTGCAAGGCTACAGTGCTAAAGTATATCGAATGACGTACGATTTGATTCCGTCGTCAGGCAGAATAATTCCAATAGGCGTTGCGATACTAAAATGGGTCGTGAATCGATTCTCTTCCCGGTCGTTACCACGTGTCATTAATGGTCTGGTCGTAAACCGTGGTCGCGGTCGGGGCGATAGGAATGCGGGCTAAGGCACGCTCGTAAGCGATAAACCGCTCCTGTCTGAGCGCTAATAAGCGCCTCCTCGCGCGCCTTCGCTCAATGCGCTCGTTTTACGATACAGTCGGTTTTCTCAGCCGATTTGTCACAGCCTCTAATTAAACTTAAGTTCGTCTTAATCTCAACGGTGTACGATTAGTAACCATTGCACAGTGTATGGACTCGTGATGAACAACATTGAAAGTCGGAATATACATATTACATATATATCTTTTTATACATTTAATCAGGCTTTCAGTATTATTATTGATATCGAAAATAAATTTTATATAAGTCATGAATTTTATTCACTTTATCCTGCTTACTTAACAAGGAAAATAATTGAGTGTGTGAAATATAAGATAAATAAAAAGATAGTGGTGTTGCTAATGTATAGGCGATTAGTGGGTATATTATATAGTGTGTTGCTAAGTTAAGTAAGCGGGAAGCCGCTGGATGCAGGCCGCTTCCAATATAACACTTTGGAAGTCTCTGGGGGAGGCCTATGTCCAGCAGTGGACGTCCTTTAGCTGGTGATGTGTGATGTGTGTTGCTAAGTTCTTATAATTTCCTTTATAGTTGTTTAAGTGCCAGTTTATGAGCCAATTTGATATCGTGTTAAAGAGTTATGAATAGTATTTTCTTAATCGACTAATTGAGGCACATGAAAAGTGTAAGCTATTTATACGCACGCATATGACAAAGTTGGGATTTATACGTGAATATGTTATAAATTTAATAAAGTAAATACAGTATTATTAACATATAAAGTACATAGTAATAATACATACTATATGCGGGGGTGGGGAACCTAATGTCGTACATAGGGGTGACGCGTGCAACAGTTTTACATGAGCACCAGCACCAATTAGAAGCAATACCAAAACCATCGGTTGAAGTGCCATCATTATCTCGACGAACGCAAGGGAAGATAAGTCTTCCACCCTCGTGTATTAGGCAGAAAATTGTTCAAAATATTTACGGGTTTTTGGAGACAAGTGGAGTGAGCAATCCTGAAGTATGGGGTTGGGACATGGTTAAAGCGTTTAGGTCGAGAGTCGTCGAGTGCCTTCAGCCTTTTGTGGAGTTTTCTATCGTTTTGGCGAGCGTTGCCGCAGCTATTTTATCAATTCGTGGGGGAGCGTTCCGTTTTGACAACCCTCGAATATGAATTTGGTCGCTGGAAAATTGTCGAGTCTTTACATCTAATGTCGACGATACACCCACACGTTCAAATAGCATATCTGTGTGATATCGTTAACAAGTTTTACGTTTTAGAATTTCTCGACTTCAAATCGTCACATATTTGTGTAGCATACCATACAACGTCACGAATACATAAGAATAAACAAAATTAATTATTGTTAATAATACATTTAACTGAAAAACAGGTGTGCTTCATTTATCTGTAATATCAATCATTATACTTGTTATCTGCACGTCGATAATTCCTGATATGACGGTTCACGGTCATCATATAAGAATATCTTTCATCACATTAAAAGTATTATTAGGTATATGTTCTTGTGTTATGAATGTAATAGTACTTTCATGTTGTTTTTTAGTTTCATATTTTATCAATTCAAACTATTTTGCAAATGCATATGTTGTTGATTAAAAATATGTATATGTAAGCATAATCCAAAAGAAAACAATATTAAATAGCAATCATTTACGTAACAAAACTTTGATAATATACCTAAATACATGGAATTGGAAAATTATTCTTACCTATATCTTAATCTCGTGCATGTAATAATCATCATCATCATCATCAACAGCCCTTAGTTCGTCCACTGCTGGACATAGGCCTCTCTTATGGCACGCAACTGGGCTCGATCTTCGGCTCTCCTCATCCAACCGCTGCCAGCCACCTTGCGGATATCGTCACCCCACCTAGCCAGAGAGCGTCCTACACTATGTTTGCCGAGCCGCGGTCTCCACTCCAGAACACGTTTACCCCAACGGTTATCGGTTCTGCGACATATGTGACCCGCTCACTGCCACTTCAGCTTGCTGATCTTTTGGGCTATGTCGGTAACTTTAGTTCTCTGTCGGATAACATCATTTCTGATCCTATCCTTCAGAGAAACTCCTAACATAGCTCTCTCCATTGTTCGCTGAGCGACTTTGAGTGGGTGGACTAGTCGCACCGTCAATGTCCACGTCTCGGCTCCATATGTCATGACAGGTAGGACGCACTCATTGAAGACTTTTGTCTTTAGGCTTTGCGGTATGGGTGACGAAAAGACTCGACGAAGTTTTTTAAATGCTGCCCAACCTAGCTGTATTCTTCTTTTGGTCTCCTTCTCGAAGTTGCTCCTACCTACTTGTATTATTGTGCCGAGGTAAATGTACTCATGAACAACTTCGAGAGTTACTCCATCTATCGCGATCGGTTCCGGAATAACCTGCCGATTAAACATGACTTTGGTTTTATCCAAGTTTATCCGGAGACCGATGCGTGCTGAAGAATAAGCTAGATCGGACAGCATTTGTTGCAAATCTTTGACGGTTTCAGCCACGATGACGATGTCGTCTGCAAATCTCAGGTGTGAGATGTACTCGCCGTTTATGTTTATGTCACGTCCTTTCCTGTTCAGTGTGTTAAACGTATCTTCCAATGCATTTGTGAACAATTTCGGGGAAATAACGTCCCCTTGTCTCACTCCTCGATGCAATAGAATTGGTTTAGACTGCTGGTTCTGCACTTAGACGGTCATAGTGGCAGCGTCATACAGACATCTCAGCACCTGGATGTATCGCCAATCGACTTGGCACCGTTGCAAAGATTCTAGAACAGACCAGATTTCGATAGAGTCAAAGGCCTTCTCATAGTCCACAAAGGCTGATTATATTCTTCAGTTTTCTGTATAATCTGCCGCACTGTGTGGATGTGGTCTATGGTGCTATATCCTCTTCGAAACTCGGCCTGTTCGGGAGGTTGAAACTCGTCGAGTCTGCGCGCGAGACGGTTCGTGATCACTCTTGAAAACAGCTTAAAGACATGGCTGAGCAGGGAGATGGGCCGATAGTTCTTCAATAAAGTTTTGTCGCGTTTTTTGAAGAACAAGACGACCATACTTCTGCTCCATGCCATCGGAGTTCTCCCCGAAAAGAGGACGGAATTAAATATGCGCTGGAGTTGTTTCAGCACAGAAACTCCGCCAGCCTTTATGAGCTTCGTTGTAATTCCATCCTCTCCGGGGGCTTTTCCGTTCTTAAGCTGCCCAAGAGCGATCTCGATCTCGTCTAGGCTGACCTCTGGCAGCTCTTCGGAAAAGTGGCGGGTTAAGGTGGCTCTCGGGTCTTCACTCTCGGGTGAGGGAAGGGAAGCATGTGATGTGTATAAATCACCGTAAAAGTCCTGTATCTCCGCGAGAATCTCCGGCTTAGCAACGATGATTTCTCCACTGGATTTTCGCAATTTCGTCAGATGGCTTCGTTTCAGTGCTTGAACAAAAACTTTGGACCCCCGATTTTGCTCAATAGCTTCCTTAATGGAGCGTGTATTAGAGCTTCGGAGGTCACGTCTTACTAGCTATGAAATGTTCTCGATCAAAGCACGCCGATCTGACGGAG
Source organism: Cephonodes hylas (assembly GCA_030295005.1). Lineage (NCBI taxonomy): Eukaryota > Metazoa > Arthropoda > Insecta > Lepidoptera > Sphingidae > Cephonodes > Cephonodes hylas. Next base: position 7,774,008 of record AP025376.1, on the reverse strand, counting down.
CAATAGTCTTCGCGTCGCTGCTGCATTAGCTGCAGAGATTCTGCTGAGAGTTTGGACCTCTTACAGGTATGTGGCGTCTCGCAAAACTTCGTCCCCTCTTCCCGGAGGATACCCACCACTTGGGCGACCTCCTGGCCAATGTCATTTGTGGTTTCCAGGGTAGCGAAACGGTTCTCCAATATAATCTGGAAGGCTTCAGATCCTACCACGGATTTGAGCAGATTTGGTCGGAGCGTTGACTTCATCAGACGGGCTCGTTCACTCTTGTAATTTATGTTCAAAGTGCCTCGGACGAGTCGGTGATCGCTTCCGGTTTTAACCCTAGCGATCACTGAGACAACTCTGCATTATACGCTTTTTAGCGGTCATGAAGTCAATCTCATTTTTGGTCATAGCGCCAAGACTTTGCCACGTCCACTTCCGTTGGGGCTGCTTCTTAAAGAATGAGTTCATTAAGAAGAGCCCCTCTTGCTCCAAGAAGTTGACGAGCATTTTTCCCCTATGATTTCTGCTGCCAAATCCGTGTGGTCCTACTACCGTTTCGCCGCTAGATTGTACTCCCACTTTAGCATTAAGATCCCCCTTGACAACGTTGAAGTGGGCCTTAAAGGTGGTATGTAAGGCTTTTGAGATGTCTTCGTACATCATTTCAACTTCATCGTCCGAGTGCGTCGAGGTCGGTGCGTACACTTGGATGACTTTGAGGCTGTACCTCTTTGTTAATTTGATCACAAGGTACGCTACCCTCGTCGACACACTGGAGATTTTGACAACGTTGTCAGAGAGGCTCTTATGGACCAGGAACCCGACGCCGCCTTGGGATGGTTGGTCTCCCTCCGTAGCGTGCGTCCGTTAAACGTTGCCAAGGTCAGTCGGTTATAGCGGCCTACCGTAATCCGGGGATTCTTTGCACCCCCTGCCCCGCCGGAACCATGGCTGCCGCCATTGCCAGCAATAGCGGGGCTACCGGGAACTGGCGGCCGTTGTGTGCGCTTCTGCATAAAAAGGATTTTGCCCATAATCGCCACGCTGGGCAGGCGGGTTGGCGATCGCAGTGATTCTCGCACCGGTGACGCTGCTGCCCGTCACCGGTCTGTGGAGTTTCGGAACAGATATACCGCCGTTCGTCGGTCGCCAGAGCCTCGTTTGTTGGTCGGCAGGATGTACCGCGTGCAGGAGAGGTTGGCTTGGCGCACTAAGTTGTTAGTCGTACTCCCTTACATCCCATGTAATAATCAATGAGCGTAAAAAATGTTCAATTAATGTAAAAAGTTCATTATCACGTCAGAATTTGATAAAAATAATTTCGTTTCATGTCGATAATTTTATTTTAACTGGCTTTTCCTGCTCATGAATTTAACTGCCTCATCTTAAAATGGGAGAAAAATTAGTTTATAGACATCTTTAAATTCATCAAACTTTTGAGTACATCGAATGTATTTTAACGCAAGTAAATCTAAGGGCGGCAAGGTATGGAAGGCAAGCGATCCACAGGGGAGTTTACAAAGTAGGTATTAATATCTGGTACGTACACATAGCGTCTGCACAAATTCACCGAAGCGTGAGCTCACTGATTGGATACCTATTTCTGATTTAATGAGATCCGCATATTTAGATATAGACGGTGCGCGATGTGGCAACGCGCTTTGAGCTCGAGATTCAGACTATTCCGATTATTACGGTTCATTTTATTATGTCCGTAAATAAAATAAATAAAATTTGGATGTATTATAACAGACAAGAGACAAGAGAAACATATTTTTTTGGTTACAGTTGACAATTGTGAAATGTGATATAATTATAACACTATTAGCTACAATTTAATGTGGATAGAGCCGGGATAGCTATTTAGTATTAACACGTATTTAGCTTAGTAGCAGTGGCGGTACTTCCATAGGAGCCCGAAAGCCCGACTTGCCTTACATAGTTCCGAATAACGAACTTAACGTTTGTTTATTTATAAAATAACGCTATAAACGTGAATGTGAGTACTAACCGGTAGGTATTTATTAGTCCTACGTACCAAAAAAAATATGCTGCTACTAAATAAACATTTGGGCTTGCCTTAGTTTGACACCCTAGGCACGCCACTGCTTAGTAGTAATAGAAACTTTATTGTTGTAAAATGTCACTGTACCTAAGTAGTAGTTAGTAGTCTACATACTATGGTTTCTACAACAATATAAGATAGTAATATAAAAATTCCCTTTTCTGATCTATTATATTGAAAATATGTATATTCCATACGTCTCGTTGGCATTGAGACCAATTTAATTTTGTCTTTGTTATAGCATTTTCTTTTTACGATTATAGCCACATAGAATGTAAATAAACGATTTGTATGATAAATATATCGGCACGTGTAAATCAAGGTCTACAACATGGTTACGTCATTTATGTGATAATAACACCGTTACTTCACAATCGAATCTTTATATCTTTTCCTATGGTTTCATAGTTTAAATTATTTATACAAAATACTAACTCAACATTATTAAGTAAATAATTATAATATGCCATATAACTCAATGTTGAATTATATCCGGAAATCTGAGTAAAGTTCGTGAATGGCTTTATTAAGAATTCTTTTTGTCCGGCTGATAAAAATAGCATGACACGATGAATACATATTCCACAATTAATAATTCGCTTCATTTACAATGATTCGGTGAACACGGGAGACTGTTCTTCCCATATTCGAACATAATAGGCCGAAAACTCTCACATTAAACTGTGACCATTGTTTTGTCCCTTTGTTCTTTTTGTTTTAAAACCTCCCTTTTGTCGTTCGAATGAGCGCGGCATCGCGCGATAGAGAGAAAAGATATGCCTCTCAGGGATGAACGTACATCTGGCTTTTAAAAGCCCTATACACACATAATTTTTGAATTAAAGCTCCAGTACGTATGTATATATGTATGGTTTTATATGTTGGTACATATTGACACATCACAGTTTTAGGAGCTTGGATTAATTATCATCGAACAGCTGCATTCAGGACGCGTGACACTCGTAATATGTATAGATATGTTTAAATTATTCATAATCTTTATTACGATAATGATTATGAGGATTATTACGATGCTGGTGATTTTGAGATATTTACGAAGTCTGCTTTTTTATTATTATTGCTTATATTTGCTCGTGATTTTGCCCTCAGGGATTTTTATATTTTTCTTTATAAATGCACTTGCCTAATTTTTCATTTATCAATGTGTGTTAATTGAATTTTCTGAATTTTAAAGTCATTGAAATGTCCATTTAACCTATTAATTATACAAAATTGATAGTAGAATGAAAATGATGTTCATAAATAATCATATTGCACTACAAGAAAAAGACAATTTTTTATTTTAACTTATGCTGTTGTAAATAGTAGTAATGATGCTGCTTCAGGCGTTTTAAGTGAAAAATATACTGCTCTTCAACCCTTGTTAATTACATAAAATAATATACCAAATCCGAAAACTACGTAATCTTTTAAAAATTCCGTATCCGCCTATTGTTATTGTTTATGATTATCAAAAACTTCATTATTGATAATAATATGAGTGTGCGTGAACTGATAAACGAAATTACAAGGTTGGTAACGGTCACGATGAACTGAAATGTTAATCATCATTAAAATGATCACCTGTCGGTGTATTGCACAACCAGCGCATAGATTCAATGGTTAAAATTTTATCAAAAACGTGATTCTCGTACCCGCCACTTATCTTAGATTTGTATAATGTATATGAATATATGTATGTTTGATAAATACGTGTTATCATTATTTTAAGCAGAACGAAATAAAGGAGATGCTTATAAATTACATGGTAGACGTATTTTTATTGTCCCACAGCGTCGAATTGGTGATTGGAGGTCATACAAGCCTTGGAAAATTTTCAATCTCCGTGAGCTCCTGAATTTATAGACAGTCAACTCACTTCAGGAATCTTTTAGTAGTAGATAAATAAAAAATGTTTTAGTAATAAATTATATCATGTGGTATAAAACGTTTCGCCTATTTATTTATTTATAAGTGACAGGATTGGATTTGGAACTTTCCTTATGTATGTATTATCTTTTTTACTTGTCTTATCACAAATCAATGCTGCTTTTGAAAATGACGTCATTTACAGCACAGGACGTAATTCGTGGTATCGCTACGCGAAATTAAATTAGTGATAAAGAGCGATAAATTTACTTTCTAAAATTGAACGTAACTTTGAATATGAATGTATACGTCACGGTGAAAATACATTTTGCTTCTGTCTTGGAATTATATTTAACCAGTATCTTTGCATAACTTGTTCTAAATGAACCAAACAATCAGACTTTTGTAATAATTTAAAGACAACACAATGCCATTCCATTTTGTAATGTAGGTACATAATGCTTGTTACAAGTTTTTTTTTACCTACGACGACGATGGAACATTACAACAAACTTATCAGCTAGCCGTTCCACCACGACACAGTGTTGAAGACAAGCGCCATGAACAATCACGAGCGACGATACGCACTGCCACACCCTTCCACTAACAACATTATCAACATACACGTAACACAATACAATCAACTTATTCAATCGGATACTGATCAAAATGTCCGCGGGCTGTTTGCGATATGCTTATGGTAACATTGCACGTGTCTAAGCGGCCAGTGCTGTGGGATGGGGCCTGCGATCCCACCCCGAGTGCCCGGCGGCTATACGAAATTAATTTGAAGTACCGTTGTAGCCGGATTTGTGTACATTGGCCCTGTCCGGATATAACAGGAATAAGGCAGCAACTTTCCTGTCTGTACGGTTAGAAAGGAAATTTACTACCTTTATAAACCAGACAACTCTTTGATTGCTTAATGGCTTCTGTTAACACTCAGTCGATATAGTGCGGTTGCAAATACATATAATCTTGGTATTAGACGTATATACAAGTTGGGTTCTTTTTTTTAAAGTGATTTCATGGCATTTTTTTTATTTCAAGATGTGATTTATTATTATATGAAGTTATATACAGCCATTTCAAATGACTGTGGGATTTTATGGAATATTTTTTGTTCCCTCTCGATTCATGTCGACTGTACCAGTGTATCGAGACTATAGAATGTTTGCTCATTCCCGGCCGACTTGTGTGGTATCCATGGATACATGCGTTTATCTACTCGGGTTTACATTTCTATTGTGAACGTAATTAATTTATCCATTTTTTATTAGCAATCATGAGGTAATCGATGATATGGGGATGAGTGAAAGAATTTTTCATTTTAGGGTGTTTAAAGTTGATATTTGAAATATGGTTTCGTATTTCTAAACAGTTATTTTAATAGCACTTTGTATGTAGTTTTTTTTTTTTTAATTTGACGAATATTGCAGCTACAGTCACAATAATTCGCTTATTAAAGAAATACAAAAACGACAATAATAAATACGTAGGTAAAGTTCATTAACGTGGCAAGGTAAAACTTCACCCACGCAGATTGGCCATATACAGAACCCTCTGACAAAGGCACATAGACACTTACGGGTATATCCGCACATGTATTTCTGAGAAACGTCCCTTGTAGGAAGAGAGGCTTTTAAGAGGCCGAGTGAGTGGAGAGCGGTGTTGCGATCGGCTCCACTGCTCACCCCGGCGACAGTAAAAAATATGAGCATCCCTCCCCTTGCACACCTCCCCGCCCGCCGCGCCATCTTGAAAAACTTTGTCACTTGTAGCCACAGATCGATCTGTGTCTACGAGTACCAGCTCTACGCCGTAGCGAGCGTAGGCGTATGTCTATTAACAGACGTGAGGTGACTGAGGGGGACTCGTTTTAAACAAGCTTCGTAACAAAATTTTCATTTTATGCTTCTATTTTTAATGGAATTTTGGATGGCAAAATATATGAGCAAAGTAAACGTTCAGTTAGTGATTTATTTTATTTAACAAAATTGAGAATGTCTAATAAACAACGTTTATATAATACACAATAAGTACACGCACCATAGTGTAGAAATATTTCTTCTTTTATATTTATTGTGTTTAGTGATTGTCATGGCCCCTTACAACGTGACTTCTGTCATTCAAATGATAATCGCTAAAAGGATTTGTAAGGAGTTATTCACATGACTACGTTGACTAAACAGATACGCCCTGTGGCTATGTTTTTGTTGTCAGTTATACTATTTATTTTAAACCAAATGTGTTTAACTTAAAGTTGAATATGGCTTGAATATCGTAAGGAGTGTATAAAAGTACAAATAAGAACACCTAAGGGCCGCAGTAGGTGTCCTCGCAAATTGTATATTGGTATGTCTGTACTTGGGAAGTCAGTAAGTAGGAATAATAGTTAGGAGATGTGTAAAATTTTCTATATAAAATAGATTGTGGACTGCAGGGTGATATTAAATTGTACATTTATTTTTTCAATTGCATTTCCTATAAATCAGTTTGAAATTCACAGGTTTTAATAAAAATAAAATGTATGTACATTGTACATTGCTCGTTAGTTTAAAATTTATTGTGCTTCATAAAATGACAAGAGTTGCAAAATTCCATCACTAATTTGTAAGTACTTTTTTGCACGAAAGAAGTAATAAGTATCTCTAGTAAAAAAAAATCATCGTAACAATTGAACCTGATTAAACCAATCCTTTTCGCGAATTCACACATTCCACAAAAAAACTTCGACCCTCATGTCAAAAGGTCAAGGAAAGATCAACCCTTCTGATGTCTTTATATAGACAGGTAGTAGATAGCATCCCTTCGGATGATTCTTAACCATCATTGTCAGCATCAAAGGGTTCGCCAAACCAAAATTAGCGTCGCATTCAAATGGCGTGACAGGATTGTTATAACTACCGTGCGAAATTGCTCACAAAAGAAGATGGTAGAGCGGAAAAAAACATTTACAAAAAAATATTTTTTTACAAAAAAATCTCTGCGAAAGGGTAAACGTCGTGGCGTGAACTTTGGCATTCTTTTTTTTACATTGAAAAATATTTTTTTCTTAGTGATGTACAACAACCAACGGATATTTTTTGCATATTTTTTAAGGCAGTCATCAGCATGGGCTGTAAATTGTAACGACTTAAGTTCGATTTCGTGGCATTGTATTATTTACATGCTTAATCGAAACCCTATCTATAAGAAATGAAACTATATTACAATATCAGGCAAGAGATCGAATCTGAAAGCTCTTTTGTCAACGATTTTTTTTAATTAGCTACATAGCTACCTTATAGAATGCACTCCATAAACTAAATGTCATGTGCACTATAATCAGTTTGTTATGGCAATAAAAAAAATCTATCAAAGTTTGCACAGTATAGTTATTAGATTTTATTCCAACTTTTTAAATTGAATTTGTTGGAATAATTCTTTAAACACTGTATTCAAAAGTTTTGAAATTCCAAGTAGCATATTAATGAAATTTTTCTTTAACAAAGCTCGATTATATTTGTGAATCATTATTTTTAACACGGCAATGTAATAACAACAAATGAGCTATATAAGTATGATTTTTATCAAGCCATCCTTTGTCGCGCCAACGGTCTGGGGTGGAAAACAATCGCTTGTGTGAACGGAGCCCGGGTTTGATTCCAGACATCGCGACTTCGGCACAAAATGTCCGGATGCCTTTATTATTTCAAGGGCTTATATCAAGTGAGTTGCGTGTTGTTCTTTCATTTATACAGGAGTTCGTTAGAGAATACAACATACTGCAAAAATATTATCCCAAAGAAAAGTATAATTAAATAAGCTAATAATTACTTAACCTCACACTGTATTAAATGACATCCTTTTATTGTTTGTGTAATATATGAAGCATATTTATAATAGCTTGCTTAAATTCTTTAATTAATTTAAATTTGTGTTCTATATTTAATATTTCCCTCTGATCATATTAATTGCATTACACAATCCAAAGTCAAACCAAAATAAAGCACGCTGTATATTTACGCAAAAGTAGAGCATTAATTTAACTTAAACTTTTGTTTATTGACGATTTCTTTCGTAGACACTCGACTTTTGTATATACAATTACAGATTAAAGTAAAAGTGTTCTTACCATAGCGTATTTAGGTTCATTTTAGTAAAAAATCAACCGTTTTAAAGTAGGGGCTTGGAAGAATAGATATGGGGTCCGACTTGGTTGATAGAATTCTTTTGATTGTAAGAATCATAACGGACCCTAACGTATATTTGGACAGCAACCTGAGAGGCTTGAAGTGGGCCCGTGGTTTATAATTACTATAATTTGAGGGCAGATGAAGAAATCTCAATAAATAAGAAAAAACTTAACTGCGTAAGCTTATAACATTGACTTACCAAGCAGAACCGTATTGTGTACACAGTACATCTGGAGTTATTTTATTTATACATATTATATTTTAATGCATTCCGTGTATAACCTATATGGTAATTGTTTAATTAATCTAATTTTTTTATGGTTTGTATTGCTCTTAAAATGCAATATATTACAACATAATAAATATCTTTATGTTCACATTGATCAACGCATCATAATCCAATTATAGATACGGTAGTAAAAATCCATCAATCTGGGTTTTGACGGTTCCAATCTAATCTTTAAAAAAATGTTGATGATAATAACATTTGCTAGCTCAGAAAACCCGTAGGAACGGTGCACTGGTTATTAGTAGTAATTTAGTATTGCCGTACAAATCACATATTTTTTACAGTCGCAAAAACAGTTAAGTGAATGCAGTTGAAAATAAAAACGGAAAACAAACGGGCTGACGCGGATTTTTATTAAAAACGTGATGAGCACTGCATGATATATGACTGCGATATTCGTTTGAGCAGTAAAGGGGCACATGATTTGGGGCATTTAGTCCAATAGTATTATTATTTTGTATCATTGAATTTATGTTGTCTAATATATTTGTTGGGTCGAAGCCTAATTTTTGCAGTGTCTGTTTTGTAATCTTAGAAATATTCAAATTGCTTTTCATATTGGATTACAGGACCAATATGATATTACTTACTTAAAATTTTACTAACTTAATTATCAATGTTTTATGCAGTACGTTATGACTTAAGGTAACGAACAAATATCAGGTAGTGATAATATTCAATATCTCTCACAAATACCGTTCACGCTTACTTCACGACGCTAGATGGCTCCATTGATCGCTTTGTGGTTTTTAGGCGCACCTAAAAATCATTCTAATGGTGTATTTAAATTTTTAATATTTATTTTGTCAAATGGTCTTTCAAAGTATGCAGTAAGTTGCAATAGAAATTTTTGTGCCGCGGTATACCCCCATGATACAGTACATCCCAACAGAGTGCGATGGAAAAATAGCGTTTTAAAATAAGCAATTTTTCATGGATCACGCCCGCGCCCGCGTCCGCTCCATGAATCGAGTGCTGGCGAGCCAAGTTTAAATTTTGATTTACTGGTGCCAAATGTGTGCGTGATGTCTGTTTGAATTATTGCTCTGTATATCGCTTTTGTTATCTTCAATTATGTTGTTCATGTATGTTGTATGTACATTGGATGACTCCTATATAGTACTACGGCATCTGAGACTATTTCATATTGGTTCTATAAATAGATTTTTTATTTTATTTTTATTATTTTCCTGTGCCGGTAAAGTTATTTTTTACGTAGGTAAGAATTAATGAAATTAATTTGATAAATTGATTATTCATTAGAAAAATATTTTATGCGACACAACTCTATACATTACATTGGAGATAGGTAAAACCGTAAGAAATTTAAAATTCCCACGTAATTGATATATTTGTACATGTAAAGCTAACGTTGCTTGTTCCAAATCAATTAATATATTAACACATGACGTGTTATGGCAGCGTCCAAGACGTGTCTTGTGTTCGTGACATGTCCTTTGATGCCACAGTTTGACCAGTTTCCTTTTGATGTCACACGAGGCGTTAATTGAATCATTGGGCGGTTCACGTTGCATTGTAGTTGTGTAGCCATTGCGATTTACTGTGTACTATGTGTTTAGGTATATAGTTGTGGTGAAGGACTTAATAGTGTTGCTATAAGAAGAGTTTTAGTGAATGAACATTCATATGTACCTATCTATATCTGTTGTTGCTAATGGATTACCTATTTAAAGAATTCGCGATGCGGTTAAGTATGCATAATTAATTAACGTTGAATTATTCAATAGTTTTTTAATTTTTTTATTAGTCCCTTTTAAGCGATTATAAATCAGATCTGATATGGATTTTTTTAGTTTTGACGATAATTGAGTGTTAATGTACGAAAATGATAACAAAACTACAATGGTTTAGATATTTAACTTTGATAAGAAAAGGTTAGTGTAGCTTTAGAGAATCTCTGCGGTTACGGGTTCTTTCAACTTCAAGCAGACACACATCTCTGGTTTTAATTATTGGAAGTTGTTTTTGTATTCACAATTAAATATTACCTTCTTTAACGGTGAATAAAATATAGTGAGGTAGCCTAAAGTTTCTTAGATTTATTTACGTGTGTAGTTGGCCAACTCGCACTAGCTCAGTGTGATGTACTAAGGCCGAAACCCTCAGCTGTGGGACGTATAATGATATACCTCATTTATTTTACGAAGTGTTAAATCGCAACCGCGCGGCAATTTAATTACTTCTTTAGGGTTTTTTTGGGGACGGATAATGTTATCCATCTCAGATGGGATTTTTCAAAGTATTCTATTATTCTATGATTTCCTTATACCATGGGTACCTATTACTACAACTATATAAATGATATACGTATATACAGGGTGTATTCCGACCGTGATCAAAAACTAAGACAAGCAATAGCTATTGTGATTAAAAACATTTTTAATTAATAAAACTCGTAGTAATTTCTAAATGACATATATCTGTAATTATACTAAAAGTAAATTATTTAATTTCATACTTCTAGTTATTTACTAAAGTACACTAACGCACTAACATTTTGGCACACCTTTGTGTAGTATAAGTCATAATATGAACATCTCATGCCCAAATTACAATGAAATAGTTATAAAAAATTCAAATTGAAATGTTGCTACAAAGAGTAACTCCTATTGAAAAGTGGCAACCGCTGCGGCGAAACTCCGGCGACAGAAAGAAAATTAGGATGTGAGCTGTCAAAACTTCAAAAGCAGCACATCGGAGGCGCGTTTTAGAGGGATGCGGCCCCCGCATTACACCTCACTCATTATTTATCACATTGTAGGCGAAATTAATGGCGGACCCTCGTCAAATGATTTTTATTTTATAAAATAAAGTGCGCGGCTTCTGGCAGTTTAATCATATCTTTGTGTTTGAAATGGGAACGTCTAGACGGTTTCACCTCGAAATACGTTCACTAAGTTGCATGTTTTGTGTATATGTAAGATTTGTTAGTGAAGCCCCTAATTGCTTTTCAGTTAATGAAGATCTGAAGATGTTTACACACTAAATTGCTTATTTGTATTCTTTCACAAGTAATCCTTAGAACTGTATGAGGGTATAAGATGATTTATTTTTGATAAAATGACAATATATATTTACCCATATTATTATACATTATTACCAGTTGTTATTCTTTGGTGATTTCTTAAAAAATAACTCATTTTTTTTTTTAATTATTTAATCGATATCTTTATCTCGAGATCACTTGTCAATAATTTTATAATATCTTTTATGTATTCATACCCTACAGGCATAAAAACTTTTGAATATTTAGTAAAAGGATGATTTACTTTGAAGATTCATACCATTCAATGAACCGGTATGTATTTACCAAACCACAGGTGTATTAATCTTCAGCAAATTATACGTACAACAAGGAGCATGGTTGTTTATTATGCTAATTGGTTAGTTGTGTTATAATTGTCGTATTGTGTTAGTGACATAACAACTGCGGATGATAATTATATGGCGTGTACAAGCTCCCATATATTAGAAGGACTGTGACCATGCTCGTTAACATTATTTCAGTCGATAAAACAACAAATTTAATTAGCAGGATGATGGATATCTGGTGTCAGAGGTCAGCTACAAGGAAACCACACTTTTTGTTATGAAAACGTCGCTCTAAAAGCCATCGTTAAAATATAATCATCAATTTTATCATTTAGCTGCAACAAACAATTTTAATTACGGGAAATAATGCTGGTGTCCGCCATTAATTACTATTATCACACTTTTTAAATGAATATTTATCTTTATATTAATTTTAATGACTATGATAACCGGAACATTCTAGTTGCCAGCAACAATTTTTAGATACATCAATTTTGACACGTTCAACTTATCCATCGACCTATACGAAGATTGCATTACATTCTTCAAATTATTTTTCGATGCGAACTGAGTGACTGTGTTGTCAACTCATCGTGAGTCCTATTGTAACCAGAGTAAAGTACATTTTGACTTAAAGTTGATCGAGCTCAGAGGATGTAAAATTTATAATTGAAGGCCGTAAATTAAGGTGACATCGACAGTTGTGGCTCGCGGGGAACGAAGCGACGCTACACGAGGGAAAACGCTGCCAATATTTTATCGAGAAGCTAATTATTTGATCGGTACGGCGGGGTAACAGATGAAACTCGGCTACGGTAATGTCTTTCTTATTTTTGCCATTAGGGAAATGATAAATGCGACGGAGAATACCTTTACTGAGGGTTAGAAAGTCTCTGTTTCATCAAAAGCTATACTTTCCCATTCTCATGGTGATTCCTTTGGAATTTTTATTCATTAATAAATGAATTAGAGTAGTCCGTTAAGGAAAACTAAAGTTATTATTAAATCAGAGAAACAGGACGCGGATGTTTTGACTGTAAATGCACGTGTCGTATATTTGTCATATAATAACACATAGATACTCATACCTGTATCCCAGAAGGAAAAAATGTAAGTGCGTTTTTAAACCAACAATTTGCATTTTCTGCTTTTCGGGCGCACTTTCAACCTTCGAAAGGAAATCCTGATAATGCTCCTCTAAATCGCGCTCTGGGCCTCTAGATGATTTAGGATCGTTAGCCCTTTTACGTCCCACTGCTAAGAAATGGGAAAAAAACTTTTAGGCCTGCACGTTTCATCACGATGTTTTGCTACACCGTTAAAGCAAGTAAAAATTCTTTGTGATTAACAAGACACAAACTTCGAAAAGTCGTGGTGTGTGGCTGGGGTTCGAACCCGCGACCACCGAGATTCTCGACTGCGTTCCTAAACGTTGTGCCCATCACTGCGTAGTGTTTACACACCTAAGAAATTCTGAATAGCTTTCAATTTGTGTAGTTTTCCTCATTATGTTTATCCTTACCATTAAAACATAACAATGATTAAATCTATAATTAAAGGAAAGACTGAGTATACATATATGTATGTAGATAAATAAGGAGCGTGGATATGTTTCCCACCCCGTCTAGTTAGCCGTGTGCACACCGGCCGGGTTTGTTCCGGATGGAGCTGGCTCCCGAAACGCTCGAGCCTCCCGCTGGCTGATTTAATTCACGCCTTGACAAAAACCCTTTGACGCATTCATCGGTGACAGATCGCAGCCGGGAGCCTCGCGCCTCGCTGACGTTCCCATTATCATTCCAATAACGTTTCTATGTACTCTATGAGAGATGGGTGGAAAGCACTCCTTCAGAGTAGTAGATTTAAATTCCGAGTGCCTACTCACGCAGGAATAACCTTTACTTTCATTTTGTACTTGAGAAATATAATTAATTCAATGCAATTTTTTACTTTGTAAATGAATTTTCGTTATGATGTATTGTTGTATCTTTCCATATCAGATTAATCAGCATAATTTCAATCATGAAGAGAGACGGAGAGCGGTCTTACTTCGTGATTTCATCGGGCTCTCCTTAAACACACAAACCGATAATGTGTCTTCAGAAGTATCACTTAATGATATGATTTCTAACAATACATAACGCAATATACTCGCACTTTGCTCTTAATAATAAATCAACATTGAGATAGATTTCACCGGAGTTCCAAATTCAAATTACGCAAGTGTAGCAATGCCGAAAGTATTGCACTGATAAACATTAGGATTCCATGAAAGGCGAGGTCGAACGGACGCGCACAACTATCAGTTCTGAGAGCGGTGTGTCGCGCCGGAAGGTCATTTGTCAAATTCTTATCTTATTGATAAAGCGGCATCATTAAGGAGTTCGGAATTGTTTTTATGCGTTACAAATTAATATTACATGTTTGTACTTGGAATTGGTACTATAAATTTATTAAATTTTTTCTTATCATGGTTTTGTAATGGTTGCATAAAACCGTTAACTTTTATGCCGACGAAGATAGTGTCTTATTAGTGACAAACCTCCAATAGTCAAGATAAGTTACGAGATTTATTACTTGAGTATATGTTATGTTGTCTTCCACGATTTTGTTAGCCTTATATCAGGAATATTTGCTGATATTTGCTAGTTCATTGCCGACAGAATTCATTGTAAGATCGCAAGATTGTATTTTTGCCATTTCATTGAGTACAGCATACCAGTTTACTTGTCCTCTCTTTTTTTAAATTGCGTTTTCTTTAAAATTATCTTTACGAGTAACGTCAAGCGATAACACATCGATGTCTCTCTGATTTAAGACATTGGGCGGATACTCCGCCAGCATTTTGCTTTTTATGCTAGTAAGTCTTATTTTACCACGCTTGCTCAAATCTCAAAAAGGTGACGAATTAAACATCTAAAATTTGAGCATAATAAAACATTATTTTGTTCCAATAGTTTTATTTACCGCGAAAAGTAGCTGACTCTAGTTCGCAACAAATTCGCGAGTAACGTACAATATCATATTACGATCAGAAAAACTCGATCATTGTCATACAAATGTATCTGTTGTTAGAGGCGAGTAATTGCCGGCCTGGTGTGTAATTTGCGAATGCCCTTTGTGCGGAAGTCAATGCATACACGACTTTGTTATCAACTCGCACCCAATGCCGAGGGGAATGTCGAACGGTGAGATTTTTGGTACCCCGAGAATTCAGTTTGTTTAATGTCTTAGATTTTGATATGTTACAAATAAATATTGGTCTAATAAATAATTGTGAATAAGTTTTTGAATCTTGTGTTTTATTTTGGCAAATTGATGTTGTATGAACTGTTATAGATGTCATTCTCATCTCATTTCTGATTTAAGATAGTAATTCTGTTCTATTTGGTGATTCTCTCACCAACAGCTGTATTTTATAAAACTAAATAAATTATTTTGTAAAGAATAATGATCAAATTTTATTATTGGAGCCAGTTTTAATAAATTTAGACGCATTTTTCAATTTACATTCAATTTGCCAGTCTTCCATAACAAACTAAACTAAAATTGGTTTTAAAAATAACAGTAGTCGTTCCAACGTAACTTAGCAACAGTAATTACCGAGACATGGTGAACAATAAACTGGATTCCCCCTAAATAAAATCTTCCGTCACAGTACCGCAAGGCGCATTAGCACATTTACAGCAATCACTACTAAAACTGAAGTAGGGATAAAGCTTCGAGTGAGGTAGCTAAGCTTCCGAATTCATTGAGATATTATTCGACTTTTAATAAAACAAAAGTGACACGAAATTAATATCAACACAAGTTACGATTTTATTATTTTTTTTAAATTATTGATCACGGATTGAAGATAAAAATATTTAGAGTGGTTATGTTTAACATACATTTTATTTAATGTATATTTGATAATAATTATTTCGAAGAATATGATATTTTAGTGGTATTAATTTTGAAACTAACACGGAATCCAAATATTGATGTGCCAACTGTAGGATAAAATTAAAACAATGACCGCCTCTCTCTGCATTAGATGTGGTTACTCTACTCGTAACAGCCTTTACCAGATTTGTGGCATGAGTCATAAGAGAATAACAAGTATATACATATAATAAATAATATACATATAATAATATTGTGTCTCCTGTAAACAGTCAAAATATATTCTTGTATGAAGGTAATATTTTATGACACAATTTATTTATGTTCACACATATCTTATGCCTATACGAGTATAAAGGTGCAACTATAAACAAATTGATTTTGTCGAAATTCTTTGTCTGGTACCAGGAATTTAAACATGGTAGTTAATTGCGATGTGTTAACTTTAATCATGTAACAAATACTTTTTAACCCGAAAAACTTAAAAATTAGACAAGGAAAACTAACCTTTGTAGCTGCACGCGTTATTCGCGGCTGCTTCTAACTTACATCGTTGATTCAGTTAAAACCCAGGCAGGGTTGATTGATGAGCATCCCTTGTTCCCTGATCGTTGCCTCAATTACACCACGATTACTTAATTTGACATGATACTCGGTGAGTTTTGACGCTTCACGATAAACGGGGAATGTTTCCCAACTTTCATTAATTGATTGCTTCC
Source organism: Cephonodes hylas (assembly GCA_030295005.1). NCBI lineage: Eukaryota > Metazoa > Arthropoda > Insecta > Lepidoptera > Sphingidae > Cephonodes > Cephonodes hylas. Next base: position 7,757,685 of record AP025376.1, on the reverse strand, counting down.
TTTGTCTTAATCGTTTTGATAATGGAAAATACAGATTTTTGATTAAAAAGTAAATTGATTTGATTATTGGCGATATTGTTTCACGGTCCTTCTTTGGAACTTTAAACACCGTCCACGTTATTGCCACCATTGAACCCAGCCTATCGTGCCATTCTAAATTTCCTATTGGAAAAACCAATAACAAAGAACCTGATCCATTAACAGAATCCTAGTTCTCACATCCGTACGCTGCGTAATTATACCCCGGGATATAAAAGGTAGTGAAACATATGTTATCAGTAGTTATTTTTATAATTAATGACTTAATATATTTCTGTACATTATATTATTCTTTGGAATCAAGTGTAACTATTTTTAGTAAATAGATTAAGTAAAAGCTTAGTTTTTCTGTATCGGCGACAGTAACACAGCCGGCCACGCGAGAAACAATTCACTCATGTTTCGCGAGACATTATTGCTTTAGCCGCTTCCGCTTTTACGTCACGTTGTTTTTATAATTGACTCGCTGTTTTTTTGTCCATTTTATGGTTTTTTCTTAGGATTCAACGGAAAATGTTAATGTACATAAATTTGAGAAAATATTGTTGTTTTATGAATAAAAAAAGAATGTACCAAAAATGAGGTAAGGGGTAAATGATTTTCATTATTTAAACATTATCATCATTATAACCAGACTCGGCTGTGCTGTACTGATTCATATTCTTGTAACACTTATCCGATACACCCTTAAATAGTCTGAGATCACTTTACCGTGGAGTAAGTCCAGTCACATAAACAGATCTGCTCTGAGTAACAGCCACGGTTACTTTCTAATGCTATTTTATTACGTCCATAAATTGTACAGAGTCGCCCCAGGAGGCGTTTAGTGAGTGGCTATCGCGATTTTCGATTTAGACTCTCTCCTCACTCAAAATTGAAACGGCGGGGCCCATTGTCGGGACAATTTAAATTCGACGGTTTTAAACGCAATTCTTTCGGTGGTCGTTCGTCTTGAAAGGGTTTGTAGGGCGGTAATAGTTTGTATTTGAGCTGTGTAGTCTCCTTAAAAACATATGTAAATTATTTTGTGTAGGTATGCGGTGGTAAGCTAGTACCTACTTGATAGTATGTGTTAGTATCGTATAAAGAAGTTCTATTTTTGTTTTCCAAAATTAACGTATTCTTTCGTAATTGATTCCTAATACATATGTAGTTGATATACATAGTTTCTAAGCTTATGTCTGGATAACTGTTACCAGCAGTCATCGTCATCTGAAATAGACGTGATTTAATTTATTTCCAAAGTTTTACCATAATTTAGAATCATTACCTGTTTATACTTATTAGCATTCTATTTGTGTGCCAAAACAGTCATAATGTTAGTGAGTATAGTCCGATTGATGTATAAGATTGCAATCTAAGGCGCGATGGTAAGAGCGGTGCCATTGTCCCAACTCCATTGAGACTTTTCAAACTTTCCAATCGTTTATCCTTTTCAAATGCAATGGACAGTGCTTTATCGAGTCCATTGGAACTGATCGGTCCGATGATTCCATTTCATTTGATTTTAAAGTTGGTTCCAAATGTTTGGGGAGATTTTACTATACAAATAATTGTTATGATATTTATAAGTATTTACGATTAGTAAAGCCTGCCATACCGTAAGGTAGGTAAATAACTTAATGAAAATAAATATAGTACCATAATTCTGACTCCACAAAAGAAACAAAGCTAGTGTCGTGGATATTAGAAACAAATATTTATTATGGATCAACTAAATATTTTTCCCGATGGTAGGGTCGATCCCTTAGCCTCTCATTTTACAAGCTGGTTTCTAGACAACTGAGCCACAAGGCTAATCTTAATGTTATGCACAAAAAATTAACTGTATACTAACCATAATATACTTCATTTTTATAAGCCATCCACAATACGAAAAGCACACAAAAACTTATAATTTCACTTACACCGCATTTTCCCCCGCCAACCGCAAACACGAAAGTTTGACAACTTTTTTGATTTCGCATTCCGCGCGGCGGAGTGTCACGAACCGACAACAAAAGGAGCTAGTGAACACTTCGCAAATAATATCGCCGCAGAAGCAACCCCCTCGAGGGAACCGGGGCAGCGGAGCCAGCCAAGAGGTCCGAGGGACCGGCACGTCGGCTACTCATTGCCGATTCAACGGGTGTGCCTCTCTTTACGGGAGTCGACAGTTTGTTTCGATAGTAAATTTCGATGGAGTTTTCTGTTTGGCCAATAGAAATTTCGGATCAATAGTGTTAATTGTGGCATTTTATCTGTTTTTTTTTGTCATTAAACACTTTAATCCAATTTAATAAGATACAATTCTGACTTCTATGTGATCATATTCCTCAGGAGGATCCGATCAACTCAAAAATAAATAATAGATGCCTCGATAGCTATCTACCTGGCCAGGAGCAACATTTGTGTGGGTAACAAATATTAGCATCGTTTAGGATATATCATACGCATCATATAAAAAAATACAATATTCAAAATTGGTTGTAGCTTTTTAAATAAAAACCAAATGAAAATTTAATTACAGTATTTATAGCCTTAGTTTCGCAATATTCAATAAAAACGCGTTGAAATCTAGGGCGCCAAATAGAAGTATTATAAATTCGCAAAAATACATGAAGGCGTATGACAGGGTACTACAGGAATTTATGTCGACGCTATATTAAACGATATAAATTCTCATGAAGCAGCTACGTTTAAATTTGCGGCGCCGGGACAGGATATGATTTTATATTCTCCGCTTAGATGGAAAAAAGGAAATTAACTGTTTAATATTTTATGTTTAAGGTTGTGTGACTAGTAGGAGTTTGTGTTGGTACATTATGTATCTGTATCATTGCCCACAAGGCAAAGCGTGTAACAAAGCTCTATAGGGATCCTAATCCTTTGAAACGGGAATATCAGTTGTTCTACTTTAGTATTCACTTTGGATAAGCTTCCATTTACTTTTCATCCCATTCAAACTTTCTTCTCAGTGTGATAAATAATATTAAGACTATATTTTTTGATCAACCTTGAAATGTGTTACAAAATTTCAGTTTGCTAAGTCTCTCAATACTAGGAATTGCCTTAGTCGTGGAAAGATTTTTGCGCAGGAGTAAATAAAAGTTAGTTATTACCTCAATATATTGTAGGTATACTAAATTTCAGTTCAATCAAATGTACATATGTATATCAAGGCGATGGTTACCTATATCGTATTGTATGTACTGCGTGGCAATGTTCCGCATCCGTTCGTTATTAAATTGAATATTTACGCAAAACTCATATTTGTTGACACTGAATCGATTAAATACAAGAGCCGTGAAATCGATTACGGCATCCCATAAACGAGAAATCGATTTCCGTCGGTCGAGTCTGTCACTAATCGATTGTAGTTGTCACCTTCACGTTCGTATCATAGTCTCACACGAAGCGATATTAGGTAATTGAATTTTGTAATTAAATTCTGTTTTTTGCGTTGCTTATTTGCAATTTTGTATTATTCTTGAGCTTTTAATTAAATTATTGATAAATTTAATAGAGTTTATATATATTTAAGTTTTTAGTAGTAAAGTGAGTTTACTGAGACACAATCCTTGGAATCGTTTCATTATGCACAGACTGGGTTAAAAAAAAACACTTTACAAAGCGAAAAAACTAATAAGCTAAATAAAGCTTAAATAAATGTAGAGTTCATGTCTCATCTCTTATTCGTATTTAATAATTAATTAATTATGCAGGTGAATAGCACATATTATCTTATATCTACTTTTTTTCTTGCATCAAAATATCTTTTTAAATAAGTAATCGACTACCTAAGATAAAATGGTGGATAATTGCAATTACGAAATAAGTGAATAAAAAATCGTTTCTATGAAAAAGTGTAGCTTGTTTATAAACGAGTAGGTTGACAAAAAGATTTTATGAGGCGATTAAAATAGTACTGCGTAAGTATAATAAAAGTAAACACAAGACATAAAGTTTCCAATCCGCTATTGGTACATATTAATAGAGTATACATTTTGTGATGCTGTGGGTTTAATATACAAGCATATGGACGTATATGTTGAGTACGTTCATTCACCCACTCTACTCGGCGCGAGCTCTATGTTCGGGTGCGAGTTGCTCGAAGCACCTGTACCACATCACTGCGGAGTCTGACAGACAAAGATGTAGATAATAAGGAGCATCTCATTGGTGCATCCGCGGTGTGGCCACGCCCTCTGCCCGGCCGCACCAATCACAGCGGCGCGCACAGATCTTGAGCGTTATCTAGTTATCTGCCGTCTCGCTTGGCGTACTGGCGATCGCTATTTTCAGACAGTAGAGCGTAATGTTACGCTACGCTGAAATTTTATCGTAGCGGTCTCAGCCGCCTGTATTGGTTATAGACATTTTTTCTAATTCATGCTGTAAAAATGATTACGGGAACTTCATGTTGAAATTTTTGTTTCTTTATTGGCCATACTTGAGATTTCTATTAGATGTTTAGGAATTTTAGTGAATATTTTATATTACAGAAAGAAAAGGAAAAGTTCTTGAAAGTTTTTCTGAAGCTCTCTTTAAGTTTATTTAAGGGAATCATAATGTTTAAGATTCAAATGGATGACGGCGATTCAATTTTGGGTTTGGGGATTCATAGATTGAATGATGATATAGTCTTTTTTTCCATGGCACAGAATTATAAACATATTCTAGATTATATTAAATTATTTTGAAATAATAAATATGGATAAGAAAGCATTTGGGAGTAATACACACACATCGTATACAAAGTAGCTTAGTTTGAATTTTGTAAGTAATCGTGGAAGTTCACACCTGGCTGTTTGTGCTCACACACAATCTCAAAATTAAATAATCGAAAATTTACGCTGAATGTTTATAAACTCGCACAGTGGCGCGGCTCGTACCATTGAATACTATGCGATAAGGCTCGCAGATTGCTGGCATTCAATCTAGTTTGTTTTCTTAATCTACTCCCTGTCTCATATCACCTACCAACGCTACTTGAACCTCCGTTCCTCCCCTACACTTCATATTCGCTGAATAAAAAACGGCAGGCAGGTGAAAAGAGAGAGATCAACGCAAAACGGTCGGTCTTTACAAGTGATTTGTTATAAGCGCTGTCGATAACTGAAGGGCCATTGTTTGTAGGTCGCTCCCGATGTAAAATATTGTAATAGAGTTGTTATTACGGCTTTGTGCCCGGTTTCTGATTAAAAACTTATGAGTGTAATATATTCTCGGAAACGATAGGTCGTGCTGTGACCACGGGGCCCTTGTTATATCAGTGATGAAATAAAATTATGGCCAAGTGTGAAAAAAACAACATACCCCAAGTATCATATGGAAGAATACGGATAGTAGTTTCTAATAAGATTTTTAATGAGTTGCACCTTTTTAAATATTTAATGTAATTATAAATAGATACAAATCAACATATTAATCAAAATTAAATTATTTTATGCTTTCTCTCCTTTTTTGTGTATAGATGAAGCATTGAAGGGGTATTATTTCAAGACAGTTAATTTAGAAGTAATTTAAAATAGTGAACTATACAGACTAACTTTGCATTCTTTATCTGGGGTACAATGTTGTGTAGAAATATTTTTCCTAATATTAGTAACATGTTCCATTAAATTCGGGAATTTTCAGTCGGTTGGCTAGTGGTGGCCGTAGCGTTGTGCGACAGAGAGCGCTGTGCAAAGACACAGGCGGGGCGCGAGCGGGGCGCGGTAGGGCTGGTCGGGGCCGGGGGGACGGGGAGTCGGCGGGGTGGTGGCCCGGGCGACGGCACGGGATTCGGGATCCAAGGGATGAGCTGTTTCTCGCTTCCTCCCGTTACTCTGGCACCGCACGTCGCCGTCGACGCACATCCCGCGGTCGCACGCAACGCGTACTCGCACGGAATGCCAACAGACGCACAGCCTGCCCGCTGTTTACAGTGCCAGTGATAAACCAGACACAGTGATACATCGGCTATATACTCTCATCTTATATGTATCTAGTGTACACTACTTGAGTTCTTTATAGTGACAGAGCCACATCTGAGATACTGTTTTGTGATACTGAACTATGATAAAAATTTCGAATGTTAAACTTTAATACGAGCACGAAAATGAAGATGTCTGGTGAGTAGCGTGTTTTGGATTCTTATCTATGAACGTTTAATATCAAAACGGTTTGAGAGACTGTGTGTGGGTCAGTTACAGCTTTGGTAGTACAAAATGAGAAAATATATTATTATGTAGGGCAATATTTTCAGTAGTATTTTTTTTCTAAGCATTGCTACTGAATGACAGGCTCAAACTATAAAATTGTTATTAAATATCTGACGTATAAATCAATTAGAAAAGTAATCTTACATGACATTGCTAACTACTTCAACTATAATTGCGATTATTGTTTGGATGTTTTACAGTGAAGATTGAAATTAACTTATCACAAAACATGCAAATTAAAATTTTTGCAAAAAGTGTTCCAAGTCTAAAGATGATCTCTTTGTTGAGACTATCTTTCTATATCTATATAACTATAACTTGCTTGTTTTTCATCTTAACGATTACAATTAATTTTAATTCTCCATAATATGCCAATACGGTTAGTGGTACTGGTATTTTGTGGCGCAAGAGTGTGCCGCGTGATCCAGTCGTTCTGACTTCGATTCCTGAGCTTGGCAAGTTATTGCTTAAATTTTGTATTAAAAAATTCTTAGTAGCGTCAGTGACTACCAATAAGCAATTTCAATTGCAGGAATCTGATAATGTATTTGCAAGAAAAATGTAATGAAGTTATCATTGAAGTCTTAATGGGTAGGTATTTCTTGCTGGCGTGATTTATATCACTTACTTCTTATTTATTTTTTCTCTTATTGATATAGTCGTGGCCAATTGACATGACCAATTATTTTAATTTTTATTGCTTAATTTACGATCTACATTGTATTATGTAATTTCCTCTATTGTTCATTTAATTTATTAAAGTATTTAATAATTTTGAATTAATGTGTAACGCTATTGTTTTTAATATAGGATATAAAATTAAATTAAGTTTAAGCATATTTTACCTTTAAAATATTGTAATTATTTAAAAAAATGATTTTTTTTTGCTATGAATAAAAGAGAAGAATTCATTTATTTATTATGTTACTAATAAGGATTAAATTATTTTTAAAAACCATGTTCAGGCGTTTTAAAGTTATACTTATTTAAGATTTTGTATTGGTAAGTACTATTGCTTTAGTTGGATCTAAATTGATTCTTACACGCTATCTCACAAAAGACGCAAGTCTTTGCGTAAAACGTGAAACATATTGTGTATAATAATCTTGTATAATATGAGAGGTGCTCCAGAGTGTCATTCTGCATGACAAGACATCTCTTTATCATAAAAGGCTTTAATCAAAATCAACAGCCCGCGGACACATACTCCAAATTACAAGATTTTCGAAACGATTTCCCACTCAATCATTGCTAAGATAAAAGAAGCTGATTACTGTTCGTTCTATCTAGTTTAAACCAGTTGAACTCCAATCGCTCCTTTCAATAGACATGGATGGACAAAAAGCAATAAAACCGCAGCTAAAGCAAATAAGTGCCTCACTTTAAAATTCTATCATTTTTCACACTGGCCTGTTATAAATAGAATTGTTAAGCGTCGATCGTGCAAACTAAACAAGCCATTGTGCCGACGGCGCCGCCAAAAGGTGACACCACTGTGCAAAACCAAAAACCACAGCATTAGATTGTTGTTATATCGATAAGTTTGGGTTGAGTTTCGCACATCCCAACAGATAACACTCCAATGAATTAGCTATGCATTATAACTTTTTTATTAGGTAAATACTTTTTTCCATATTTCTTTAGAATTGATGTTAGCACATTGAAGAGATTAGTGAACGGATTAAAATTAATGAGCCTTCTTTCAACATTTTAATATGTTGTGTTTATGTGATTCCGCTATCTTCACATTGATAAACCTAGAAAATCAGGGCTTACTCGCATGAGTAATCAATGATGACAGACTCTTTTTTTATAAGATGATAGATAATTAGCGTTTTTATTATTGGTTATACTTGAAATTTTTTGTTAAGTTTACAAATATTGTTCTAAACATAGTAGTATCGACTTTTACGTTTAATTTTTGCAAAAGGCAAAAAAAAGATAACTGTCATTTAGCAAATTACCAAGTCTTGGTAGAAAGTACAGTTTCACGCAGGCTATTGTATCGTTCATACTAAAATAAATTATGAATGAAGCCGTTGATGTAGGATGAGGCGTGTAAAGTACGCTTTAAAATCGTATTCACCTGTTTGAAATTATTTTAGCATACGATTTTAAGCCTTCGGTCCGCAGTTTAGAGTAATAACGATGCGGACATTGTGGGGTGCGGTCAATTTGAGGGCGTGTTGCGTGTCACGGGTGAATCCATGGCGGACAGCGATAATGACTAACAAGAATGTGACTTTTCTACGATATGACTCTTATTCTCTCTCCTCTTCACCATATTTTGTGGCATGACAAATATTTTTCTTAAATTTGTTTTAACAGAGTTTAGATGACGCTGCTTGTCGAATCACGTAGGTATCATATCTTTCTTTATCGAGATGATCATTGACTGATTATTTTAAACAAGTGAAAGATATATTATACCTTAAATAATTATAAGTAGCATATAGTATCTCAAAAGAAAAATATTCTGAAGAAATTATATTAGTTTATCTCTAAGTATTCCAAGCGACCGCTAATCGCTTATAGAATAACTATCTCCTAATTTGCTTTTGTCACGTTAAGGACTGTTTTATGAGTGAACATAAGACGGGCCGTGAACTCTTGGTGACACACGACGGTGTAAAATGCGTTTATTGTCAGTCTCCGTGTCTAAGTCGTGAAATCGGCTTGCAGTGGGGTCTCTCTGGCTTTCAACATCCTAAGAGACGATTACACTAACATTTATGAAGATAAAGTTTTTGGAAATTTGAAATTTCTCGAATTTTAAAATAAGATTTGTACGGACAGTTCTGTGACAATAATAAAAAATTAACACAGTTACTATTATGCTTAATAATTATTAGTATTTTTTTAAATAATTAAATCATTAAAGTTCGATGCACTCGGCAAAACTGGTAATAATTTACCGCAAACTCTACTCTTTTCGCCATAAATTTTAAAGCAAATGGTCAGCTCTATTCAGTTTCAAGTTTGTTCATGTTCTCATTTTAAGTCTGGCGCGAATTTCTGCGGAAACTGGAGATTTAACGACGACTCGTCCGTATTGTCCGCGCACGCAGCGCTCGCGCTTCGACCGCCGACAACACATCTCGCGACGCCTGATTTGAATTTGAAATTCGAATATTATTTTTACGACTGACATGCGTTTTTACATTCATTTTATTTTTCAAAAATGCAACCAGTTTTTTTCATAAAACCACGCTTTTGTTTTATATGAAAAACTTTTTTATTAGCAGAGAATTATTGGAATTTGACGACAGGTGAAGCGGCATAGCAACAGCGTGCAAAGGACGTAGTTGAACAACCTGAATGAATTCTCTATAGACTTTGAGGAACATCCTGCGCATTGTAGAGCGGGGAGCGCACCTTTGTTATGCTAAGCAGTTATCATCGTAACCGTATTATGAACATTTATCAAGCGTCTAATTTTATGGCGTTTTTTTTTCCGCCACGTGCTGAAGAAGACTTATGGACAAGATAGGGGTTGTTTTAACAAGTATATTAGTAGTAATGGGGTGGACTGTATGATTTATTGAGTGTCTCATTCAGCTGTATTTGCTTAGGGGTCGCAGTTTATTGATGACACGCGTGCGGTGCATCATTTCATATGAACATATTTCGCCTGTGTAATTTGTTTCCACGCGTGTAAAGAACACGCAATTATATATTCGATTTATTATTTAAGATAAAAAAAGTAATTTGAATTAAAATTGTTTTAAGAACAGTGCAATTAAAAAAAAACATTGACAAATTAGTTGTCTCTTCATTAGAAATTAAGTTTTAACTTATCCGTTGTTTTTCTGTTATCCGGTATTTCCGGGTTATCACGTCTTTGGTCATGTACGTGTGTTACATATTGTCCAATGTCAATTTAAAATAGAATTCTTAACAAAATCCTTCTAAACATTTGTTAGTAACTAACGTCTGCGACATACATATGTTACATACTATATTAGTAAGGCAACAGTGTAAGTGAAGTACGAATACAGTACAAGCTATAGAACTAATGTTGTACGTGAGATAAAATGAGGTTTTCCACCTGTACATATCGCTGATCCGCATAATACGCAACATAAATAATAAGGTATTAGCGATTATCAGCGATTATTGATTGCGTTTTTCAATCAAACATTCATTTAATAATGTAGCCCTAATCTTCAATTAAATATTATAATTGACCAAAAAACAATTAATTAGAAATTCTTTAAATAGGCAGATATAAGTAAGAATAATTCAACCATTTGATTATGTTCAAATGAAGATTTAAAAAAATGAATAACGCGAGCACAAGTCGTTGTACGACGTACAAAAACTAGTAATAATTTGCACAGCACATTTATTTGCACATCAAAGGCTAAAAAGAAGAGGACATGCAATATGGTGATCGCATTATATGTGGTTTCCGCTCGCCACAAAGGGTTTCCGCTTGTCTCTCAGAACATCCCTACTGAATGCATGTTCAGCTGATGGCTGGATGTCTGTCTGCAGGCGGCACTTGCCACCACATTACCACATCAATTCATTAAACATTCTACACATATTTTAACGTTTTGTACTATTACGGAAAAGCATATTTACACAGGATGGGTAATGGATGGCTGTCAAAATGAAGAGTTAAGTGACTGCAAATTTTGGCCATATTTTAAAAGTTGAACTTACCGCGCTTAACTTTTACGTTAGTAAAAGTAGAATATATACCATCAAGCTGATGTTACACGACTAAGAGGAAAGATTAAACGGTAATGAAGCAAGTTTTAATGAGCTACAGGATATCTATCGCAACAGCCAAATAATCGCATGGGAAATCCATATGTGCACAAATGTGAGGAATTGGGTGAAAAATATGCTTTTATCATTATTTACCTACATCCGTTAAAAAATCTTATCATGTCTTTAATTAGGCCGCGAATTCTAATAATAAACAATGTATCATTTTAAATTCAAATACCTACATACTAACACGCCTGTATTTCTAAAAGAATATCCCGGTCAATCCCAGTAATATAATAAACTATTTTTTTCCAAATTAAATAAAGTTGTATAAAATGAACAAAAAAAATATTAAATTGAAAGTCAATAAGTAACGTTACGTGTATTTTGTCCACAGCAGCAGACAGCCAGGAGTCTGGCAGCCCACCGCCGAGCCCGACTGACTCTGCCACATCAGAATCAGCGCCCACCCTAGTTCACATCAAGCAAGAGAACATGGCGCCCGGAACTGACATAAAAGAATATTATGGGACCTTAGATTTTGGCTTGTCCGACACCTACCTATCGAACTTCTCGGATTATGGACGAGGGTATCTCCCGAGGCCCTTGGAATTACCAAACCAAGATTTCTTAGGTCCAAAAAGTCCAAAAGACAACGAACATTCAAAAGACGATGATCCCGATATAGACTCAAATTTGCCCAATGAGTTGATGTTGAAAAATAGTGGGATATTTGCTAGAGTCAATATCACCGTTGGTACTAAGTATGGACCGTTTTTGGGAAAGTGGGAGACGCAGCCCTTGGATCGACGATACGCCTGGGAGGTACGTAGATTACATTCTACTCTATTTAGATGCGGACATTGATCCTTTTGTACTTGATGTACACTAAATTGATAGATTTAAATTTAGTTTAATATCGCTCATCGTTTATTGTAAAATTGTAAAAAGATTTAATCCATCACACAATAATTAAATACATTGTCTATTATTTTGAACTGGAAACAGTCATAACTACAGACTAAAGCTGGTAGTTGGTACTTTATGATAAGTCTGAAGAGGGGCACTTACCTAATACATTTCACGTATAATGTAACAAATATTATAAACAACCCTTCGTTATTATCGTGGGTTAAGACGTGAAGAGTAAATTTCGTATTTATTTAATTTTTAAAGATATTTTTTCACCAAACCGTTGACAAGGCACTTCTTTCTTAGTCAACTCAATGGCCACTGAATGGCCCACTTGTTCCGCTCAAGTGTGAGGACTGAGTGTTAACTTAATAAGTTGGCTTGTCATAAATTATACTAAAACGAACGTCAAGCCCGGGGGTAATAAATTGTCGATTTTATTGATTCCACTAAGAAGTTGAGCGGAACGTGTCATTTTAGGGAAACATAACCCTTTGAATAATGATAATATTTACATATATGTTTAAATTCTTTATTATATTTCTCTGTTCTGCAAGCATAGTAAAAGAAAGTAAAAACCTTCAATTAAATAGTTTTATTGACAGACAGTTTTAATTAAAGGAATTTTCGTAAAATTAGAGTTGATAACTTTTATTGAACCTAAACACATTCCTAATTTATTTTGGATTTATTATTAACTATATATCAGCGCATTTTCGGTGCATTCATACTTAATTTAAAATCACAATTGAATATATTTTTTTCGGACATCAATATTAACCCTTCGTAGCCCAAGATCATAAAAAATTATAATACTTTGGTATATGATAGGCTTGAACAAATAAAAAAACACGTTTTTCGTGGAAATTCAAAAATATTTTTTATTCCGTATGTATTGGATCTTTTAGGGTTTGTAACATTACTGTCACATTGGGTTAAAATGGATGAAAATGTTTTAACGTAGTATGAAAGGATCTAACAGATTTATTTTGTTTTTTGTAACAACTACTATTCCGAACTTTTTAAAAATTGTTTGTGCTACATCAGGACATCGAAGAAACTTGGGCCAAATGATTTTCCAACCTAATTCGGTCAGTAGCCAATTTGATACTGCCCTACCGTCAATGGGGTGACATGTTGCGCCGGACTCTTGTGATTTTGGCTTGTATTTCATTTTCAAATAATCATCGCTGTTGGACATTAGGATTCAAGCATAGCTTACATAAAGTCTCCAATTTCAAGTTGAAAATCTGCTGAAGACATTTGTTTGTCATTGCATCGTTTAGTCTGCGTTACTCTCACATACATCAGCCAAGAACTGGCCATGGTTAGGTCTAATAATTGGTAAAACATCCAAACCTGGCATCTTTTAATTCGTGTCATAATACTATAAGTTCCCATAATCCTGTTTATAAAATCTACACCTCCAATATACCCATTACATTCTTCGACGATATGAGACCAATCAATGTTGATGTACTTCTATTGGCCTTATCGTAACGACTTGGACCTTCGACCACTCACCAGCAAAAGTTGAGAGAAGCGTGACAAGTTTGTTGTCTTTTCATATATATTTTGACACATCAATTGCGTCCATATTTGCTACGTAATCAACAGAAAATCTACATTACTTTTTATTACATCCTCGTCAGGGGGTAGTTTGGAATCTGGAACGAGATTATTCCGTACGGTCCCAGGACTCCCCAAGTCCAAGATATATCCACTACTGCTAAGTACTCCAGTAAAGTTTCAAGCCACGGAAGTAAAGTAATTATCCAAATATCGTTGTTATTTCTGATATCTGGGTATGCCCGCGTCATTCTAAATACGACGTTTCAAGATGCTCCTTTTTTATTCTACCAGGAGCAAAACTCTTTCAGTTCCTGTTTCAGGTTCAATATTATAGACGAAACTTGAAACTACGCTCAGTACATAAAACTTTCAACGCAAATTGTGTTTTTTTTTTTTGGCATATATCTATTCAAATTGTCTCTTCTCTTAGTGGAGCAAATCTATTCATCCACACAAAGGTATACCTCGAATAGAACTCCACTAGAAGTCCTATTTAAGGCTTATATTATAGATCTAATTTTTATGTAAATACTACCCCTATCTTAAAAAATAGGATAAAAAATTCATAAATATATGGATATACATTAGTTGTATTTTTTATGACATTGTCACTCAATGTGACAGAAATGTAACAAACCTAAAAAGTAACTTTTTACATATAAAAAATCAAAAGTATGAATTGGTAACGATATATAAACCAAATTATTTACTTACCTACGGGTATCAACGAAAATTATACAATTTTATATACTTTTAGTATTTTTTTATAAATTTTAAACTTTTGGCAAGTTCAAACATGGCATTTTCATCAAAACACGAAATTCAAAGCCAAAAAGGGAGCAAGTTACGCTACCTATGATTTATATTTGATGCTAAAATGTTCGGTGTGTTATTTAAGAATATATTGATATTGATTTGACAAATCTTAAATGTTTAGTTTAAATTTTATAGAGACTTTTTGGGTTTGTTACAGAAATGTCACCAGGGGCTATAAAGGGTTAACAGAAATCTACCGCTGTGATCCGTTGATTAGATTACGCATATTGCTGTTACCACGTAATCTGCAAAATACGTGCAAATTTGTAAAGGTTCACTTCAAAGTAGTGCGAGGGGTGTGGCATGGTTATCTGTGTAGGAAACGGAAATCAATTGTTGTATTTCTTGGATCAAGGCCAAGTTTTATATTTAGTTTCAAAGTATTGGATTTCTTGCAATTTACGCATAGATCTATACTTTTTCTATCGTAAATGTGAAATTGGAGCATTTTTTGCATAATAGAAGAGATTAAACTTTACAGCCTCTTCCGGATGTACGCATACAACTGTCTAAATAGTGTGTGGCGAATTCATGTTAATAATATTGATTTTTTATTTAAGCCATAAAGAACACTATTATCATAATGCTACATTTCCAATAAAACAGTTACATTAATCGAAGTAAATGTAATTTTTTTTTTATATTACTGGTAATGTCATTATTACCCAACCACGCTCAATATGTACAGAGCCATCCATACGATGTCTCAGCGAAATCCACGTGTAGTCAATATCGCTACTATGGTTTGACTAAATCGGTACTTGGTGGAAATAATTGGTCACTAAGATATTTGTACAAGCGTTTCATAATTATAATCCACAAAAGGCCGGATACGTACCGGCCATCGAGATGCGCAAGCGCCTATCAAATATCAGACAGATACTGTGGGTGTTGCGTTGCAGTCAAACCGCTATTGTACTGCAGCGGACATATAGTTCCGGCTCCTCTATGCCTTTATTGAGATCCTAATGACAGTTATATTGTCAACACAATTGTGCACAATAAAACGTATTTATTTCATGAATACACGGAATGTCTTATCAGTTTTAGGTAACAAAAAATTGTGTTGGCATACCTATCATTACGGATAAGACGGTTATTACTTCTTCTATTTCAACAAACTGTTTATGTTCTGTGTGTACTATACAATTAATGTGTTAATAAATATTGTTGGGTATTTGTTTTGGGTGTGAAAATTAGTCTTCTGGAAATTATTTGAACGCACCCACGATACAGGAGCATTTTGATTAGTTCTAATCACATACTGTTTGTTAGAGTGAATAAAATAATATAACGCGGTTGACACCTGATATTAACCACGCTCAGTATACTTTTTACTAAAAATGTATTCTAACAATTTTCTCATTGTAAACTGCTTGATCTCGGCGCCGTACGTGACAGTTGGGTAAAAGCGCCAATTGTGGCCACTGGGCACGTCATTATGAACAGCTTACAGAACAAAACGCTGATCGCACAGCTTCCGACTCACTGACCATAAAAGATTCTTTGATGCCATTTCGCTGTTTACTGCACTAACAATGTCGGTGATGTGAGTGTTTGGTGGCACCTATCGATTGACGTGTTTCTTTCATTACTTTCCTATGACGTGTTTTTCAATTTTAAATTCTACAATATACTTATTATCAAACCTTATCAAAAAGTACAAATATGCATTGGTGTGTGCAACACATAGACCTAATATATAACTTGAGTAAGTTAGAAGGATTGACTTATCTCACCAAGTTATTTTAAAGGGTTGCGTTTAATTCAATAAATTCACATGGCTGCGTAAACTGGAGGGCTGCTATTGATAAATCAGCGATGGTTACATTATTCAACCACCGTTTTCGCAAATGTCGATATCTCAATAACATCTAAAGAAAAAAGTCGATCCGGGTAATCAAAGAACTCCTGATACGCGGGTCCATCCCGTGTCAAAGTGCAATAAAAGGTTGCGTTAGAAAAAACCCTAATTTCGGTTAAGGCATGACCCCCGTCAACAATTCTTTTTAACAATTTACACTTTTT
The DNA here is from genome assembly GCA_030295005.1 of Cephonodes hylas. Classification (NCBI taxonomy): domain Eukaryota; kingdom Metazoa; phylum Arthropoda; class Insecta; order Lepidoptera; family Sphingidae; genus Cephonodes; species Cephonodes hylas. Next base: position 7,741,414 of record AP025376.1, on the reverse strand, counting down.
TAGAAAAAAGTAACGGTGGAGATGTCATAGTATTCACACTTTTAAATGAAAACTTGATTGGCGGGTTTTTTATTAGAAATCTCACGAGATCTCTTCAGTCGCGTCTCTTCCTTATAAAGCTATTTGGTAATAAAACTATCTTTTATTCAAACCACTAGAATAGAACGACGAAAAATTTTCTCACAGATTTTAAAATAGATTTAAATCAACAATATTCGCAAAACTTGTCTGATATTATCATAGGTTTTTGCATAAATAATTATTGGTCCATACATAATTATATGGGATATGCATAATAATATTTAACTGAGGATCATCCACAGATTTATTTAAATGAAATTAACATAAACTGGTTTAAAAAAATATTTCTACTTGTCAATCCTGTTTGACGTTTCTGACGCTCTCATTATCTTAAGGGGTGCATCTGTCAAAATTGACATGTCTAATCATAATTTGTAATTTTAAAAATATGAATTTAATATCGATAATGTTCGACTCGCGATTGACAAAGGGAGTCGTTGCTCATGAATGAATAATGGCGATTCGATTATTTCACCGGGAAGCGTCCGTGCACGAATAATGGTGTTTATTTAATCACGATGCATGTTTATATTTTAAAACTGCGGATACGTCACAAGTTGGGTATGATTTTCATCTTTTTGCTTTTTATAACAATGATATTCTGATTTATGATAACTACTTTTCACCTTACTTCTTAAAACATTCTCTTCATATTATCCGTGAAATTAATATTAATGAATGTAAATAAACTGGTCATTGACCTTGGTTTCCTTCCCGCTATTTAATCTAAAAATAATTTACACAATTAATCAATCAATTCTGGATATAAATTAACAATAAAACGATTAGCAGGGTTATGAATTAAAAATTAAAACCGTCAGTTTAAGCCGTCCCGTCACGCGGCAGAGGCGAGTCCGTTGCATTACTGTCAAAATATCTGTCATATTCGTGTGACATCCTTTCAGGGTTGGTCACCCCTTCGACGAAGGATTAGCAATACGCACAGCCCTATTACATCTTCATTATGGTAGGCGGCTGACATACCCCATACATTGTATTCGAAATAATAACAATAAAAAATATTATTGTTATTGTGTTTATTGCCACCGTTGATAATATTTATACGATCCGCGTATGATCTCTGTGACAAAGGCACAGATGGTTCGCAATGTACACTCGTATGCAACACTGTCGGACAAATAAAAAGCTCTTGTTCTACAGTGGAATAGAATTTTAATTTCATTGATTGGTTAGTAATGTATATTTTTCGAGCTTCTCTACAGAGATTATGTGAAACAATATTGTAATAAGTCAGTTTGTAATTTATCATAATGGGTGAAATTGATGATAGTAATTATTCCCCTTACCTGCACAAAAAAATGTTAAATACTTATCGTGAAAAATGGCTCTTATATAGGTAGGTTTTAGGTATTAGCCTACCAATATTGATAGATTATGTTCTTATCATTACATCCTGATTTAATTACACTTATAATCGAATACGCTGATAAGTAAACTAAGGATTATACAACATATTAATTATAAATAAAATCCACGCACTAAATAATCATGTAAATATTCAACAAGTTTTGGCTTGAAGTGTATGTATGATCAATGAAACGTATCTATCAGATAGAAGTTTGCATTGACACCTGGCGCATATGACACCAAAAGATCGGTTGCGATAGCGCGAGGTTTAGGAATTACTCTCAGTACTCGTATTTAAAAAAAATAAGTTTCTAATAAATGTATACATATAGTCTTATGATTTTTCTCTCTCTTTGATTTTTCTTAATGATTAAGTCAATATCATGTAAATTTAAGGACGTAATATTGTCAATTCAAAAACTCTGTTTAGCCTATACGAGTATTTTATATTATGCTTTAAGCAGTATGATCCTTCTAAAGAGAAAAAAAGATCGTTTATGAAAAATTGTAATGTTTTAATTGGCAAGCCACCTTTCGCGATGTTTGAAATTACACCGTCACAAACAAGGGTAGCGACCCCAAGTATTGGCACGTTATTATTAACAAGCAGACACTTATCAGTTAATCTTACATCGGTGCACAATAGCAGCTAATCCTGAGGCGGGATAGGAATTTATCTTCGCTATAACGTCATTGTCGCTTCTCCCCACGGTCTCCCGTTTTATTCCATAATATTCATTGGATATCCACCTATTTTTTATTTATAAGTTGCGGTGTCTTTTTTCTATTTCTATGTTTGAGACAATTTGTACATCTAGGAATCCATAAGAGATCGAAACGTGTACTATTTATTATATAAAAATAATGTCAAGCAAATTGAAATCGTAGAAAAATAATGAATAACGTGGTTAATTGACCACAGCCCAAATGTGGACATTTAAAATTTCTCAAAAGTACGGCTGGCTGAAAGCCATTCCAAAGTTTACTCACGAGTAGTCTCCGTGGTTTCTTATTTGCTTCAATATTTTTCCCAACAAATTCGCATTCGCAAAACATTGCGGCAGTGCACAGTGGGGCAATATTTCATCTGAGCTGGCCAGAACAATAATAGCTTGCGGAGTCGAAGCCACGGCACGTTCGGGCCACAATGTTACCCACCACCATTATCCGCAGAGCTCCCGTACCCCTCCGCCACTAAAACAATTAGACCAGCAGGAGGAGTTATATGGGTTTATGAGGGCTCCACCTCCGCTGGCCGATTGTATACCATCGCCAACATCCGTGTAGACAAAATAACGAAATACCCCGAAAGCAACGCGATATAGCACCGGTTATTGGGTTAGGTTAAGCGTTGTTTACACGAAGCGATCGGCAGAGGCGAGTGTTGATGCGACTGATGCCAAGTTGCTAACTTTGACGTTGTGATGTTATTTCAAAACATACCGACGGATTTGCAGCTTCTTGTACAAAAACTATTTCACTTAGTAGTATTGTTATTTGTGCTAAAAACTAGTTTCTTCTTTATGATATTGCTCAACGGCCAAAAGAAGAGCTTTAGTAATATTGGCTAGTGAGATAAAGTTGTTTTTGTTTCTTCTCTGTTGACACAGTTATATTAGCTTGTTTGTGTGTGCAAGCTCAGCCCGTTTCTTCGTTGGGTCACTTTTACATTTAACTGTCATTACAAAGTATTACAACTCAAAAAATGTATTTAATAACTAATACGTACAATGAAATAAGTAAATTGTTACTACAGTTGATTCATATCAGGTTTTAGCTTTATCAAATTTAAAACTTAAACAACCCAATAATGCAGTGCATAATTCAGTCCATTCTAATAATATTTTTATAATGAAAAAATCAGTGGCAATAATTTGTCCCACATACCACATCTAAAAACAGCAACAACTGTAAAAAATGGTTTTCAAATTAACCGAATAATTCCGTATCCCAATTGTCACGGTGACGAGCGAGCGGTGTCTTTGTCACATGCTACGGCTGTTTTTTTCGCTCGTGTAATCTTCCACTTAATCCGTTTTAACACGTCCAGATGTGAGCTTGCACATCGTTTTACGATTTGCTCTAGTTCCCAAAGGATTGTCGAATAGATGATAACTTCATACGTTGCGGTGACTTAGGTTTGTAACTATGGCACTAAGTTGAAAAGTTCATTTTAGTTGAATTTTAAAGATACATATGAAGTACATAAAATGTTTATTAAAGATATTCGTTGCTGGTCAATTGTGAAGCTTTTGCCGGAGGCATAATTTCAGTAATAGTCTAACGGCATCTTCAGTAAAAGTCTATTACAACATCTATCAGGGTGTTCAAATATGAAATTGCGGCTATTTAGAGGAAGTAGTTACTTTTTTACATACGCGTAAAAATGTATTTACTAAAATAGAAAAAATGTATATGTTAAAACTGTATCAAGGGAATAAAGACATGTTTGTATCATGATTTGTATTGGTAACATTTGTTATTTTTACAACAAAGAAAGGAACCAAAACTGTCCACAATTGGAAGCTGTGATTATTCAGCGCTTGCCGATCAATGAACAAACGATAGCCGTTCTTTGTGTCGATCAATGGGGTGCTTTTGATACTAGATCAATAGAACATCACACCGTTCGGCCTTGTGAACATTGTTCAATGCAATTGTTCTTTAACACCCGAATATAAAGAGTAAAATCGCGTATCAGATATTTTGCCGACGGCAAGTTTAAGTTGGTCCATGCGTTTTTTTGCGCAATGATAACACCAGTCCGTGAATATTCCTACGTGTTAGGTATTAATGCATTTTGTCTCCGTTTTAATGGTCGAAACGTGACCGTATAAGGTGTTCCTAATTTTGACATAATTTGTACGGGATAATGCGACAAAGATGGTTAGTCTCCATTGAAAGTTCAAGTTAATTTATGGTCGTTGTGTTGGCGGCGAATGCTTGTGACCAATTTGGTAAATTTTCGAGTTTAGTTATTTTATCGTCGCATGCAAAGGGATAAGTTAAAGATGCTTAAAAATATATTGAGTGAACAATACGTTACTAATAACATATCGACGGCGGAAAGCGAAAACGTAGTAAACCACAAAAATGGAAATGTTCACCAGAGCCAAAAAACTTTTACATATTTTTTCAAAAAATCATTACTAGCGTGTTTTTTAACTTAGACTCATGATTTTTGGACACTAGACATGTTATTTTTTTCTAAATATAATTCTAACTCTCAAATCTCATTCTAACAATTATTTGCCAAAAATTTGTTGACTACGACATTTTGAAATATTTTTACAGAATGCTAAAATGCTGTAAATGCACATCGAGTTGTATAGAGATGGGTCAAATACATTTTTTAGGGAAAGCGAAAACGTGGTAAGCAGTTATACTTGAACTAGGGCTGCTCAACTGAACGTTGTAAACGTGGTTATTTAATGAAACCCATCTCTTAGATATGGTGTAAACTACAATAATTACTGACTTGGGGTAATTAACTTGGGGTAACCTTACCAAATGTAGTAATAGGTTCGGTTCTTTATACCACTACTCGCTAAAACGTCCTTAATGCAAGATACATAAAAACACGAGCGACGAAAACGTAGTAAACGCAGCACTACTGACCGCATCATCAACATGTACCTTTTTTTACAGAAAGCGAAATTGTTGTAATCAACATAGTATAACTTATTACTATTTTTTCTGTAGCTTACAGCGTTTTTGAATGCAGGCATTTACGTGAAAACCTGTTTTTTTAAAATGTTAATTTCTAATCTATTCATCCTAGATTTATGGGACCGGGACCATTCGAAGCAGTTTTTTTTTCTGATTCGAACAGTGCAATAAAAAAAAATTTCACATTTTGTGGACTACGACGTTTTTGCTTTCCGCCGTCGATATGTAGATTAAAGCATACAGCCCATATAACAACAAAACGGAAACTGTATATTAAAAAATGTAAAAAGAATGACTCAATAAAAATGCAATTCCTAAAATAAAACGGAATTCATTAGATGTTCATATAAGTACAGGTTGATTAAAATAATTCCTTTGCATAGAAAAAACAATTTTTTTTTCAATTAGTACTGTCCGTTGATAAAATGTGTACTAAACAACGGAACACGGTGACATAGATGTTATCAGAAAAAAACAAAAGAGTCCTTAGTGAAAAGAAACGGAAAATGTGTCGAAATAAAAGTGCGACTCTTCCTGGATAACGCGCGGCGGAAGCAATGTTTTTCCTTAGCCGATAAACTAGACAAGCACAGGAAACTACGCTGAAATGTGAACAAGATGAATGGAAAAAATCAGAATAACCTACTGAGGGTCACTTAGTATACCATATTTATTTTTACGTTATGGTAGAACTTTGTTGGTTGGATTGTTGTTCAAAGTGCCTTTAGTTTCATATAACGAAGGCCGCCAATTGGATACTTGAGGGTTATATCTTTTGTTCTTAGTTAGAGCGACAAGGTGTGCATCATAACAACTCACATTCTTAAAATTAAAGTCATGGCAATATGTGTCCGTTGACATAAATTTAATTTTATTCCGAAAACCTATTTAAATACTTTCAATGTGTAAATTTGGCCGTGTATTACGAATAGCGTTTTATTTACAAATTATTTTTACAAAATCATTCCTATGCATACCTATATTACATAAAAAATCATAGCTCTCATCCGCGTACATAACTCTCATCCATCCACAATTGCGGCAAAGCATTCAGTGTAGTATTAAAAAAAAAATTAGGTTACACCTCTCAAACTAGTTTTAGTCCAGCGATTCGTGTAAAATGTTGATTTAAGTTTAAAAATATCGCCTATGTACAGGTCCAATTTGAGGCGAGCGCATTGCGCAGGCGCGCGGGTAAATAAGCGCCCGCACAAATTGTTATCTTGTGTAACGAAACGTGTGATGTGCCCAACGACGCGTGATCACCGCAACCGCGCCGGGGAACGCTCTTCACTTCCATAGGGATGGTCCGCTCGCCCTGGGGACCTCGATATCGACTCCACACAACTCTACATTCTCGGTCTGCAGTCTAAAACAGCTTGCTTAGCCATACGATGACGATCATCGAGCGTAATGAGCACTTATGAACTGTGACATTTATTCCGCAAACAATAAAACCTTTTAAATGTATGCACAAATGTCACGAGGCCAGTAATTTATGTTACTCTGATATAAATTTAGCAACATATCGATGTTTCGCCCGTCGTCACTAGAATTTATGAAATGTAATTTTCTGACGGCAACGACTCACGAACATTTGTAGCTTTTCCGAGTATTCTGGGAAATTGCGATCTCTGGGCGGTGCGCAAAATATGAGATCTGCCAGTACTTCGTTTAAATTGCGAGTGAGGTTTTTATAATAAACCGCTGTGTAGTCACGTTTTCAACAAATTTTAAAACTGCTTTCACGTTTACACTGGTTTTATATGTATTTACATATGAATAACTAGGGCAACTCTTAGAAATATATTCTATTTATCAATGTGCATTCATTGCTCGTGGATTTATTTTGATTGGTGCAGTACGGTAGTAATACGTGTGCGCTTGGATATGTGTATTGGGGTTGCAGATAATTGATACGCTCAATTAGTCAAATGCAGCAATTAATGTATAGGTATATAATCATAAATCAAAATCAGTGGTTTTTTCAATGTTCAATTTTTTCAATCTTCCGGTAATAATAACAACCAGATCGCGTTTGATATAAAATACTAAAATTGCAAGTCATTTACCGAGCAACACAAAGACTTGTAAGATTAATAAACTTATCAATTTTAGTCAGTATTAATAGTTTTATCTCAAGTGCACGTCATAAAGTGTCGGGAGCAGCGTACATATTTCACGTAGGGCCCAGACCCCCGCAAGTAAGATTGGTAGCAAGTGTCCAAGCAATTCGCATCCTTGACCGGCCGCGCGCGCCGTTCATCGATGACTGATGGCGAACACATGACGCCGCCGCTCGCTAACTCATCGTTGATGTGCCGTAGGGCTGCCAACTATGTAACAATATACAATATTTAACATTATCGGGACTGTACTTCAATATCCTATGGAACTAATCAAAGTTTATGTGAAAATAGTATTCAATAATTAGATGATTGAAGTCATATCTTGATGACCGGTTTAAATGACATGTTTAAATTGTCAATAGAATTTACCAGTGAAATTTTGCCAGTACCCAATTAAAATGAAATATAGATATATAGCAAACAATTTTAAAATACTGAAAATAAGAATAAATGCAATGTTTTTAAGTTACAACAGCAAATATTTTATTTAACTATTCCATAATAATGAAATTAATCAAACAATAACAATATTTCTTAAAAAGAAAGATCGGCCATAACTATTTAATTACAACTATAAATTAAGAATATCTTGTTTCATATTGCCAACCCTATTTAAGACGAGGGTTGCTCTAAGATAATTATCTTTTTTACGGAATATACGTACCCGACGCAGTTTTAATAACGTGATAAATGCTGCGGAAAGGCTTGTCGTTGACGCGTAAAGAGGGTTTATCCACAGGAGCGTATCTTATTGAACACCAAGGGGATTAAGACCCACATATATTTTTCATTGTTAAAATACCTCTTACTTACAGTCAAGATTCAGTATGCTTGCGTGATTGTATATTTATTAGCTTTAAAAATGTTAGGTTTTTTTAAATATTGTATGGTAATATTTAATTTAATGTAATGTTTATAGTTAACATAACGTTGTCTATTTGCGTCAGACTCTACCTAATTTCTCCATTTTTTTATTTAAAGATATTATCGCTAGTTGCCATTGAATTTGTATTTTCTAAAGCCTCTTTCAAGTAATGTTAAGATGCCACCAACGAGACACTTATATTTATTCTCATGACAAAAACAAAAATTATTTTACAAAAATCCCTGATTGCGTCCCCTTTTTGTTAACCTTATAGTATTTGATTAATAACTCACTTGTTATGCAATTGTTGAACAACAGATGCTTTTTATTTTTCGCGTAATTTTCTTTAAATCTGTTTCCTTGTCGTGAGATGATAAAGTGGGGGATCGCGATTTAATTTCATGCCGTATTAGTCACCTCGCTCTCTCTACCTCGAAGATGAAAACAGGACTTTTGGGTGAATTGATAAGATTACTTATATTTTATAATACACAAATTGATTCATTGGGATTTTTTTTTTAAACTCACAGGCCACAATTTTTATTAGAACCACGTATTTTTTGAAGCGTTGCAAACGTTGTCAAGTAAATTATTTTCTATATGTTTATCACCTACGATATTTTTATATATCATTACACACATGTGTATCCAATAATTTTATATTAAAACATTTATTTCAAAAATTCTCAGCCCTACTAAACCATTAACTTAAAATACATATTTACATTAAATATAGGAGTACACTTAGGGGCCGTTCAAGTATTACGTAAGCACTATAAGGGGGCGGGGGGTTATTGCTTTGCTTATTTTGGATGACATGGGGGGCAGGGGAGTCTAGATGATGATTACGTCATCGGTAGTAATTTTTTTTTTACCGAATGGCAACCCTACATTGTCTTTGCTTGAAATCAAAACGCATTTTCGGGAATTCCCGCAAATAATGCATACGGCTAGGCACTCGCTTTAGAACCGAGTAGGGGAATTACCGCGCGCTATTCACTTGCCTAAATTTCCTCTATCAGTGTATTGTTTCGTTTGGATCCTATAGCGAGTAGACGTATTGTAAGCATAGCAAAACAAGTTAACATTTGTGTTACTGTTGATTCTATTAGCTAAAGTTTAATGTTTAAATAAGATGTCGTTTCAAATAGACAAATCCAAGTTATACCAAAAATTGTTTGAAAGTTTTAAGAAATCTCATACAAGTACGAAAGTACAAAATGTACAAAAATTAGTTAACGAAGTGTGGCGCAATTATAAATTACAAGCAAAGTCCGACAAGGAACTAGATATTATTGTATCTAAGAGAATTGAAGAAGAATTGCAAGCGGCGACTAGGAATAAATCCAATCTACTACATTTTTTTTCTAAGGTGAGTGACGAAATAATTTTACGTACCTTTGAGTACTAGAAATATTAAAAGTCGCCAAGAAGTTTCTTTTTACATTTTGTAACAATAATTTAGACGTTTTTATGATTACAAAATATTATGGCCTATCTCGAAGTATAGAGGTAATGTTCATTATATAGATTTACTAGCTTTTGCCCGCGACTCCGTCCGCGTAGACTCTAGGGTTAAGTGCAGAGAGATTTTCCCATTTATAACATGTTTATCCCACGGGAATACATTTTCCAGGATAATATTATTCCATGTTAATTCTGTGAGCCCTATCAACCTCTATACCAAAAATCATTCAATTCGCTTTGGTAGTTCACGAAATACCCATTCCCACGGGAATACTACATTTTCCGGGATAAAAAGTATCCTATGTCCTTTCCTGATGTATAAGCTATATTATTGTAAAGTTTCATTAAAATCCATTTAGTAGTTTTTACGTGAAAGCGTAACAGACAGACAGACAGAGTTACTTTCGCATTTATAATATTAGTATGGATTTTTTATGATTGATTCCGTCAATTGGTCACAAAATACAGGTGTTAATTTTCTGTATGTGATGGGTTCGATTCGATTAGATTAGATTATTTAAAGCCTTTAAATAATAATTATTTTTAGCCTTTAAATAATAAATTTAAGGTCTTTAAATAATATTTAAATGCTGTTTTTATTTCATACTTTGTATTTATGCAGCTTAATAAGAAAATAATTAATAGAAAGTTTTTATTTTTAGGCAACGACTACCTATAAACCTGCAGAAAAAACACAAATTATACAGCCAGCTTCAAATATTAAAAAACAGGAAGAAGATAAAATAAAACCCGGTAATGAATCACAACAGCAATGCGAAAATAATGAAAATGCAGATAAACAGAGAGCAAAACCTTCTCAGGAAGCTATGAAAAATAAGATTGCTCTACTCGAAAAAAATCTGAATGCTTTGTATTCTGCCAGAGATACTATGCCAAGCCGTGCTGAAGTTGATAAACAGATCATTAAGTTGCGCGACGAAATAAAAACAGCAAAACAGTCTTTAAACAGAAAGGTTCAAAACGCAGTTGCCCAGAAGAAACACAGGGATGGTATAAAAAGAAAGTTAGAAGATATTTGTCATGAAAATCCAGAAATAAAAAAAAGACTATCTCTGAGGGATTCAGTGGGACGTCCTAATCTTGAAAGCAATCAACCATTACTATTGAAAACAATTGCGGATATAGCTTTATTTGGGAGTGCAGCAGATGATAGAAGACGAACGGAATCTATTCGCAGCGTAAAAACTCTTGATGAACTCACACAAGAATTACGTAAAATAGGATTTGATATTAGTCGCAGTGGGACATATCTTCGTTTGATTCCCAGAAAATCTAATTCTGTAGAGGGACGAAGACATGTATCGACAGTCCCTGTTAAGCTCATCCGGGCTCAAACTGATCTTCACAAGAGCCACTTAGATAGCAAGTTCGCTGAAACATCAATTAATTATTTAGAGAACATAGCATCCATACTTGGACCAGATCAAGTATTTTTCATATCTCAAGATGATAAAGCTCGAGTCCCTATTGGCGTAACTGCGGCAAATAAGCAAGCACCTCTTCTAATGCACATGGAATATAGAGTCAAATTGCCTGATCACGATTGGGTAATCGCTGAGCGTCATAAATTAATACCATCTGTTTATGCTGGTATCAAAATCACTTCCAGTATGCTAGGACAACCGCAAGCCGTTGGATATTCTGGACCAACATATATCGCTATTCGAAGTGGAAAGCATAGTTCATCTACTGCTAATACTCATGCTCAGGATTTCGAGACGCTTCTCGAACTTGAAGAGTTTCGACCATTAGCTAAAACTGACAATGGACTAGTAAAACCAGTGGTAATCATGACGGTTGATGGAGGGCCAGATGAAAATCCGCGTTATCAAAAAGTCATAGGGTTTGCTATACAACACTTTAAGCGACATAATCTCGATGCATTGTTTTTAGCTACCAATGCTCCTGGAAGAAGTGCGTATAACAGAGTAGAGCGCAGAATGGCTCCTCTTAGTCGCGAACTGGCTGGTTTAATTTTGCCTCATGACCATTTTGGGTCTCATTTGGATGAACGTGGCGTTACAATTGATAAACATTTAGAAAGATCTAATTTCGAATTCGCAGGAACTGTATTAGCTGAAATATGGAGTTCAATGGTAATTGATGGCTATAATGTTACTGCAAAATATGTTGAGGCAGGTGATCAAGATCTTCCTGATTTTCCAGACATTAAATGGTATTCAGAACATGTACGTGAAAGCCAATACTTGCTTCAAATTGTAAAATGTAAAAATACAGAATGCTGTCGTCCAAGAAGTGGCCTATTTAGATTACTAGACAACAGGTTTCTTCCACCACCTGTAAAAGTAAAACAAACAGTTAATGACTTGGTTTTGGATGAAGGAGGACAATTTCTTAATCTTCCAGTCAATTTAGCTCTACGCTTAAGTGCTTCACTCAAAGATTTCCTGCAAATGCCCTACGATTATTTTTGTCCAACGGTAAAATTGAGGCTATCAAGTCGAACATGCAAAACGTGTGGTCTTTATCATGCTTCCGTCAAGTCACTAAATCGTCACATCGAGAAGATCCATAAAAAAGTAAACACGCACACTGATAGGAAAATTAGACCTGTAAGAGTCGCTGCTCGTCGTGCTAATGAACTGATGTGCATTATTCAAAATTTAGAGCACCATGATGTTGAATGGCTCGATGAGAACGACGTAGACATTCCAAAATCGGAAGAAAGTGAGCAGACTTACAACACTGAGCAGCAATCCAAGCAATCCAATGTCATCGAAAACTTAGAATCATGGATTCGGGTTTCATGGACTGAAGACTGTTAATTTGAATTTAATATGTGTACCAAAAATTTAAAACAAGTTTGTTATGTTTGTAAGATTATAATATTTTTGTTACTCTATGTTGAATACCATATCAGTAAAATCTCTCCATCCTAAATCTATTTTCTTATTTTTAAAATTATAATTATAACCTTATAATTACAATATTTAAAAAAACAATACATTAATTGAAAAATGTTTACGTAAGCATGGGGGTAGGGGGTAAGAGCTTTGCTTACTTTTGCTGACAAGGGGGATGGGGGGGTAAATAATTGTAATAAATCTGCTTACGTAATACTTGAACGGTCCCTTATATCGATAGTCAGTAATACCAAATGCCCCGTATTTACCCAACAGACATCTTTGCTACCCAAGCAATAGATCAAGTATAAAAGGCCCTAATTTAACAGCAAAGTAAACATGGAACCCCCTATCAGTTGAGTATACATCTTTAAAACACTGGTTGTTATTGGGCATTATGACTCAATCGAACGCAGAAGGGCAATTGAAGTGTCTGCAGCTAAATTGTAGGTTATGCACCCTCTTTTTTGATAGTCGTTGTTTTCTATAGCTTTTGTTTTATTTATAGTTGGTAAATTGTGTTTAAAAAGACAATAAACAGCCTTGTTTAGATGTTTTCGACGTATCAAACATTAACATGAAATTTAAAGATTTTGGGTCCTTACATAATGTATTTGTCATCATTTGATATAAATAAAAATATATTTTTTTAATCATGTCTTGGCTTGTTTTATGATTGACATTAGATACCTGTGTCAGTGTGTATAGTGTTGGTGTTCGAGAAAACGAGTTAAAACATGTTAAAGAAGTAGTTAAATTATCTAAGGTTTTAAATTGAGGCCGTAAATCATGAAAAAATTAAATATCAATTTTAAAATATTGGTGTTTTTATGTATCTTTTTATATCTAATATTAATACATTTGAAATGAAGATAATATTTGAAAAGCCTTCATGAAAAATATCAATAATTAATAGTTGCACAAAAGTATAATGGCAACAGTTAAATGTGATTAATAATTGCCATATCTACGTAAAATTAAATCGTCATGCATGGGGATGGGGTGGCTGACAAATGGACAAGCTGTGACGGCCCCATCTTGACGTGGACTAATAGCGCCATCTATCACGAAGCCGCAGTGTCCAGTTTAATGTCATCATTACCAACTTTACCGATAGAGGGCGCACTTTACACCTACAAAATGTAGAAAAATTAATTCTTGTTGGCTGTAATAGTAATAATATGAGTGATAAATAATGCAAAGAATGAAGCAATTAGATTTATTAATGATATTTGTTCCTTGAGAATCATGGAACGGTAATTGAGCATAAATGAAGATTGTATAATTCAAGTTTCGTTTCAACAACTCGGCAACGTAAAAAGTATTGCAGATTCTAGTTAGATGGCGCTGTATTGGTTTTTAAATACATTTGTGTATAACATGAAAATTAAAATAAAATATACTTTCATTGTTCCAGGTGCTTGGCAAGAATGGTATAAGAGGCTGGTTGGATGGTACCACGGAGAAATCCAATTGGCTCAAATTGGTTCGCTCGACGAACTATCCTCATGATGTCAATATTCAGCATTTGTTGCTGGCCGGTCAAGTACGATTATATTTTTTAAATTAGATTTTTAAAAAGATATCAAATATTTATCCAGGCAGCATAAATATAAAATGATAATTAAAATAATGCACGAAACAACGCGTGATTATCACAAGGACCCTCATAAAAGCTCTTTGTGTGTTACCGTACTACCCTAATAAAATTTTGAATGTGGAACGTTGGTACTTCCGGTGGCAGAAAATCGGCGTTCGCCTGAACAACTGTGTCTTACTTCCGGTCAACCGGAGGGGAGCGAACAGATGCGGTGATTAGATTCACTTATTTGTACCCCAGGCGGGTTCAAATGCCATTTGATATTTTACCTTTGATTTTATAATCGGCATAAAATACGTATAGCATTTTGATAACATAGTTTTTTGTTTTTATAAATAAAAAAACATAATATTGTCACGAATATGAAAACCTTTAATGAGAATAATAGTTTTAAGAAATTAGTAATCTGCTGAGTAATAAAATAAGTAGACTGCTATTATATAAAGAAAACAGCATCTTTAAAATAATTTTGAATCAACGTTTTTATTTTTGCTTTATGCAGTAAATCTTTGCTCAAAGCATTTATGTTTAAGAATTTATGATACTTGAGGAATTTAAAAATGTTCTGGAAACTATATAAAGGGAGCCTGCAAATATGGTTCCGATTTTCGAAGAGGATAGAGTAAAGACGGCTTGGCCTACTAACTTTTATTAATTAAGTGTAAATCCGTGATTTCCAGGTGTGGTACAAGGTTATTCGAGACATTCCATCTGGACAAGAGCTTCTGTTAGGGCCCAGGACGCCATTGCCGCTGCAAGATGTCATGCCAACTGCTACTGGTGAGTACCCTACTTGAGACTTCTTGTAAACTTTATAATTGTGTTAGCCGTTGTGTCGTCTGCCGCTGATACCTACTTTTACAACTTATTCCAATTGGTAAGAATCGCAGTGTTTTTGGGTACTATAATATGTATGTTTTATGTACTCTATGTATGTTATGTTATACTATATGTATCTTATGAAAAGACCTTTCTGTGACTTTATTTTAAAAAGATAATAATCTTCAGAATTTAGTGATATGAAATTTGGTGTCATATATAGTCCAGTCGCGTGGCATAGAAGAAAAGACGTGAAAAAGGCTATTAATGAAAACGATGATAAAGATTAGGTTCGGTAGGCCTGGAGACTACGCTTTAATTGCCTTATTGCACATTAGTTTATAATGGTAATTACCTGATTTGAATCACGGTGACGCGTACTTCACGCTCGGCTGTCAGTCCAGGGTGGCGGTTAATTGGAGTCACCTGCCCTGTGCCCCGCCGCGGACGTGTCGCCCCCGGCCGTTCATTTTGTTTGCATTATCTGCTGCGATACAGGTGGATCGGATTTCTACGTTCTTAATGTATTGTTCTTTGAAATAACTTGGTAGTCAAGAGTAAGGTGGTTGCAGGTTCAGGGGCAGTTGGTAGCCTGTGCAATGCAACTTTTTTTAAATCATCGCAATCACCTTATAGCTGTTTTTGGTTGTTACCTTTGTTTCACAATTTTTAATTTACCTTCCGTTCACAATCGGTCTTCTCTTCTTCATAATGTTGATTTCAAGTAATTCCATTGCTATAAGTATCTTTTCATCGTGAGTATTTAAGGTGCTACAATTTATTTATAGCCTACTAATGCAACTGCAACATTCCAAGTAAATCGTTATTGATTGATGCATTGATTTGTCACCCTGATAAATATAAAACGAAAGACAGAATTCGCACATTCAGCATTACGATTATTTCCGTCTCTCGGCCATGAGGTTTTGATTATCATTACTTTGTCAGATTGATTTTTTATATTATAAGATCGGCCACTTTTAACTGATAGGAGCTGTTTGTTAGTGTCGATTTAAGTCATACTGTTATCAAGATCGAGGCTTCAAACTACCGGAGTTTTTACATAACGTATTCAAAAAACAAAAACTTATCAAAACGAAACGGATAGGCGGTTGATTTATTTTTTGTTTTAAGATTTAATCGATGCCGGATTGTAATAAAAATTATTTAGATCAATTTTTTCGTATAAGATGTCTTGTGCTTTAGTTTCACCTTGAATAAATATTCAAGTACAGCCATGATATTGACGTATTATTCAAGTCCATTTCTCATATACACCAAAAATATCAATCATGCTGCGAAAAGTAATTGGTAATATATCAAAAGAACTTAGCCCTTATTGTCTTGCAAACGAAAAACGGATCATAAAATTATTATAAATTGCAGATCATTTATTAAACAAATACAGTTCTGAGTTTAAACTATTTATTTATTCAATCCTTTCTTCATATTGTTTTACATGCTGTATAAGAGGCAGTGTTAGGGCGCGCACACACGGGCCACGCGCGCATGCGATATTTAATTTAGATAAATCGCGACGTACGCGCCGCCTGCCGCCCGCCGCTCGCGTTGGAAAAAAAATCACGCATATGCTTATGCTACCGTAAGGGTGACTTACCTTCATTGTTTTTAACTGGAAATGTCTGCTGCCCGTTGACTTTTATATTGTCTACTAGCTGTCCCGGCAAACTTCGTATCGCCCTACCAGTCAATGAATGTCTTGTTACTTATTAACAGAATTTAATTTTTAATTACTTAGGTATATCATCATCCCCTTGCCCTGGTCCCAATTAATTACTTGGGGTCGGCGCAGTATCTCTTCTTTTTCCACACATCCCTGTCAGCCGTCATGTTTTCATTCACCCCTTTCTTTTTCATATCTTCAGCCACGCACTCCATCCATCTCTTTTTTGGCCTTCCTCGGCTCGCCCATCCATCCACTTTCATGTTCATCACTTTTTTTTCCTACATATGATTAATTCCTTCTCTTAATGTGCCCATACCATGACAGACGGTTTCCTTTCATCTTTTCTATCACAGGAGCTACTTTCAGACTTACCCTAAAGTATTCATTTCTGACTCTGTCACTCCGTGTTATACCACTTTGCTGCATGCAGTTGTCTTTCGTAAGTCTTCGTCGTTGACCATTTTTTTTTTCCCTTGACCTACCATTTGTCGTACCTACATTCCAACTTGCATACCTCAATCTCATTTCCCGGGCTAGTGTCTTACGTTGCCCGCGCCCGGGCTGGTGTAACAAACCTTGCCCATTTCTCATAGGAACCGGGTGCTGCCCCTGCGCGTCGGCTACGGGGGACGGCCTAGGCCCTGTCACCTTTCTTATTATACATACTGTATAAATGTTTTGGCAAATGTTTTACGGCCGCCCGCCTGTCTGACACCAACTCTCCTTGGGGCTTTCGTTCTTTTGGTAAAGGGGTAGAGATAGCGTGTGTTTGGGTACAGGATATTGCAGGTAACGATTTTTGGCCTGATGGTAAGGATGCCACAGTCCCGGATAAGGAAATAGTGGGAGACTCCAACAGCTCGGGGGGCCGAGGTCGCGAACTCATAGCCCTGTTCCATGACTGGCTAGATCAATGGAAAAGGCATCCCCTGACCATTTATTAATATTTCTTGATGGAGATTTAGAATATTTTAGATATTCAAGCATAATAAAAAATAAAATATTAGGCACTACCAAGGAGATTTGTTACACAAAATAAATTTCTGAACGCCTTAATATTTGACAGCCAAAAAATGTCAATCCATTGTCATGAGAATTCTGCATTTTTAACATCTAAAATACGCAATAATTCGAATGTTATAGATACATATTGTCGATTCAAAATGCTTATTTTAATAAGTTCTTTTATTTGAGGGGGCCTCTAACTGCATCGACGGGATGACCATTAAATGACAGGAAATTTTGTATGGTGTTAAAGTTCAAAATGACTTAAGTATCATTACGAACCTTTTGTATGGGAATATAGAAAAGTATTATTTTTAGACCTTTTCAGGCAATTATTAAAATGTATCTCTCCGTAAGAACAATCCTCGTACTTCAAGGAATATTATAAAAAAAGAATTAGCGAAATCGGTTCAGCTGTTCTCGAGATTTGCGCTTAGGAACACATCGAGCAATTCATTTTTATAACATAGAACTCCTCCACTACGATTTAAACTTTATTGTATTGTATTAAAGTTTAAATTGACTTAATTATTAAAACGAAAGTTTTGTATGGATAAAGAAAACAATGAAAAGTCCCACGGGAACGCTATCGAACGGGATAAAAAGTATCCTATGTCCGTCTCCTGGCTCTAAGCTACCTCCCTACCAATTTTCAGCCAAATCTGTTCTGCCGTTCTTGAGTTATAAGTGGTGTAACTAACACGACTTTCTTTTATATATATAGATTAACTGTATTATTATTAAATAAACTGGATTTGACGAATTTAGCAGCCATATGATTTGTAGCTACGTCAAATGAATTGAGTTTTTACCATCTATAAATTATTTTGGCTTTGCAATCCAAAGGTTTAAATCGGTTCAGATTGTAATAATCTAATAGTAATGCGAATTGGTCGAATTTTAATACCCTTTTAAGGCACAACAACGTTCCTTCTTTTATACTTCGATTAACTAAAAGTAAATTAATTTATTTGTTAGCTGTGTTTTACTACAGTTTGTAAGTTTAATGTTGCCATATCCAGTCCACTCCACCCGCCTGTACAGGGGTCTTCAGAGTTTCCTGTAATGCCTTCCGGTGGGCCGGCGTCGCAGCCGGCGCTCCTGTCATGATTTATGCGTTTGCAATTGCATATAATTGGTGTGTTGTTTAATAACACCTACGTATTGACTACTCCTTGTGTGAATGTAACGTATTTTTGCCATTCATTAATTCAGTTTTCCTTATCACTATACATTTAAGATTTTGTCACTTCTTTCAATTCTATACTCGTAGTATTGTACTAAGTTAGATGATTATTTCAATAACACGTCTCGTAGTGAACATTGAAATTGATTTAATGGCTGTTCACGCCGAATTCCATCCACCCACATCCATCGTCACAGCGGTCCAGCATGACGACACAATATTCCACAATGACTGTTAAATATCCATAATTAGAATCGATTTGCAGTCGGGCCATACGCACATTTGTCATAATGCTTCTTGCGCAACGGTTGACTGATGGGAATGAAACCGACGCCATAATGATTGCGATACCATATTGTTACTTCACGAATATTTCTCTATTTACTATGATATTGATTTTAACTAACGTAGACATAAAAAAAGATTTTACATATCAGCATCATCCGCAGCCCTCTTCAACCCACTTCTGTTGTTATTTCCCTTGATCCTGGGCTAGTTATAAAAAGTATTGATTTATGTCTTTTGTCGAAAATTAAATACAATAAATTATTTTTTTAATTATGTCCAATATGATTGATGTCATTATGAGTGTTACAATTATTAAATCGAAACGAATTGAGGTCGCGTGGAATTCCGATTTACGTGTCAAGTTGATTATCACGGAATAAAAATTACATATTACAATAAAATTCGCCGTATTACCAATTGTAAAATAATATTGATTAATGCGTTGGTTATATAATATATAGGCTGCAGTGGCGGTACTTCCATAGAAGCCCGAAAGCCCGACTTGCCTTACATAGTTCCGAATAACGAACTTAACGATAATTGTTTATTTATAAAATAACGCTATAAATGTGAATGTGAGTACTAACCGGTAGGTATTTATTAGTCCTACGTACCAAAAAAAATATGCTGCTACTAAATAAACATTTGGGCTTGCCTTAGTTTGACACCCTAGGCACGCCACTGACAGGCTGACAATGATAGCTTGAATATATTGTTTTGGATTTTGGCAAGATATAAATTTAAATAAACCGTTACTAACAAGATAATCTACGTAAAAAGTGTATAATAGCATTACCATCTTGCTATAACGTGACTCCTAAAAATTCTCTGTCTATATAATTATGAACTAATGTGGTTTGTGCCATATACAGTTTCCAGACAAGCATTTAAATTATTTTGACATTTCGAGTAGGCCTTTACGACCATCATTTGTAACGGAGCTTTGCCTAATAAATTATCTAGACATTTATCTAGACGTGTTTTTGCCTAAATTGCGTACTCTGGTTGTCGTTTAGAAATATCATTGTGAAAGTCGCCAAAAAATCATAATAATTCATCTCCCGTCATACGCAATAACAATAATATAAAGTTAACCCTTTATTAGCAGTTGTATTATCAAACAGGCCGCGTGCATTCGTGCGCGTAATGAATGAGTGTCGCGCGCTGACATTTGTCATCGCGCAATTGTCGCTCAGATTAAAATTGATGACGTTGCTTTGTCCGACGCGGCGCACGCACCATTGTTGTGTGTAAAAGCCGTCTTATCTCGCTGCGTGATTATATTTTTGAATTTTGATAAGGTATGAGTCGCATTTCATATCAGAGAAAGTATAGGAATATAATGCTAGACATTTATCTTTCGTTAAAACTTAGTAGATTGGAATATGCAGGTGACTAGCAGGCTTTCATTTCATTAAAAAAGCTCTCATATATTTGTTCGATATTTATAAAATATTTCTAAAATAGTCCTGATATGAACAATTTAAGCCCAAATTGCTAATAATTGAGACATCAAAATCGCAAAGAGTACGCGGTAGTGGGATGATTAATCAAAAAATTAACCGCCAACAATAGCGTGCACCCTCCATTAAGCGCACTACAATCGCTCGGCGTCCCACATAGCGTATTTATTTAACAATCAAATAAATATTACGCACAATAAAATAGCAATATTTCAATTTAATAACGCCGCCCCCAGTGAAGGGTTGAATCTGGTGCGCAAGCGTTTGCCGCACTTTTTTGCTCAGATTAGATCACAATGCTATCTAGATGTTACGCGAAATTGAATAATTTCTATACCACAATGGATTAAGTTATAGCATCGCAATATCTCTATTATATTTTTTTCACCCGTCCGTCGCATAGCTGGTAGATGAAAGTGGGCATATAATGTAATCTTCTTATTTTAATTGAATCTTTTGGCTTTATAAATGAACGTGGTAAATGAATCTGATATTGCACATCCTATGACTGTAAACTTATTATTGCTGAAACAATGAAACCAAAATCTCACTTGGAATATGATTTACATTTAGTGGTACTGGCGACGGCGACCGTTGTGCAGGCCCGTTGGCACCGCAGGGCGTAACGGTAAGGTGCGCGTGCGCAGCGTCCGGCGTCCGCGCCCGCAGCCAACTGCACGCATCTCACGCGCTAGATACTCGGCTGCAAATTAAATTAATACTGGATTAACTTTATATTATACAGAGCTTGATAATCTTTACATTGATTATGAAATAAGATAGAAAATACTAGCATTCCAAATGTTCCTGCTTAAATTTTTTGTAATGTTTATCTCTCATAGAAGCTCCCATTAAAATATTTGTCTATAGCACCATATCTTTATCACTAAAGAGAAAGGTTAGAGGTGCAATCCTATTATTGAACCTATTAATGATCAGCTCATTAGGATTTATTGTTACCAGGACTTTCCTAACGAAGAACCCAAAAATATTTTTTCCAACCAGGGCATTAATCCCGGGACCTTATAATAAGTAATCGTTTATAAATACCGAAGGTAGCATAAAATTATCTTATACCTAGCTCGAAAAATAGTAACGGTAACAGTTGTAAGCGTCAGTAGAAAATGAGTTGACGGTTATTATTCCTTCACAATGTACGAGAAACAACAGGTGCGGTAGTTTTGGCGAGCGGGGCGTATGCATTCATTACAAAGATCGGTAAGTCACCGTCACGGTGGGCGCGCGCCTCCCGCGACATCTGGTGACGTCGTGGGAAAACTTAACGACCGGCCGGCCGCGCGTCACTGCTGCATTTCCTACAAAAATTAATTATATAAAGAGCAATGCACGGTTGCGCTTATTTATTTATAGGTGACATAGCAGAGCGGTTGTGATTATTGGGTAAACAATATTGATTTCTTTTGAATTTTCTTAAGCTAGGATCTAAGATTTTTAAACCTTATTGGGCCGTTTTTCGATCCTTTAGAAAGCCTTGTTGCAGAGAAAGTGATTCATACAGATAGGTCGTTAAAAAGAAAATATAAATCTGTTACAGAGAATTTTTTAAAGAGCTTTTCAGTACCAAAAATGGAATCATTTTATGGATGTAGTATATTTGTTGTCTCGTATTAATAAAACAAGCTTCTCAGTTGAGATAGGCGTGGACACTAACAAGTCAAGTACATAATTAACACGTTTAAATGGCAGCATAATAAAACGAGTTAAACCTTGCATAACATCCCGTGATCTTGATTTATTTTACATGATATACTTTTGTCTTTGCGTTTCAACGTGACTCATAAGTCCTATATTAAACTGACGTGAGAATAAGGTTGTTCAGCTTTAAATATTTTCTATAACTGTAATGTAACTATTATTACCACCGTGGCGTTCGTAAATTATTTGACCGATTTGATAAGAATTTATATGATTCTTTAAATCTTCGTTAATTATTATGCTTAAATGATGTTTCCTTTTGTACATTTTTATTATTATTTTTACTATTTCGGGGTACGTGTTTAGAATTAACCCTCTTAGAACCGGAAACAATCTATTTAATTGAGCTTTTGCCTATTTAAATTGCTTGAATTAGTAGACAGTTTAGGTACGAATAATTAAGATGATTTAAAATGATTTCTTATTTATCTTAATGTACGGTTCTTAGATAGAAGTATTGGTGAAGTTTATTTCATAAACTTTATATATCAATGCTATATGCTAGTCTTTTTGTTTTGTACTGAATAGCCCTTCGGAGGCTAACATTCGATTAGATTGAACATTTTTAACCCGCTGATCGCTATCAAAAGCCCGTAGATTAAGAGTCAATCAGTATAAACAGTTTTAACCACAAACAGCGAGCTTGTCACGCACAGATGATTTTCTGTTTTCCCCAATGCAAATGTGGGGTCAAGTGAGCATATTAACCCTCGCCGCAGGTGGGGTGGGGGTGTGACTTGTTCCCTGATAATTTGTAACCAACACTTCAGTGCTATACTGACATCATATACCGTTTGACCTTTGGATAGTCCGGTGCCATCATTGTGTCAGTTCAGATCGTCCTTCTACTACTATTCTGCTAAAGGGAGTTGAGGTTCGTCACTTTCTTATTTATGTTTTATTTTTTGTGGTAATTAATGGCGGGTTGTAATATAGTATATTTTCACAGGCGTTTAAAACCGATGTAGCTATACTCAAATTTCATAATTTTGGTTAGAGTGACATTAAAGCATTCTTGTAAAATCACGTTAAGTTAGTCAAGTCAAAATGTAGCAGAACGTTCCCACTAAACAATTGCGAATTCTTTCACATAGCTGAAATCACGAGCGAGATTTGCATCTTCCATTCATACTTCCCCGATGATATCACGTTATCTTAGCCTTGCCTTATCACGGATGCTGCGCTCGTTAGACAATGCCCTAGGCGGGGCTCCATTTGTCGTGACTGTATTAATTCTGTATGTGTCAATGCAGGCCGTTCGGTACGTCCGACTTGGTTCGTGATCAACCACTCATAAATATCGTCTTCGATGTATGATACTTGACAGCGGCAGATAATGTCTGCTCTCTGCGTATTTCGCTGGAGCGTGATTAATTTCCCTTTTTTGTTTTGGTTTATTATTTGATTTGTTTCCGCGTACCAATTTTCGTTATCATTGTGCGTGTAATATCTACTACAGTTTTCTCGTGGCATAAACTTAGATCTTATGTCAATACGTAATAATGATGGCAATCGATTTCACTCAATTTCTAAAACAAACACAATTAAATACAAGAGTAACAGTCACTTACATTAGGAATTTATGTTGCAGTGGAATTATTTTACGTCAATTTTCGCCGATACTAAGATCTCGTTGCACAGTGGTTGTGCCGTATTTACATAGCGGTTAACGAACTAACCTCTCTAGTTGGAACAGTCAATAAATAACAAATTAACACGTGTCAATGTGCTGGATCGGCAGCCGACAAAGACTTATGTGTCCTGTTACGAAAGTCATAGCTTTAATTGAACACTTTCTAGTTCATTTACATGAGGTACCATCTGCGACTACAGCCATTCCGACAATGCAAACAAGATACTGACGACAAAGCCGACTGATTCAAAAAGGCGACAAAAGATTATTTTTCCTGGTCTCATATATGCTGCTGTAAACTGTTTATTTTAGCTTTATAATGTGAATATGAACACTTTTGATAAGTTTTAGTAATTATGTCATTTTATGCATATTTCAGAACGTCAAAGCTCGAGTGAAAAGTTTAGTTCTCAGCCGTCGCTTGAGGACGAAGAACGCGAGGATACAGAGCCTAGGTGTTCCTTTTGCGACGCTCCGTTTCCAAACATTGACGTGTAAGTATCAAATAATAATTAAAATATATTATGAAAAATATCGCAAAAAAAATCGGCAAAAGCAAGATATAAGTATTCCTAATATATGTTTCGCTTTCCATACACAGTGGGTTTGGTAATTTGTGTATTCGCATAACATATAATAATATAAACTTTTGCACATTTTCGCACACTATAGACTATTAAGATTATTAAAGGTAATCGAGACAAGTTAATTAAAAATTAGCTCGGCTGCAGTGTACCTCGGTGTTTTGTCCACTAAATGAAATGCAAATCGTTCAATCATTAGAACGTTCCATTCAAGATTTTCGACGTGAGATGCAGAAGTCGATCAATTTCAAACGTCTTCGAAACTATTAACCTCCGGCCATTAATATTATTTGGTCTTAGGAGCGGTCCGGTAACGATTTATTTAGCGTTAGTGATGTGCTCGTTCGATAACTACGTCGACGTTCTGTTGTTAAAAGCTCGCAGACAATGCCGTGGTCAAAATGTAGTTTATTGTTACCTTTAATAGCTTGATAAATACAAACTATAGATATTTTGAGGAATAATCATAATTAATGTTTCAAAAACTTTCTCTGAGTAATTTGGTTTGAAAAAATGTTTTGACATGTTTTTACTAGCATAAAAGTAACGGTGGTTCATAAAAAACGCATATTTCCAATAAAAGAATTGTATTGATGAGTCATTAGTTTTCGTGTAGCTTTGTACACGTGAAGCGATAAAATCACAACAAAAACTAAACCAAATGTCTCATCACAAATGAAAATAGTTCATGAATTTATTATCTGTGACGAGCGACAGAAGGCGGTAATCGCGTGTCATCATATTCCATCGTAGCTGTGTGGGGTTCGTCAATAATGCAAGAGGCCGAGATTATCGACATGCACAAATGTTTCGATGTATGGCCGTTATCGCGTCATCACTATTGTTTTAAATGCTTCCAACAGTACTAGGACATCGGAAGATCGATTTGTAATTAGGCGTGCTTTTAATTATTGCTTTTTTTCATTGAGGTAGTTGATGATATTGCGGTGAAGTGAAGTTATTAACAGACTAAGCTATTTTCACATTATGTTCATTTGCTGTTTTAATGTTAATATTACCAAAATAATTATTAATCTAGGTTTGAATCTCTGTCTTGTTGTTATAGCTACTTTCATATGAAATAATTCGATATTTTTGCTCGGCTGCTCATGACCATTGCTTTCATGTAATTTTTCTATCCACAATAATACCTTCTAGGTGTACTTATTTTCCTTTCAAATCATAATTTCACGCATGCTCTTAATACTTCTTGGAGAATATTAGAGTATTACGAAATACGTGTATTGTCATCTAATGCCGAATATGTTTCTAATGGTGGCGCTCGTTTGGTCAAATCCATCTTATATCAGCTGTGTGCTGTATGTAAAAGTACTACGTCTTACGAACCGAGTCTATTGTATGTCCAGCATTACTTTCGTCAATACTCTTAGTAACCATCCGCAGTGTCGCACCTCAAATCGATATCGGTTCGATCTCAGTTATGAAACACATAATAATATATTATATGTTACGAGGTTGAATCTATTGCGCCCGCCCCCTAATGTGCAGGTCACGTGTATGAATTTGGATGGACTGACTATTGTATTTTTTGCATGTTAGATTTAACTAGGATGGCTGATGCTGTATATAGACCAGTAAAGTTAATGAATAATGTTCTTATTTTTAATTTTGCTTTAATTGAAAAGGCATTAGTTACGAAATGGAGTTGTGTCTATGAGAAGAAATGAACAACAAAAAAATATATATTTTGTAGTTTTTTACTCTTGAATGGATTTATTGAAAAAAATTCTAAATGGAACACTTTAATTAATTTACACATGACCATGTTAGGTGTACCAAATCGACATAGGCTTAAGTGAAATGAGGCCATTCATGTCCCAAGTGTGGGTCACCTGTAGAAAGGAATCTATAACTTGTAGTTTGTAATAACTTTCTCATCAATGACTCGATAGCTTGTCGTTTGACTACATTGGCAGTACATTCAGTAAAACAATTGCGCCTTTGAAATAGACAACATGTTTGTATCTCTTCACAACAGTCAAATATTCGACTGAGATAGTATTGTTTTCTCAGAGGTAACGTAGCGTTCAGACGAACAGACAGACAGCGACACGTACACGTACAGCAGTAAGCAATATCGATGTTATCTCGGCTCGCTACGGAATTTCTCAAGCGATTGTTAGCTGCGGCGGGATATACAATCGATTATTAAAATGTAAGCACGTTCGTCGGTAGTACATCATTAGAGTGGGAAGAAGCTAAAATGTTGCTGATAAAAAATGTATATGAAGATATACGCGTGTTTGTTTTCTTCGTATTATAGATATTTAGTTCCATAATAGATCTGCTTAAACCTGGTTTGGTTCCGATT
The DNA here is from genome assembly GCA_030295005.1 of Cephonodes hylas. Lineage (NCBI taxonomy): Eukaryota > Metazoa > Arthropoda > Insecta > Lepidoptera > Sphingidae > Cephonodes > Cephonodes hylas. The sequence goes on along the minus strand of AP025376.1, from coordinate 7,714,637 downwards.
TACGAAAGCCGTAACCACGATCTTTAAAATACTGAACTCTTGGCGATTCATTAAGCGATTTGTATATTATTTTAGTAATCTTATTGATATGTCACATGGAAATTATCGTGTCTAACGGAGATGTCATCTCTTTCTGATTCCTTGCTCACAACGCTACTGAGAATTTATGTAAGTCAAAATTTTTTCTAAGTAGCTATGCGTTTTGTTACTCCAGATTGAAAAGTTATACTATGTTCCCTCTGTACATTGCAGTTTTCGAATATATTTTGAAGCATTCTTAACAACGTAGAAACACATACGTGTTGATTTACTTTAAAGAAAGCGCTCGTGTTAATCTCTGAATGATTTTATTGTTCTAAGTTTTCCAAAGCGTCATTTTAACACGCGTCTTGTATCGGTGGCTTGTGTGGGTGGAGCCTAATGGATCGACTCCGTACGAAAGTTGTTCATTGGATGTTATCAATTCAAGAACATGTAGATTATTGCTGTGATCAGGATATCAACGTCGGCCACGCCGTGTTTCACTTTTGTACGCTAAACGTGCCTTCAGTTTTATATTATTGTATACAAGTGCCCCTACGGTTTTAAAACAGGAACCTTGTGGAAGTATTGGCTTTTAAAGAGAGATAATACAAGAAACCATGATGTTAGATTTTGAAATATAAGTAAACTTAAAGTGGGATCTAGAGCTGAAGTTTTAGAAGGGTTTCAAAATTTTCCCTACTTGTTATTACTCGCACATTACTGACCGCGCCCAATATTGCTCAACCAGTGGTTGCGACCGATATTCACTTTCAACTCACCTCAGTATTACATTTCGACGTAAGCCATTCTTTGTGTTTGCTTCTACACACGTTTTAAATTAAAAATCATCACGTCATCCGTTATCTATAAACATATTTGTCGAGCCTCAAAGAAATCTTATTATGAGCAACAAAAAATTCGCAATACACTTTCCATTGTTGCTATAAAATTACGCAATAAGCTATTAAACGGTACACAATCGATCTCTGTTAGAAACATTTACTTAGATGTTGTTACGCGCTTGTAATAATAAAAAACGAACGCAGCTCGCCGCTAAAGATCGTACGCTTCGATATGAGCCGCTGTTGCAAGCAACGCCTGGGGCCATACCTTGTATCGAGCGCGTGCCCCGATTGCCAATCTACTAAAGAGCTACTTTAAAAGAATGCTGGCTATCGAAATGTCGATAAATTGATTTAAAAAAGAAGAAACTATAATTATGCGAGTAATCCTCATAAATATATATATTTCGAATACCAAATAAAGTTAATCTAAGTTACTAGAATGAAATATTAGAAAGTTCATATTTTTATTCAAATCATTTCTTATCTGTTCGTTAGAAAGGAGTACTATGTAAATATTGTAATTTAAGATGAACGCGACTACGTAATGGACGAGCGAACTTACCATTACCGAGCACAGATTTTATTCCACAGATTAATTAAAAGATATTGCGACGGTCTAGTCGTCTGTAAGAGTGAAAACGCGTCATCTCATCGCAGCAAGTAACAACGTGCCTATCGATCAATTCCACGTCCTTCGACTCGAGTGCTACAAAAACTGTTACTCATGACGAATCAAAGCTAGCGATGTAATCAAAACCAACTTTCAAACTTGAGCGACGAGTCGTGGCAGGTGTAACGTTAGAAAATAGCCCGAGGCAGCAAGGGTTGCGTGTGGTAGACCAGTTATGCCAAGGAGACTCACTGAGGTCGTTTTTGCAAATGATATACGTTTTCCATCAAATGTCGACATAACTTATGATGATAGTGCTAGCGGGATTTTCGCGATCCAAGCTATCGGGTCAGGATTTAACGTCAGGAAGACTGCATTCAGATATCGTAAAACAGACGCGTTGTGGACATTTTGCTCCTAAACCGCATATATGTGGAATTTATCACAAAAATGAATTCATACGTTCTCCTAGTGGAACTCGAACACGTTTGAATTATGTATGGAGTGCGGTTGCTATAAGTTATCTTTGCGTAGGCGATTCCTATGCATAAAGACGTTATTATTTTGTTTTCCCGTAGGAAATAAACGCCGAGACGGTTGTAGTATTCAAGTTCGTTAGCGCAATCTTCTCACTTTCTAATAGAGCCGTTGTGGTATTAGATAAAATACAATTAGAATATAAAACGAAGTAGGTAAAATTATAAGTGCTATGAAAACGCCACCGATATGGGCTACATTGGTTAGTTAACTAATGCATTTTGTTCATTAATATCTAATTGAACGTTACATTGTTTTACGATATTATAGTTTACTTTATACAAGTTTATCTGAAACGATAAACTGTTACTGTTTATTCTGTAGTAGAAATATCCAGGTGTTTTTATTGTTTGTTTGAAACAGATATATTCTTATTTGCATTTTTATTTTGTCTACAATATGAATTGATTTCCGATAAATATTTTTAAAACATGTCTTCAAGTGTTGCAAGGCTTGATGCTTTTTTTAATAAAATTATAAAATTACATTATTCCTAATTTTATAATTTTTAATCAAAAAAATTAAAAAAATATTTTACAACAAATATGTACAATAATTAATGCAATATTGTAAAAAATATTCAATAGAGTAAAATATAATGCCTGTCCGTATCTCTCCAGTTGGGTTAATATAGTACATTTGTTAAAATAATAAAGTACATTTGTTAACGTAATTTATTTCTATTTCCAGGCTAGACCAGCACCTGATCCAGCGACACGCACAGCCGGCGGCGGCCTTCCACTGTGAGCTTTGCAACCGCGCGTACAGCTCAAGGCCGTTGTTGCTGCGCCACCGGGCCCTAGCGCACACTGATATCAGGAAATATCCCTGCGAGAACTGCCCCAAGGTATGCAAAAGATTATGTTCATGAAATACAGTAGGATGGGCAAAGTTTTAGGCCAGTTTTGATAGTTGTTCAGTATGACAACGAAGGCAGTAGAAGACTATTAATGTTGAGAGATCACAGCTAAAAATTACAAATTATTTTTGATGCAGTATAGATTTAAATTAATAAAGAGATTACTTATGCTACCACAAATGACACACATTAAACATGAAATCGGTTTTGTCCCTTTGTTTGACCAATACTGCAATCCTAGTTGAGTATGGACGGTAGCTAGTAAAGCATTAGTGTAGGTAGCCTACCAGTTGTGGACACAATGCATGACGGGCGTTCGAAACCTGATGTGGTTGCAGGTATTTACCGATCCTTCCAACCTCCAGCGCCACATCCGCGCGGCGCACGTGGGCGCGCGCTCGCACGCCTGCCCCGAGTGCGGCAAGACCTTCGCCACCTCCTCCGGCCTCAAGCAGCACACGCACATCCACTCCAGCGTCAAGCCCTTCCAGTGCAAGGTCTGCTTCAAGGTAATGCATCTCTCTCTTTTTACTTTTACAACTTCGCACTACAATACTAATAATAATTATCAGTTCTAAATTTTGACATACTAATAGTAATTTATTATTGTGGACTAGCAAATTGAAGCCTCTTAGTTGAGGCAAACGTCTAAACCAGCTCCTAATTTAACTTTTGACAGGTCACATTTTGTTGTACAGAAATATCTTTTCTAAATAAAAAAAAAACAAAGTTAGCCGGCGAATTTTAACAGCTAATTTGTTATTTCCAGGCCTACACGCAATTCTCCAATCTGTGTCGCCACAAACGGATGCACGTCGCTTGTAGAGCATTGGTGGAGTGTGTAAAATGTGGACAGTCGTTTACGTCTTACGCTTCACTCACTAAGCACAAAAGATTCTGCGACACCGCTACAGCCGCTTCAGTGAATCTTAGAGGTCAGCTCCCGCAAGGTCTTCCACAAATACCACCCTTACGGAACGTCGGCATGAATAATCCCAACAACGCCAACCCGTTCCCAATGTACAGCGGACCGGCACTGCCTCTGCCGTACAATGCATTTGCTCACTATCCAGCGCTGTTTTCCGCTGCTGCTGCTAGTTGCCCACCAGAGTTCTTGAATCCTTTGCTTTTCAACGTGCAAGGAGCGAGACTTGCTATGGAACATGACATAGCAATGTCTAACGCAAACTTAGCATCAAAGCAACAAGAAGGTCGTTTATCAGTTAAAAGCATGGACAGTTCAAATTCTGTAGACGAAATCAAAAAGCCCAAGGATATTGAATTTGATATTACAAAGAAGGATAGCGACAGTGGCGATAGAGTCACACCAAACAAGTCTCAGAGCTTGTACGTTAAGCAATCCCCATCGTCAGCTGATGAAACTTCCTCCCATCATCAATCCCCGGTGCTGCCTATGCAAACGCCACCAGTTCCTTTCAACTTTGCAAGAGATGAATTCAAGCGAAAATCACCATTTAATCTGTCTTTAAAACTTAATAATAATGATGTTCAAATGGATAAAAAATCCTTTTCTTCGTTGCCTAAAGATTTATCAAAGAATGGAAATGAAGACGAGAAAAATTCTGAATTTTCCGAAAATGAAGAAGATACAAAGAAAGAAGAATCCGAGCAACCTTTAGATTTATCCGTGTCAAGGAAGCAACATGATAAAGATTCTGAAGTCGATAATGATGATCGTTCTTTTCGTAACTCCATCAAGTCATATTCGCCACCTGAAAGTCCAACAGAGCGAAGCAAGACTCCTGAAAACGACACCACCGATGTAGACGTGGAAGGTGTAGAGCCAAAGAGGGAAGATTCACCAGCTCAGATGGTGTCGCCGCCGCTCGCGTTCCCCATGCCCGTCCACCCGCAGCACAACAACATCATTGAGGCCATGTATCGGCCCCGTTTCCCACCGTTTCATTCTTCAGAATCGATTTTGAACTCTACGCACTCTCCATACGTTCCAAGTCCGTTCAATTTTTTATCCCCTCTTCTCGGCACTGACGGTCCCGAGAGGCAACCGAGCGCTTATGCCAAGTTTCGGGAGCTGAGTGCCGCGTCCGGGAAACTGCGCGACCGTTACGGCTGCAAATTTTGCGGGAAAGTGTTCCCGCGCAGCGCTAACCTGACGCGCCACCTGCGTACGCACACCGGAGAACAGCCTTACAAATGTAAGTACTGCGAGCGGTCTTTCTCCATATCGTCAAATCTGCAGCGGCACGTGAGGAACATACACAACAAGGAGCGGCCATTCCGATGTCCGTTGTGTGACAGGTGCTTCGGCCAGCAAACCAACTTGGATCGTCACCTGAAGAAGCACGAGGCTGAGGGGGGGGACTCTCCCAGCTCTGCGGACACGGAGCGTGAGGACGCGTACTTCGACGACATCCGCTCGTTCATGGGCAAGGTGACGTGTTCCCCGGGCGCGCGCTCCCCCCCCGCCGCCTCGCCGCACGGCGCGCACCCCCCGCTGCCCCCCCTGCCCGCGCACCCCGCGCACCCCGCGCACGCGCCACACTCGCAGCACGCGGCCCACGCGCCGCACCCGCCGCACCCGCGCCCCTCGCTCGCCATCAGCACATAGCCGCCGCTGTACCCGCCGGCGCCGCCGCTCTGGCCGCAAGCCTTCCAGTAGCTCCGGTATGATATACATACACACAGCTGAGCTCCGAGCGATGCGAAGCTGTACCAAGCGACGCCAGCCACCTCGGAGTGAGACAAGCGGGACACGAGTACGTACGGAAACGTCTCTCTACTATTAGCACTGAGAGCAATATTTAAGTGGATTAAACATGTTTGTATGGGTACTTTTTAATTAAGTCATAATATTATTTAACTAAATATATCTGAAAGTAAAATTAACAAAATAATTTTAGTTTATAATTTAAAAAAGGAGTTTAAAAATATAATATTACAGTTAAAAAATACCCATACTAATAAGTACGAATCGTTAATTTAATGTTAAATTACAAACGAAGATATTGCTAAAAAAACATTCGCTTACATTTAGCCACATGACAAACACATTAGCGTATTTAATTAATTATAATTATTTAAGGGTAATTATCGTGTAGATTTGTTAAAGAATCGTTCGGGCGGTGAATTGAATAGTTGTTCCTAGTTCACATCGTGTGACTTAAGTTTCCCTTTTGTAATTGTATATACGAGTAAATATATTTCAATTGTAAATTAGATCACAAATTATTGTCGATTAACGTTTGTCGCACATCGTATCATTGGATGATATAAAAACCACTAAACAAAGATGTTATTTATTTTAAGTCAACAAAATTTCGTAGTGATTGTTTAGTCGAAAATCTACCAAAGTTTTGTTTATTGTATAAAATATAATTTGGCAAGAATATTTTACAAAAGATAATAAATTGTTATGATGGTATATTATCTAGGTTTTGTACATAGGACTGCAAATTGTCGGGCGGCATATCAAGTGTTTTTATATTAAACGAAAGCTCAACGTTTAGCTAATGTATGAAAAATCAAATAAAAATGTAGATGTATTAGAAATGTAATATAATATAGGAGTAAACAAATTGTAAGATTTTTTCTGCAATTCAACTTGTATTGAAGTTCGTCACTATTTAATGTTAAAGATTTGAAAGCTTGTCTCGTCTGCAAATTGTACAATACGAGATGCGATGCAATACATTTTTACTATCATATCACTTGGTGGCACTAGATAATGTTGTTAGTCAAGAAACAATCAAATCGCCTATTTATAAGGACACTTGTATCTATTTAATTTTATTTCAATTTCAACATTGTAACGCATTGAGAAATAAAACAGTGCAACCTATATCCTATTGTTTATTACTTGGACTACGACCTAGTTCATGACCACTAATATACTTGGAATAATGAAGTAACAGAAGTAAATAACCTTTGGATCAGGTCATAAACGAACGAAGTTACTTCAAGTATTTGACGTTTGACTATAGCACAATCTTTATGTGGCGGGTTTGTTCTAAAACAACGCTACCTTGCCTTTATATTGTTTTGTTCAATTTAGACATACTAATTACTTGGGAATAAGATCAATATTTTTATTTAATAGGACAATGTATAGTCCTTTCTTAGATACTTAACTCTTGTATAAAGGTTAATTGTAAAATTAAATAATTGCAGAATTTCCATTTATTTAGCACAGGTAAAGCTTATAACAAAAATGCTTTTAGATTTCTTCAAAAACCCTTCTTGTTCAAGGGTTTGATAAGTCATGGGTTTTTGTACTTCCTAAATTATTTGCTTCTTATTTACTTCATTCGTTTAACACCGAAGCTATCATTTTACGTGGATGTTAATGTTGATGTTATAAAAAAAGAAAGTGGCGTACCTTTGATCATATCAGGATTATCGACATTTAATTGATTACTTCAAGTTATAATGCCACTTATACCTATCAGCTTTCAATTGTTTGAGAAGTATAAAATTACGTAAAGGAAATGAAAGGACAGTTAACGTTAATATTTAATTTAACCTTTTACATCAAAAAGTTTACATTTATTGCGTACATTAGCGGGCATATAAAAATTATGTCACTCGGTTTCGGCAACGAAAACGAAAGTAGCGGACAATCCGCTTAAACGATTGTCAGAGCGTCCTTGAACACAATCCGACTGTCAATCTTCGGCAGGTACGTTTAATGAACAAAAAATCTGTCTCAACAAATTGTGAAGTGAAGCTTTGTGGAAGAGTCACGAACTGCAGTGAACTGGTCAGTGATTTCAATTGGTTTTATGTTTTTTTTTCTATCCCTACCAAACATTATTTCATTCAGTTTGAATTGACTAATATTTCTTTAATCGAGAAAAACATAAAAGCAACATATTATTGCAAATAAATTATTCGTTTTCTGATGTTTTTAAATTTAAGGAATACATTATAAGATTTGTAGTATTCCCCGAATTTACGAAACAGGAACACTAGGTATTACAGAAACGGATAGAGTTTTTAAAGTTTAGTTATTTACTCTTGACCATAAAATAGTAAGCTCAGTTCTAATAATTTTAATCATGTACAATCGAACATTTTTTGAAAAAAAAATCAGCAATTTGAAACACATATGCCGATGATTTTTGCACTATATAGATACGAGGCTAATGTCAAAATTCGAATCATTGCATCAAGGGTCAAGTTAGTTTGACCTTTTCGTCAGATTTTAATCAGGTAGGTATTATATAAGCGGTGGCCTCGGCGTTATCAGTGAAAGCAAGGACGCAACAAGGACAGCCGATAAGGCAATTACACTCATTATCGAGCGGCGTTCGGCCAGCGCCTGCTCCCGCGCGCACCGCACCTACCCTATCATTAGGGCTACCAACCCCGCTCCCATTTTATTTCGCGAAGAATTTTAATGAGAGTCAATTGTCTACGTTCATGCGAAGCTTGCATGACGTTTAATTAGAACATTAATGTTTCGTCACGTAAGAAATATTAGTTATATGAATGTAACCTTGATTACGTACAATAGCGTTTGGGTGCTAATAATTATTTTACTAAAAGTAGGTAATTTTGTAGGAGCTTCTGTTATTTTTTAAGTTTGCTTTTGATAGGGATAAGATCTATGATAAAATCAATACGCTGTGAATATGCATGACTTGTTATGTATTATATTATAAATGTAGTCAAATTATGCGCGTAAAATTCAAGTAAATTTTATTAATTTAAATATTGACGACATTAATATTGAAATTATATTAATATTGTTTCGATTAAATATTTGCATTATCTCATAAATAAATACATATTGTCTACATCCGCGATCACAGCGAGTACCCTATCATTAGGGCTATCAACCCCGCCCTTATTCTCTTTTACTTCGCCATTATAACTTGAATTACCTTAGAATTCATCTCAACCGGATTCTGTTAAGGATACAGCTGTTGATTTGAGGACACGATTAAAACACAAATGTTTATATGAAAAATGATTGATTTTGTGCATTCTGGCAGCATCTTGTGAAGATATTTTATCACATATCTAAATCTAATGTTTACTTGACACAGGTAGCTAAAGACATATACAGTTATTATAGAAGTGTTTGAAAATATTATATGGAACATTTATTAAAATTTGGAATAAGACAATAGCTCCGTAGTATACTTGACTAGATAGCAGCTTGCGTAACGGGAAGCCGCGGGTCCAATACCCGCTCCGAGTCGAATGTTTGTGTGATTAACAAATATTTGTTTCGAATCTGAATATTTGCGAGGCCGAAAAATCTCTCGTAGTCTCTGATACCCACGGCACAGGACATAATTATGTATGGGACTGTTGAGTGCGTTGATTTATTACAATATATTGTGAGAGTCTTTAGGTCCTCATAAAAAGCCAATTATTATTATTTGTTCGCTTTTCTCAAAAATTCATGTTATTAAACATAAATCTATTATAATAAAAATACTGTTTATTAAAACAAAATCCCTTCTATCGGTACTGAAAATAATTTTCCAATATCATTTATATTTTGCCAGACGGCCTCTCAATACATATCGTAAATTCATAAACCGTATGTGTATCTTGCATATAAGCAGTGATGGCCTCGAGGTTTAGGCGCACGGTCGAGAATCTCGGCGGTCGCGGGTTCGAACCCCAGGCACACACCTCTGACTTTTCTAAATAATGTGTGTATTCACATTGAATTGTCACTTGCTTTAACGGTGAAGGAAAACATCGTAATAAAACCTGCACACCTAAAAGTTCTTAGGAATTTCATAGGTGTGTAGTCCGCCAACCCGCACTAGACCAGCGTGGTGGACTATGGCCTAAATCCCTCTCAATGGCAGAGGAGACCCGTGCTCAGCAGTGGGCGTATATGAGTTGATGATGATGATGTGTATCTTGACTAAAATTCTGAATTGTGTCGACAGGAAAGGATTACAGTACTTGATTCTATTTTTTTAACACACTTTTAGTATTACGAGTCGTTAAGTAACTGAGCCGAGCTATAAGAAAGATACTATTAGGAGCTATTAAGTTTGCTAAGCCGAGCTAAGTCAAAGTCAAAATCACCTTTATTCCAGTAGATAAGAGCTTAGCCGTCAATATTTTCCAATAGCGTACTTTTTTTTACTATAAAAATATTAGCGGAGAGACAGCCCTGGCCGTAGTGGCAGATCAAGTGGGCGATTGCGTTGGGTCCGCGGCACGCCTCATTGTCTAGGATAAAGAATTGGCGCACCCACAATACGGATTTACGTTCATCTCTCGTAACTGTACTGATCGAATTAATCGATATATACACAGCTGATTATTCATCGAGCGCTGCGGATAATCAAGGCTGCACCAATCGATAGCATTGATTTGCTTCGGTTTAGCGTGTCTATTGTGTAGTGCTGATTTTGGTGTAAAATGTTTCGTTTAGTGAATAATTTTTTGATATCCTCATTCTAGTATTTTAATAAAAAATATGGTTTTAACATAGAGCACCTTTACTAGTAATAACCTAATTAATATTTTCTTGTATGCCATGAAATATTCATCTTCCTTGATATTTTGCTTATTTCTGTAAATGGTATTTAAATTATGTTATGTAAAAATGCATTATATTGTGTGTTTTATAAAGGTATTGGTGAGTGGAAGACTTACATATATCAGACTTTGTTAACTTGTGTGGTTAACATTGATTTTTCTTACACTTCCACGTTAAAAACAATTCTACGAATTAAATTACTGCTATAAAATTATGCACATGGTTTTCTTAGTACAACGTTTATAAAAACACAATATTCATTCTATTCAAAACAAACCATACCGAGAATGAGTAAATCGGTAGAAATTAAATCACTATGCATATTTTTTACGAAGTTTTTTCCAACGCATACTTTACCGCAAAATCAATCAATTAAAATGATTATGTAAATAATTTGCAGAAGCAGTGATGGCCTCGAGGTTTGGGCGCGTGGTCGACAATCTCGACGGTCGCGGGTTCGAACCCCAGGCACACACCTCTGACTTTTCGAAGTTATGTGTGTATTCACATTGAATTATCACTTGCTTTAACGGTGAAGGAAAACATCGTGATAAAACCTGCACACCTAAGAGTTCTTAGGAATTTCTTAGGTGTGTAGTCCGCCAATCCGCACTAGGCCAGCGTGGTGGACTATGGCCTAAACCCTCTCAATGGTAGAGGAGACCCGTGCTCAGCAGTGGGCGTATATGGGTTGATGAAGAAGATGAAGAGAAATAATTTTAATTGGCGAATAGTACAGATAAAACAATTTAAGTCGAATACAAGGTAGGGTGACCAGTCTGCATTTGTTACACGGACAGTCTCAATAAGGTCCTGCACTAAGTACATCGCGACACTATCTGGACGTGCGGTCACAACACTGCCCACTTAAATATAAGATCCGGCATACATGAATATTTATTGCGCTCCAAACATAAGTCTTGATATCTTTGTCACCTAAACAACTCGAACGTTTTGGAATAAGACGACAAATTTATAGAATCATTTACATCAGCCCATAAACGTCCCACTGCTGAGCTCGGGTCTCCTCTACGTCTGAGCAGGGTTACGCCTTAGTGCAGGTTGGTGGACTACACACGCAAAGAAATGACGAAAATATTTGCTAGTTACACGCACATTCCAACGAGGTGGATTAATGCCTCAACTTTCTCAATGGTAGAGGAGGCTCGTGCTCAAAAATGGGACATATAAATGATGATGATGATGAGATACATACCTTCGAAAAGTCAAAGTTGTTAGCCTGGGTTTTTAACCCGCAACCACTAAAATCCTCGAAACCGCGCCAAACCTCCTCGGCTATCACTTAAACAGAAAACAGCCAGCCTTATGTAAGCCGTAGTTTCACGCACCCACGCTATTCCATGTAAGCTGGCACTAATGCGTCCTGACACGGGCGCCATTGTGCGTCCTTCCACGAGGCGCCATAGTCCGCACAATCGGGAATACTCGGGAAATGTGTCTTATTAGCCGCCCTTTGGAAATGTCATAGTGCGGTCAACTATCTAAGTGGCGGTCGCGATGTATCCTCTGGTGATTACTGCGCGCTTTTGTGCCAAATAAATAATTTGATTATTTATTTTGATATGGTTTTTAAGTATATTTAGTGTGAGACGTTTATGATAATGGGCGTGAAATGTGATAAGGTCGAATTAAGAACGATGGAAGAAAAAGCATGTTGCGCTCACTGGAAATGAAATTAGGATCATAGAAGGAGGACGTATTAAAAATAGTCTGTTTTAATTTTTCTATATTTTCACAAGCTTTTGTATTAGATTCTCATAGTGTATATGATAGTCAGTTTCAGTTAGTCTTGGGACAGTGGTATTATGTATGTCACATATGACTGCAGTGACACTATCATTTACTATCCTATAATAGCTACATATTATATTAGGTTTCATTTCATAATAACTGTAATGTTAAAAAAATGAATCTGAGATGCATTTATACTTTTTCCTTCGATCTCAACCATACAACAGTCCCAATAAACAGTGTAGTGATTTTGTAAGCCGCTTAACCATTTCAAATCCAACTAGCCTTTTACTAAATTAACCTACTTCTCAGTCCTGAAATATCATACACTTAAAATGACATACTGTGGAATGAAAGGCTTACCTATTCTTTGAATCTGCTCATCGGCAGAGTATTATAAAATATTAAAGTCAAAGTGAATGCGGAACTGTAGAGTTAATTTAAACCCGGTACTGCATACAGAACATGTAGTCTATTCCTAAAGAAATGACACGTTTCTAACATTTTATAATTTTTTTATAAATAATTTTCTAGTTCTCTCACACAACCGGTATTCTTGTAATGATGAAATACTTTTATTGAAGCGGTGTAATTGTCAGAAATAATTACTTAATTAGTACATACTAGGAATTCTTTATATAGATACATGTTGTAACAATAATTAACAGTGTGATACATAACAGTATTGTTTTCATTTTCATTAATTTATGGTCAGACTAGATGACTTGTTCTGAGAGTTCAAAGCTATTGTTTTGTAATAAAAGTGACGAAGCGTATAAACAACGACGTTAAGTGAATGATGTTAATAAAATGAATCAATGTCTTGTACTGATAATACGTCTAATTAAAAAATAGCTTTATTACAGTACATATACGAATGTATATAGTAGATATTGTAATTGTAAAGTGACAACACCAGACCGGATGGCTTGTCAACATAAGTGTTCTAAAACTAGCTACACTGTTGTTGCGAATAATTGATATTATTTAAAAGTTGTACCTTTTTATATAAATAAAATGGACCATTGTTAAAATTTTATCGATAATTCGCGACGTTACATTATGTTCAACCCTCCGTTACCCTCCCATATCCTGATTTGATGTACGGCGGATGAATAAAGGATTCCGGAACGCGATGTACTTGCGTGTGTCACTCGGGCGTGCTTTAAACCTTCGGTACAGTTGTCGTCATCCGGGCGGATACAAATATCCTATAATGTAATTGAAATCAGTGATTATAATAATATATTTTTTAATAACAAGTTTGCTTCTCTCACTATCTGATAATATGTTGGCGTGAATAAAGCCATCACACCCAGCAATGAATCATCGGTATATTGAATTTTAACAGTTGGCCAATTTTCAAGTGCATTCTTATGGAACTGGTCCTTGCAATTAAACTCCAAAGTGTATGAGGCGTTTTTTAAAGTGCACATCATTAGCGATGCAATAAATCTTTCTGTCTGTCCGTTCATCGTCGTTAAGAACTTCATTATACCCCGTTGAAGTAAGTTTTTCAGTAGAAATCAGCAGAATGGGAACGCACAACATTTTAATGCGAAGTTTTTACGTGACGTAATGTGAGAATATTTATTCCGATTATTTCTATTGCGTTTAATTTTAAAATTGTTCCACCATGTTATATTTAAAGATCGTTAAAAAATATGTTTAATGATGTATTAACATAAAACTCAAACTGGACACTTCAGTAACAATTAAAATTAAAATGAATTGGTCTGTACGAAAACATCAACGAATAAAGATAATCCACCATATTCCTATTTTTCATTAGAACGGCATGATCGCCTTTAATTCTTATGTCTAAATATTTATTATCTTTCCACTAGATTAAAAAAAAAACAAAAAATTTAGCGAAGGACCACCCATTTGTGGATATACAATTAGATTCTGGCCGTTTCTGTATTGAAGTCAGTATGCGGTCGACAATAAGTAATTTTTGTAAATAGTCATTTATAGGCATCCATTTTCCAAGGTTGACCATGGATCTACGGCCAGACGAGACGATGTTGTGTCCTTAGTCTCGATAATGATTATCAGGTGAGGTATTTACTCGGCTGCCGGACCTATCAATAAAACCTGCAAATATAGTTTAATAAACGAGTAATATAATTGGTCAATGGGCAGCTCTAAGCCTCCACCCACAGCGGTAAGCATTAAATCAGTAATTGTAATTTTACAAGCGACATCCGTTTCGATTATCGTCTGACCAATGGCTATGTTATGTCCCCACGTGATATGCGGATACGAACATCGGGGATTTATCAAGGATAATACGTGTGTTTGAAAAACAAAGTTCTTGATTATGATATGTCAGATAGACATGCGATTGGAGCTGTTGTATTTTTCATAATTGCTTAAGTCATATAAATATCGTAACAAATCTAGTACAGTAAACCAATTAAATTATACATTTATTTTATGCCATGTCATTGTCTTGTTAAAGGCCCTCTTCTTAAACGTTGTTTACAGGAATTAATTGCTTTTTTTCATTCCTAAGCAACCACTCTTTTTTTACTTCTATCGGATCCGAAGCAATAGTTGACCAAATCAGAGTTGAACGTAAAAAGTATTTTATCAAATTATTGTTGAAAATGTCAAATGTCTACTCATATTCGTTTAATTTGTGGTTATGGTTTCGTTATCAGCCTATATAGGTACGTCTCACTGTATGGTACGTACCTCCTCTACCATTGAGAGGGTATAGGATTTGGTCCACCACGGGTCCTCGGTACTTTTAAAAAAACCTTGGTCTTATATGCTTTGCGCTATCTCCGAAATACATACATTTACTATTATTATTTGTTGTTAACAAGCATTTAGGAAATAAATAGAGTTAGATTTTAGATAAAGCGCGACACTTGTCCATGAGTAAGTCTCGTGAGTACGTTACAATGTACTGAGCCGGTTATTAATTAATTAAACCCCTCACGTTAATGTATCAAAAAACGCAACGGCACACACGAGATTCACTTGATTGAGAGGTTTGACACAGTAATGATGGATCGACTGCTCACTCGTATCATTATAAACGGAAGAAAAAAACATTGAATGACTTATAAATCAAATATTGAGTCATTCATGGATTTTTTTACGACAATTAATAAGCAGTACTTCTGGTGTTCGTTTTATTTATTTTTAAATTAAAGGAATGGTTTTCTGCTTCTTACTGTGTACCCTTGGATCATTTCTTATCAGGTATTGCCATACCTACTAAACTTGACTGTCTAAACAACAAACCAACTTCTTTAAACAATAAAATATGTAACAAATACTTATTCCCCTTTTTATCTACTACATTATTGCTTTCTTTTCTTTTCCGCTTCTTATTGTAATCCATTGCAATTAACTTAACTAATGATTAGTTTCAGAATTTGTAAGCTATGCCATTGATTCAGCTCAAAGATATTTAATGTATTCCAGACGTTATATGAAATATCAATCAATCAACGAGTCAGATTATTATTTATGTATGTAACAGATAAATAAACATTCTTAACGACAACCAATATATTAATTTCCATCCGAATTCTTGAATTATTTAAATATGTTTAAGTTGGAGTGGGTGTGCGGCGCGTGCGCTCTCGACTCTAGCAAATACAAACATCTAATTGTGCTATCGGACTATAACGCACTAGTGTTGGGATACCCTCAAACGTTGCTAAATGTTAACGGAATTTAAATAATAAATACGACATTATAGTTGTGGTCCTAGATATAATCTCCTTCTTAGCCCTGTTTGTTTCTATGACTCACAATCTCAAAAAAAGAGGGATTTACATAAACTTATGCCTATATTCCGCTCAGGGTTAGGCAGAGATGCACTTCATCAATCACATTTTGCCAATTGTATATCCGACCCATGTGACAGACTCTGTGCTAGGACTAGGAATTTCGTAATGGAAAATAGTTAGATATAAACAACATACAGTATAAATTATATAAAAATATTACAACTATTACTGAATGGGATTACAGTTTCGTAGGCGACTAAACTGAAACTGCACATCAGGTAGAATGGTATTTACATTTACTTTCTTTCAATGAAAACGTAACTAAATCTGAGCATTACTCAAACAAAACACAGTTTCAATTAAAAGTTACCCATATATAATATAGCAGTGATGGCCTCGAGGTTTGGGCGCGCGGTCGACAATCTCGACGGTCGCGGGTTCGTACCCCAGGCACACACCTCTGACTTTTCGAAGTTATGTGTGTATTCACATTGAATTATCACTTGCTTTAACGGTGAAGGAAAACATCGTGATGAAACCTGCACACCTAAGAGTTCTTAGGAATTTCTTAGGTGTGTAGTCCGCCAACCCGCACTAGGCCAGCGTGGTGGACTATGGCCTAAACCCTCTCAATGGTAGAGGAGACCCGTGCTCAGCAGTGGGCGTATATGGGTTGATGAAGATATATAATAAAACTCAGCAAACGGAAATGATCAAATTTACCCTCAAAGCCTCCGTGGTTTGAAAAATTAAACTGACCAGCACTTATACTACTTCCTCACCTTACATAAACTACATAAAAGTGGAAGTAGAAAAAATAGATTAATTTCCAAGGAAATGTGATAGAAAATGAAACCGTTTCGAATAGTGTGATGCGGAAGTGTGTACGTAATAGATATTGCATCGATATTGTCGGGGAGCACGCACATCACTGGGTGGGCGCGGCGGTGTCGCAACCCCGGCACGCGAGCCACACACACTCGCTGAACGGTACCCAGATATGGTACTTAACTTTGGATATATTCAATTTATAATTACTTCTTTAAAGAAAGAAGAAAATATAAACCTTAACTTAGATTGACATCTAAGGTGAAAGAAAATCTCAGGATGCCGATAAAATAAATAATGTGCTTTGTTTATATCACAGCTTGAAGATAAGATACCTGTACTTTACGTATGGTTTTTTTTTTGGCAATTAACATTAGATGATAGAGATATTTTAAATGAATCCTAATATTTATCATTTAAACATTTGTCTCTGTGCGGTGATCGTATCCGCGGTCTCTCGTTTCGCAACCTGGTGTGTAGCTAACTGTGCCAGGCGGCTGTCTGTCATCATAATTATGTATACTCAGCCTATCGCCGGCCACTATTGAATGTAGGTTTCCCCAAAAAAGCTTTAACCACCCCGGTCTTGAACAGCACTCATTCACTCGTTACCCGCTACCTTTGTCAAATCGTTGGACTATCTTGCTGCAAGACGTTCCACACTGCCTTTGCCTAAGCGCGGTCTCCACTCCAACACTTGTCTGCTCCACAGGCCGTCTCACCTTCGGCAGACATGCCCGGCCCACTTCCACTTCATCGTGCTTATCATGCGGGAAATATCTGTTAATAAAGTTTTAAATAGTATCTAATACTCCAACATTTCCGTGAGTGCGGCGAACTGACCTAATCTCCGCAATCCGCATGACGTGTCCCGCTCGCGATCTTATTTGTTGGCGCGCCGGGTCACTACACCATTGTACTTCTGCCCCGCTTCCCGGCTTCTGCTGCATTACACACATTCTTCCATAGCAATACATTTTATGTGATAAATATATTGACCGTTTATATTCATAGCAGAGCTAGAGGTGTTTCTTACTTCGGCTTAAACATATCTTTGTTGTATAAGAAGGATCATGACTAACTTAATCTACGTTTATTGATCATGAGGTTTTATAGGTATCCTCAAGAATGAAATTCTAAGATTAAATCGGATAAGACCTTAAGCCAAATCACTGTCCTCATACGGTTGTTCATAAAATGAAAGAGAGAGGCAAAATATCATCGTTCGATATATTCCATTTAAACACTAAATCAAAGAGTTACTTTTATACTGAAGTAAAATAAAATAGTTGCAGATAGGACCGATATTAACAATGCTCTATGTGCTATTTGTATTCTATTGTTTGTTCTATAGATTGACCAATCAATGTATTGATTTTGTACTATAAAAAATCAATAACACCAGGCCATTTTCGATAGTCTGACCTACTGTACTCTTCATGTTATTTTATCATTGATATTTCTAAACTTAATGCGGGCAAACACAATGCCATTCACTGGTTCTATAGAGATAATGTCAAAATTAGCACTCTTGAACATTGACATTTCGCCACGCGTCTGAGAACCTCACAATAAATGAACGAAGGTGTTGCTAAAAGTAGCGTGTTCCTTTTCACGCCGAATTAAACATTAATAATTGATTGCGTTCTTCAAACAAATGGTAATTGACGAACCATTAACACTTGTTAGTGCTCATTGTTTGACCCGGACTAGACGATTTTTCAAGCATCAATTTAAATACTGTATGCGGAAGATTAGCGATAGTAATCATTTATACTAATCGTGTATTGATTTAAAGAGCTTAATGGCTTTACAATCTTTGCATAAGTAATAAAATCGTTTCAATCCTGTTATTATAACAAAATTAATGATTATAAAAAGTTTTAGGTCAAAGAAATTAATTGTATTATGTTAAGTTTCCTGCTCCTTTAGGACTAGTATAGTAACATAGCTTTCTGAGCCCTGCGAGGGATGCCCTGCTCTTTGTTTAGGATTAATTCTAAGTATTCTTTTCTAAGCCATACACTTAGTAAATTTAATTATACACGAACTATCAAACTGTTTTTTTTTAATTTAAGTACGTGATATTGTTGATAGATTATTAATAAATTGTTGTATAATAATAAAGATATTACTTTCCTTATATGAATTTATTATTATATTAAATTGTGCATATATTCATTAATTGCCGCAATAACCTTAGGATTAAATGGTAAGTATCCGCTTCTTCGTAAAGATTAATAAAGCGCCAGGACATTAGATTGTTCTATTTAAAATCAATCAAATAACATTGGCCATAAAAAATACTGAATTCTCGCTTCACAATATCGATATCAGCTGGGGTAGCCGAGGTGGATTTCAGGGACTACGGGCGTGAGTGTATGACCATAAAATAAAAATAGCTTATACTTCTTCTTTCAATTACAATACTACCAATTAAAAAGAAAAAAATGTAAATAGTAATCGACGTGACGTGGCGTACATATAGCTACATAATATATTATGCTAACGAACTGAACAATTCTTAAAGCATGCAGAAATAGTTCGATCGAATGTGAGGGCGTCACACAGCGTCGATCGCTCCGCAATCTCTATTCTAAATGCATTTACTTATCATTTCAATTATTTAGATCGCATACTTCAGTAATAACATAATCTGTACATAAAGCGGGTACACTCACATAAACATTCATATTTTACTTGGCAAATGGAAATGTGATGAGTCAACAATCAGTGCAAGCGTGTCGTATATTTCAACGTCAATTATTTCCTTACTTTTCATACTGCCAACATTATTGTATATGGGTCAATCAACTTTTAAATGTACCATCAATGATAGATTTTATACATCAATTTTTTTTTCTTAAATTTGTATCTTTTATACGTATTTGTTGTTGATAATTATTTATATTTAAGGAATTCAAATAGAGCAGAACAATTTATGGTAAATTTTACTCAAAAATTCACATGACCGTAGTTAAGATAGTCCCTTCGACATTTAAAAATTCAGTCAAATTGTTAATTTACTTTTAAATAGTAGAATCATATTTGAAAAGCCTTACTGTTCTTTTAAAGTAAAAATGACGGTAATGTGTCTTTAGGAGATAAGAAAAAAGTGGTTGTCCAGTGGACATAGACGTTTGTCCATAGGAAATACTCGGGTGTCCAAAGGGGATTCTATGATGAAAATCGCCTGTATTTCTTCTTTTATGTAATAAAAAAACAACTATTTGAAAATAATTATCAGTATTAGAAGAGAAAATATTGAATAATTCAGACAACGATCTTGGATGTCCAAGGGACTGGTGGTGATATTTATTAGTCTTTCCGCTCCCTGGTAATAAATAATAATATTTTAAATTAGGTTTTACGCACAGTAAAAAATATACATTGAATTGAATATATTCCACTTTAATTTACTACAATATATAAAATACAAAAGTTTTTGTGCTGGTTGTCCAGTGGACACACAATAAAGCCACGCTCTTTTTCAAAATACACTCGGTCGACTGGCGCCGCGGAAAAGATGAAATCAAAATCGGGGCTGGATGAATGTTGTCACGAAATAAATCGACTTGAGTTCCAAGCAGTAGTCACGCCATAAATGTTTGGATTTTGGAACTTTTTTACCGTTGTCCGGTGGAAGTCAGAATAATAAAATATAATAGGGACTAAAATAAACATGCAAAAAGATCGTTAAGGTTTTAAAGCAAACAAAATCTATTTACTAGCATCATAATAGATATTGTAATTAATAATTATGTTTCATTGTAATTGATTGCCATATATAATTTTTTTGGAAAAATTAATGTTTCATTGTACTAACCTACTGAGGGACAAATTTACATAGTACTGACAGGACAGATAAAAGTTGATTGACCCATATACACGATTAAGTAATTTATTTTATAGTTGGTGAAGTGATTGTGTTGAAATTGCAAGAATGTAGTACGGAAAAGATGATTCAATTTAGATTCTTTGCGTAAGTAGTTTTTGAGAAGATCATCAATTTTGCTCTGTTTCTATTTCTATCGAAGTCGGCTAGGTTATACGAGAACAATGTATACGACATTAAATATATACAAGAGTATATAAGAGGATTTAGTCTTTTTTATATATTTTCTGACGTAAATAATACTACAATCGTCCCTAGTGGTTAATTTAAGAACGATATGTTAAAGTTACTTAAACGGTGTAGTTCCGTATCAATTTAATAAATTGGTATTGACGTAGATAGCGTTATTACAAATCAAATTTCAGTTATAATTGAGAAATATTTTTTAAAATTAAAATACATGTTTTAATGAGTAGTTACATGTTCTTTGTTTACAACAAACAATTAGTTTTGATATAGGAGTAATAAATATTAAGAGTTTATACTGCACTCATTTAGTGAACTTTTATTATTGACATGGTATTCATCTTTGTCTTTATTGGAATGAAAGTGTTGTAGTATTTAAGACAATGTCGATATAAGTCATAAAAATAAAAAAAATAATAATTAAGAATAATAAAACTAAGGGGCTTAAAAATCAGAATGAGTTGTGTAATTATTTACTTTGAGCAGGTCAAAAGAAAAAAAATAATAATAAAAGGAATATTTTTAAAAAGGAAAAGTTATAAAATGTTTATTTCTGTTCTACAAATGTGATGAAACACAGCGATGATGTATTTGATGACAACTTTTCCATTTTGAAAAATTAGGTTTAGAAGCTCACACTCATACACTGTTTAAATCACACTTTAATATTTAAAATTAACGAGAATCAGTTGCAGAAGATATATCACAAAGAATCTGTTAACTCTGAGTAAAAACTAGAATTACTCTTCACTGAATCTGTCACCTAATGTGATAGAAGTTATGAGGTGACACCACCTTTTAATTGGATCTGGAGCATGTGAAAATCACCAAGAGGCATTCCCATCACATTGGCGATATTGGAATAGTTCCAGCCACTCCTAACGCAATACTCGGCCGAAGAATGACACATTCTGTTAGATTCCATCTTACCGACTCCTCGTATGGAAACGTTACAAAATTACCACCTTAGACGAACACTGTACTTAATTAATAGTTGGGCGGGTAAAAAAAACAAATTCTCATTTAACTGTAACGGAAATTTGTGACACATTAGCAGTGTTCCGTGCGCCATCTATTAAATCCAAATTGGTTTGCATTTTATTTTTACTATTTTTTAGACTGTTTAGATGAACTTATTGGTACGTCATTAAAATCTATTGATGAACATTCATGTACCATTGTTGACATTTTTAAGTTAAAAATAAAGATGATAATAAACACTTAGAAGAATTTGAGATAAGCATTTAGATTTCTATTAATTTACGAGTAAATTTCTTCTACTATAATAATTGATCTACAAATTTATATTTTCAAATCTATAAAGCTTGCTGTGACACACATTTTATACTAATTATATGTGAGTAATGAATAATTCAGTGTAATAAAGAGGTATTCATTCACTACAACGAAGTCGATACGGAACACTGCCCACATTTAGTAGCGAGTCTGACTTAACAACACTTTTTGTTAGTATCGTTAACACTAAAAAAATAAGACCGAGCCTTAAACAGTTCTGCTAAAGATGTTATCGCATCAATTAGTGCACTCGACTGTTTAATTGCATTGTAATTAAGTCTACATTCGCTCGGCCAATCAGCAAAACTCTTTATATGGCCGAGACGCGATGCAATTAGATGCTTGAAAAAGTTACCCCATAAACGTTTGTGGTTCTAAATTTTTTACTATTAGATTCTGTCGGCTGTGGAACGTTTTCTGAGAAGTTGATTTCATCACGCTCGGGCTCTTGGGAAGACGTGTGCGTCATTGAGTGTCACCTGTCATACAAATATCGTTATTAATTAATGATCTTATTTTCCTCTATACGGCAAGGTGAGGTGTCGGTAGCAAAGGTCGGTTCATCTGCTGGAAACAACATTTCTTGTAATATGAATGTATTATCTTATCTAATAAGGATACAATTATGATTAATGCATGTTCCTTTTTAAGTTCCACGAAGTTTTTTTATAAACTAGCTTCTGCTTGCAACGTCTTTTACGTTTCCTTAAAAAAAAGGCCAACATAAAAATTAAGGCAGTGTGGTTGAAAAACGAGAGTTCTTGCAACTCAAGCTGGATTCTTAGAAATATTACAGTTTTCTGGATGATGATAAATCCTGATTCATAATCTAGATAATATAACATAATACATCATCCTAGTGCCGAATTTATTACTCACATATTTCCGTTATCCTACAAAACAATTACTTTTAGAAAGTAGACCGCCATCTTTAAAACTTGCTATGTTTAATTTTACCATGATCTTCAAAGGCCGTGAAACTCTTATAAAGTCAAAGTAAACATTGACATTGGCAACGAAAAAGCTAAGTTCGCGAATCGTCCCATTGGCGGTCGAGAAACCGCATTGGAATTACAAATTCCCAACGCGACCAACTAGTACGGAGTAATTAATCATGTGTCATCTCATCGATCACTTGATTGGTGCTAATTAGCATGGAACATGGCTCGACGTAACACTTACATCTGGATGTGTTTTGGTCACACGCCACATTTTCTAAGACCTCTCCGTACTTTGAATGTTTAACCACACATTAACAAGCCGGGACGGATGTATGAGACATTTTTTGATACATCTTTGGAACGGAATGAAGAATTTATTAATTTTAAAGCTCATTCATTAATGTAGTGATTTCTAGTATTCCATTAGGAGATATTAATGCCAAAGATGAAGACGATGTGGTTAATAATGAGATTAAAGTTGTCATTAATTAAAATGGAGGACTTATTTAAGAAAATTAAATAAATAAATAAATTATATGTTGACTATTCGATGTTGTGGTTTTCAGATAAGCTGTATTTTTTTATTTCTAAATAACAACACAACAACAACAACATACCTCACGCCTATACTCCCCGAAGGGGTAGGCAGAGATGCATTTCTGCACCCACATTTCGCCAGGTATGTACTATGTATCAGTCCCACGTAATAGGGGGCGAGCCTATTGCCGTTTTTCGGGCACATTTCCAGACTCCGTGCTGCTACTGAGAATTTCCTAATGGAAAACCCCAATAACACTTTGCCCGACCCGGGAATCGAACCCAGGACCTCTAGATCGCACGGCACATACTTGTACCGCGAGACCACGAGGCAGTATTTCTAAATAGATTACCGTATACCATGGGTCGATGATCTGACTGACAATCATGTCGGCTAGTTAATTTGATGTCTTGTAAGAACACGGCATTTTAAATGTCTTCTCAAAGCACATATCCGCTTTAACCCAATGATTTATGAGCGAACCGGACGATACATTTACCAATTAGTCTAGATTCCTTACAAAAATTCTAGTAATTCCCATCAAATGACATCAATGTAGAAGATGTCTCAACCCACGTATGCCAACAACGGGGTCAGAAATGCGCGGAGTCCAACATGAATGATTCTAATTGAGTAAATTGTGGCCGAACGCGTTACCGGCCTGCTGTTTACGAGTTTCTTGTTCGAATATTGATTGACGGATCGACTGGTCGGTTCAACTTGGGAAATGGTACTTAAACAGGCCTATTAAATTTGTGGCTAATAAGAGGTTGTGTCTGTGTGGCCATGTATAGATTTGGAAACCCGGCATGATCAAAAAGTTGATTTCATTTCGTTACCTAGTAAGCTATTTGACAAAATGTGTTTTTTTGTTCTCAATATTGTCGGTCCTGGTAATTATTGTGGACTTTGACGAAAAGCCTCAGCTTTTTACACGTAAGAATAACTTTGCGATCCTTTATGGGTACTATAGCGGAGCATAATTTGCCGAAACGCTGCGGTAAGAGTATAGAGTCGGCTGGATTATCGATGTTGAACTATTTTTATTTTAACTTATGGAATGAAGACGAAAATTCAATTGTCGCACCGATACTATAGTTGACCGTAGAAGTGTAGGATCGGAAATATGCTTAGTTCTAATAGATGTATGTAGCTATTTAATATTTTAGGATGCGACACCTTATCTCAACGGACGACGGATCAAGCTTAACAAATTTTAATCGTAAAGGTGTGTTCGGCATTCAATCACGTTAAAAGGCGTTGTTACTATGATGATATGTTATTTAGTTGAATGCAAGGCCAACAATATCCTATTGATCTCCGTTTATGTCGTCTTAAAGTACTTAACGGAATTGTGTCAAAATCTGCACTGTATTGCTGCGTTTTTTAGTTTTTGTAGAATCATATAAGATGTATGAGAGCAGATAAATTAAGACCAAATGGGGAAAATATTTGTTACAAGCGTCAAGATCTTGAGGGTCGATTAGTTGGTTTATATGGTCGCACATGTTGTGAGAATAGAAAGAAATAATATTTTGAATCGATTCAATTACGCAAGTTGTATACACAGAAATGTGGGATATGAATAAATATAGCCATTTAAATTTTCTAAACACCCAGCTTTTGATACAACATCTTCTTAGTTATACAGATTACAGATTGCATACAAATAAAGGTGAGATAAAAGTTTTTGACGACAAAAATTATCTTCGCTGAATATAGAGAGAATTTATTATCAAAACACATCTTAGTCTGCAAATCAAACCGACGCCTGAGAACTTTGAATCTGAATAAAAAATTGCAATAAATTTTCTCCTCAAAAGATAAACGAGGACCAGTATTCATCCTTAAAAGCGGTGACTGTATTAAATCGAGCTGCTTATGCGAAATTTTTATGCAATACACAGCTTTTAACACTGTTTGAATGATGAAAAACCGGACACGGCTGCAACCGCTACCGATGCCTTTGCTACTAAACAAGAAAAAATTCTTGCGGTTGTGGGTCATAATCGGATAAGGCAAGGCGGGTGCAGCGTAAAACTCACCTCCCATACATAGAGACACATTAATATTACATTAAAAAACATGCGTTAACGCTTTACGCCCATGATAGCTGTGATGTGTCAAATTGAAATATACGATAAATGACTAGAAGTGACATTTACAATAAAAGAGGTAATTGTAAAGCGTGACTAAAGAGCCTTATTGCGGCGCAACAGCATAGAACAATGAGTGAATTTAAGTAGACAGGACTATCGGTTGATTTCGGTTGATATTTTTTTTCGGAAAAGAATTTTTTTGATATAGCAAATAAGTATTTATTAATCTATTCTAATTGACTGAAGTAAAAGTTTGGGAAATGGATCAAAATATCAATTACATAGGTGTTAGCAATGTTAAGGCATTTCGAAAAAAAATATGTTTTTTCTCTTAAATTGGCAATTTTAGATAAAAGGTTATTAAAAGTTTTAGCTGAAATAAATGCTAAAAATTGAAATGAAAGCTAAAGCTGAAAAGAATTAAAAGCTGTAAAAAAATTACATACTATAACGCGGGCTGACACGCGACGTCTTATTATGCGTGGTCGGGAACGTAGCTTCCCCCGTCCCGCTCCCCCGCGCCCCGCACTGCCGGCGCCAGAGTCGCACGATACACGAAGTTTGATACTACCCCGCGTGAGAGGCCGCCCAAACGCGTCGCGCGTAATTCTTTCCGACCTGTACCTGCTTCATGCTGTGAATATATTTTGTGAACAATAAACGTTATTTAACAACCAAAGCGTTAAAGTGGCGCCCAACTCGCGGCCGAAACATTGTATAGGGAAAGTTCATTTTACGCGCCATCTTGGGCGAGTCCATTTTACAAACCACGCGGTCGGCGTACTTAAATTACCGATCCATCCGATAACTCTCCTACTGGACGCGCACCGGTTACACGGATCAACATGCCGCCAAAGAGACGAGGGGATCGTGAGGAAGAAGACCGGTCCGACGACGAGAAACCCGTCCAAACGTCGGCACCGTCCACAATCGTCATGTCCGAGGACATGCTCCGAAGCCTCATACGGCGCGAAGGAAACCTGTCGAAGTGCACGGCGCGCTTCGGTGGCTCACCGACGAGCGCGGAGGAAGTGGAGGCATTCATCGACGCCGTCGAGGTCTTCAAAGACTGCACGTGCGTCAGCGACGAGCACGCCTTGAAGGGGCTGCCTATGCTGCTGGTCGGCGAGGCCGCCATTTGGTGGCAAGGTGTGAAGTCGTCCGTCGCGTCTTGGAGCGACGCGCTGCAGCGTCTTCGAGGGATGTTCGGCGTGCAACGCCCCGCATACAAGATCTTCACGGACGTTTTCCAGGGAAGACAGTGTGATCGTGAAAGAGCTGATGTGTTTGTGTGCAAAGTGCGTGCGTTATTGGCCAAGTTGCCATACGACCTACCGGAGGTCATGAAAGTGGACATTATTTATGGATTGTTAAGTTATAGAATAAGAGAAAGAGTGTCTCGCGACGCAGTGGTCGACCTCGAACAACTCATAGTTAAGGTAAGGGCAGTGGAGGAGTCGTGGGCGGAGGTAAGTACATCTTCCGTACCTCCCAGTACCACGCATAATATGCGTAACCCTACTCAGAGTAAATCGAATACATCGCGTATTTACCCGTGCGTCAGCCCCGCGAATATTAACCCTACAATGGACACGACATATTCGATAGTTAACCCTTCCGTGCTGGGGTCAAATATTTCAGGTATAAATAGGAAAGAGGAGTTAGTGTGCGCGACCTCAAGTGACCACCCGCATACGTCTAGGGGTGACGAAGGTAAGCGCGCGCGACCTAAATGCAGTTACTGCAAAATTTTCGGACATACGATCAGTGATTGTCGTAAGAAAAATCTTAGATATAGTAGCGATGTAGCAAATAAATCCACTAGTAGTACACAACTACGGTGTTACGGTTGTGGTCAGATAGGCGTCACACGTTCTAAATGTGACAATTGTAGGGGTACTCAGGGTACTAGCAATTCCGATTTCCAAAGCGTACGATTTAGTAATAGTAATGACGACGCGCGCCCGTTAGTCAAAGCTTACGTGTTAGGACACGAAGGGGTAGCTATTTTGGATACTGGAGCTACGCACTCGATTGCAGGCCCCATGCTGTACCGTATTTTGAGAGATGCCGGTATTCATTTTAGACATGGATCACGTTGTTTAACCCTTGCTGATGGTTCACAACAGATGCACGCTGTGTTAGAATGCGATGTCGCCGTTACTCTCGGGAGATCCAGCATCGTCACTACTTTTATCGTACTCCCTGAAGCCGAAACGCGGACACTACTAGGCAGAGATTTCATCGCCAAAGCGAATATTCTTCTGGATATACCTCGGAAACGTTGGAGTTTTGCTAACAATAGGAACTTTTGGTATCCTTTTATCACTCGGTATACATTACCTGCTACAGAGCCGTTGGAGCTGATGGAAGTGTCGTCCTCCATGGTGACCTTGAGAAGTGATGAAGGCACTAATTTGACAGCAAGCGAGAAGGCTCAACTTGATGCCCTGCTCATAAAAAGAGCAAACCTGTTTGCGAAGAAAGGAGTACCAACCGATTTTGCATCGCACCGCATAAAAACCGTTCTAAGCCAAGAACCCATAGCTTCACCGCCGTACCGTTTGTCTCAAGGAAAGAAGGAACTCCTTAATCAAGAACTGCAGAAACTTCTAGATGACGACGTGATAGAAGAATGCGAGTCCCCATGGGCCGCCAACGTCGTGCTCGTGACGAAGAAGGACGGAGGCGTTCGTCTCTGCGTCGATTATAGGAAATTGAACGCCGTGACCGAACCAGACCGATATCCTCTACCTCGCATCGAAGATGTCTTGCACGCCGCCAAAAACACTAACTACATGACGACATGTGACCTTCGATCTGGATACTACCAGATTGCTGTTGAACCCGACGATCGAGACAAGACAGCATTCGTGACTCCTGTGGGTACCTATAGGTTCAAACGGATGCCGATGGGGTTGCGAAATTCCGGAGCGACTTTCCAAAGACTCATGGACCGATTTAAAAGCGGCAAAGACTTGGCTAACGTTAGCATATTAACTTACCTGGATGACGTAATCGTCCTATCCGAATCATTCTCACAGCATTTGGTCGATTTAAATGCGGTATTCGACAGACTCGAAATGTACAAGCTTCGAATAAACCGGGAGAAAAGTTGTTTCGCCCGAGAGTCTGTGAAGTTCCTGGGACACATCATTGTTCCTGGAGGATTGAAGCCTGATCCCGAAAAAACTTCAGCCGTATCAGCCATGACTCCACCAAAGACTGCCAAACAACTGAAGACATTCTTGCAAACGTCCAGCTGGTTTCGGCGGTTCATACCAAACTACGCCGAAGTTGCCAGACCTCTGACGAACCTTCTCAAGAAAGACAGTAAGTGGGCATGGACCTCGACGCAACAAGACGCGTTCGAGCACATTAAGCAGCTCCTCGTCACAGCCCCAATCCTGCGTCAGGCGGACGAGTCGAAGACATTTATATTAAGGACCGACAGCAGTGGTTATTGCGTCGGAGCTGTGCTACTCCAGGGGGAGGGTCCAGATGAACGACCCGTTGAGTATGCCAGCCGACTTTTGAATAGCGCGGAGAGAAACTATAACACAACCGAAAGAGAGGCCCTCGCAGTGGTCTGGGCCGTCACGAAGTTCCGTGGCTATATCGAAGGGTCGCAAGTAATAGTGAAGAGCGATCATCAGCCACTGCGATGGCTTATGACCATCAAATCGCCAAGCGGCCGATTGGCCAGGTGGGCTCTCACGCTTCAAGCATATAATTTGAAGATCGACTATACTCCTGGCAGAGCTAACGTCATAGCGGACACTCTTTCCCGGCCATTCTGCTCCGAAGAAGTGGAATGCGACGTCCGTTATGCTGAAGTAGACCTCCCGTCGAGAGATCCCAAAGAGATACGAGAGAACCAACTCAAAGACCCCGAGGTCCGCAAGATCATCGATGACCTTGAATCAGACCTGGATCCGTTCAGGGGGAGAGTGTGGTCAGACCGGGGATACATTATTTCCGACGGCGTATTATATAGATACACACCCGAAGAGACGGAAGAGGAAACCGCATGTTTGGTGGTACCAGAACAAGGGAGACCGCAGGTACTTGCTGACTACCACGATGCCCCCACTGCTGGGCATTTCGGTGTTGAAAGGACCCTTAATAGAATTCGATCCAAATATTACTGGCCCGGCATGAGGCAGACCGTTACCGCTCACATCAAGAGCTGCGTTGAATGCCAGCGGTACAAGGCTGACAATAGGAAGCCAGCCGGCTTACTCCAGACTCCGGCAATGAATCGTCGTTTCGAGGTCGTCGCAGTCGACCTTTTTGGCCCTTTGCCGGAAACACCAAACAAAAATCGATGGATCCTCGTGGTAGAAGACGTATGCTCACGGTGGGTGGAATTGTTCGCTTTACAGAAGGCCACCGGTACCGAATGCGCCAAAATATTGGTAGAGGAAGTTTTTCTCAGGTACGGGGTGCCCAGGCGAGTATTAAGCGACAATGGAGTCCAATTTATTTGCGAAGCAATGCAACAGGTTTGCCATACTTTCGGCATTAGCCAATCCCTAACACCTAAATACCATCCTCAAGCAAACCCTGTGGAGAGGAAGAACAGAGACCTTAAACCGCAGCTTGCTATTCTTGTTGGTACTAGTCACAACACCTGGGACGCACACCTGCCGGCAATACGGTTTGCGATGAACTCTGCAACTTCGTCCGGTACAAGTTATACTCCGGCTTATCTAACCTTCGGACGCGAAATGCGTGCACCTGCTGATGTCGTCGCTGATATGCGCAGCATCGTTGAAAAGGACAACGTCGTCACGAGCCTTACGCCCTATCTGCGGCGTCTGTCTGCAGTGTTGTGTGAAGCCAGGGACGTCCATGAAAGAACCCAATCAGATCAGAAACGACAGGCTGATGCGAATCGCCGTCCAGCCCCAGAATACGCTCCTGGCGACTTAGTTTTATTAAAAACCCAAGGGAGTAACGACGCTGGCACAGGTCAGACCCCAAAATTCATACCCAAACGGGACGGGCCCTATCGAGTGCGGGAGGCTGCCAGTCTCACTACCTATATACTAGAGAGAGCGCGTAGTGGGGAAATCTTGGGTAGGTATCACGTCTCTCAATTAACTCCATACGTTGGGGAGGTTCAGGCACCCCTCAACGAGAAGCGTAGGCGTGGTAGGCCAAAGAAGAAACTTAACTAACCTAGACGCGAGGCGCATTATCTAGGTCAGAGGGGGAGGATATAACGCGGGCTGACACGCGACGTCTTATTATGCGTGGTCGGGAACGTAGCTTCCCCCGTCCCGCTCCCCCGCGCCCCGCACTGCCGGCGCCAGAGTCGCACGATACACGAAGTTTGATACTACCCCGCGTGAGAGGCCGCCCAAACGCGTCGCGCGTAATTCTTTCCGACCTGTACCTGCTTCATGCTGTGAATATATTTTGTGAACAATAAACGTATTTTAACAAACAAAAGCGTTAAAATACTTAAAAAATATGATGTGTCTTATTTATTTTTAATATTTATCTATAAATGATTATAAAATTAATGTGAGTGGAATATG
This sequence comes from Cephonodes hylas, assembly GCA_030295005.1. NCBI lineage: Eukaryota > Metazoa > Arthropoda > Insecta > Lepidoptera > Sphingidae > Cephonodes > Cephonodes hylas. The sequence goes on along the minus strand of AP025376.1, from coordinate 7,683,434 downwards.
TGTGATATTCTACAGTCATATTGTATATTTGTTCCTATATGGTATGACTGGTAGAGGCGAAACAAATGAACGCAGTGATTCATTCAAATGTTATAAAATTCTTTGATATTATCTTAATAACTTTATTCTTTATTGTTCACTAGGTTTATTTCAAGGACTCGCCCGTCTTTAGCTGACAGCTTATTTTATGATAGGAAATAATCTTGTTATTATCAAAGTCTATGTTTTGTCATACTACAATTATTTGAAGCAACTTTTATTATCGATAACCATAACAGAAAATCAGGCCCTTGGTAAGGTTTTTTATAAATTTATGAATGAACAGACACGTCGTCCAAGATCTTCATTATCTATTTTATGACTTAATCATATCTTGTATGGAATTCATACGTTTATAAAAATACGCGGTAATAAATATAATTCTCATAGTGAACAAAATGTAACAAGATAATTAGTTGCATATGCGTTTCTTCACGGCGAGATGACTAGTGGAACCGGTTGATGTAGGAAACGAAAGAGCCCTTAGTGCTGCAGACCAATTTGTGGAATATATCAAGATTTGTTACTCAATCAGGAAAGCACTAGATCCAGATTATTGGAATTCAATCGGGGTAATTGGTCATATTTTTAATATGTCCGGATCCAATTAGAATGAATGAGAAATACTATCACTATTAATATGAATGTGCGAAAGTTGTTTGTTTCGCTTTCGAACGTCAGTCGCTGTACGTATTTTGATTTAGTTTGTTGTTTCGATACATAGCGGGATAGACCTTCTTATAGTCCTACTTTGATACCGGATAATATTATAAACTATTCTTGGGTTGTGAACTACCTACGAGTAATTTAATACGATCCGAATCCAAGTAGCGGAAAATTGACTACCATTGTAGCCTCACACCACTTTCATGACACCACCACCATGGCTCCACCTCGACAAACCTTTTTTTAGGAAAATCACCAAAGATTTTTCAAAATTCAACAATCTCCTGATCCTTATGGTTTATTTCTACTGTGATATTTCCCCAGTCAAGTTGCCCCATTAGTTCTGTAGTAAGGTGAGAACCAAGTTACTCTACCACTTCCGATCACAGAAGCTGAGCCGTTTTTCGATCCCTAGATTTTTGCAATCAAATCAATTAGTAGATTCTTCGTTTCGCCATGATGCACAAATGAGGATATACGATGAAATTCAAATTTTTCTTTTTCCTATTTTGGTAGTGGGCGGTGGTCGTATGCCCTACTTCGAAGAAAATTATTCACTTGTATGAATTTTAGAGATGGATAGATAAAAATCATTTGCAACTTTGATTTCCTGCGAAAAAGTGTTTTGATTGTGCAATGCTGTACAAACTTTTGAGCTTTAAAGTGTCCGATTCGTTTGGAGGAAGTTTTTAAAAGATTATAATTGAGGCTCATGCACGGTATTCTTTTTTTTTATTTATTACAATAATTACTGCATGCTTAGCTCTCACAGTAAAATAAAATCTCAAAAATTTATCACACGTTCCAAAACCCCAAGTGAAAATTGAAATTAATCGTTACCAATTACCATAAGCTTTCAAATTAGCACCAAGACAGTGGTGTTGAAACCCTATGACACCGTAGTGAGTGACTTTACGAGCACGCGGCGTCCTTAAGTTCCAAATTGGGACATGATTATCCGCGATGAGGCACTAATTAGGGAAAGTAGCGAAATGAGGCATCCGTATACAATAACAAAATAATAAATTCGACTTTATCTAACTAAGCGGTCTATTCAATTGAAACATTGCGAAAATGGATCTTGTTGCGATACAAATTGTGTCGGACGCCGATACGTACATAACTGTGCCGATTGCTTGCCAACGTATGTGGATGCATTCGCCGGTCCAAGAATTCCGATTGAGAAAATTATTTGAATTGTCTTATGCATTTTTGACAGACTTTATGACGCAATTGAGTTCTTTAACTTTAATGACGTCAGATATTAGTACGGAGGTCTTTGTGATCAAAATAAATCTCATACTTAGGAGAAAATTGATATTTTTTTTTTCGCCAGTGTTTTCATTCTCATGTACATTAAATAATATTTTTTTTAATTTTTAGTTTTATTACCTGTAAAAGCGTGTTTAATAATATTTTTTGATAAGTCCATTAAAAAATAAATAAAAAAAGATAAAATATACGTATAATCTTTGAGCTATATTAAAACGTTCCAAATCAGTCGGTAGCTTAAGAAAGGGGGAAATTCAAAGACAGCGCTTCTAATTTAGAGTGGACGTCGCTGCCGGTCCGACCAGTTCCTTACAAAAGCAACTCTTAGTCTAAAAAGGCTCTTACATCGGTTTTGTTACACAAAACTCTTCAAGATAACAATGACATAGGTACATTGTATGTACATGCTAGTATTCTCGAAACTGTTCCTTATATAGTACTATGGTGTCTACTGACCTACATTGGTAGTAGGAAATAAATTAAAAGCTTTATAATCTGGTCTAGCTGCCAGGGACTGACTGTGATGAGAGACGTCAAGAAATTGTTTACCAAGATGATAATTGAACAATTATGTCCTGAAAATTACCTGTGCAAATGGTTCCGAATGTCTTTTTGACGTTGTTAGAATTAATGCTGTTTGTTAGAAATCGTAGGTATGCGCACTGACTCGTCCCCATTGTTGTAAGCTATAATTGGTATTTAGGTGTCTATTCAGAAATAATTATAGACAACAGGGATTCAGAAATAAACGTATATAAAACTGTCGCCAGCCCTTATGAACCTCTTAAAATACTGCTGGCAAAAAGTGAACTATATATTATGCGGAATACCTCTTATTGTCTATAATGATGAACATCTGTGAATCCTTCATAAATTAAAATATGCATGTTATCAGTATTTTCGCTCTCTTGCAAAAATTAAACACCTAAATATCGCTAGTATTCACGACACTACGACGTTTCGTTATTCAATTACGCAGGCACGGGTCGTAAGTAAAATCACAAAACGATTAATCATTGGATGTAGAAAACCCGATTTTATGGTTAGAAAACGTTTATCCATTCGAGTTGGTCAAGTTTGATTAAATAATTTAACTAATAAGGACGGCATTGCATACATTCCGTCGCCTAAGCGGTGGAAATGTCTTTATATGTGACCATTTTAAATTCAAATTGATTATACGTATTATTTTGTATGGGCACGTTGTTCAGTCGTATTCTATACACCGTTGCATTCGGGTTGGATTATAGTAGAATGAGTGACATCGGTCTTGCATAGTACCGACTTTAATTGCCTGTAATGGGATATTCGTATTCGTGTGGATAGTGACCTTTTTATATGACTTGTGAAGGACGTCATAATTGTCGCATTTTGGATAAAAGTTACTTCTATGACGTCGATAAGTGTTTATTAGTAATTGGTATAATAAAATAATTTTCTTTCATTCTCTTTGTCTAATGGCACTATCAAGAGCACCGTCTTCTGTTCCAATATCATTATTTAAGGAGGCATGAAGTAGTTGTTTTATAGTTTCATTTAGCGCGATTGGCGATAAAACGTGTGATCAGAATTATCTGGATTTAATTCTTATTAACAGATTATTATTTATATTGAAGATAAAAATGTTCAGTCAATAGAAAGATTATGATAATCACAAATATGACACCGTAACTTGTATTTTAATTGTTTGTGTCGTTTTAATTATCATTTAAAATTAAATGTAATTGTGTCTCTTCGTACCAGGAAATAATAAGGGGTTAAGTGAAACTAAATATAGATAAATAGAATGGAAATTCGCTGAATAAATTGCGACCAACAGCCTACACAATTATGCAGAACTAGATTAATTAATGAAAAATATGAATATGGTATTACATGTGATAAGAATCTGTAGAGACTGATGTGAAGCAAGTTGTACCTGTTTCCTTATTTGTAGCAGAGTATATGGGTATAACATAGTAATTATTCATATTAAATATGCTAGTCGCTCGTAATAAATGCAATTACTGTTAACAAGTCGGTCTGGGAATCTTTGGGGTGGGTCTAAGTTCAACAAAATATGCTCAAAACGACGTCTTCAACAGAATTCAATTCCATGTAAGGGGTCGAGCCTATTGCCGTTTTTCTGGCACATATCTAGACCCCGTGTTTCTACGTTTTTCCGACACTTTTTCCGACTTGGGAATCAATCAATGACAGGGTCCGTGGCGTAAATGGCCAGAGAGGCGAGGAAAGGGTGGGTATTGTGATATGCCAGCATTTCTTACAGTCTCGTCTATACTACCTCTACTAGTAAAGCTCAGCAACGATAGATAACAATTAATAGGGTAGCATTGTCGGAGCCGATGGCCTGCCACAACACAATCGCGCCAGCTGTTCCAGTATCGTTCGCGGCACCGCAATATTTCACGGGGCGCGTTGCTATCACCTGTCACATCGGACAAGTGTTCCGCCCTGCGAGACCCATTTAAATATCAACCGTTCTAGACGCAAATAATACTTGTTTGTCTTCCGATCAGATTTAGGACGTGTTAATGTTAATTAGCCTTGCGCTTTGATGCACCAAATTCGAGCGCTCGATTCGAAGGGCGTCTGGCGTACCACGAAGTCCAGCTATCGTAATCACTCAATGGTTTATTCATTGTACCTTTTTTTCCCGTCCATATTTCATAACGAGACGACTTCACTTTACATACATTTACATCTGCTTCGACGCATAAAATACGCTCGGATGTATCGACGCATGTCATCCGCTCGCGCTTTCAAAATGCCGGGTAGGACGACTTAGCCATAAGAAATATTTATAATGCTTTGTATGCAAAATAAGCTAATGTATTTCAGTACACGTACAGATAGTGTCAGTCTAATAGAAACAAAACACGATTGTCGACCTTAGAAGTACGGTGTGTCGATGCGCAGTGGATGCAGGGCGAGCGGCGGCGAATATCGAATGCGAAAATTGTCACGTGGGTGCCGAGACGGTATCGTACGAATTTGAATAAAATCTGCATAGAGCCCTTGTAGTTGTTGATTGATGATATTGCCGCGATGTGACGAGGGATCTGTTTGTGTGAAAGGTGACTGTATGTAGATTAGCATCACGCTTACCTACCATTTGACACGCTTCTCAGATTGACACGTATGTCAAGGTCGCGGTTTCACTTTTGACATGTCAAATATCACTTTGTTTGATGTTGTTCAATTCTTTGTGAGCTGTGTGTCAGCAAATAACTATTGTTTGGTATTTTTATCCAGTCATGCTCCAAATATGCAACGCGTTGCCGCATAGGAACCGATGAGGTGTCGACTGATTCTGATTTTCAATGAACCACTAAACTATTCATTTCAGTTTCTTGGTAAGGCATATGCCTTAATTTTTGCCTTGCCTTAATTTTAGTTTTATATTCTTGATAAATTTTTATTCTTTATATAAGAACAATACGAAAGCTTAAGATTTATTACGACTTTTAAATTGCTAACGAATTTATCTATGAAATGTACTTTGTTTAAATTGTATAAAATACCAAAATAAATGAAAGTCAATTAATGCCCAAATATGAAATTTTCTAGAGTTATCTTTACCACCTTAAGATCATCTATAATACCGTTCATAAGTCTAATAGAATATTTTCTGCAACAGATCAAAATATACGACAAGTCCCAGCATTAAAAATCTCACCTTCCTTTATTATCTTTTATACTTATAATTAACACGATCAAAATGAAAATTCTTTCTTTATGTCCAACACTAATGTACAACTCATTGCTTAGTAAAGGTGCGAACGTTTTTATAAAGATAAATTATGTGTTATATGATTAGAAACATAGTAATGTGTTGTTACCTGCTAATAAATTCAACATGTAGGATACAATTAATAAAATGTGAGAAATAATTGACATATTAATACACCTAATAGGCCCTGTAAGGGTTTTCACTTGCCTTTATGGATTTATGAGTAATGTTCAGTGAAACATAATTTTATACCATTGTGTGAAGTAAAAGGAATTACTGTGAAATAAATTATTGATCCATTTTTTTTTTATTTATTTATTTATAAGTCATCAGAGTTTCCATAGGTTGTGTACATTAAATTCGTTAAATTATTTCCCAGTCTCTTTATCAAATTAAATAATATGCGCCTGGACTTACGAGCAAGTTTATTCCGCTACGTTATTAAGACATCCGCTATGTTATGAAGTTATTTAGGTTTCGGAAAATATTTAGTGATGTCCCTAATAAGTCGCCTAAATTACTAGTACACAAAATTCTTCAATTTCTGTTACAGTATCATTGTAACAATCTAATAGTCTTAATCGATAAGATTAAATAAGCTATCAAAGTTTACAATTTAATACATAATAAAAACTTAAATGAATCGTCTCACGCTTTCAATTCACCATACCCCCATTCAAATCGCAATGACCAAGCCAACACTTAACGAATGCAAACGCACCTAACTCCCGATTCTGCACATTATACATCACTAACATTCTATTGAAATACCAGTTGCATGGTGCCCATACAACATACGCATGTCACATGGCACTGCGCGTAACATCTCTATACAGCGGAATAGCCGACGACTCCTTATTCGCATATGAAAATGCCTCGAGTGTTTAGCGGACGCATTTACGTGCATGAGCTTCCCGCGGTCGCGATCTTAGTAATGTGTTGTTTATTCAGTGCCCATTAGCCAGTCCCCATGGTATGGCCGTAATGGACAATATGCTGCATTTTGTAATCGATGTTCGGTTAGTTTGTACTGGATTTTTATGGGGTTTTAGTAGTGATGCGATAGAGATTTAGGATCTCGGTGTGATAATACGATTGAATTCAGATTCATTATTGTCGGAATCTGAAAGGCGTTAAATTAATTGTATAACAGCATAAATAGTTAACAACCGTTTACATAATATTTTATTATTTTTTGGTTTAATATGTAATTTGAATTAATTATTGTTGGACAAATCCAAATTCCGACAAAAATACAATGAATGTTAATATAGATTTACAAATACAAATGGGGCATTCCACGCGAAGCGGACAAGCAAAAAAAGTCGATGTTTCCGATTTCAGTAATATTCGAGTATGTTATAGATATACATGTCCTTTATACGTGTGTTAAATATTTTTGTAATATAATGACTGGTTACAGAGTTACGGGACTTTGAACTTGTGGCCGGCGTGTGGGCATGCAGTGCTTCAAAGCCCAATACCGAGTCATAAGATTATGGTTTAAAATAATTAAACTAGTGGATTTAATACTTCATTTAATGAGTGTTTAAACTGCATTTTTGTTTATAAAAAAAAATCTTTTTTCATTAAAAAAAATTGCAAGTTAACTTTTTAAAGCTGATTTTCACAAAGATTATCATTTTCAATTTTTTTTATTGTTTTCCTGAATAAAGCTTACACTGTGTAGAATATTCTTACAAAGTTGTATAACGGGCCCGAAAGTAGTTTAGGAGCTAGACCAAAATTAGTGCCGCAGCGACGGCGTCCAGCGCCGCGCCTAACGCCCGCCCCTTGTTAGAATATAATAAAACTTTTAATCAAAGGAATAAAATAACTTCTGATGGAACATTTTGCATATGATCAATAATACTAATACGTTAATATCTATCTATTAAATACTGTTTACTTTAAATCTACACAAATAATACGCTTTTTAAAATAATACGAACTATTTTTAATAGTAAAATGTATTTACAATTTTATTCTATTCTATTTTATTTTTATTTATTTTATTAACAATAACTGTAAATATTTTAAATAATTTACAGTCAGTGGTACGATTTATCACAGTTTATTCAGTAGTAGGAATTAAGGCATGATATTGTTTGAGCCTGGTATGGGGCACGCTGATTCAAACTTAAACTTATTCTATAAAAACAACTTATGTTTTTGAATGTTTTTTTTTTCGTGAATAGAAAATATGCGTTAGAAACATTCATTTTCTCGCCCATTCTTACACACGCTCGAATGTGGTAATTGCTTGGTTTGATTTCGACTGTAGACTAGTTTAGGTAGCCAGCCGCTTTGAGTTTCCCCCATCTAGGGATTGCAATTGCTGGATCCAGCATACAGCAATCCAGCTGGATCCAGCGCCTTTTTAAACATGCTGGATCCAGCATACATCTTGATCCAGCGATGCGGATCCGCAAACGTATCAATTTCTATTGTTTAGTTTTGAGTTGCTGCCATTTTCGAATCGGCGCGGCAACTTGCCGTTCTGTCACCATAGCACGTGCCGCATGAAAGGCAACGCCGCCCGCCCCCTTTCCCCCTTACCAACTGTACCGCTTATGTTTGAAAAAAAAAGAATGCGATGCGGCAGGAGATAAAAAACATTGTTAAAACGAGTAAATAAACAATATATTGTAGAGCCGGTGCAAGAAGATACCATGGAGATAGAAGAAGATCGTGTAGATGATGACGCAGAACCCGTTAAAATGACTTTAGAGCTAGAGCTTGAGATAGAACTTAAAAGAGAGAAGGAGAACTTTAATAAACAAAAGCCAAGTGGTCAATTAGATTACGAAAAGATCCGGAAAAAAGAAATGAGCGTTTATAAGAGCGAAGGAGTGCGAGGTGAACATTTATCAATGGTTTATGAGTATTTAATGACCTTAAAACCAACCAGTGTAGAGGCCGAAAGGGAATTCTCAGCAGCCGGCTACATATGCAGTTCTGTGCGAAGCAGGTTGGGAGATAAGACTATAGATAAAATTTGTTTTCTAAGGTCTTACTTTCAGAGAATTCAAAAAAAGAAGTAGTCTCTTATCGTCAGACTTTAAACTGCTTAACTATTAAGGATTAACGAGCTGTTATATACCTACCTTGTACCCTATAGTCCCTAGCTCCGCTTTCCCTGTTTTCCTTAGTCAGCAATCTCTGTGTAGCGATATACATTTTAATAGACAATTCCAGCAGTCGTTTCCCAGCACCCGCGTGTGACACTTGCCCCATTTTTGAGAGCCAAAATAAATAATTTCTTTATAATTAAAAAATAGTTTTTTTTAAAAAGGCTTCCAGCCAAAATTCTCTAACAAATTGGTGGCAGCGGTGGGATACCGATGGTGAAGGTATCCCTGGGACGTCTCCATCCAGGCTCTCTTTAAAAACCAAAAATCCAAGATTTCCTACTACGGCAAAACATTAACTTTTTGTGATCTATATCAACATCAACAGAAATAGTTTCTGTTGCCGAAAAGTGAGTGACCAAAAATATAAGTGCCAAAAGTGAAAGTGATCCAAGTGCTAAAAAATAAAAGTGCGCCAATAAAGTGCTAAATTATAAAAGTGAATAAAAAGTGCATAAATCTGCATTAACCACTCAAAACGTGGAGTTCATCATCATCATGTACCTGTCTGCTTCTACCCTGGTCTACGTATCCTGCTTCCTGATCATATTGTAAGTCAAGCACCACGAAATCGCCAAAAAGAAATTTTCTCAGTGTATGAACTTTAAATAATATCTTAAATCTGTGCATAGTAACAAAGGCTATCTGTGAGCTATTCCCACGAGTCAATTCTGCGAAGTACCGTGTCTCATATTACTTTACATGATAAATTGTAACAACAACTTAAGGCAGCCCATCACACCGTTTAACATTATAATTTTACACATATTTTTTATTGAATACTAACTTTCTTTTTTTCTTTTTTTTTTAAATCAAATAATTAAAATGTCTATCAGAGAAACGCAAATGAAGTTAGAAAAAGGGGAACCCATGCAAATTGGTACTCTATTTAAATTTATAAAACCGTTCGACGGTAGCCGTGAAAAATTAAATTCATTTTTAAACAATTGTGAAAATGCAATATATCTAGCCTCTGAATCCCAAAAAATTATATTGTTTAAGTATATTCTTTCACAACTAGAAGGCAAGGCCGAGGCCGCCTGTTCTATCAAAGAGTTCGAGACGTGGGACCAATTAAGCGAATTCCTAAAAACACAGTTTGGAGAAAGGAAGCATTATACGCATTTGTTAGCCGATTTACAAGAATGTCGGCAATTAACTGCCGAATCAGTCAGTCAATTTTCACTACGGATAGAAACTTGCTTATCAAAATTATTAACCGAAGTAACCTTTTCGAATAGAAAGAAATCAGAATTAATAGGGCGTACGGCCGCTATGGAGGATCTTGCCCTCCACACATTTTTATTAGGCCTTAAACCTAATATTTCTAACTTAGTCCGGGGCAAAAATCCCTCTAACCTGAATGAGGCGATTAACTTAGCAGTATCCGAGGAAAAAATTTTAAACGTGTTATATAAACGCAATCCAAATAATAACCAAAATCCATCGCAACGTCCAGCCTTTAAGCCTGCCCATAATTTTAGATTTCCCGCTCACAATGTAATGAATCCGAGACCACCAGTAAAACAGGTCAATCAAACTCCGTTTTGCCGTTACTGTAAAACACAAGGTCACACCATTGAGATTTGTAGAAAACGCGAGTTTAATAATAACAGATTCAAAGTTCCTCAAGCTTCCCAATCCTTTAAACCGGCTCGTGTAAATTGTGTCCTTGACGACGATGCCGATAATGATTCCGAAATTCAACCTACTGATGCACATTTAAACGAATAATGGGCTCACGGTGGTGTCTCGTGAGACCCAAGTCACAACCTAAAAAAGTAATCACAAAATCCAACGACACCTATACTAAATCCAAGGACCACACGGGTAACCAGCCCCAAGCAAGTGTCCAATCCTCTAAATCCAAGGACCACACGGGTAACCAGCCCCAAGCAAGTGTCCAATCCTCTAAATCCAAGGACCACACGGGTAACCAGCCCCAAGTAAGTGTCCAATCCTCTAAATCCAAGGACCACACGGGTAACCAGCCCCAAGCAAGTGTCCAATCCTCTAAATCCAAGGACCACACGGGTAACCAGCCCCAAGCAAGTGTCCAATCCTCTAAATCCAAGGACCACACGGGTAACCAGCCCCAAGCAAGTGTCCAATCCTCTAAATCCAAGGACCACACGGGTAACCAGCCCCAAGCAAGTGTCCAATCCTCTAAATCCAAGGACCACACGGGTAACCAGCCCCAAGTAAGTGTCCAATCCTCTAAATCCAAGGACCACACGGGTAACCAGCCCCAAGCAAGTGTCCAATCTTCTAAATCCAAGGACCACACGGGTAACCAGCCCCAAGTAAGTGTCCAATCTTCTAAACCTAAAAACAAAATGGAGAATCAGTCTCCATTCGAGGTCATTGACGAATCCTCAAATGTTAACGAAATTAAGATTTACGAAGTAGCATGCAATCCTAATAAAATATCCTTACCTCATGTCCTGATCCAAACCTCCGTATCTAGTAAACCACTTACCTTACTTGTAGATACTGGATCCGCTGTTTCCCTGCTACAAAAGTCAGCTGTTGAATCGATGTCCAATCTGAAACTTAAAAAAAATATAATCAAATTAAAAGGAATAGACAGTCGCGAAGAAGCCGTACCTACCATGGGTAATTTTGAAATGCAGCTAATTTTTGGAAGAGAATCAATACACTTCCAATTTCATCTGGTAGAACAAATAGAATTGTTATACGACGGCATAATCGGAAATGATTTACTTACCTTCTTCCAATGTTCAGTAGATTATAACAGAAAAATCCTCAAGTTAGATAAAAATCAAATTAAACTTAATTTTACTGACCCAATTTATGATATTCCACCTCGATCAGAAATCACTATAGAATGTTCAGTTAACAATCCCGAACTAAAAGAAGGTCTTATACTCGATTATCATATAAGTGACACACTATTTGTTGCAAATTGCGTTGTGAAGGTAAAAAATAATAATCGAGTAAACCTCACAGTTCTAAATACTTCCGAAAAACCTGTTAAATTAAATTCAGATCTCAAATTCACATTATGTCCAATTGACTATACATCTTACCAGTCCCATGAAATGAATCGATCATGTTTGGACAGAACCAATGAAGTTGTGAAACTTCTACGCGTATCACACTTAAATTCCGAAGAATGCAACGCTCTTTATGATGTTTGTTCCAAATATTCCGATATATTTCACATACCTAATGATACACTCACTTCGACTGATGCAATTCAACACGAAATCCGCACCTCTTCTGACCAGCCCATTAATGTCAAATCATACAGGTTTCCCGAAATACACAAACAAGAGGTCAACACTCAAATAAAGAAAATGCTTGATCAAAAGATAATCCAACCATCTCTATCTCCTTGGTCCTCTCCTATATGGATTGTTCCAAAAAAAATTGACGCTTCAGGGAATAAAAAATGGCGCATTGTTATCGATTACAGGAAATTAAATGACATCACCATTGGTGAAACTTATCCTATTCCCAATATTGTGGAAATCCTCGATCAATTAGGTAAATCCAAATATTTTTCGACACTCGATTTGGCGTCTGGTTTCCATCAAATCAAAATGTCCCCACAGGATGCTTGCAAAACTGCTTTTAGTGTTCCGCAAGGACATTTTGAATTTACCCGGATGCCTTTTGGTTTAAAAAATGCGCCATCGACATTCCAACGTTTAATGAATAACGTGCTCACAGGTCTCCAAGGCGAAAGATGTTTCGTATACTTGGACGACATCGTTATTTATTCCCATGATATTCCAAGCCACATTAAAAATCTAACCATGGTCTTTGAAAAATTACGGTCATTTAACCTCAAACTACAACCCGACAAATGTGAATTCCTTCGGAAGGAAGTTGGTTATTTGGGACACGTTATTACGGAAAACGGATTAAAACCAGATCCAAACAAAGTCAAATCAGTTCAAGAATTCCCAGTTCCAAAATGCCCTAAAGATATTAAATCATTTTTAGGACTAATATCATATTATAGGAGATTTATTCCAGAGTTCTCGAAATTGTCAAAACCACTTACGTCCTTATTAAAGAAGGATGTTCCATTTTTATGGGCCAATGAACAACAACTAGCCTTTGAAAAACTCAAAGACAAACTTGTTACCGCCCCCGTCCTCATTTATCCTGACTTTACTAAAACCTTTAACCTCACCTGCGACGCATCGAACTATGCAATATCCTCTATCCTTTCCCAAGGTCCTGTCGGCAAGGACCATCCTATAGCATATGCATCAAGAACGTTAAATAAATGCGAAACCAATTATAGTACAACGGAAAAAGAACTGTTGGCAATCGTCTGGGGTTGCAAGACGTTTAGACCATACTTGTTCGGTAGAAAATTCATTGTAATAACAGACCATCGCCCATTAAAATGGCTGTTTAATCATACTGATCCAAGCAGCAAATTACAGCGTTGGCGCCTTCAGTTACAAGAATTTGAATACGAGATCGTATACAGAAAAGGTAGACTCAATTCAGCAGCTGATGCGCTTTCACGATATCCAGTTAATCCCGTTAATCCAAAGTATCCTGAAAGCTTACCTGATGATAATTTAATAGATCTTGGTCCTTTAGATTTCAGTCCTTTTAATGCTGAAGTCGCTGATTTTAGTCCTTTCAATATTCCAAGTCCAAATAACTCACCTGACTCGCTGCTTTTACCGCAACAGTTACCTGAAAACCCTGGCCCAAATCCAATCACCCAACACCCGAATCCTGAAATAAATCCTTCTGATCAAGACTTACCTGATCCTCTACCCTTGCTGGAAAATCCTAATCCTGAAAGAGAATCTACTAAAGAGAATATACCTAGCCCCGTTGATAATTACTCAAAATTCTTGAAAATTCCTAGTAGCACACAATATAATTCCGTAATTGTAGAACATAATGATAGTATATTAAAAACTTCAAACAAAAACCTCATAATTCCTACATCACTCGATCTTGACGAATCCAATCCATATGTTCAAGAAATATTAGACAATTCCCCAGACTCGGAATCTTTTACAAATTCTGAGAGGAGCCTATTATCTTATAAAATACTTAAACTTAATAATAAAAACTACTACTTCCTATTTACTAGAGTTCACCATTTTGACACTTGTTCATACAGTGATATTTTCGAATCAATCAAAAACATTCGAAATTGTTTACTAAATGAAATTGAACCTATTGATAAAATAAGCATTACAGATTTTAAAAATCCTTTTGACAAACACACATATATTAAAATTTATAACATTATAGCATATCTTTTCCATAACACTAAAATCGAAGTTCATATTTACCGTAATAAAATATATTATCCTAGTCCCTCTGAAGTACAAAAAATTCTCCGTGAAAACCACGACATACCTATCGCTGGACATCTTGGTTCTACAAGAATGTACAATAGAATCCGTGAACAATACTATTGGAAAAATATGCGTAGTGAAATAGAAAATTATGTTAAAAATTGTATTTCCTGTCAAACAAATAAAGCTCTGAGGAAAATTAATCGAGCACCAATGCAAATAACTAGCACTTCTACTGCTCCTTTCGAAAGACTGTCTTTGGATATCGTTGGTCCACTTCCCGAATCGGGCACAGCTAAAATTAAATACATCCTTACCCTGCAAGACGACTTAACTAAATATTCTGTAGCATATCCTATTCGCAGCACGACTGCTGAAGAAACCAGCGAGTGTTTAATCCATTTCATCTCCCTGTTTGGTATTCCCAAAACCATCCTAACTGATCAAGGCACAAACTTTACATCAGATATGTTTAAAAATACTTGTAAATTTCTGAAGATAAAACAGCTTTGGTCATCTCCCTTTCATCCTCAAACACAAGGAGCTCTAGAACGCAGTCACTCCACACTCAAAGAATATCTAAAATCATATGTTTCTGAAAATCAGGACAATTGGCCAAATTACGTATATACTGCGATATTAGCCTATAACTCTGCTGTTCATTCCACTACTAATTACACTCCTTATGAACTACTCTTTGGCCATAAACCCAACCTGCCTAATTCCATATATGATTCCACTAATATCACCTATCCTGACTATATAAGAATGCTTCAACACCGGCTAAAAAACACACGAGATAAAGCAATAGACTTTATCAACAAATCAAAGATATCTTCCAAAACCTATTATGATAGCCACACTCGCCCAGTGAAATATCATGTTGGTGATTATGTATTTCTAAAAAATCACCTTAGAATGCGAAAAGCATTAGCACCAATTTGGAAGGGCCCCTACAAAGTTATTAAAATTAATGGAAGAAATAGCTTAACTTTACAAATTAATAGGCGACATGTAACCCATCATTACGATGAAGTCAAACTAGCCCGTCGTCATGATAATTAACTAGAATAATTTAAAATAACCTAATTTTAATTACAGTATTCCTTATCCAACTATTCTTCCAAGTTTATAGCAATAAGTAGAGATAAGACCTACTATTGTAAGTTAAGTAGCCTAAGTAGTTGTAAGACCTTATACAATACGAATTATATGTGAAATTTCCAATGTGTATTCAAGTTCAGCCACTCCAATATGTGAATCAGAAATATTTTCTAAGGCATTAATTTCCTTGCCTAACCAATGCAAAACTAAAATCCTTCAGGGCTACTTAGATGTCTGGCAGCCCTTAAATAACAATAAATGGATATTTATGATAACAAACCCTTCCAGGGTATCAATTGACTGCCAGAAATCCAACATTACAGATGTAACAGTATCAGGCACAGGTATACTAAGCCTTCCCATGAACTGTATAGCATACTGTAAAGATATTAAATTAATCCCCAAATTTACTAAAATTATAAATATAAACACTATCCATACTAATTTTAATCTCATAAACGACTCCTGTTGTAAACCTGATGGACTTTTAAAGAAAAGATTATATTTACCTACCCTAAATTTGACCTATTCAAATTTTGAATCAATAACATCCGAATCCAATAAAGATTTTAATGACATTATCAAAAATTTTGACCGTATTATAGAAAAACCACATATTGTAGCCTATGAACAATTTTATTCTTATAGTGTAATTTTAATTTTAATTGTAATTATAATATTCATAATGTTTGTATGTTATAAGATAAATGTAAAATTAGGCACTTGTCACCGCATTTTCAAAAATAATAATAAATTACAAATTGAAACCGAAGTAGAGCTCTCAGAGATTGATGCCATTCCGCCTAGAGTCACTCCAGCTCCTAAAATCCGTTCAACCCTAACATAAACTTTCCCTTTAGGGTAAGTTTATTCTTAACCCTGGGGGCTGTTATATACCTACCTTGTACCCTATAGTCCCTAGCTCCGCTTTCCCTGTTTTCCTTAGTCAGCAATCTCTGTGTAGCGATATACATTTTAATAGACAATTCCAGCAGTCGTTTCCCAGCACCCGCGTGTGACACTTGCCCCATTTTTGAGAGCCAAAATAAATAATTTCTTTATAATTAAAAAATAGTTTTTTTTAAAAAGGCTTCCAGCCAAAATTCTCTAACAGAGCGGAGAGAAGATTATTTCAAAGCTTTTTTTGTTTGATACAAAAATACTATTGAAAATTAAAATAGTGTTATTGTTACGGTCCTTTTTTAAAAGAATGTTAATTAAGTTAATTTTAAAAGAATTTGTGAGACTGATTGCTACTGATTAAACGTCCTATCATTAAACATAAGCGTAATTAATAAGATAGTGCTTACTTAGAAACATTATCTTAAATGTTATATGAATATAAGGTTATATGTTTGTTATTTAATTTTATGTTGATTATTTTGATCTCAACTTATCAAAAAACCAAAGCAAATTAATAGATATAAGATATCACCAAATGAGTGGAAGATTTCAAAGATTATCGTAAGAAGTACAAATTAATAAAAAAAGTCTTAAAAATGTCGTCTTTTTGTTTTCGTGCAACGTTTTGCTGGATCCGCGCTGGATCCAGCTGGATTCAGATCAATCCAGCAAAAATTCCGCTGGATTGAAAACGCCGCTGGATTGCAATCCCTACCCCCATCACATAACCCTTTTCCATAAGAAGTGGCATAAAAATCTAATTCTGCTTCTGTACCAAAATCTTGTTTAAAATACAACAGGTTTATAAAATTAAATCTATTTTTAAAGAACTAGGGTGCACCATCAATTATTTAAATATATCTTTCTTATGTAGTTCGAATGGCCTATTTTAAAGATGTTGATTAAAAATTCTGTGGATGGTATTATGGTAAACCTTGCTGTGTCATGTTTTAGGTCATCTGATATCATAATCCTTCTATGTTATAAATTTTACCTTTTTTGTGACAATATACAAGTGTCAGGAGGTGGTCGTTATTCCAGTGGAAATGGACTATGAGGCGATAACTAGTCTAAGGAATATTTTCTATTCACGAAAAGAAGACATTCAACAAAATAAGTTGTTTTTATAGAATAAGTTTGAATCAGCGGGCCCCATACCAGGCACAAAAAAATATCATGCCTTCATACCAACTACTACAGGAATTATGATAAAACGCACCAGTAGGGGAAGCGAAGGTAATACGGACCACTTAAGGGAAAATCAATGTAAAACAAAAAATACTGTCTTTATTCTCCTTTTTTTGTTATTATATAATAGAACATTTATTAATCTAACTTTTTATTAAGGCGCATTTGAATCGAATCACAGATACAGAAGATATTGGATGATTTCCAAAACCTTCGCTTTGGTCCATTTTGCCTACACGTGAAGGTAAAACGGACCAGGCATGAAGGCAATATGGACATATGGCAAAATAAGAACAAAAAAATAATCTTTCGTTTCCTGTGCTTCTTTAGTAGCTTCTAATTCGTCGCGATAAGGTGATGATGTTATTTCGGCTGTCTTTCATTGGTTAATATTAGTTCTAGTCCGTTTAAAAGTTCGGGCTTTCTCAGACTTAAGGCGAGTTACGCTTTAAGAAATTTCCGAGCCGTATTTGTCCAGCCGTTTTGTCTCGTGACAGAAACTGTAATGCAGTTAATTTTTTTCAGCTAGCTCAATGCGATACGCCTAAGATCCTTGGTGGTAAAACCCAAAACGCTATTTTCCATATTTTTGACATAGGATGCTAGTTCTCTCTCTTGATCGACATTAAAAATCTTTTCATACCAGCCCATTTTCTTTTCCGTAACTACAGTTAGGTCTATAGTTTTCTCATATTTGAAAAACCTTCGTATTAATGTAGTCTTTAGAACATTAAATGCGGCCGTCGCGTTGTTAAGCCCCATTTTGCGCGTAGCTACATTTTTTTATAGCATTTTTCAGGTTTTCCTAAAGCTAAGATTGTCGGTGCGGCTTTCTTTTATAGCTGTTAACCATCTGAAATGAAAATACCGATACAAATATCAGATTACATAAGTATAATCACAAGCAAACTGTATTGAAGGTAAAACGGACCACGTGGTCCGTTTTGCCCGTTCCGTTTTGCCTTTTCCGTAGGCTTGTAAACAATAATTCATTTAGAGTTTAAGATTGAGGACAAACTGACCTATTTATCGTTAAAACTAAGTAAAATAAACAATATTTCGAACGATAACTCAAAATCCCTAATAAATATAATGTAATAAAACTGAAGGCAGATCAAAATTTGCTGTTTTTACATAAAAATACGCAAAAATTAACTTACCTCGATAAAAACGTGTGCTGCTGCATGACCGCTCCAAAGTCACTGACCAACTCTGAGTGCGAGAGGACTATCAGGTTGACGTAAGTAGATTATATATGGCGCTAACAGTTTGGAAGTTATGAGTCTGGTCCGTTTTACCTACAGGGTCCGTTATACCTTCCTTTCCCCTAACAGTGAAGAATTTGAAATTGTAAAAAATTGTAAATACATGTAAGCATTACAAATAGTTAGTTTTATTTTAAAAAGCTTAATATTGGTGTAGATTCAAAGTAAACAGTATTTAATAGATAGATATTAACGTATTAGTATTATTGATCATATGCAAAATGTTCCATCAGAAGTTATTTTATTCCTTTGATTAAAAGTTTTATTATATTCTAACAAGGGGCGGGCGTTAGGCGCGGCGCTGGACGCCGTCGCTGCGGCACTAATTTTGGTCTAGCTCCTAAACTACTTTCGGGCCCGTTATACAACTTTGTAAGGATATTCTACACAGTGTAAGCTTTATTCAGGAAAACAATAAAAAAAATTGAAAATGATAATCTTTGTGAAAATCAGCTTTAAAAAGTTAACTTGCAATTTTTTTTAATGAAAAAAGATTTTTTTTTATAAACAAAAATGCAGTTTAAACACTCATTAAATGAAGTATTAAATCCACTAGTTTAATTATTTTAAACCATAATCTTATGACTCGGTATTGGGCTTTGAAGCACTGCATGCCCACACGCCGGCCACAAGTTCAAAGTCCCGTAACTCTGTAACCAGTCATTATATTACAAAAATATTTAACACACGTATAAAGGACATGTATATCTATAACATACTCGAATATTACTGAAATCGGAAACATCGACTTTTTTTGCTTGTCCGCTTCGCGTGGAATGCCCCAAATGCGAATAAAAACTAAAGCATTGCATATTCAAGTCCCTCCATAATTTATGTGGGATAAAATTCCATACAGAACCGACAAAGCTATAAATAAGAATGACGCTCCATTTCCAAAGAAAAATAAACGAGTAACTGAATGGACAATGCAGTAACGAGGTCTAGGCGAGCTAGGAATAGCCCTATTCATATAAGGCGTTGCAGTTAAGAAGCTTCCTAGTTTGGGAATGGAGTGGGAACGACAGATGTTCTGTGCCGGGACAAAGGTGCGGTGCATTGTAATTGCTTATGCAGGTTATCATGCAGGGCAGGGTTCGGGGACCACGAAACATAGCTCCTTTATATTTATAATAAGTGTGCCATTTTTCGAAGAAAGAAGAGTGATAATTAGGATTTTTGTGAATGTAGAATTAGATTGGTGATTTTTAATTTTGCTTGTGTAATCATTTTATTCGTATCATCAGGATGATATCAC
Source organism: Cephonodes hylas (assembly GCA_030295005.1). Lineage (NCBI taxonomy): Eukaryota > Metazoa > Arthropoda > Insecta > Lepidoptera > Sphingidae > Cephonodes > Cephonodes hylas. The sequence continues at coordinate 7,663,572 of AP025376.1, read as the reverse complement.
ATACTGACAAATTTGTTGCAGGCTACCTTTTGATGTGTTTTTGGAAAATTTGTATTCAATTTCTTCCTTCTTTGAAATTGTTTAAAAATTCAGCAGGTACGCGTTGACTGTAACAGATTCGTATCCACTAATGGTATTTCTAATTTTACTTTGTTTATCAATGCTTATTTCAAAAATTACATTGCCTCTTATGTCCATACCTTCCACATATCAAAACCATCGGAACACGACAAATTTTATTCCGGCTATTCAATTACCATTACCATCATCAACCATTTGTTTCAACACCGAACAGTATCTTCTTCCCATAATACACACTATTTGTTAACTTCAAGATGTGCAAACATCCATTCAGCAACGTCACTCAATGAAATGTGGGATCATTACATTCTCGGACGAGGTGAGGCTAAGTCCCGAGCTTCGTGCGTGGGCGAGCATTCCCGCAGCGCGCATCTGTTTGCCCAGGCATAAATAACCGGGATAGTCCTCAAGGCTCCCGGCTTTGATAAATCCTTCAACGCAGGCCCGTGTTGGCGACGACGGGGACGTATTGTGCTTTCATAAGGCCATTAATAAACTCCCGATGTATTAGCTTGTTTGGCCTTAGTTAATCAATGTTGCTAGTTAGTACGTGAATGATTGTGCCAGTGATTGGACCGTTTATATCGTATTTATTGGCGATAGCGATGATGTTGATTAAGAATTGAATGTACATACTTGGCAAATACGTGTTCATCGTTTAGGGATCTTTTTTAAATTAGATTCTATGGGTGGATTGGAGATATATTATTAGACTGTATAGAATCAGCAGAAACTGTCAGTTAGCCGATTTTATTTTTGTCATTCTTTAATTTGTCATGACGTTAAAAAATTAAAATACATTGACATTTTTGCATAACGAAACCCAATGTGTTTTTTTTTTTAATTTACCATCTTAGTTATAAAATACTATGTCTAAATTTCAACATATATAACACATCTTCTTCTTCTTCTTCATCAACCCACATACGCCCACTGCTGAGCACGGGTCTCCTCTACCATTGAGAGGGTTTAGGCCATAGTCCACCACGCTGGCCTAGTGCGGGTTGGCGGACTACACACCTAAGAAATTCCTAAGAACTCTTAGGTGTGCAGGTTTCATCACGATGTTTTCCTTCACCGTTAAAGCAAGTGAGTATTCAATGTGAATACACACATAACTTCGAAAAGTCAGAGGTGTGTGCCTGGGGTTCGAACCCGCGACCGTCGAAATTCTCGACCGCGCGCCCAAACCTCGAGGCCATCACTGCTACAATATAACACATAGCATGACATAACGGATAAGAATGTCTTAGAATCAAAGTATAACAATTTAGCGATAAGTAAACCATCGCGGCGGTTCAGAGTTGAATTCATTATAAATTATCAGCGGGCCGGTGTACATTCTCGTGTCCAGGTAGCTTTAATAATATTATTGTTTTCGTTGCATCTGGCCCGATATAGTGCTGATGTTATTCCGGTGCCATCCGATATGGTCCGAACCATCAGATAGCCCTACGGTAGATGGTGAACGGCCACATTTACAGTACTAACTCCACCATTATCTTTATCTCGTGCTTCTTTATTGTATAAAATCGTCATATAAACAGTTATTTTATTCTATTATACTAAGGCGGTATTGGTTTGATCATGGCTTCATTTTAGATTTTTCTAAGGGTGGTTTATTAGCACGTCTGTCATTTGTTTTAGTGGTGATGTCACTTGATAGCTAGATTCAACCAAGTGGTTGCACATTTAAATAACGGTGAAAAACACATTTTAAAATCAAGCTTTTATTATGCACGAAAAATTAAAAAAATAAACTAAGAAAACATTCATAAAATTCGTATTTTTTTAAACTTTACAAGTAACAATTTACAAAAGTGTTCGGTTTATCAGTAGAAGTATGATACATAAACATATATTATCTATAACTAGTATATTAATATTCTTAAGTGATCTAAAAGCTCGTCGCGGCCGAGGTCTTTGCATTAACGAAATTGCGCGACAAGCTTTTAAATTACTTAAGAATATTAATATACTAGTTATAGATAATATATGTTTATGTATCATACTTCTACTGATAAACCGAACACTTTTGTAAATTGTTACTTGTAAAGTTTAAAAAAATACGAATTTTATGAATGTTTTCTTAGTTTATTTTTTTAATTTTTCGTGCATAATAAAAGCTTGATTTTAAAATGTGTTTTTCACCGTTAATTTATTTTTAACTTTTTAGTTGGAAATATTTCTAAGTCTATCCATTTCGTAGTCATACCGAAATTCAACTCAATCGGTCCATGAAAACTAGTGTTCCTATGGGCACGTTCCAACTTCTCATGACACCAGATCAACGATACCTTGTTATTATTATGTTGTCACTAAAAATACAAAGGCATACCAAATTTTAGCTTACTTGGTCCACAGGAATCGGAGTTCCTATGGGCTTCTTCCAACTCCTCATCAGATCAGCTTCATGATACCATATTTTTGTATTATTACCGAAGTTACGAAGACACACCAAATTTCAGTTCAATTGGACCACAGAAATCGAAGTTCCTATGGGCATCTTCCAACTCTTCGTCAGATCAGCTCTATGATACCTTGTTATTATATTGTCACCGAAATTACATAGGTATACCAAATTTCAGTTCAATCGGTCCAAAGGAATCCGAGTTCCTGTGGGCTTCTTCCAACTCCTCAATAGATCAGCTCCATAATATCATATTTTTGTATTGTTACCGAAGCTACGAAGACATACCAAATTTCAGCTCAATTGGACCACAGAAATCGAAGTTCCTATGGGCATCTTCCAACTCTTCGTCAGATCAGCACCATGATACCATATTTGTGTATTGTTGTCGAAGTTACAAAGACATACCAAATTTCAGCTCAATCGGTCCACAAGAACCGATGTTTCTATGGTCATCTTCCAACCTCATCATCAGACCAGCTCCATGGTACCATATTATTGTATTGTCATCCAAGTTACGTAGGTATACCAAGTTTCAGCACAATCGGTCTATTGGAAGTGGTTCAAATCTTCATTGCAAGATTTGTAAACATACAAACATACATACATACATACATACATACATACATACATACAAAAGTGAAGTTAAATAAAAGCTTGTAAAAAAAAAACCTTGTCGTCAGAACACATAATGGTATTTGTATTTAATTACGGCAAGGGTTAATCAGTTTTAAGACTTAGTATTTATCGGTGGTAAAAATACCCATATGGTATGATAGCTAAAGTCTTATATGCGGCTTATTTATGTTTCCTTTTAGTTTGTGCCTTGTCTGTTTCTTTCGCAGTATAAGTATTTACCCATAACTACCAGAACATAACTACAAAAAAATCTCATTTTCAATATAACCAAAATCACGTCACAAATCTGTGTCGCCGTTACATAACACATAACTAACTCACAGATCACACGAAGTTTTACTTGTAACCACGATGTATATATTCAATTGCACGCACTCGCGAGTGAAATTAAAATCCAGGAAATATTTGATTGTGGCAGTGATGTTATCTGAGCGATCGATCTTCGGTTGTCGTTGTAAAAACGTTCCAAATTAAATTAGAAAGGCGGACGTATAAAATTTGCGTGCCGGCTTGCGTTATTAATACGCGTAGGCTAATTGTCGGTGGCCGGCCATCTCTATTATGCTATTAAATTTTCATGTAAAATGCCTGGATGTGGCTTGAATGTGATTTTTTACTAAGGTTGATTAGATTGAGATTGGCGAAATGTGAGTGCGGAAATGCGCCCCGGCCTACCCCATCTAGAAAACGGACAGGATGTTATGTATGCAGAACTTAGATTGATAGTTCATTTGGTACGAATATTTAAATAAACACGGCCATGAATATATGTAGACATATTTTGTATCATGATTGAAATAAGATGTTCCTTGAACTTCTTTAAGCTTTGGTGGGAAATTGCCTGCATCCAGCGGATTCACGCGATCAGATTCAGACGTAATTTTGGGTGGACATCCAACACTGCGCTTGCTGGACTTTTATACTTCTAATTATCATTTACTACAGATACTTTGACTTCTTATCATCAATTAATTCATGCTTTAATACCTCTGATATAAAAAAAAAAACACAAAATATCACAAGACCTTCATCAAAACAGTGATCACATCCAGTGCCGCTGACTCCCAAAACATTTTGGCCCACACATCCCGTTGATAAATCTCCAAGCAGATTTGCTTAGAGGTAATAAATTTCACAAGATTACCGCTTGCATGATTAATAAATGCGGTAGGTACAAAAATGAAGAGAGCCAATTGATCAACGTGGGTGTTTAATTTGCGCACGCGTTCATTTATCTTTATCGTTTAGTGTGTTCCGGTAATGATACGGGGTAAACCGAGGGTACGGCTACAAGACAAGTGAGTAATATACTAAACTATTAATATAAAACGTCAGTGTTTATGCGCTATAACATAATCGCTCGTATAAAGGACTGTTTATGAGCTTTGATGCTTTGCTAATGGTTTGTTATAGAAAAGCAAGTATGAGGATGAATTCTTATGCCAGCATAAGTTTAATAAAATTCCAGAATTTTATGAAACTTTTTTGTCACATGACACCTTAGCACTCGCTTCGGTTTTATTAATGACTTTATGATAATGAACTACGTTTCTTTTGAGGTTATAGCTTTAGAATATCAACATTATTCAACGTAGTTGCAACGCGGAGTTCAATTCTTATGTCGAGAAAATATTATGCTCAAAATTAGATAATAAAATTAGGCTTCGTATTTGATATTTACAAATTGTGTTACGGGGAAATTGTATTGCCCACATCCTTTGAAAATGCAGGCATCAGGTACTCATTTTAAAATCCCTCATGCATCCAAATGTATGGTGCATCCATATGCAATACCGGTCTAATAATAAGTAAGTAGGGATTTGTTTAAACTGAAAATAAGGCTCAAAAATATAATGAACTGATCTGGTTTTATCAACGAGCGGAAAGTTTGATTCATTGTAAGCCTACGGTTGGAGGTGAGAGGTCCAGCCTGTTTGACCTCACCACATAAATCTTCGCGCGGTGTTAATTACTTAAAAAGTTGCTTTTGCTTACCTTTAAACGGATAATGCAGAGTTCAAAATGTTGTAGTTTGGTTAGTGGAATTATTTTTTTTAAGTATTTTTTAGAAATATTAATCTACATATTATCATAATTTTGACTGCCTCGTAGTCGTGCCATGCGATTTAGAGGTCCTAAGTACGACTTCCGGTCAGGCAGTTTTATGGAGTGTTTTATTGGGAAATTGTCAGTAGCAGCGGGGATCCTGGAAATGTGCCCAAAAATGGTACCAAGCTCGCCCCCTGGTTACTGATAAATAACTGGCGAATTGTGGGTTTAGAAATGCATTTCTGGCTACCCCATTAAGAAATATAGCCGTGAGTTTATGTATGTATGATAATCTACATATTATTTTAGTTGAATTTCACTTTTGTACAAGGATAATCTTCTTTTATTTTTTGTATATTACTGCATGAAGCTATCGCTATAAGAAACTTCGTAGGTGTGAGAAGTTAACGAACTCTGTATATATCTTTACCGACAGAGTATAGATAGGCATTCTATCAGAGTACTTACTGTAGGTATAGCAGGTAGTAATAATACATAAAAAGATACTAGTAATCAACTAGGCTGTAATCACTATAGTGTGAAATTGTCGCTTTGATCAGGTTAAAATCTTTTCCTTCTTTCTCTCTTCCTGTTCCGATTCTATTTTAGACGACCGGTAGAACATTTCCTATATTAAACTTTCGTGTGTACCATTTATAGTATAAACCCCGATAATACTTGACATACCAAGTACAACTTGGGATATAATCCGGAAATATAACCCGGGACCGCCCGATTGTATGAGCCAATTGTGTTTCGGGATCAAGGAGACAATTGACAGCTTCCGTATTCAAACCCTAAAACCCTTGTTAGCTAGGTCCGTGTTTCGCGTACTATCGGCCTGTATGTTTAGTTTCGAATAAATCAATTTAATTTTTGACTGTTAGATAAACGTAATCATAAAACATTCGGCACTTTCTCTTATTTGATAGCGTCAACCATGAGATAAAGTTTAGTGCGGTCTAACATTAGATATGTACACAAAGTCGTGCTTCTCTAAATAAATTCAGATTCCAGACTCCATTTCTGCGACTTTAGTTATGGAAAACCAGTGTTGGGCATCAATCAATTAAGTTTTAATTAAACTAATCAATTGACTAAAAAATTAATTGCAATTAAATTAATTGAATTTGAATCAATTGCAAGTAACCATTAATCGCGCGTTACAATTGAATTATTTAAACTAATGTACATCAATTGCAGCTCGCGATTAAATTATTGCAATTATTTTTTTCAATCGATTGATGAAAAAATTAAAACTAACAATTAAATTTTGCTATTTTGTACGGAAAGGTGGTCCGCAAACCTTGTAGATGTTTAACGTTAATTATCTCATATACTCTTTATGACTAGGTAGGGACACTAAACTTAACAAATCCGCACACGCATGTATCCAATATTTAAACTAATACTTGGTAAAAAAATTAATTGTTAATCGTTAATTGTCAATTTTTTTTTTGGCAAAATAACTAAAAATTGATCAATTGTTAATTGTATAAAACTTTGATTAACAATTAACCAGTTGTTAGTTGCTGTCACTGCAAATACAATTAATTAATTGTTAACTTTTAATTGTTAGTTCAATTAACATTTGCCCAACACTGTGGAAAACCAAATAACACTTTACCCGACCAGATGGCACAATAGATTTGTGCCACGCTGGTCAGAAAAAGTACGGCCACTGCAAGAATATTTAGCCCATGATGATAGATTAGTAGGAAACAGTCTGTAATTAAATTGGACATTCGCCTTAATCAATAGGAAAGTAAAGGTTTAATTAAGAGTGCCCATCAGCGTTGCACGTTTAGAATTTGAATGAACATAAAGCGGAGCACGCAGCGCGCACGCGCGGGCGGCCCGCGTTCGCTCCAATTTCGCAACTTGTAGACGTCGCTTCGCCTAGCTATATATCACGACGGATATTTACGGGCTAGTCTCCACCGGCCGCCGCCCTGCCACCGCGCAGCCTTATCTGTTATCAATATGGATATACCTTTATTGGATGCTGGTCCGTATGCATAGTCACTCGTTGGCCTTGCCTCGATTTCGAACGGGCGATTTATAGATATCCGCTAATTTCGTGACTGCTGTTTATTGAGTTATGGGTGCTTTGCAGGTACCGGCTGATAAGGAATGTTTAATCGTGATTAACGCTTTGATAGTGGTAGTGAATCATAAGAAATATATATTGTCATATTATTATGTATTTGGCAAAGTTGAGCCGAACAAGTTACTCTTTAGATGTCAAACGGTCACTGTTATTTACGTATGTCAAGTTCTAGGATCAGCAGTGACAACGAACTAATGATTAATGGATACCAGTGGTCGTCTCTCATTCCATTTGAATCGTAAATTTACCAGTATAAAGACAAAGAAATATCGCCCATGATTACGTACTATAGTTATTGACGATCAATTGATGATTTTTTTTTATATGGCAAAAGTTCATAAGATTTATTTTAGACGTGGCATAAAGCAGCAAACTTGCTTGGATTGAAACTTTCTTGCTTGAAAGGATTGTAAGAGTTTTACTAGTTTTACTAATAATTAAGTGAGAGACAAAATTATTTCTAGGTTTTTTTACATGCGACCTTCACACAGTAAAAGTCATAACATCGCTATACCGTATCGTTCCTTGGTTTTCTTTCGTTTTTATCTATAAAACACTTAATCCTTCAATTGTTTTATTGGTTCTATTTTATAACAACCTTAAAATATTTTTAAATAACATGCATTTACCGAGGAATGTTAAACGCATACACCTACGTAATGACAATCATTGATGTGAACCTTGGACGTTATCGTTTAAAGAATCTCTATCGTCATCATTAAACATTTGTTATAATGTAGGTTAAGTTCAAACTTAATGTAGTATGAAATAACCTGTGTCAGTAACAAATACGCGGCCATTATAGAATATTACTTATTGAAATTGTATCATTCTTTGTAACCTTAATTTCTATAGGCTTCTGAACTTAATAAATTGCCATGTTAAAACCGAATTCTATTACAGTCGTTATAAGAATAATTAGTCGATACCGAAACTCATTAAGAAATAAAACAATCTTTGTTTTGTTGGTAATTGCGAGCGATTACTCCTAATCGCCGTACTATAAGTAAGGCACTATTACGCTAGTGAAAGGGAGGGTGACCATCTATTTAGACGAACTAATACACCTACATCTTATCAGTACGAGTGTGTGCTAGTGGACAGTGTTGCTAGCGTTTTTTGGAATTCCTAGACTTTTTATCAATTACTTTATTTAAAAGTAAATCACTGAATTACATTTTAAAATTTGTAAAGACGTATCATCAAGTCAGTCTTGTGTGCCCTTCGGTCGACATGGTGTATTTGAAATGCTGCAACATTATTAAATTATTATCAAATGCATAAATCCTCCTCTTCGTGTCTTATTTTTTCAAACTGGAAGTTGGTCTTCCGTGCAGAAAATTATGCCTAATATTTTTTGCCTACTTATGCATCTTTGTAAAGCTAAATGTTAAGAGAACTTGAAATTCGTTCTAAATATCTTGTAGAGGTAATTTTCTAGATCGTTTCACCTTGTGCGTTATCATACTCGTAAGCTGCTTTGTCAGTTTTGTCATTTTGTAAGAATAACAAAAAAATATAACAAACACCGATTACTGATATTCATATACTTATAGGTTACGTTGAAAGGTCTATATTTCAAAGTGGTAGAAATAGTATCTTTATAAAATTAAAAATAAAATAGATAAAACGGATTGTCGGAATTTATCGAGAGGTGGCAACTCCAGCGGTATCACTGGATGCATAACAGTATTGCGACAAGGGTTAGTGGCCTGGGTGTGTCCAAGGTAACGGCGGGAATTGATAGCCGCGGTGGACTACATCATGTTACTCCTGGCCCGTACAATACTCGGCTTAATGTACGAGAGAGCACGCGGAAGCCATGCCAACGTCGCGTGCAAATTGTTTTATATTCTAGAAACTGTTATTATTGGCCGAACTTGTTCCGCTATTTAATTTATATTTGGGATTTTCTTCTGGTTTAAGTCATTTAGACTTTTGTGAGGAGATTTAGTAAACTTGCTAATTAATTGGATTGCTATGTGATCGCAGGTTGGAGTCCAATACATTTGAGTTATCGGCTATCGTTGGGAAGAAAATTATGTGATTAGGCCGTTTAGATTGTATCAGGTGAGGAGTTTTAGTCGTATTGCAATATTTAACGCACTCTCTGGATTTTCTGTGCTCAGTAACTGTTACTCTATTTGTAAATGATCCAATTTTTTAATAAACCACGCTAGTTGCTAGATTTAGATAAATATATCAGTGTTGTGAGTTCGGGAATCTGGGATCCCGGTCATATTTCAGTCTCGAAATTTTTGGGATTAAATTCAATAAATCCCGGGATTTTCGGCATTGACATATTTATAATAAAAATCAATAAAAATGTGCTTTCCAAGATCATTAAACAAGAAACTACTCTTTACGAGGCTAGTTTTACACGAGGCTATAATTTGGAGAAGACCTATAAGAATTAATAGACGATCCCTCCAACTTCCGTCGAACCTGAACGCGCTTTTTCCGCTTCGACATATTTGTGCAACAAATTAAGAAGTATACTTTCGGATGAGACGTTTGATGCGTTGTTATTTCTAAGATTTTATTTTCGTGGCTTAAATACGTAATTTATAGTTCCTATATTTATATTTTATTTAAAATACATTGATTTCTTTTGCTTAGTCTTTTTTATAGTATAATGGCGTTTCTTTGTTTAGATAAAAGGGCTTAGTTTGTTTATTTTATCAGAATAAATTATAATTTTGTTTTATTTTTGAATATTTAAGTAAAGATTTAAAATAGAAGATTGATTTTAATATGTTTTACTTTCTTTTTGTTACCACTTTTATTACTAATACAGTCCCGGGACTGTCCCGGGATCCCGGGCTTAACTGTTGATAATCCTGAAATCCCGGGATTACAAAAATCGACCGGGATTGAATCCCCTAGTTATTACGTATGATAGAGTCGGCTTGAATCGAATAGACTATCTATCTTAAAAACTCAGAATAATGTTGTCTTGCATTGCAGCATATTCATGTACACTATACAGTGTTTCTGCCATTTGTACATGCGTCCTTATTTTTTTTTCTCTTTCCTTGTTATCTGTTTCCAATAAAGTAATTTTTGTTTATATCGTATTGTATTCGTATAAGATTTAATTACCTACGATAGTACCGGGGCCAGCTTTTTCATTATTTTTTTTATTAATTCAGAATAATTGCGTGCGCTAGTAAGAGCTAAATATAAAAGGTTTTCGTGTCGCTTATTTCGTTGGACTCACAATTAGGTTTCATATTCTCCGTTCCAACAAAACAAAATTTGACTAAATATTTCAAGCTAGCGTAAAAATACCAATCCTCGTTACAAAGTATATACGACCGCTTACACAGAGATAAATTACAACAGAAACTAAACCACACATTCCCTTTTCTATCCGTCCAAGTCACTATTCCACACCCAACACGGTATCAAGCTATTCGTCTTCATTTTAGTAATTACCAAGCGCATTTTCCGTGGATGACTCTAATTCTAGTTTCTTCACCTTTAGCTGAGTAATAACTAGTGCGCAGCTGCAGAAAATTTCCACAATCCAACACAATTGGAGCCAATCCCATTAAAGGAGGCGCCGGTATTGCAGGCGATGCCTCGACGCATTATAAAGCCACTGGTTGTATGAACAAAGCAATGATCTGGGCATTTATGTATCATACGATTATTTGGACTTCAAAAGGCATTTGTAATGGATGCTGTAGGAAGCGATAGCTTAGTTGTGAGTGCTGATTGGGATTGAGGTTGTGTTGGTTTTAGGAATTATTTTAATGTAGTTCTGGGTGGAAGGGCGTTTGGAAATACTTTGGTCTAATGAGACGGGGCAAGTTTGATTGATACTATTCTCTCAGATATAATATTTGTAGATTTATACTAATGTCTGGAATATTTTTTTAAAAATCTTTTTCAGATAAACACGTGCGACTGTGCGGTAAATGTACAGTGGCTTGCCATATTATTATGGACAGTCACATTTTTTTCATTTTTTTTCTTTGAGCACATTTAACTGTAATCTTAAGTGGTGTAAGACTTGTTAGAAGTCTTTTACACATTCACGATACCTCTTTAACCGTCCGGTCAATGACCGGGTACCCGGGTATCCATTTTGACTTCGCGGATAGAATTTAATATCTTTTTCTTAAAAAAATTATAAAACCGTCTGGATCCCCAAAGTTTAAGTATTTTTAAACCTAATTCTTGTTAAAAATGATTATAATTAATTATGTAATAATAGTAATTAACTACCAAACTTGATACCTCCTTTGTTCAATGACCAGGCACCCGGGTACCCACTGAAAATATAACGCATGAACGTCGGTAATACATATTAAAGAAAGTAATTGTTTAAAGTATTTTTGCAATTTGACTTTAAAAATAAATAAAAAATAATATAGTTTATAATTTATTACATTCAAACATTTTTTTTTATAAGCAATAGCAAAAATAGTAAGTAAATTAAAATCAAGCTTTTATTATGCACGAAAAATTAAAAAAATAAACTAAGAAAACATTCATAAAATTCGTAGTTTTTTAAACTTTACAAGTAACAATTTACAAAAGTGTTCGGTTTATTAGTAGAAGTATGATACATAAACATATATTATCTATAACTAGTATATTAATATTCTTAAGTGATTTAAAAGCTTGTCGCGCAATTTCGTTAATGCAAAGACCTCGGCCGCGACGAGCTTTTAAATCACTTAAGAATATTAATATACTAGTTATAGATAATAACTGTTTATGTATCATACTTCTACTAATAAACCGAACACTTTTGTAAATTGTTACTTGTAAAGTTTAAAAAACTACGAATTTTATGAATGTTTTCTTAGTTTATTTTTTTAATTTTTCGTGCATAATAAAAGCTTGATTTTAAAATATGTTTTTCACCGTTAATTTATTTTTAACTTTTTAGTTGGAAATATTTCTAAGTTATCCATTTCGTAGTCATACCGAAATTCAACTCAATCGGTCCATGGAAACTAGTGTTCCTATGGGCACCTTCCAACTTCTCATGACACCAGATCAACGGTACCTTGGTATTATGTTGTCACTGAAAATACAAAGGCACACCAAATTTTAGCTTAATTGGTCCACAGGAATCGGAGTTTCTATGGGCTTCTTCCAAGTCCTCATCAGATCAGCTTCATGATACCATATTTTTGTATTGTTACCGAAGTTACGAAGACACCAAATTTTAGTTCAATTGGACCACAAGAATCGGAGTTCCTATGGGCATCTTCCAATTCTTCGTCAGATCAGCTCTATGATACCTTGTTATTATATTGTCACCGAAATTACATAGTTATACCAAATTTCAGCTCAATCGGTCCAAAGGAATCGGAGTTCTTATGAGCATCCTCCAACTCCTCTTCAGATCAGCTCCATGATACCATATTTTTGTATTGTTACCGAAGTTACGAAGAGATACAAAATTTCAGCTCAATTCGACCATAGGAATCGGAGTTTCTATGGCCATCCTCCAACTCCTCATCAGATCAGCTCCATAATATCATATTTTTGTATTGTTACTGAAGCTACGAAGACATACCAAATTTCAGCTCAATTGGACCACAGAAATCGAAGTTCCTATGGGCATCTTCCAACTCTTCGACAGATCAGCACCATGATACCATATTTGTGTATTGTTGTCGAAGTTACAAAGACATACCAAATTTCAGCTCAATCGGTCCACAAGAACTGATGTTTCTATGGTCATCTTCCAACCTCATCATCAGACCAGCTCCATGGTACCATATTATTGTATTGTCATCCAAGTTACGTAGGTATACCAAGTTTCAGCACAATCGGTCTATTGGAAGTGGTTCAAATCTTCATTGCAAGATTTATAAACATACAAACATACATACATACATACATACATACATACATACATACATACAGAAGTGAAGTTAAATAAAAGCTTGTAAAAACACATAATTCCCGTCATATTTTTATTAGTATGATTTTCTTTTATTATTTATTTATTTATATTGTTTATTTTTTTATAATGATACACTGCTACTCGGAAATAAAAGTAAATTATATCATAACGCATACCCAACACATGTTCATCACAAATAGGGTTCTCACATACTAAACATATTTTTCTCGTTTTCGCGACGTTTATTTTTTATTTCACTTGAAAATACTGGGATCTTGATTATCCAGTTGTTCCCGTTTGTGCATATGGATTGATAGCTCGGCCAGTAAAAGATTTAATCGTTACTTTCGTTGAGAAATGCCTCAAAATTTGAGGATTCTGCGAACGATTTATGACAAAAGGAGTACGCAGTTCTTTGGCCAATAGCCGATAAAATAATCGTCGCTCATGCCATTTCTTAACAAGCATTTATGATTGTCATTATACAGAAGACATGGTGAAAGTCAGGCGACATCGAGAATATTATATAGATATGCTAGAGGCCATCTATGCGTTGCAATATAGCAACCAAGCATTTTCTCCATAGTGTCCGCTCCAGCCTTTGAACCGTCATAAAATTCAATGATTGCGGGTTGTTTCTTTGCACTAATACTAATTTTTGCTTCGTGATGGATTAACGATAATATTATAGTACCTTTTTGGCACATAACTCCACATAATTATGTTTTTTATTAAAACTAAACGCAGTAAATAATGGCCTCTCGCGTTTTTGATGAAGCTATTGCTCGTGGAATAAATGCCTTATTTTTTTTCAAAATGCCGACAATCGTCAAGTATCACAATAGTAAACATTTAACCAATGGATGAGTAGTAAAATAATTATCCAATAATAATGGTGTCCTAGTAATGTTCCTTTTCGATTCTTTATACGGAGCCCCCACGGTGGACACTTCTTTCACCAAATATTTTTTCACGTTATATAATTAATAATATTTGTATATATATTTTTACTATTACAGTAGATTTTAAACGTGATTGGCAATAAGTTAAGGTAGTACCGACATGTAACGTCTGTTCACTAAAGTTTTAAAATTATTGTTTGGGCTAAAGGGCCGATTAGTCCCTAATAGGTCTCTGAAAGGTCTAGAACCTTCCATGGGGCCTATAAACTGTGTATAGTGTCCATAGTTATTTAACATGCCACGTAGATAGCTTACTAATAACTTTTCTACGGTCACATTATACGTGGGTACCCGGTTATTGAACGAATGCTGAAAGTTTGGTCATTGACCGGAAGGTTAAGTTAAATTTTAAGTGGATTTCAAGTGTTGAAGCATTCATTTATTTTTAAAATATTTTTAAAAGCGGGAGAGTCGCAGAATCGTTGACACGCGTAAAAATAGGAGACGTTAATAATATTATTTTAAAACGCTATTTAGTGAGTTTGTGTTATAAATATTAATTAAAAGTAATTATTATTTTATTGTTATTGATGGAAAAGTATTTTGGCGTCAATTTTTATCACAATATTAATATTATTACTTTTTAATGGTACTCAGTACGAGTCGACGGTTGATTTGTTTCCAAAAAAAAAAATCTGTGGTTAAAACCCTCCTCCTGCATCCGAATCATTCTCAAGGGAAGATAGCAGAACTTGCCGGAGTTTCTTAGTCCGCTATTAGTAAAATAAAAATAAATTTGGAATAAAATAAGCCACTTTTGCCCAAAAGAAAAAGCAAATGTTGAAGAAAATTGATTACCACGCAATGGTCTGATTGGAAAATTCGGGATAATTGTTTGCAAAACTGAAAAAAAAGTGGTGATCTTTTAACGTTAATGGTTCGGGAATCTGAAATACTAGTTTTTAAGAGAATGTACCGCGGAGGTTCGCAGAGGAAGGTCTGACAAGTTATCGACGATTTGAGAGACGAGTCATTATAACGTTCATCTGAGAAACACATCCAAAAAAAGTAATTGTATGAATAATTTTGTGAAAAAATTATTTGAGAACATCAAAATAGAAGCTAGTATTAAATCTGACCATATTCTAATCTTCGAATGGTGCTTACAAGCCCAGGCAAGCCGTTTTTTTTTCATTGCTTTAGTCAAACGCGGTTTCTCAAATCGTCGATAACTTGTCAGACCTTCCTTTGCGAACCTCCGCGGTACAGTTCTCTTAAAAACTGGTATTTCAGATTCCCGAACCATTAACGTTAAAAGATCACCACTTTTCTTTCAGTTTTGCAAACAATTATCCCGAATTTTCCAAACAGACCATTGCGTGGTAATCAATTTTCTTCAACATTTGCTTTTTCTTTTGGGCAAAAGTGGCTTATTTTATTCCAAATTTATTTTTATTTTACTAATAGCGGACTAAGAAACTCCGGCAAGTTCTGCTATCTTCCTTTGAGAATGATTCGGATGCAGGAGGAGGGTTTTAACCACAGAATTTTGTTTTTTGGAAACAAATCAACCGTCGACTCGTACTGAGTACCATTAAAAAGTAATAATAATAATATTGTGATAAAAATTGACGCCAAAATACTTTTCCATCAATAACAATAAAATAATAATTACTTTTAATTAATATTTATAACACAAACTCACTAAATAGCGTTTTAAAATAATATTATTAACGTCTCCTATTTTTACGCATGTCAACGATTCTGCGACTCTACCGCTTTTAAAAATATTTTTAAAATAAATGAATGCTCCAACACTTGAAATCCACTTAAAATTTAACTTAAAGAGGTATCGTGAATGTGTAAAAGACTTCTAACAAGTCTTACACCACCTAAGATTACAGTTAAATGTGCTCAAAGAAAAAAAATGAAAAAAATGTGACTGTCCATAATAATATGGCAAGCCACTGTATATGTTCTCAAAATACAACGAGTACATACTGCCGGCACAATACAAGTTATATCGTGACAGGATCGAACATTACCGATGGAATAAGTCATAAATACATTTTGATGAGTCATTTTTTGATCAGGTTTTAAGTTTTATGTCGGCGAATGGAACAAAGTAATGATCATTTTTAAATCACCTACATCACTGAAATTCATAATTCGTATTTTTATAGAATATTAATTACGGTGGCTTGCCATTATCTATAGAACCTAATGTTCTGGAGAACTACACGTGAATCAGCAATTATTGTATGACGTTTATTTACGTAGTTAAAATATGATCTGATTCAATCACTTCTGAGTGATTGATCAAAAGACTGAAACAAATTAGGAGCTGCAATATACTTCATTGTATGTGGCGCATTCAATTCGCTAAATAAAGGCGTACACACACGACCGCAACGAGTCAATACAGTAGACAATGTACCGTCAATTTCGCATAGGCCACATGTCGAAACATCGCACAATTATCGCGTCAGTATCACGTCAGAAGCGCATAAATCCGGTCCAACCGTGAACCCCAAGGTTGTCCCTAATTATACCTTTCGAATGAGACGTCATTTCCTTGCGCTTACGAAACATTAAATGTAAAAAGAGGCTTTTTCGTTTCAAAGGTGTGAATTTAAATAATTGCAATAATCTCGCCGTCGGACGTACATGCGAAGTTAATGAACGGTTGGGCGGTGCGCGGGTGAAGAAGACTGTCTGACTGCCGACAAAAGGGACGCTGTATTGCAAGTCTATATGCGCCTTGACGTGCAGGCACACTACCCTTACGCCAGGCTAAGATAAATCATAGTCGTTTAAGTGATTGAGATTGAGTGACGCCTGGTGCCTAATGATAAGTGTCATGCACTCAATTTTTTCATCTTTGTTGTAAGAAAATCGTATATATGGAGTGATTCCGATTCGCGACATACTTTAGAGTGTTGTTACGGCAACTTACACGTTAGTGCTATTTACATATAAAGTTTAATACAAAATAATTAAATTAAGCCTTTATTATTATAGTTTTGAGATTAAGTCAACTGTTTTATACATTATGTCTAGAATACAATCATATTTTACCTCTTTGAAATTTTACGTATATTTATTTCACCTAAGAACTGTTTCTGGCGTAATCGATATCTGTATGATTCAAATATATATCCGAGTAGCTCAAATAAAATTGGTGTATTGGAAATACACCATATGATAATATGCATAATACAATACCAAAAAGATGTCCTCAGATAAAAAAATATTATCCACGGATTTTTAAAAAGTTTAACAATTGAATTTAATATCACAAATTATTATTTTTTTCGTTTGGATGACTCATGTAACTGTTCCCGAGCGTGGCATGACGTGGCGTCTTCTCGTTGTGTTTAGTCATTTAATTTTCGGACGTTCACACACTGCTCTGTATTTTATAAATGAGGTTGCATCCATATAGGGAATTTTGTCGGAATTAACATTAATTTTCTTATTGAACGTGACTTATTTTCATTATGTTTGAAATTTTCGTCATTAACTTTCTACAAAAACGATTTTTAAACATCTTATCTAAAGGTTTATTTTGTAAAAAGCGCTTCAGGTGACTGATGGCTTCGGATATACTAATAGGTCCATCTTTTCTCTCAAATTTGAAATACTATTTGACAAATCTTATCCGAGTTTCAACGTATAAGACATTTTTATTATACAAATAATTTGATAGTTTTGTTGCTTTATTAAAATATTGTAAAATTTGACACAGGAATAGTACCTAATAGTCACTTCACCCTTCAGTTACACTACATAAAAGAGGTATGGCTCAACCAGAAAACTATACCTCATTCACGATAAGTTGATTCTTTTGGCAGACGTCAATTTTTCTGAGACATGACTTTGAAATAAAAAAACGTATTATTTTATTATTTTAATGATTCGATAAATATAAAAAAATACATACAACACAAAAGTCCTTAAAGATATAAGCGTTATCCGAAAATTTTGAGACTTTATTGCTTCAAAGAAAAATTAAAATAGGAATACTGAAACCAATTGACGTTTGTATAATGTTACATCGGTCGGACGGAAAGGGACGTAACATCGTTCATATCGATCTCCACGTCGATAATTTTACTGTACACTATGATGATCATGGCTATGCTCCAGATTCTTAATAAAAACTGTTTTAAAGATAAAACTATTTAATTTTTCAACATTAATTTTTACATACTGCGTTATTTTTGGACCTCCTGTCAACTTAAAATAGGTTGTTTAGACCATGAAACTAAACAACTTTTCCAAAGAAACATGGGTCGAAACGTGATAAATAATTCGACCCTCCCATAGATAACTACTCACGTGGTCGATTTCGTGTAGAAGGTCTGAATTTTTTTTTCACTTTTCGACCCGTGTTTCTTTGGGGAAGTTGTTTACTTTGGTGGTCTAAAACACCTATTTAAATTTGGCAGGAGGTCTAAAAATAACCCTGTTATATTAAATAGGTACTTATTATGACCCACCATCGCTTATCTAAATAATGTTTTACATGTCGAAAGTAATAAAGAATTTCATACATAATGCAGTATTTTAAAACGCAATATTTTTTAACTACTCGATATTTTCCCATCATTAGTCGATATGCCAAAAGAATCAACTTATCGTGAATGAGATATAAGGTAAAAATTTACTGTACTGTGGTTGTTTGCGGGTGCCAGTAACTACTTCATTAGACAACTGTTTGATCATTTGTCAGACCTGTGCAATAAAAATGTATATAAAATTATGATTGATTTAACCGGTTGACATAATTTTCTTACGATTGTCATGATTCATATCTTTAATACTCGTTAGCTACTCTATTAGGTCGAGAATAAGTCGCTCGACATGGAACTTTAAAATAAGGGTTGTGACGTCATAACTTGGTAGTAATTAGATAACTTGGGGCTTTTGGCCACGATTAGGCTTGGATAATTGTTTCTAATAAACATGATTTATTTTATTCATTTCTTGGCAGCAATAGGTTTGAATCGCATTTCATTTAGCTGTCTGAGCCAGTGCTGATGCTTTGACGTGACAGTGAAAAATTCTTAAAAAGTGGTGTAACTAAGTAATAAAGATATGACTGACGTGGTGAAGAAACTTCATAAAACTTAATAAACTTACCAATTTTAAACATGGAACTGACAGAAAGTTATAAATATTAAACGAAATAACATTATGGTTATATCAAAATATTAAAAATATACACAAAAACTCAAAAAATAGGAATGCTCAGTAAAAAATCTCAGTGTTGCAACAACCTATATAAATGAAAAATTGAGATTATCAAATCAAAATTACAAACGCTTAGATGTCACAAGAGGCTAACACGTTTAATCATTTCCATGTTTATTAAACAACCTCATCCGGTATTTCTTCTAACCTGTTAATTACAAGTGATCTACTTAGAAAACGAAAGGAAAATCCGCGTTTAAACCAATGGAATTATCCCTAGTTCGAACTGCACCCACGCTCTCAATAGATTTCTAATACTCTGCGGTCAACGCCGGTCACCTATTACTATCTATGTACATTAAATTACTCTAATCAGTATAGCAAGGCATCCTGTGTTGTTGAACTTTTATATCTAGTAATTCAGAAGAACTGACATATTCATCTTTATGGCAACTAGATATATGATTATAAAGCATATCATTTTCTACATCTTTAGTATCAAAAGGGATTTTCTCTAGTAATTAAGGACTGTTATTATAGAAAGGTTATGCGGCTTGTATGATGATTTTAATCCGTCTTAAACTTGGATATCCTATACACGTGGCCTCAAAATTGTAACTACGTAGTGTAATTGAATTACGGGATATGTTATTATGAAGATTCTTGAGTCGTCCCACATTCCAATATGGGATTGTAAAATTTTATAACCCCATATTCATGACAATTGTTTCCGTGATTACACAGGACGTGATTTTTCGGAAAGTCCTCGGTTCTCCTAAATGTGGATTTCGCATTCTCCACCATCATTTTCTCAGTTTTATTGCTCATAATGAGTTGTTTAATTCCTCAAATTCGATTAGTGAGAGAAAGTAATAGAAATTTGGTAAAAATGAAATGGCCGCAATTTGGTGTACTTACGCATTATTGGATTGCGGTACTTACGTACGTGTTCTCGGGAAATGTAAAAAGAAAATACAAATATTGAATTGTCTTCTCTAAGTGCGATACAAATAAATAATGACTTAAACCCCGCTATGAAGGGCTAAGTGAATACGTGTTTCAATTTCGATTGACTTATTTCGCCGTATATTACTTTTAAATTGACTTATATAGCTTTTTGTAATATTAACTTAAACTGTATTACCTTTATTTTGTATGGTTATTCACTTTATCTTTATGAGTTCATTACTTTTAAATCAGTTTCAAAAACGGTCGGAAGTATGTATTTGGATGTAATTATTTATTATTTGAATTAGTTTATAGACATTTGAGTCCTGCCAAATGAAAAACAATAAAATCTTAGGAAATAGAATATGTTATTGCCTACCTTTTTATTACAAGCTTTTATTTAACTTCACTTTTGTATGTATGTATGTATGTATGTATGTATGTATGTATGTTTGTATGTTTACAAATCTTGCAATGAAGATTTGAACCACTTCCAATAGACCGATTGTGCTGAAACTTGGTATACCTACGTAACTTGGATGACAATACAATAATATGGTACCATGGAGCTGGTCTGATGATGAGGTTGGAAGATCACCATAGAAACATCGGTTCTTGTGGACCGATTGAGCTGAAATTTGGTATGTCTTTGTAACTTCGACAACAATACACAAATATGGTATCATGGTGCTGATCTGACGAAGAGTTGGAAGATGCCCATAGGAACTTCGATTTCTGTGGTCCAATTGAGCTGAAATTTCGTATGTCTTCGTAGCTTCGGTAACAATACAAAAATATGATATTATGGAGCTGATCTGATGAGGAGTTGGAGGATGGCCATAGGAACTCCGATTCCTATGGTCGAATTGAGCTGAAATTTTGTATCTTTTCGTAACTTCGGTAACAATACAAAAATATGGTATCATAGAGCTAATCTATTGAGGAGTTGGAAGAAGCCCACAGGAACTCCGATTCCTTTGGACCGATTGAGCTGAAATTTGGTATACCTATGTAATTTCGGTGACAATATAATAACAAGGTATCATAGAGCTGATCTGACGAAGAGTTGGAAGATGCCCAAAGGAACTCCGATTCTTGTGGTCCAATTGAACTGAAATTTGGTGTGTCTTCGTAACTTCGGTAACAATACAAAAATATGGTATCATGAAGCTGATCTGATGAGGAGTTGGAAGAAGCCCATAGGAACTCCGATTCCTGTGGACCAATTAAGCTAAAATTTGGTATGCCTTTGTATTTTCAGTGACAACATAATAACAAGGTATCGTTGATCTGGTGTCATGAGAAGTTGGAAGGTGCCCATAGGAACACTAGTTTCCATGGACCGATTGAGTTGAATTTCGGTATGACTACGAAATGGATAGACTTAGAAATATTTCCAACTAAAAAGTTAAAAATAAATTAACGGTGAAAAACATATTTTAAAATCAAGCTTTTATTATGCACGAAAAATTAAAAAAATAAACTAAGAAAACATTCATAAAATTCGTAGTTTTTTAAACTTTACAAGTAACAATTTACAAAAGTGTTCGGTTTATCAGTAGAAGTATGATACATAAACATATATTATCTATAACTAGTATATTAATATTCTTAAGTGATTTAAAAGCTTGTCGCGCAATTTCGTTAATGCAAAGACCTCGGTCGCGACGAGCTTTTAGATCACTTAAGAATATTAATACACTAGTTATAGATAATATATGTTTATGTATCATACTTCTACTGATAAACCGAACACTTTTGTAAATTGTTACTTGTAAAGTTTAAAAAATTACGAATTTTATGAATGTTTTCTTAGTTTATTTTTTTAATTTTTCGTGCATAATAAAAGCTTGATTTTAAAATATGTTTTTCACCGTTAATTTCTTTTATAATCATCTCTTGTTTCCCATTCTCGATAGAAAACTTAATATAAGATCAGTAATTTTCAGTGTAATAGAAAACTGTAGCAGCCATTATGAACAATTAGTCATTCTCCCGAGTCAGTCAACGCAGCCATCTAAACTTGTCTACACATGCCTACCGCCCGATTGTACATGATAAATGCCACGCTTTGCACCGCATGACAACTCATTTTCTCGTAACATATACCATTACCAAACGGTCAAATAACATAGTAGCGGTCACCTTCGCAACATTATAATGGTAGCCTTATTCATTCGGCCATCATTATTTTATGTCTGGCAACAAGGCGAAAACAATCAATAAAAATAAATCATTTAAATAACCATAAACACGTGGTACAATGCGCCGACATTACATCTGCTAATGATTTCGCTAACGAATCATTGAAAGTGGTTGCATCGCGTGCGGTTCGGCGAGCGATCTAATCGGCTCGTGTTGCGCTCTTTGTGTGCGTACTCGTAATAATATGAAAGTGTCCGAACCCCGCCCTAGCCTCGGGCCGGCTCCGTGTTCCATTTACATCTGCTCGGATACTTTATTAAGCCTTCTGTCGAGATGCAGTGCGCCAAAGCACCAATTCTGTGCCTTGTCGAATCATTGATAACGATAATAACTCACGCCGTATCCTTAATGCCTCATAGATAAAACTAGAATTGTGCGGAATTCTGCGCTGCCCTCGGTTTGATTTTGTTAGTGATTACATCATTATAATTAAAGTCAGTTATTGTTTCATTCAATTTAAGGACATATCCGGTTTTAGCCATAACGTTAATCTTGTTAGAAGATAGAAAATTAACGTAATGTATATAGTCGGATATCTCGCCCTTTATGACATAGGACTAATGTGGGTAAAATTGCGCCTCGAACTACCTCTTCTAGGAATATATGGTTGAGGTTATGTATACATAGATTAAAGCTTTGAAGCATTAAATTTTCGTATATTTAAAATATATTTATATTTTTAAATCGGCAAGCAATGTATTTGAACTTAAAAATACCTGTACTTTTAGGGCTACTAGGCACTAACAATTTAACTAATTAATAGTTAATAGTATAATTATAGTAGTAAATAGTTCTCAAAGCCTCTACTAGCAATAGATAGCCGCATTCGTATATTCCCAGCCGATTTTATGTTTTAACCGCATTGCCCTTTCCATCAGGCGCCAGTATAGTCATTTTGTCGTGCTCTGGCAATTATAAATAAAATACAGCAACCGTTAACAAACATATTTAAAAGTTGTTTCTACGCACATCGAACGCTAAGCAGTCATGAAAACCAGTAACACTTCCTTATAGAAACACAACTATCAATTTCTATTACCTTGCTGGCGCATGAATCTTCAAAGAATTCTATAATTATGGTGGTTAGACATGTAGTCATTCCAGCTATTTGTTTTAATTTACGTAACTTACGACGGCCATTCGGAATGCTGAGTATTCCACCCTCCAGCCGACTCACCAGACATTGTCTAATAAAGCAGAACCGCTATTACACACGCGGCCATGAGAAGCGAAAACTTCCTTTTTACTTAGAATGTTATGTATTATTTAGTATTTTTGTAATTACTCTTATCTATCTGTAATTACTGAAATATTCAAACGTCTTTTATTTGAGTCTTCTATTCTAGCTATTTAAAATTTCATTTAGACATAAAAATATGTAAGTGGACATTATTTACTAATTGCTTTGTAGAAGGGATTTTTTTGGTATTCTTAAAACAGAATCAACAAACATCAATATTCCATTAAGAGGAGATGAAAAGTAATACCTTTTTTAAAATATTGTCTTACTTCAAACCCTACATTACTTCGCTCTATTTATCAAAGACACAGTGAATTAAAAAAATACGCCATGCGGCCTTCGATTCGCGCCAAAAACTCTATTTCAAGCCGTGAGCAAGCGAGGCGATGCGAGACGAACCGAGACGAGACTACGGAAGTTGACTACACGAGTTACTACGTCTTGACGGAATAGGAATACTACACTCCAACGACGGCCATCAACTGAACGTCCTTGAGCTGACGACATCTCGATAATATCAGCGAGTCTTACTTTTATGAAATGACTGATTTTGGTTGATTTCGTATAGACCTAATTAAGAATCATTTTCCTTCATCATTGCCGTGAATGGTTTGGGCACACGTAATTTATCTTATTTCACCACGCGAACTACATGAAGCGGATACATCGAACCCAAACTAATTTTTTTTCTGCAGAATCAACAGGCATTCCAATTTTTCTTTGCATCTTTTATTTTAGGGTGACAGGCAACAGATTGTATTAAACATCACCATTATTACTATCATCGTCTGTCTGCCTTACTAAAGACGATTACTCTAGACTACAGCCCGTGAACAAGAAGGGAGCATTTAGGACCTAATCTAATAAATCGACCGCCACGATATTGCTTAGGTATTTGTAGGTTACCAAGCCTCTTTAGGGCAATACCTCTTAAATGTAAAATGACAATAATAAACAACAATTATATTATTGCATTTACTGTCTATGATTATAGCCTGTACCGTAGTCGATACAAATCATTAAAAACAATTTTAATTCCAAAATGAACCTTATTACAGTAACAAACGTTAAAATCTTTACTACAATAGGAATTACATCGTAATATTTGTTGTTAACGATTCATAATACAGACAGAGTAATAGAAAGAAACGTCTATTTTACGAAGTCTTTATCAGGGATTTTATGTTATAGAAACTAACTTCCCTATTTGATGAAAGTATCAGATTGTTTGGGATGTGAACTTCATAAGCATTCATGATTTTATTTCTTCATCAATAGACACCACTAAGACGGCCTGAGAGAAATTGGATATAAACAGGCAGACCTCGTCTCACAAAAGTGGTTTTTACAACCCTATGTGCGAACTTCGCTTGTGAAGTAAAATATTCTCCCTTCAGCATATTAGGTGTCATTAATCTTCTTACTGAAGAAAATATAGCATGTCGGCATAACCAATCAGTTTGTAACTTTATACCAAAGTTTAAGCGAAAAATGTTGTGGTTTTACTACCTTTTGTAGTAATATCGTATAAAAATCAATTAAAGTTACTGTTGATAGTTACAAACTAAAATTGTTAAGTGACCACGCTGGCCACCACTGTATACTTGAATTGTTATACGCAATAGATACGAGTTATTCCGCACAGGATCGTAACGTTGAGACACCAAAGGTTGATTCTGTGCGTCGCTGTTACGCAACCATGGTAAGTAAATAGAGCAGATAGATGGGCGCAATATCTATAAAGCCTAACTCGCAATTTGCCGGTAAAATTTGTGGGTTGCATAACCCCGAAATTCTTTAGCGCGCTCGTGCTTGAAAAATGGAGTGGGCCCGCATCAGCGTTTTTTGTCAGCTGCAATATGCTTTTAGAGTTTTTATTTATTGCTCCGTATCTAGCGAAGTGCGTAGATACATTATGTGTAACTGAAAGTTGTTACGCACGTAACAATACTATTGCGTAATAGGAAGAAATAAACTTACATAGGCAATTAAGGAATTCATTTTTACTGTGATTATAGTGATATTTTATGATTCATTTACGCTTAATTATGTCATTGTACTAAATCAGGTAACAATTGAATTACAGCATTATCCGTCACTCAGTTGTAAGGGACGTTTTAGACCAATGCAACGTCGTAATGTTTTACTATCGTTGATATAATATTATTTCCTTCTACCTGGAGTTATATTGGCTACACAACAGTTAGTGCTGCGACTCAATTTCTTTTACTATGTTAATGTTATTTTTTAATTCTCAGATTAAGCAGTGAGGAATTAAACCTGTACTTGTCATCTGATATCTACCTCGTGGTTTTGTACACTTTTCTAAAACTGGTTCGGGTTTAGTTTTGACATAATAACGCTTTAACTTTACTCAACATTCACCACAGAATCTACATCTATCAATAAAAATCAGTTGAAGCTGATTTTACAAAGTCGTTCTAATTATAATTAATTATAATATAAAGTATAAACTACTGAACGAATTTTAATAGAAACTTAATTAAACTTAGTTAAACTCGTTATATTAAGCAAGCCAACCCTTAATCAAGTAAACCAGAGCAGCAAAGCGGGATACCTTTCAGAACGTCAAAAACAAATAAGGAGTGCCATAAGTAAAGTTGCAACAATGTATTGTATGCCACCGTCTAGCTCGTAGGTTCGTACAATGGCTCTATTAATATTTGTCATAATTGTTAATTATAGTTCATTAACGACTACATAACAATGTTGCCTCCCAGTAATAATAGGGCATCAAATTTATGTCTACAAACCTTACAACGTATACCAATAAGATATGAAATGATAATTAATACGTCGCATGAATATTTAGACAATCTCGTTAAGTATAATCGGAACAATAATATCATAATGTTAGTTCCGTAGAAATTGAATTATTTTTATAGTGTTTTCCTTCTACACATTTACCCAGTTTTCATTGTTATGGTTGAAATTTTGATTTCAATACGACAATTCATGAGTTTTACTAATACAATGCAGAAAGGCAATGATGGCCTTGAGGTTTAGGCGCGCGGTCGAGAATCTCGGCGGTCGCGGGTTCGAACCCCAGGCACACACCTCTGACTTTTCGAAGTTATGTGTGTATTCAAATTGAATTATCACTTGCTTTAACGGTGAAGGAAAACATCGTGATGAAACCTGCACACCTAAAAGTTCTTAGGAATTTCTTAGGTGTGTAGTCCGCCAACCCGCACTAGGCCAGCGTGGTGGACTATGGCCTAAACCCTCTCAATGGTAGAGGAGACCCGTGCTCAGCAGTGGGCGTATATGGGTTGATGAAGAAGAAGAAGAATGCAGAAAAATGAGATATATCTTTGCTAAATTGTTTTTATTTCCTTCTCATATAAAGGGTTGCTCATGTTTCAGATAGAAGCATTTACCAGAAGTTCACTAGAATAAGACGATTTTACGCAATATATTTCTAAATAATCCATCGGTCATCTAATTCCCCGAACATTTGTTTTGCAGATTATGTTCGCAGCGTATCTTTCGTCATAGTTTTGTATGCACGTACAACAGTGGTCACATCGTACGGCAATGATTGTATTTGTAATCGAAAATCATCGATTGTTGTTGCGAAACTTGATGTTATTACTTGAAATATTATTTTCACTTGTTTGATAAAAAAGTTTGCATCATCCAAGCAATTTTCTTACGGTATCTTTGCTACGGCTTGGCCTCTATAAATTGAATTTGGCAAGACGTTTCAATTATATTCTTTTGTAATTATTAAAAATAATCGATTATTGATCAAAAATTCTTAGCTTCCCCTCAGGTTGAAAACAATTTAATACTTTTTTAACATTGTTTATGTTTATATATTATATAACATCACGAAACCAAAATTAAAAAAAAGATTTCTCATTTACTCCGTAAGTACCCTTGGACTTATACTCTTTTTTACCTTTAAAAAAGAGTATAAAAGGCAAAATATTATTTTCACCTGAAAGTCACTTCCTCGCTATAGTTTTGTATTTGCTTCAATTACAAAAGTCTACATCTAGAAATATACTTCATAAATTATGAATCGATTGTATCCGGTTCATTTCTCTTTTCACATCGACTTCTGAATAGATATCCTTGAGATTCAACAACTTTATGATCTCATACAGACCATTCATAAGTGGTATCTGCAATAACAATATAAATAAAATCACAATGCGATGCTGCGGGCGTTTTGAGGGCGTACCGGGAGCGCCAATTAACCCTAACAATGTTGCCTTTATGCATTATCTTAGATATTCCGATACTCTTTGCTATGCTATTATATTAACTGCAGATTCTAAGGGATTAGATCATACAAACTTTCAAAGAATAGGTAATTCTGAACGGTAACGTCAAATTAAGACATTTGCTGAAGTCTGTAAATATTGGTTATGAACTAAGATCCAGACAGAAGAGAAACAACTGTTTTAAAACATTAACAAAAGAAAAGTTTAATGGGCTTAACAAAAAACTTATAAATATTGTTGATGTGTAAAATGTACAAAGTTAGACTGCCTTCCTTTATAATCACCTACTGCACTAATTTTGTCCCTTGATCAATCATTGACTCTGATATCTTTGTTCACTTTTACGCGAACTATTTAATAAGTTCTTTCCGATATTGAGTTTATTATGGCCTTCATACACTAATTACAGTGGTCTGTAATTTTTCATTCTTGCGATTAATTGATAAATGAATTTGGAACACAAACTGAGTCATAAAACAAGCAAAGCGACTAAACAGGAAGCTGTGTCCAAGGCCAATATTTTCTCCAGATCCGGTTAAATATTCTGTGATTAATGTGCGTATGCGCTTAAAAGGACATTAATTATAATTACATTCATTTTTTCATGGTCTTGTTAAATTCCATTGTTCGGTTTATTTAGCTACTTACATAGCCGTTTTTTGGTTTTTGTTAATAGAATAACAGCTATTTTCTAATTTATTTTAGAAAAATTTAAACTGTTCATTTAATTTTCAAAATAAAAAATCTTAAACGATAAATACTCTGACACCAACAAGGTGTAATTATTATTTGTCTAATTATTTTGAATTTAAAACACTTATAATGAAATTACTTTTAAATATTTTTACAAAAAACAAATGTGATAGAATCTAGCTTCCATGCGAATAATAGTGCTCGCTTAGATCACCCACATCCAGTCGTGATTAAATTTCCTAACATGATAAAAATATGTTATGTCACATTCCGTTTGCAGCAATACTAAACTGTGTACCTGTCACCCTTTCCTTCACGCCGCATTAAACCCAAAATGTAAGCAGGCGGCGGAATGCAACAACGAGCAAGTAACTAGTTTGTATTCGTCTAATTAAATTGTATACTAATGAGCGAAACAAGAAGTGTCAATCAAAACTTTATATCTTCGAGGTTTTTATTCAAGGAGCATTTGCAAAATGTATAGTTTGACATTTGTTATTTTGTTTGCACGTTTCCCGTAATTTTAATTTAGTTAGTTATCTTCGACTATCCACGAATTCTAGTATGGGTGTGTCGTTTGGCAGATGTCACGAAATCAATATAGTGAATTCTCAGTAACACTAACAACAGAGTTTGTACTTAAAACCTGAAAATGGGAGAGTGCAGAAATTACCTTTCCATTTAAATTAATTTTACGGTAATTTCATTATTTTTTTTATCCTTCGAGTATACAGACGTAAATGTATAAGCATATCTATTAACATTGATTTAAAAATTATATACTTACGGGTTTGCAGTCACAAATAAAACCATTGGTGTAAAACCAAGTTGGCAACATGTGACATGAGTGGGTCCATTGTCGGTTGTTACGCCTACGTGTGCGACGCGGCGACGTCCGAGAGATGTCGCTCCGACATTATCCTGAACGTAAATCAGGCTTGCACCACATCATGTACATTTCATCGATAAGACAAACACGACTCACTAACATAAATGTGAATATTAATATGCACACGATTGAATCATAACGCAGTTTTGAAGATTTGATCATGCACGCGAACTGGTAAAAATATTTTGAAATGATCTTTCTTGTATTACTAGCTTTTGCGCGCGACTCCGTCCGCGTAGACTACAGGGTTGAGTTCAGAAAGAAAATAAGAAATAGTCTATTTACTCCTCAGAGTCCTGCCCTATTTAGGTCCATACCAAAAACCATACAAATTGGTCAAATTGTTCAAACGTGAAACCGTAACGCGTCGATTGGCGCCTTGTGTATCATTATTGCGCGCTTGATCATTATTTTGAAACTGCGATATCTTTTAAGATACTCATTAGAATCACATGATGTAAAGGGCAAATTTATTTTATATTAAATACTTGTAATGATTAACGTATTTATTTAGATAAGGAATAATATCATCTTTATAAAACACCTTCACACCTTCACCTTTATTTTTAAGTAAATTTGTTTAAGATAAAAAACGTTATAGTTAGCTAACCTTAAAAGATAGACATATGCTGTCGCGGACTTTTTTTTGAACTTTTAAAGGGGAACAATTCTCTGATACATTACTTTAGCGAAACTTTAACCGTTTCCCCAGCGCACGCAGCGGAAGCTCACCAAAAGGAAAAAATGTTCCCGATTTTGAAACATTCTTTGTTGCTGCTCCGCTCCTATTGGTCGTAGCGTGATGTTATATAGCCTATAGCCTTCCTCGATAAATGTGCTATCTAACAGCGAAAGAATTTTTCAAATCGGACCAGTAGTTCTTGAGATCCTAGCGTTCAAACAAACAAACAAACAAACAAACAAACAAACAAACAAACAAACAAACAAACTCTTCAGCTTTATAATATTAGTATAGATATAATTTTGCTGCCTACATGACTTTTTTTATTTTATGTCAATACATTAATGATGTCAACCTTTGCATAGCTAGGCGCTTTTTAGTCGCTTCTATGCTGTAGAGATATACCATGTTTATGGACCAATGTGATTTTACTAACTTGAAGATATACATTTCTATTTTCATCTAAGTTTTGAAGATTTAAATTTTATTTATTGCTTTGTTAAATTATATTTTTATCTAAGCGCTAAACTTTTGTGATGAGAATTAATGTCTAGTAGTGATAAATAATGGCGTAATTTATTATCCTTAATCTCTCGGTATGGAGTTTATGACGCATTGTTAATGAAGATGTTTGTATACATTTACCTAGAACATCAATAATTACCGTTGTTCTAGTAAAACCTATGGAATGGCGCTTGTGGTTCATACAAGATGTTTCTGAGAACATGTCAATACATCATAAATATGATATGTGACAAATCTAATCGGTCGCGCGTGAATCAATAGGATCCTTATGAATGTAACATATGGTGCTATATACATATATGTATGTTTTATCTACATCGTTATTAGTTATGATTCTATCTGTAGCATTAATTGCTTATAGAAATTAATATATTTTAAAGCTTCCGATAAAGCTAGTAATAAAGTAGTCATTGTTTATGTTAGTATCTATAGAAGTTGTTAATTACCACAACACAAAGAAAAAAGTAGTATATGTCACATAATATATGTCTTAATGGGGAAATCACACAGCAAAGTGACAGGATCAAACCTGTTACCGTCTGAACAGAACACATGGAGTGGTTAAAGACGCCTATCCTCACCTACACTCATGCCAACCTGCTTCTTAATTATTTGTGATTGCTACTTGATGGTGTGACTCGAGTCTTCGAAACCGACGTGTGAATGTGTTACAAATATTGTTGTTTAAATATACCACATATTTAATTAAATTGTTAATATCATGGCCTCGAGGTTCAGGCGCGTGGTTGAGAATCTCGGCGGTCGCGGGTTCAAACCCCAGGCATACACGTCTGAATTTTTGTATTCGTGTGAGATTTACAATAAATTATCACTTGTTTTAACGGTGAAGGAAAACATCGTGAGTATTTGTTTCGTAGTGGATGATATCAGAACAAACACATAACGCGTATGACATATAGAAGTTTAGTTTCTTTACGAAAGCTATGAATTTCCGACCAATAGCAAAATGCATTTGCATTATACGCAATTAGGAAATTACATTCACTTTGCGACAAAAGGATTAGGTAAATACATTCGCCACTAAGCTATCCTGTAAACAGAGGGAGCGAGTTTGCGGTTTCTACTGTCAGATTAGTTGCATTAATAAAGATTTATTTTAGACGACAAAAACGGTAACATTACGACATGAAAAACAAAAGATATTTGTCGGATCTACGTTGATACAGAGTTGTTAATCCTTTTGCAATTGATTTTTATCTTTTTGAAATTGATAGAGATTTATTTTATTTAAAGATAATTTGTGTAGAGGTGTGATTGTTGTTAAGGGAGTATCTGTATGATGAGGCTTGAAGATTTATTAGCGTAAATAAACAGTGAGTCCAAAAATAATTTAATATTTGTTAAAATATGGTTTTAATTATTTTTTTTTTTTTTTAATAGCCTATACTAGATCCCACTGCTGGGCAAAGGCCTCCTTCTTTTTCTTCCAAATTTCTCTCTTTGTAGCCAATTCACGCCATTCCATACGGTTTTAATTATTATTTGACCGAAATTTATATTGGAATTTATAACATTTTAAAATAATATAAAATTTAAGTTACTTATGTTTAATTCTTAGGCGTGTAGTCCGCCAACCCGCACTCGGCCATCGTGGTTGACTAAGGTCTTAACCTTTTCAGTTGGAGGGAAGGCCCGTGCCCAGATGTGTGATGTATGTGGGCTGATGATGATGATGATGGGCTTTATTAAAACTAATGTCTAAGCATGTTATTGAGTATTACTTTTTTTAATGCTTTATTTTTTTTATTTACAATTCTAAATAAGCCTAAACATTTATCCAATCATATTTATTCCTCTACAGAACAGTGTTAAAATCAGGTCATAATACATTAAATAGTGCAGTGTTGAAAAGTCGTCGTCTTTACCTTTACCTTAATATCCTTTCGCCGAATCCTTGGCAAGGGTTACTTGCCATATTTGGCGAACATACCTACTCTCTCATGACCATCTACCATCACTTTCTGCCTTGTGTCGCCAAACTGTGTCTATTTATACCCCAAGTTCCGCGTAAAAAATATGCCTTGCTGACATAATTGTTGCATAGCTTGTAAGCGAAAGTTGAATGTTTGTCATTCTCAATGAGTTTTTTTTGTCTGATTAGCAGTTGTGATTGGTAGAGTGACTTGGTAGTAGATCAGAGCTATTGTATATACTTAGGTATGTTCTATCGAATATGCATATATATACGTATAGTATATGGAGTTTATTCCAGTATTTTCCGGTTATCAACATAAACTAACAGATATCGTAGAAATGGTCTCTAGGTTGACCTGGTTCTGAAGTTATTTTAGTTATTGAAGAAAATTTCTTTTTCTGGTTGTCATAATCCGACAAAAGTACGAACGTAACTTCTAAGACGTTGCGTAGTGTGTGTATGATCTAGACTGTACTACATATAATTTATGTTTGAAAACTGAAGAAAAAACATTTAAGTTACCTGAAAGACATGTATGTATCTACATAGATATATCTTATGGTAGCCTATATGTGTATTATTAAATCAATTAACCACGAAAAATTACCGTGACATATACATTTCATATTCTAGGAAACGGACACTTGATTAGCCCATATAGTTACATAAACAAAAAACTTAAACAACAAACCACAAAGCTTAATTATATGCGTTTCACGAGAATATTAAAACATTTTGTTGAGTGAAAGGCGTTATTTTTGTTCCGCGAAACATTTGCAAAGTCGCTAATGAAATCCAAAGGGCTTTAACTGTCATCGGACAATATTTGTATGGTTTGAAGGTGTGTACCACTCATTCCAAAGAAAGATCTTAAAATTACTGCTTAATTCATAATATATACGATCCGTTCTCACAGAGAGATCGCCTATGTCTCAATACTTTTTAATTATTTTAATCTTTCTACAAATATTAATATTTTAATGATATTGGCTTCATTAGATTCTAGCAGTAGATTGGAAATATAGTCCGGCGAAACATAATAAAATTAATTTCCTGAAACGCTTTTCTGTCTGCCCATTCAGATACACGAGCGTGAGGGTGTACACACAATGTTTGTTAGATCAGTCGACATTTTTTTAAAAAGTCGTAGTATTTACACAAAAATATAATGGCATTTACGTAATGGAAACTACTGGGTTTCTTTAAGCGAAAATACACTACGCACGTAAAATTTATGGCGTCAATTAGGGACTAAAAGATATGGGATTTCCTAGAAGTGCTTGTGGGTTAACAAATCGCATATTACTTCCTCGATTTAAGCCAGTTCCAATTTCCTTGAAGAGCATACTTTCATTGTTGAAGGACGTCGTGGTAATTAAACGAGAAAAAAGGCTAAAAAATACATAGAATGTGTTTTCACATCCTGATTGTGACGCAAATGCAAGTAGAAATTCCTATAATTCGCATTGTCTTTTGCGTTGGCGACAGGATTAATTTATGTACCAATTTCTTTGTGCGTCGCTATTATTTTGTAGAATCGTCAATGGGAAAACCGGTATGAAATCTACACGTGTATTGCAATTATTTCTTTGTTTAATTTATTTTTAATAAGAATAAGTAGCCGGTTATTTCCTTATGATGGTTTGGGGAACTTCATAAGTTTGTTAAAATACCATGAATTAAAGTCGTCAATACTTAAATTGCGTTGATAAATGGACATATATATAAGTCATTCATTTCGTTATCGAGTACAACTATGAAGCTCTACCACATTTTGTAGATACAATGAAAATTTCGATTTTAATGACTATATAGTAGGTAATTATAAAAAAAAGTATAAATTTTTTTATAAAAAAATTACTATGTTTGTGAAAATTTCTTACACGGTCTTCAGTAAATTTTAATCACAAAACAATAATTTTTCTAGGCTATAATAAAACAAAAGGCATTGCTTACTCTTTCATTACGTATTTTAAACGCTTCTCTACCCTCAACTGTTAAACTTCGAGCCTACAATAGCCAGTATATTTTAAATAGGTCTTACCTTTATTTAAAAAATCAATAACTGATAATACTTCAATAATTCATAAATAGTTAACAGCGGTACGAATCG
Source organism: Cephonodes hylas (assembly GCA_030295005.1). Taxonomy (NCBI): domain Eukaryota; kingdom Metazoa; phylum Arthropoda; class Insecta; order Lepidoptera; family Sphingidae; genus Cephonodes; species Cephonodes hylas. The sequence goes on along the minus strand of AP025376.1, from coordinate 7,628,829 downwards.
TTTATAAATGATTCAATATTCAAATCGCAATTTGAAACCCCAGTATTTCACTTTAAAACCGACACGAATTATTTGGAGTTAATTCAATACATCCACACAATAGTGTGCACTCAACACTGTACATTGGGTCAAGGCGTGTCCTGTTCACAACCTAAATTCACGTCTAAAACTAGGTGATCGGAATGGAGGTCAACCATCCATCTCCCAGTGGCATTATTATCGATCACGTTAAATACATACAGAAGCATACACGTAATACCATTAACATTTCGATACTTAATTACTGCTAGAGGCAATGTATAGACATGCCAAGTAATCTACTAGTAATGAAGATTGAGGAAGACTAAGTTCACGTATTGTTCGGTAAGTGCTGCAGGTGGTCTCGAATAGAAACAAGGACGCGCCTACGACAAGCCTTCACATTTTGGCGAAAGATATACATCAATCATAATTATTTACATATACTGAGTTAGTCACGATTTCGGACCTAAGCAACGCGGCCAAGTGAAAATGAACTGAGGCGTGATCACCGGCCGATTAGTCCGGAGGTCTTCGTCAATCGGTCGTCTGTTGTCTATGCATACCAAAGTAAATGACCAGAGCAATATATCGGCCATTAACGTCCGCGGTAGTTTAATAAATGTTATAAATTATCGTATGTACAATAAAGATAGTTTAGTATACCATTTCAGGTGCAATTCGATGCAAATACTTTATTCGACATGAGTTAGTGAGCACGGGTTATTAAAATTTAGATACAGAGCTTTCATATATCATTGATTGATTACATTTGGAATTAATGTCGATTGTCGTTTAAATATTACGTTGGCTCATTTTGTTGCTATTGTTGGCGCTCAATGATTGTTACATGTAATGTAATAAAATCAATTGATGGTTAATAAAATGGTTTATCGAATATTTTTTGGATCAAGGCGAAATTATGTTACACAATTGGTCTTCAATATATTCATATTGAGCACCTGGCACATACGTGTGTTAGTCGAGCTGAAATACATATATTCACCGTTCTAATTTACATGTAGGCAGGGCGACATGATAAGTAAATAAGATTGAATACGGTGCAAGATTGAGTGGGCTATTAAAATAAAGAGGTTTATATCAGGTGATATGATTTATTGGATAATCAACTAGGATGCGCGTAAATCATTTTCACAGCGGTCATCTCATTATCAGTCACGAGCAACGAGGCACGACCCTCTTCTACAGTTTAGAGGGCTTAAGGCTTAGTCCAGCACGCTGTGCTAATGTTGGCTGGCGGAGTACACACCTAAGAAATGCCTAAGAATTTGTAGGTTTGAAGGTTTCTTAAGATGTTTTCCTACATTGTTCACTGCGCTGAATTCGATAAATAGGAGAAAGAACAAGTATTTGTCAATGATGCCTAAGTGGAGACAAAAAAAAATCCGAGTTTCATATTTTGCTTTGTCTTATAAGATAATAGAAAGGGCAGAAAGAAAGTATAAAGTGAGAAATATATAAGGCAATTTTTGAAGTGGGTTGACTTAATAATAGAAAAAAAAAACAAACCAATTTATTAGAACCATAAATAGGCTGTTCACCAATAAGCTTATAAGTGAAAAGATGCAAATGACGCCAGTCTGCCTATATTCCATAAATTGTTAGAAGATTAAACATAATTGTATATGTATGAGCAACCTTCGGATAAACAGTAACAAGTACTAACAAGCACTGTGTCATTCATCATTTCGATAAAATCGTGCATATTCTGTTAAGCTTTTATGTGAAGGCTAACTGATATGGCGTTATACAAATTATTGCAGGTGCTGCTAGTATTACCAGATTTAATACACTAGTATAGAAAACTAATCTGTTAAGTTAGAAAGAATACTAACTACCTATAAGTAGGTTAAGTATTTTTGTAACTAATTATAGTAACTGGATCTAAATCAGGCTCATCGATTGACTCGTTGGATCTCCTCAGCACGGGTCGCGCCGCGTATATTCCAGCGGTAAGCAAAGCCTGATGTGTTTGTTTCGCCATTCTTCTCAGGCAGCCCCACGTTTAGGTAGTAGTAGGTGTAAACAATTGCGACGGATCGGAAATTCCAATGGTCCAATTATACCTCTTAATATTTAATGTCAAATAGACTTTACCACACAAAAACAAACTTGATACCTTTTCAGTTCACTTGTTTTTTATTTTAACACGTGCTTATTAAACTGTATTGCTTATATGATAAGTGAAAGATGATTAAACATTGTATGCAGTATTATATTATACATGCCAAAGTTTGATGCCTGAATAACAGTCGAAGAGCACAGTAGAAGTAATTTGCTGGAAGTAAACAGTATACGATACCTGACCCCACAACTTACTGTTCTGAGTTTGCTTAAATTAATATTTTCCAGGTGAAATGTGTGTTTAGGGACCAACATTATTTTTAACGTGATCTACTTAGGCAGGATTTAGACCTGCGTTTTGATGACGTTTTGATTATAAACTGGTGACTCGTTTGCTTTGTACGCCTATACAAAGCTACTATAGCACATAACATGTCTCATTAAATATAGACCATTTTGAAAGACCTACGTTATTTCAACATAGTTATCATTATAATATGAAGCACATCTCTCTAAAGCGCATCTAGTCGGAAACTTTAAAACAACTTCAAAACAAATCTAAGAAATCGATGCACATTTTTAAATTCACCCTAAAAATATCCGTTTAAGGGTTACCATTGATTTTGTCCTGTAATTACTCATAATAATCATTGGCCTAGTACAAACAAAATGACACTAATATAATGCGACTGACAAGCCCACGTATTAGCAGCACGCAATTAATTATCATTATGGAACACAAGAAAAAAATTTGGATGCTCGTGTCCCAGACGGCATTGAGATGACAACGGGTAGGATTATGTCATAACCAAGACGTGGTGATCTTCCAATATTCCCTTGAATGCTAATGGCCGATGAGGCAAAGGGGATAGAGTAAAATGTACCGCGGGTCAAGTATTACTGGTTGGGCTGTTGTCTCAAGTCACGAGCGTGCCGCGACCGGCCACGACCGGCGCCCTAGTGCGGCATTCCTCCTGTCAAACTTAGCATCAAACTGAACGGGAAAAAATTCTTAGAGCACGCAAGGACAACCCGCAAATTTCTACGAAATGAAGAAAATGTATGTTTTTTGCTTTGTTTTTAATGTTTAATTCTGTAAATAGTTTTCTTAAATTTAAAGTCGACTTTTTGATTATATGTAAATTGCCGGGAAATTCTACAATCAGACAAGACTTGAGTTGTAGAAATGTTTCCTTTCGACAATTTGTAAATAATTGGACTTTTTAAAATGTTTCAAATTAAAATGTTATAATGTGGTATTGCGTAGATCGTACAATGTTCAGAGCTGTTTTATCGAGTTAGTCTAATTCATTAGTTATTCAGAATCATCACTATGTTTCAAATACCTTTAAATATTATTGACCTATCGATGATTTTATGTCTATGCTAATCGATTGACGTTTCCAATCGAGGCAATCTTATTTGTGTGAACTCAAGTTTGATTACTTTACGCATAAGATGAATTTAATCGTTTATTGTAATTATAACATCTGCATTAGATTGCAATGCCTAGGTTAATACACAGATATCTTTATGTGGATTCAGAGTTTCTAATTGCATAATGCCTAAACCTCAAACATTAAAAAGGGTAACTTATTATGTATGAATGAATGAATCTTCAATCAGTGTTTAAGCATTCGGTCACACATGGCATACACGTGAGTATCAATAAAAGCAGAGGTTTAATTTTACATCTATGTTTCGCTGATTATATTTTAAATCTTTATTACCAGTAAGTGATTTGCTATCTCAAATTTAGTGCACACATATTCAGAATTAAAAAATCTCTTAAAATTTGGCCCGATATTTAATATTTTACATCCAAGTTTTCTGTACTCAATAAAACACGAAAATAAACCATAAAAAGGTGAAATTGGTCTAAGCATATTTTTTAAAAAAAGGTGTCGCGGTCTGTTTATATCTATTTAGTATTGTGTTATCATGCGTTCGCAATATACTACATTTGAGTTGTTACTCAATATTTATTTTATTAATTCTGCCATGCCAGAATGTATCTTAGCCAAAAATTATTCTAGTGCGCCTGAATCAAATTGATTTGCGACTACCGAAATAGCTTCAATTAATACGTGTCATTTTGATATGTTAATAATATTTTTATTATGCGCATAAATTATAGTCTTCAGTGGAATGTCCGAACCGTTCTCCATTAGATTTTGAGCACTCGAGATAGCTGAATGTTGAATTTTTGTACCAGGACCTGTTTAAAATGAATTAATAGTATTATTCGTTTATTTCAAAAAAAAATATTAAAGAAACAGATTGCGTACAAAATCCCGCTGCATAAATTGTTGTGTATGAACATATTATGTATATTAACTAAGATATCGGGACGGAACGTAAGTATATAAGCTGATGTACACTAAAAAATATTAAATGGCAATAATCAATAAAACATACGAAAAGTAACAGTAATATTTTACACGCACATGGGTTTTAAAACTACGAATACAGTTTGCTGAACCCCAAAATGATTTTGACGATATCCGCCCATTAAAATTGGAACAAGTGAAAACTGACAAAAATCGAAATGTCATCAAGCGGCCTTGCTCCAGACCTGTCTATGTTAATTATTCGTAACATTTACTGCATTTCGTGACATTACTTTCATTTTTTTTACAACATTCTTTGCAACACGCATCCTTGTAATGAGGTAAAACCATGTTATTTGTGCGTAGGTGTTTTCTACCGGTAAATCAAAGGGATTTCCTGCATTTCGTAGGTTCAGATGCTGATTTCTTGTTTTACAACTTGGTTGCTAGTATTGTTATAATCAATAAAAATTATGTAAAATGATTGTATCTCCTATTATTTTCTTTTTAAATAGCAAGCATTATATTTGCGACGGTTTCTGAGCTTTTGGAACGGTATCAAAAACATTTCGAAATAATTTATCTTACGTGTGATTCCCGTTTAGATATTTAATACCATACTTTTTTCTATTAAAATATCTCAGTCGGTTTTGAAAATAAACAATCCCTGTCGACAAAAATCACGCGTCCGCAGAATCACATATACTCGTACATTTAAAAATGTAATAACATATTTACTAAATAGAGACACAAAATCTTTCTTACACCCATAAATAATAAAGATACAGCACTAATTACTATAACAAATATTTATGAGCTAGCCCGGCATTCAGCCCACAAGATTTAAATATAAGATGTCTAATCATCGCGGGCTGTCACAGCGGACGTAGCGACCTCGTCGGCCTGCTCTGACGCTCAGATGTCAACCGTTCGATCGTTTTATGATAATAATTAAAAGAGTTACTTTGGCCGGCTAGAAGGTCGCCAAATTATTTGAATTATTGGGAGCGAGGCTGCAAGCGACTTTTCACTCTTAAGCAACGTGTACGTGTTTAATGCTTGCACGCACGTCTGACGATATATTATTATTTTTTCGTTATGGACATTGTAATCATGGAATGTTTTGTTTTGATTGAATTGTAACATTGGCTTGATGTATAACCGACGTGATTGGATGTTTAAAGGCGCGTGCTGTTTTATGGAATGATTTAGTCGTTTCGAAGTAGAACTCATCATAATATATTTCATATCTGACTTAAATTTAACTAGTTTTGTTGTAGCTTAGAAGCAATGTCATTCCAAAGCAAGATGGGAAAGTTGCAAAGCGCTTAAATGCCTGATCTACGAAGTCAAGACTCTGATTCTGACTCTTTATTGCAGCTTTAGGTCTTTGTGAATAAAGCGGTGTGATAGTGATACATGGCGTATCATTTAAGCGGAGAAAACCTCGAATACTGCAGAATCTTCTACACGCTACCGTCGCCAAATCACCGTATTTGTAATACTGCCGTACGCACAATGGGCGATATCCTCCCGAGAAGTGTAAATTAAATATAAACTTTTTTTTGAGACACCGGTACAACCATTTGTCTGGAATAATTAAAATTTGCAGTGGTTAAAAATAATATCTTCATTGTTAAGAATATAATTAAAAAAAAACAGCTGAAGTAAACTATTCGACGACATTATTATAAATCGGATCGATTTAATATGACTACTTTTTGCACTTAGTGTAGTCGACAAAAGTCTCGCTCAAGTCTACAGGGAAGGTAAAAAAGAACTTGTTCAATCACGAATCAAGTAAAAAACGTTGTTGCTTCTTTAAAATATTCCACGAGACAAGTTGATTCCACTTAAGGTAATTTTATTGGTATCAAGAAAAAATACATGTAGTAACACGCACGTTACACTCATATAAATTGTCTATTTTCATAATGTGATTGCTCTTTTTGATCTTGAGGGGTATTTTCATGCAAAACAAAAGGTTTTTTGAAGGAATCTGCCTTGGTTCGAAAAAGGTAAAAGGTTCACCAGATCAAAAAAACACAGAATTGATGAACTAACTTTCCTACTGAAGGTTGTCAAAACATGTATAATTTCGTTTGTATAAAATCATTTCTGATAATTCTAACTAAGATAAAAGTAAGTTTGCATTTGACCCTATGATTTCATAGAATGTATTCTTAAGCTTTTTTTTAATTAATTAATCTCGTGGCAAGTAAAAGTCGCGGAAATTCGAGGATGATAATATAATGTATTTGAAAAGTTTGCTTTGTAGAGACTCAATTTTTATATAGAGACATTTGTATCTTAAATGTTAAGCATAATATTATAAAAGTAGTTTAATAAAAAAATAAAAATAGTTTCAGTCTTGTTTGGGAGCAGTAATGCTTTCCGGCACTATCAGTTTTACATTAAATTTTGTTTCTCAGCAATTCAAAGTACCTGTTCACCTAGCCAAGGGCTGTTAAGTACCGCGCTCTTTAATTCTTAAATAATTAGCTCACTAATTTGGCTATCTTTATCGATCTTGTATCAACACGGACCATGTAGGGTGCAAAATGTAATCGGCGGTACTTAGCTTGGCGATGTTGTTTCTAGAAACTTCTTTAATGAGACATCTCTATGTATTAAACATGACGTACGGAAATTACGCTAATCCTGCCTTTCAGATTTGCCGACGCGTTTTTTTAACTGATGAATTGAAATGGGCGATAAATTAGAACAGAATCGCAACAGTTCTACGAAGTTTTAAGAATTTTAACTCGGTACATAGTACCTTTGGTATTCCGATTGCAGCACACGAATGCGCGAAGCGGCGATGTAAAAATCTTCAAAAATTAATAATTAAAAAAACTTAGGTGTGCCGCTTTTCTTCAACAATGATGATTACATTCTCTAAATGCCTAAAACTCATCATTTTTAATTACTGCCAATGTAACAAAATGTCTATGATAGTTCATTGAAATTTTCAGACTCATATTCGCAACAAGACACAACAATGACGAAAAGAAAATGAGTAGGTTATTGGATTTGAAGAATATTACTGTAAATACCCAAAACTATGATTCAATAACACACATTTTTTATTTTCTTTTTTATATTAATGTGGTACGTCATTAACTTAGCAGTTTTCAGATAACTATATTTCATTGGTCATTATTTATACTCTATTATTTTATAGGAATAATAAACACTCTGAAGATGTCGTAGCATTTGCGACCGACGTAATTTAGCTCGAGGCATGTGATATAGGTTTCTCTTATTCCAGTTCAGAAAAAAAAGAACAAAACACTGCCTCTTCCGGAACGATGACATTGCCAGAACTCGTAACACGTCTACAGTATTATTAACAGTAGGTAATGTTCGAGATAACCAATCTACAGAAGTAATAAATAGACTAATGAGTGTCAATACTCAGCGAGCCAATCGCGGCGTGCTCGACTTTGCATAACATTAGAGCTGTTACAACCCTATAAATTACTTTACAAGACGGATTTTATCTACTTCACGTTTGCTAACTGAAGGAAATAAATGCGTGTGATTGATTTGTTTGAAGCGTTAGTGCTTGCGGCTATTTAAGCGGACAACACACTTGCCCATAAGAATGATTTCTCACTTTATTTCGATTGCAAACATTATTATTAGGTGGCTTACACTCCGGGAATAGCTACCCCAAAAAATACATATTATGTAAGTATTATTACTACATTGTAAAGTAACTGTAACTTGTACTACTGTACAATTGTACATAGTACTGTAGTAACTTACTTACATACTTACAAGTAATTAATGACTTATTACTTTAAGAGTGAAATAGATGGAATACGAGGAATGAGAAAGAGTCTAATAAGACTTGTCAGTGGAATTATTATTCTAACATTAATTGACCTTACCGAAACAAAAAAAGTATAATTGGTGTAGCTTATATACTTAATGCTAGTCAGTGATTTTTAATTTAAATTTCTACATCTACATCACGCCAGCTAAACTCTATATCAGAAATATATCCGGACTCCGTGTAGTTACTAAATATTTTTGGATACCGTTGTAGCGGGCTATAATTAATAAATCAATAACAGTCGCCGAGAACACTACTTTTACGGATGCTTTGCAGCGGTCCTATAAACAAAAAATGCATCTTCATTATTACTAAAGCGCAACCTAAAATAAGTGAATCATTGTCACGACTACCCACTAAAAGCTTAACAAACAAAGCAAGCACAGCTTAAACTTAAATGTAGTGCGAAGAGATTATCATTTACATAAACTACTAGTTTACAAGTACTGTTATGTTACAGTGCAGTTTAGAGCCCGGTGTATTATTGTCAAATGAATTATTGATGATCTTTAACTCAAGAGACTTAAGCACTGGTCCATTTAAGAGATGAACGATGGTCGAAAGTGATGGCTATGAGTTTAGAGAAGATCTACCATAGAAAGGTAGCTAGTGGATTGAATATAAATTTTAAGTTACTGTAATTTGAATACATCAAATAGGTATTTTCTTATAGCCATAAGAATTTGCATACCTATTACTGCATTTACAGTCGTAAATGCTCGTGAAGTAATAACTATTTACGTCCCATGTCTACAACTTCATATGCGTTGTCACTGTTTTCTATGCTAAAAATTTTAATTTTGGCTAAAGTAAATAATTGTTATTAGGTGAATCTTAGCCACTGTTAAATCCAGGAAAATTTTACTAGATAATACCTTACATTAATAAAGCAAGTTGAGCGTGATTTCCGTGGTTAGACCATTCGACAGGAAAAATTTAGTCGCTGCAACATGTTATGGTTACTTTACCCCTTTACATTTTCGCAGTATACGCGAGAATGATTGATTCTCATAAAAATATTCAAATATTTATTCAACAACGTTAAATTTATTTATGCCCATTTAAAGAATATAATGAGAGCATTTAACTCTCGTCATTTTCGCGCAGGACGATACGAGACCGTACGTTAATTGCCTTAAACATTCGGAGTCTTTATAATTCGTCTTGACATTATTGCCCAAATTATATGTGTTCAACTTGTAAAGGTATTAACAGCTCTGTGTGATTCAATGTAAATGGTCAAAAAATCGTGCGCTCGCGTCGTTCGAAGGTCATACGACGGTGAGGCCGATCGGTCACTGGGAACAATGGACATCTGTGGTAATTACAATTACTCGTTGGACAACTGATAGCTTTGCAGATACGCGTGCCGTGACGCGGACGAGGCATTCTGACCTCCCGAAAACCCTTAGGCGCTGGTGATAGAAACGTCGAAGGCGTGAATTAATGAAAACGCATTACTTATAACATTATAAATGTGATGGGCGGGGTACACAGATTACTATGTAGTAGGACGGTTCTTAAGTGGTAACCGACATACAAATAGGCCTATATATTTATACACAAATGTAGGACAACGCCAGAAGCCATGCATTAGAAAGATAAGTTTTGAACTCGATTCAGCATTACGCATATTTCAGTAGGAAAGCTTATTTGCTTGTTCTGTATGATGCAATTAAGCTTCCATTGTATCTCTTCGAACTACATCGTTTCTTTCTTCTTTGTGATCTTCTCGGCATAATACCTTTTCGTCTTGCTTCTTGATACTAGTACTTTAGCGGGATATCAATATATTAGGTTAAATTTAAAAACTATATTTTGTGTAGTAAAAAAAGCAAAAGTTTGTAGATAATAAAAAAGTATTTAATTTTAGAAATCATCATGTCACATAGGCCTCTAAAAACCAGATTATAAACAAAAAGAAACAGTCAAGTTGAAAATAATTGAAAATACATCTAATCGCTTTGCTATCGACAGTACTTGACGAAACAGATCACATAACCCGTCGCGACATGTACATGTAATGAGTATTACAAATAAAATCATCAAATTGCGTGTTTGTGTAATAAAAAAAGATTGACCGAGATCTAGTTAGATAAACGGAACGTTCGTTTGGTATCGATATCGGTTTCATTGTTCGTCGTATACGGAAGGCGATTGGGCGCAAGTAATTACTGTTTTGCACGTAACTATTGTGTAATGTTATCTGGTGAAAAAATGCGATTGGACAGTCTGGGATGTTAGCTGTTTCTATTCTCATACTTCAATATATCTCCTCTTGAATTCAGCATTATTTATGAATGCAAATGTCAATAGAGCGGGGGTAGCGAAAATATTTGTAATGGATTTTTAAAAAAGTCATAATTTACTATATATGGAAAATATGTGTGTGTGTGTTTAAACGCACAGTAATTATTGAGGCTTCTCTGCCAGTTCATTGCGTTCCTATGTTTATCCCGGATAGTAAAAGTTTTATGATAAAAACAATTTTCTAGGGGATATCCAATCATAGATTAACTCGGAATTTTTGGGTTTTTAATTTTTTTTCTATATTTTGGATATTTTTTTACATAAATTAGACCACATAAAACGTACTCCCGAGCCATTTCTCCACCCATAAAGTCGTATATAACTCTAACTGTGGAAAAGGCAATGAGGACGGAATTATAAGAATTATGCATCTTAATAGATGTTACAATCTCTAGAAATATCATGGGTATAGTAGTATTCAGAGTAGTTCATTCATTTTCTAAACCATTCATTTGCGCACATCAAAACTATTTTCAGTATAAAAAAGTCAAAGAATAAACACCGCTCTTGGACATATCGATGATTTGAGCAACGTTTAAAATATGAGTTTTACGTTTATGCAAATTTTAAATGACAAGGAAGTACGTTCTTGGACGAAAACACTCGTTGAGTACCTCCTACACACAAATATGTTAATAATCTGATTTTACTTACTGACGCATCGAGATACGTATATTGTGATCTCTCAGACAATGTATAGAACAATTAGATTGGACTGTCAAAGGCTTAATTACTTCCTAATATTAGCAAAGCTGCTTTTTGTCGTCTATTCCAGGTTATTCTGAGAAATAAAAACATAGCCAAGAGTGAGATGGACTTGTGTATACCGGATTCCGTTGACAATTTATTTTTAATCATATTTGCACTTCTTTTGGTATTCTTTGCATTGTGCGTGAAAAGGCTTTGCTTTGCACATAGTACATTGCGGATCAGATAAAATATCAAGTGGTTGAAGTGGAGTTACTGTTCATAATATGAAGTAATATATTGTAGTTTATGGTTTCCGCCGAGGTAGTACTACGATTCTATAGCTACGTAATCAAGGTCGCTTAGCTTTGTTTTGAATGGAAGAGGATGGTAAAAGCTTTATATCTCACTTTTGAGCTTTTACTTCAAACTTTGGCATAAGGTTTTAGATATATTTTTCGTCATTAAAATGCGAATTATAGCGCGTAGTTTGACAAATAGGAGATGTCCTAGTACAAACAAGTGAATAACAATATGGTGGACAGGACTGATACATTCCGCGGAACCCTATAAAGCAACGTCGCACGTCAGAGCCACATCCTAGTAGGACACCACTGGTTTCTTTACATTGTAGTCCAACCAGCTTGACGTGACAAAGATTAAGATTTTTTCTAAAGTTTCTTCTATAGAAACTGGTGATAATATCTTTCCAAATAAGTTGATTTTAATTAGTTCGTGGCGTTTTCTAATCATTAGCGGGATTGTAAAAAAAGTGCTGCTTCCCTTGAAACATCAGTTGTCATTGCTATAAATGTGATACTATTCTTTCTAAAGGCTTTTTCTATCTATAATTACGTTCGATTAATTGATAATTAATATGGTACTATTTCAATAAAAAGTAGTGGTAGAAGTAGTGATGGCCTCGAGGTTTATGCGCGTGGTAGAGTTTCTCGTCCATTTGAAACACTTGGCTCACGCCTCTGACTTTTTTTACGTAATCTGTGAGTTTACAATATATTATTACAGGGACGGAGAAGAAAATATCGTGAGAAAATCTGCATACCAAAAAAAATCTAAGAAATTTCCTAGTTGTGTAGTGCGTCAACCCGCACTAGGCACTATTCGTATAATTATGGATACGAGTGTGTAAGGATCTTTGTCATTAGTATTAGCATAAATTTAAAATCTTTCCCAATATAATTATTTAACGACTTCAAAATTTTGAAAAAATGACTTACAGTGTTAAAACATTCGATGGTTTCAGTATTGAAATTCCTTGTTGAATTTAAAATTAATGCTTTATAAAGTAAGTATAAATGTGACTGTTCGGTAAATTTTTATCGAGATACGTCATTCATTAATAAACCTATCAACACTGGATGTCCTTTCGGAGCTGTGAGAAAACATGTGATAAATGCCTTACATAAAAAACTTGTAACTGTTCATAATTTTTGGATTAATTCGAGGAATGTTATCCAAATATGTACGTTAAATCGAGGCTCGAGGACGCCTTCTATTGAAACAAATTCTTTTAACGTCGAAAATATTATACGGAGAGCAGAAACTATACCTGTTCGATTTATTTGGTTAAAAAACGGATATATTTGAGGATTGTAAATAATTAAATACATTCAACAGACACACACGTTAAGATCCGAGTCTTGTTTTGGGGGTAACTACGAGAGACTTTTCGGTCTCAGAAACACCCAGAGTGGAAACAAATATTTGTGGGCCACACAAACATTTGTCTCGGTGCGGGGATCGAACGCGCGGCCGCTCGTTTCGCAAGCCTAGCCAACTGCGCCAAGAGGCTGTAAATGTACATCCAAAATTTGCCGACTACTTGGGTTATATGTCATCTGATCATAAAGCTGGTGGTATTCTCTGTATTCTCGCACCTTTTCGGAACATTCAGTAACGATCCTTGTTCACTGACCATTCTTCCTCTTCAAATATCCTCCCAATTTTACTAGTAAAATTACACATTGTCATCAAGAATACATCTTTTTTAAATACATTTTCTTAAACCAAAAAGTTATTTACCGAATAACCAATTTAAATGTGATTTGTAGACGTCACAAACATATATTTCAACTATTTATAAATATTGCTTCGTTACTTAAAGACATTGAAACCTTTAATATATTTCTTAGGAGTAGCTTTATAGTAAATACGGTAGATGCCGAGAACCACGCTGTCCACTGCATGTAATCAGATCAATTAAATTTTAATTGGCTAATTAAATAACTAGAGATCTTTTTATGCTAATTCCAATACAATTAAAAAGCTCTTATTGGTCTGAAATAGGTCTAACATTTAAAATAGGTGTATAATTATGATTGACTTGTTTAAGTAAGGCGCGGCTACTTACATGGTTGTCGGTAAAAAGTTTAAAATGCCCTCCAATATGTATTTATCGGCTTAGAGTTAATACATAGTTAGAATACCATACAATCATAAAGGTTCACTTTAATTAATTATACCATAAAAATACTAAATATTTATACAAGTAAAACCGCGTATGCAGTTGTCCAACAGTTACGAAACGTGAGTGACAAATACATTGGTTGAGTAAACGTACACAACAGTATTAAAAGCAGGTAAAATATATTAAAAGTGTCCATTTAAATTTTAATCAAAGCTTTCAAACGGAACCGTGTAGCGTGGTGCCATACAATAAACTGGAGCACAATGCAATGAGAGCGAATGTATTATTCAAGCACGTTATCTGGGCGCGCTCGCACGAGCCACACAAATTGTCCGTCCGCGCCCGCGCTCGCTACAGCACCCGCGCGCGCCTCCGCCTCCGCGCGAGATCACGCTCCCGCGCTCGCTTCCGCGCATGCATCTACATTAGCGAGATAGCGCGCGCCGCGTGTCACTACACGTCACGCCGCACCCGCATCTATGAGCTTTCGGGGAAGATGGACCATACCTACCACTTCTTGTTCTATTTATTATCTGTTAGGCATTTAGAGAAGTAAGAAGATTTACGCCATCTTCTATGCGTGCCGATTTATAAATAATATGTAGTTGGCTAAGTAGCTTGATGTGTATGATTTTATATACTCTGCTATAGCTCAGAGAAGTTCCCGTTATGTAAATGGGTGACAGCTAATCTAAAGGAACTCTAAATATGTCACGTGTGTCATTTCGACTTCAGAGAGTACAAATTCGTCTTTGTTTTCGTTTGTAAGTTTTATACGTATACCGACATTCCTTATCTATAAATAACTAAATGAATGGCGTTTTTTGTATTTCGTTAGTAATGTTTCAGTCACAACTAATTAATGGGGCGACCAAATGGAAGAAATTAAATTTGGACTCACACTCTATGCCCCGATTGTAATTGCCTACATTTATGCTAGAAAAAATTATCGAGGATACAAATAAAAGTAAATTATCACGTACAAATATTTTAGCTGTATTAAGACAAATCCAAACAAAAAACGACCCTAGACGAATACTAGAAAAAAGAGCGCTTTAGTTTTATAATAAACTTGTACCACTTTCAACCTATTATAATCTTCTATTATTAAAATACGTCGTGCCAAACTACGTACTAAGTACCTACTAATTTATTTTTCATATAGGTACATCTATTTTTACATAGAGGATTGTGAAAATACTAGATTAATTTCAAATGTTTGTTACGCCTGAGTGAATATACAAATTAGACTTTCATGTACCGTCGATACTTTTACTAATAAAACAGGTACAAACCGATGTGGCGTTTCAGCTGCAGTATGTAATATCGTAAAGAAAAGTTTAAATATTAGTGCAGTAAGCTTTTAGACAAGGAGTTATTAAATAAGGTTCATTATTAGAAAAATACTGTGGAGGTATCCCCGTCACCCTACGGCATAAGTTTAATGTGTGCGATCGAAAGGTCGGGTTAGTGTCGATTTGGTCAAAGTATTTTGATTAAATCTTTGTAACATCTCTGTATCAATTAATCAATAAATACAATGTATTATATATGTTTGCTATAACTGCTATATATACAGGGTGGTCAAAAAGTCGTGGATCAAACGAAACAGAGAGATAAAGGAGGTAATTTCCAACAAAAAATCTTTCTACAGCATGGCCATAACTTCATTGCGCGAAAATTTATGCATACTTTTGTGTTTTTCAAGGAAAGTACCGAGTTTTTTTACAATTTAATCAATAAAAAAAACAAATTGATTAAAACAATAAAACAAAAGGTTTTGTATTATGACTTGATAATGTATCAACACAAAAAAAAAAGTATTGCAGCTCGTGGTACCAAATTTAACGAGCAATTAATTTTTTCCCGTAAATTTTGAAGCAAGACAAAAAATTACTTCTCACTTTAAGAGCATCCTGTGAAAAAAAAATGTATTACGGATAAGTGACCCTGTATTAAAAAAACTTGCTGATTTAATGTTGTTTCAAATGAGGTACAACACTTTACTAAATGACCTTTACTTTTGGTTTTATGGTCGATTTTTCATATCAAGATGCAAATTCATTAAATTTGCCTTATTCAAAATAATTCATTATTCTATCATAAACGGCCAGTTTTTTGTACTTTGGAATGCTAGAACTGTTCTGTTCTTGTTACACTTAGGGTTTATGAAAAGGACAGAAACTCTTTCACACTAACCATTTAATCCATTGTCGAAAAAGTGTCTTAGTTCATGTAACTAATCATTTTTAAGAAACAACAGGTTCATCACAACTCTGTGTAAATAAACTGGAGCCATTATGAAATAAAAAGAACAATTATGACTTAGTGGTTTAATGAATTATTTTTTTACATTAAATGTTCAACCGAACAAGAACTACGACAGAAGCTCGAGTTTGCTAGGTTATGAATTATGAATAACACAGGTACATTCCGCCGATTACGTGCGAATTTTATTAGGCAGTGCAGATTGTGCATTACGGTTAGAGGTAGGCACTTTGAACATTTAATGTAAAAAAAAAATCATTAAACCTCTAAGTCATAATTGTTCTTTTTATTTCATGATGGCTCCAGTTTATTTTCACAGAGTTGTGATGAACCTGTTGTTTCTTAAAAATGATTAGTTACCTGAACTAAGACACTTTTTCGACAATGGATTAAATGGTTAGTGTGAAAGAGTTTCTGTCCTTTTCATAAACCCTAAGTGTAACAAGAACAGAACAGTTCTAGCATTCCAAAGTACAAAAAACTGGCCGTTTATGATAGAATAATGAATTATTTTGAATAAGGCAAATTTAATGAATTTGCATCTTGATATGAAAAATCGACCATAAAACCAAAAGTAAAGGTCATTCAGTAAAGTGTTGTACCTCATTTGAAACAACATTAAATCAGCAAGTTTTTTTGATACAGGGTCACTTTTCCGTAATACATTTTTTTTTCACAGGATGCTCTTAAAGTGAGAAGTAATTTTTTGTATTGCTTCAAAATTTACGGGAAAAAATTAATTGCTCGTTAAATTTGGTACCACGAGCTGCAATACTTTTTTTTTGTGTTGATACATTATCGAGTCATAATACAAAACCTTTTGTTTTATTGTTTTAATCAATTTGTTTTTTTTATTGATTAAATTGTAAAAAAACTCGGTACTTTCCTTGAAAAACACAAAAGTATGCATAAATTTTCGTGCAATGAAGTTATGGCCATGCTGTAGAAAGATTTTTTGTTGGAAATTACCTCCTTCATCTCTCTGTTTCGTTTGATCCACGACTTTTTGGCCACCCTGTATAACAAAGGAAGCATTAGACCACCCTACATACATTTAAATAAAGGAAATGCTAGAATCTAAATAAACAGTAACTTGCTAAAGCCCACTTTCTTCCTTATCTCACCGAGCCACCTGCCGGAGACGAGCGCGGATATTGTATTTTGTATCGACTACAATCGAATATAAAGCGAACACACTATCGATTTATATTCATCTAGAATTACAATCGATTAAGGAGAATAATGATCAATCGATTACAGTGCGTTGCTACGTAACGCTGTTTTGCATAGGCATTTATTTTTGTATTATGTCAACCTGATTGATTTTTTACAAAAAATGTCACTGGTCCAAAAGCATAAAAAGCAAATGAGAATTTTGAATATCGAATCGATTACTGTTATTTCTTTTTATTTAGAAAATGTGTTAGTAGACATTGATTGACAGGTGTTTTTGCAATGTAAATGAAAGGCATCGGAACTTGCAAACTGATTTATCGTTTGTTGCACTTATAAAAGACAAATTATATGTTTTTTTTCAGGACGATATACAAAGAAGCGTTGACAAGACATGTATCAAATCGATGTGATATTTTAGTTTTATATTAGGGTATTCAAGAGGTTTACACAAACTCTAAAGCCTAGGTTTATTAACCTGAACATGTCCTTTTAAGAAAAGTTTATTTCTTCTGCCTGTATTTAATATATCCCAGTCATCGAGACGTAAAAATATCGTTGTGTAAATTTATACTGTTTCGAACAATTTCTATTCAACACAACACCCACGTAGCATAAATCGTCTGCTTAGCAAATGTAAACCATTCACAATTCTTACACCTTACATTGCAGTAATTAGGCGAATATACGACAGATTTACACAAACTAAATCGCCTCAATACATTTCGAGATATCCGCTTCACTAACGACACACTTAATGTTTATGTAATATTTGCTTATATAATTGGCGTTGTTTGTCGCGTAGACGCAGCTAGCTCAAATCATAATAAGCCGTAATCAGATACTAGAGCACTTTTAATTTCGCACTGACCTTCGACTATCGGCCGTTCACGAACAGTGAAAACGAGAGGCAGATAAACAATCGCGATCGTGAACAAACCACCTTCGATTGAAGAGTTTTATTATACGTACGATCGGTGAAACTGGCTCGCGGAAGTTTTAACTTATTTATTTTTATACTGGCATACAAAAACAAGACCATTAGTTGTCAAATGTAAGGTTTCTGATATAATAAGCTATCTGCATAAGTTTTCAGAACAAATAGATTTTAGGGTCCAATCACCTTGTATGATTTTTATGAGATCGTCTTTCCTTTCTTTCTGTGCTACGAATGAATGCCCATAACTCCTCTTGAGGATATTCTTTACTTTCCACGACTGTGGCTTTTTTGTTACTAATACAACATACATATGATTTGCCTATCAGTTAATAACTTTTCTTGTGCTAAACGATCTTAAAAACAAAAGAGCGTCCATAATCCACCTTGAATAATCGTAGCTATATCATCTTCTTAAAAAGAAGTAAGGAGCAAAAGGAGGAGTAAAAGGAGCTACTTTTATTATCAACATAAAAATATGATTTTTAAATTTTTTTCGAAATTTAATGAAATTACTTCAAGTATATTTGCCCAAAAGTATCGGCTTGCCCGCCGCGGCACGTGCGCACCGAGTAAAAACCAAATCAATTATGCTTTTAAATTTAAATGATTTACGCTTTTTTATATTGCTTTAATATTTTTTCAGTTCGTTTATATAATGACATCCAAAATTCAGTTACTTGGTTAAACAAATTTTTGTGTAGACCCCAGATATTAGTTTCGACTTTTAGTGATGTAAATAGTCGGTTATGGTTCTGAAGTTTGACTAAGTTTGGGACGAACAGTGCTAATATCTTGGGTTAGGTTAGATTTTTAAAGAACTGTAATAGCTGCTACTTCTATATAAGATCTTAAAGTGTCAATTGTGGCTTAAAAGCGACCTTCATCTATTCATTTTATACTTCCTTGATAAAGTGGTCAGTCCATCATGGAAAAAAGCTATCAATCACTTATGATAATAATACTAAAATTCTATACTCATATACTTTTTTAATTATATGTAAAAAGTGCAAGATCAAAATCAATTAATCCTTGATTTCATTAAAACCTTGCAAAAGGCCGAACTACGTAATTTCTCCGCCCACGTATTAAGTGGTGTTTATTTATATGTATAGAGGAAATAAATGAAGCAGCGGATCCAACAGCCCAATGTCAAAGACGAATGTCTTTCTCTTACTGACTCATTACTTGACGACAATGTGGCCTCAAATATCTCGCGTTGGCTCTACATTCTACAAATTAAATACTGGCCACAAATAAAAATGTATAGTTTAAACGAATTGTTGGTTCTGTATTCGAATGTTTAATTTAAATTTTCAGCTGAGTTTTTTTTTCGTTTTTCTTTCAAATATCATACGTAAAATTTTAACAATAAAATCAACATTATATAAAAACAAAAAATAGATTATAAATAGGCTAGTAGATTATTAACGTCAATAATTTAAACAAGCCAAAAATAAATAAATACTCTCAACAGTAACATGCATAATTCTGACCCATACTAAGATCATGAGTATAAGAAACTACGAGCCTTCAAACAAATATTGGTATCGAGCCCGCGGCCTCTCTTTTGCGAGCCGATGTTCAGCCAACTTCGGTACGTCATAGTTTCAAATGCCAAAAAGCAAATGAATACTTATCTAATTAACAATTTAGATGAGACTTCTTTTTACTTAGTTGTATTAATGTAAACGAATAATTCCTTAGCGATTTTTAGGTAAAAAGATTACATTATTTGAGCAAATAAATTGAATAACTGAAGCGCAAAAAATAACTCAATTTTCTTTTCATGCTCTTACTTAAGGTAACAATAATGCAGAGAGTAGACAATATAATCCAATTTTGTATTAGAACGATATTACCGCGAAATAAAAGATGGGCAAAAACTTGCAGTATTCAATTCATTACTCTTCTTTCTATTATCCCCATTTTTTTAATAATACTTATATTTTTTATTTTATTATGCTCATATTATATTTTTATACCGTGCGCTAGCCTATAATACTAAATGGCTGTAAGAATTGTAATTAACTTGGGACGTACTCTTATCTATACTATTATAATAAAGAGGAAAGATTTGTATTTTTGGATTTTTGGATTTTTGGATGTTTGTTACGAATAAACGTAAAAAGTACTGAACCGATTTGGATGATTTTTGGTATGGACATAGATGGGGCTCACCGAAGTAACATAGGATACTTTTTATCCCGGAAAATGTGGTATTCCCGTGGGATTAGGGATAAAACGCTATTTTTATTTTACGCTTCCACGTCTAAACCATTCGACTGATTTTTATGATTTTTGGTATGATCATAAATGAAGTCCTATGAAATAAGATGAACAATATTTTATCCCGGGAATATGTAAGGTTCCTGTGGGATGAGCATATATTGTAACACGAAAGTAACACTACCTGTGTTATGCTTTCACGCCTAAACCATTTGACCGATTTGAATGATTTTTGGCATGAAGGTAGCTGGGACCTACCAAAGTAACATAGGATACTTTTTATCCCGGAAAATGTAGTATTCCCGTGGGATTAGGGATAAAACGCTATTTTTATTTTACGCTTCCACGTCTAAACCATTCGACTGATTTTTATGATTTTTGGTATGATCATAAATGAAGTCCTATGAAATAAGATGAACAACATTTTATCCCGGGAATATGTAAGGTTCCTGTGGGATGAGCATATATTGTAACACGAAAGTAACACTACCTGTGTTATGCTTTCACGCCTAAAACATTTGACCGATTTGAATGATTTTTGGCATGAAGGTAGCTGGGACCTACCAAAGTAACATAGGATACTTTTTATCCCGGAAAATGTAGGATTCCCGTGGGAACAGCTATTTCTGGATCTACTGAACCGATTTGAATGATTTTTGGTATGGGGATAGGTAGTGCCCACCAAGGTAACATATAATACTTTTATCCCGGAAAATGTAGTGTTCCCGTGGGAATGGTTATTCTCTAGATCTACTGAACCGATTTAAATGATTTTCGGTATGGAGGTATGGAGATACATAGGTAGAACCCACCGAAGTAACATAGGACACTTTTTATCCCGGAAAATGTAGGATTCCCGTGGGAACAGCTATTTCTGGATCTACTGAACCGATTTGAATGATTTTTGGTATGGGGATAGGTAGTGCCCACCAAGGTAACATAGAATACTTTTATCCCGGAAAATGTAGTGTTCCCGTGGGAATGGGTATTTCTAGATCCACTGAACCGATTTGAATGATTTTTGGTATGGGGATATGTTGGACCCACCGAAGTAACGTAGAATTACTTTTATCCCTGAAAATGTAGTATTCCCGCGGGAATGGTTATTCTCTAGATCAACTGAACCGATTTGAATGATTTTTGGTATGGGGATAGGTAGGCCCCACTAAGGTAACATAGGATACTTTTATCCCGGAAAATGTAGTGTTCCCGTGGGAATGGATATTTCTAGATCTACTAAACCAATTTGAATTATTTTTGGTATGGGAATAGGTAGGACCCACTGAAGTAACGTAGAATTACTTTTATCCCTGAAAATGTAGTATTCCCGCGGGAATGGTTATTCTCTAGTTCTATTGAACCATTGAAGTTACATCTTATAATTGCAAGAGTAACTTTGTATGTCTTTTACGCTTTCACGCCTAAACCATTCGACTAAGTTATATTATTTTTGGTATGAACATAAATAGGACTCCGTGAAGTAACAATAAAAATAGTCCTAAAAATAGAAATAAACATATTATAAATTCGAAAATAGCTCTTTCAAAGTAAAACTGTTTTTGGACGACACTTAAGAGACGAATTAAAGATTCACTTATTATCTTTCTGCACTCAACCCTAAAGTCCACGCAGACGGAGTCGCGGGCAAAAGCTAGTTGTCTAATAAAAATAATAGAAGATGGTATTGATAGCGTAAAATTGTGGCATACAGAACCCCAAGTCTTGGAATTATACAGAAATAATGGGCTCACATTTTAGCATTTTTATAATTATCATTTTTGCGCAAGGTTGATTTAAAACGAGAGCAAATTGGTTTAACCGTGCAGTAAAGAGTTTATAATAAAACTTGTGCAGAGAACGGCCTGACCTTTGTTCCGCTCTTAAAATAAGAGACATTTCGTACTAACGCATTAATTGCAACATAATTAAGTCGTTTACGCAAAGCTTGTATTAATCAATCATTTCGCAGAATGTGGCGATATTCGATAGTAAAAAAATATTGCTTTTTAATGGAAATTTACTTGAAACTTTTGTAACATGCGAATAGTGATTTGAATTTCATTTTATAGTAGCGGCTCGGTCCGACTACTGGTGTGATTTTTTAAATCGGACCAGTGGTTCCTGAGATTAACGCGTTCAAAGAAACAAAGACACAAACTCCTTAGGTTTATAATACTTGTAAGAATTACTACGAGAAAATTCACTGAGGGCTAAAACAATCTCATTCACTAAATTAAACGTATCAAAATTACTACCGTTGGTTTCCTCTGAGAAAATTGTATGTCCCCCGTCAAGCCAAACCAATTTGTACCGCAGTCCAATTTGCATGAGGCGTGGTAATACTATTTAAAATTACCTAAACACGCTACTATTTAAAAAAAAAACACATAATAAAATATGCGATGATTAAACTATCTATTATTATTGTAGACTTATCGTAAACTTTATTCTTCTATCGTTACTCATTCCAAAAAAATCTCCACTACTATTATTTACAACATTATCCCGAACTCTTCATTAAAACGTCTGGTATAAAGTATAACAGGATTACTTTAATCACATTACAACTGATAAATTGAGCAAAACACGTTCTGATATCAGTACATAAATAGTAAGAATTAACCACTTACTGACAAATACCAAAAAACTTGCAAGCAATTTTTTCATTATCACAGTTCACGTTTCTCGCTTAGACTAGAATTAGAGATAATATGCAGCTAAATACATTGTTAAATGTCGTTGTAACTGATCAAATCCGGCTCTTTGTTTCTGTAACAAGTTGTTATGCGATTTTCCAAAGATAAGTGCCACTATTATTGTGTAATGACTTAACCAGAACACTTAGTATCAAATCAATGTTACTGAGATTAAAAGTCATTAGTGTTTTTGGCCTTGTTTTTTTTGATAAAATAAAAGTTTCTTTCTTATTTATTTTGTAATTAAATTTTGTTTTACTTTTATTGTTAAAAATAATTAATTACATTTCTTGACTAGATAAAGGGAATTTATTCATCTCTATTTTTGTGTTATTTACATAATATTATATAACAATGGTGAACATTTTAATATCTAGTTTTTCAATATTTTTGCCACTGTGATTATGATATTTCTTAATCTAAAAATATTCAATACACATATTACTAAAAGAATCGTAATAAAAAATCTTCTGAAATAGTTACTTTAAATATCGTGCTAAACCAAGAAAACAATTACAAAATAACTACTCAATAAAGTTCGCTACTTTGTCACCTACAAAACACTGCATTCGAATGACAAAGTAATAAAAATGTCACAATTCATTTTCATAACTTTTCATAACCGTAAAATGTGAATTAAAGTCGTGACCTATGCAATTAAATGCGGAAAGGCGGGTGAATCAGTGGGCCCCTCGGCAGCGAGGTCGGCAGAGAGCGGAGGTCATAATATCGGCTTCATCATGTTACCCAGCGCGGTTCTAACGACCACGCCTCTACTTTATTGTTATATTAATCTGTGCCTTTGCACCTACCACGAATTTTACCAAGCTTTGTGAAGTTAACGTGTTTATTGAGTAGTGAAGACTGATATGGTTGGATTCGGAAATAGGAGTATTACTGTTTATAATAATTATTAACTTTAAAAGCTTTTTTAAGTTAATTTTTTTGGAAATAACTCATTAATTAAAATTGACCCCATTTACTGGTGACTGTATATGCATATCTATCCCTAAAGTTACCAAACAAAAAGTGTAAGATTCGCAAATCTAAATCAGCCTATCACTTACTGGCAGTATAATAAAGATTCTGGAGCACTTGAAAAATTGTTTGGTATTCGCTGGTATTATCTTAGTCAGTGATTGGATCCAATTTTTGTGATTTGACATCATTCTGTTTTCTGTATTTTTTAGTTTCCTACAACGCAAACATTAATATGGAAAATACAATACATACTTTTTAAAATGTTATTTTTATGAGCCGTAAGAAAAAGCGGTTGAAAAATCGTAGTAATGATTTGTGTCTGCTAACAAGAATGTAGGTATGGATGAAATATATTTAGACTGTACATCGAGTGTCAGATAAAAACGCCAGCCAAGTTTTCGCAATGAGAACCTGATTTAGAATCCACATAGTTTGAACCTGTTAAAAAGTGTAAAAAAATAGATCACTCTCTACTAGCGAATGGGCGCGGCCGCCACCGGAGACTACTATTGCATCCCGCCGTACCGTACTTAGACTCACACGTCTTGATACTTGATTGTAACATAAAATATAAAGTTTTCGATCGTGAAAAATATTTGATACTTTTCAAAATTATGTCAGTGGAACCTTGTGGTTGTGTTGTTTGGAATGTGAACATCTTCGTAAAAATTTGTGGAATTAAAATACAGAATTGATTTTGTGGATAGATTTTGGGTCGACTTGACAGTTGTAATACTGTATTCTCAAATAAGTAAGTTTAGACGTTGTGTTCTATTTCCGTAAGCAAAAAGCAAAACATACCTAAGTCTCATTCTTAATAGAGGTATTAATAGAAAAAGAACTAGATTGAGGAATCCAGTTCTTTTCCTATTCGTTTCTGAAAAAAAATTGTTAACGATAATTTTAGTTAAAACAACAATATTTTATCTTGATCAATGCCGCCAGTACATTGCCAAGTATTTCCATTATCTATAAATCCTTATTTGTAACAAACTTTTTGTTAGAGCTGTTTCGCCAAAGCTTTTCTAAGTACTTTTCAATAACGGGCAACGTTTTGAAAATCTGCAACAATTTGCTACACTTCGACGTAATAGTTCAGTCGAACGCCCGTTGCATTTAGACTAATAACACCGGCAATCTGACGAAATTGCGGAGGTCATCTATCCGGTCACTAATTGAGACAGTTTAGCTTAGACACTGGCCGGTCGACAGGCATCCGTAAATTGGCCGTTTATGGTGAAAGTCGGGACCATCAGACCCTAGGTGGAAATGTTAAAGTTCATTGTAGCTCCCGATATTACCGTCATGTTATGGCGTTGCTTCGCTCCAGGGCGCTAGTCGAGCCTTAACGCGTGTTCGCGGTAAGGACGATGCGATGTAAATTGGAAGTTGTAATAACATAAATTCTAAGCAGAAAAGAGTTGCTTCAGACATGTTACTCGTAATTTAACGTTCTGTAAAAAAATGCAATATTAACACCTAATTTAAATGTGATAAAAAATCACATTTGATCCTTTATATCGTATCGACTACGATTAGCGTCGGTGTGTAAATGTGTGATTATAATATTAATGTAGTAGCAAGTACAACGGCAGCTGTATATAATTTTAACAATTAAATGTAAATGATCGAGATATTCATACGGTAAATATAATAGCGAATGCTCACTACCTGCATGATAACCGTCTATTACAAATAGAATTGAAATGAGGAATGTGAAAAAGATTTGCAGTCAGACTTCCGTATTGTTTGGGATTTTTTTTGATTTGTGAAGCATTGGAGCATTGCATTGCAAGCAGTATTGGTACATTTCAATGTGTGTGTACGTGTGTTTTTATATGTAAGAGTATTTAACTTACAGCTGAACAATGGGCTTTTCTATTTATGTGACAAATCTGAAATCGAAATTTATGTTCCGAAATATTTCGACGCATGATTTCTACCAGTCCTACAGCTTCATTTATTCATACATTTTCATCAATTTTTTCATCATTTCAAAATTAAAAAAATCTTAGAGTTCCTTTCTATCGAGTCTCCTTCGAGTATCAGTGGTTGACATTTTAGGCAAGTATATTTTATGAGTAAGAAATAAACGGTGTATAATACATTTACATTAACTGGCGTCCGCCGATACCACGAACTGTTCAAAACGTTGTAGTATCCATACAATCTGATTTACGCGCAGCGTGCTATTCCTGAAGCCAGCGCCTAGTATAAAGTATATGGTTGCCATTTTAGGAATGTTAATTCCTACGTAGGCATAGTTACGCGAGTCTCGCTAAAACTGTTTTGAGACATGTCTTGTTTACAACATTGTATTTTTGATGTGTGTATTTATTTGGCGATTTGGCCTAAGCTAGTAATTTTTTGCGGCATAGGTGGGTTATAAGATAAAATTGGAGCACTAGGACGCCCCAGAAGAAGGCAGTTATTAAAAAGTGTGTGAATATTCAATATTTGCATAAAGTAAAATTCTTGATCTTTCACAAACATATGAATTTTTCTTATACCCAAGGAGGGTGAATGATATTTTTATGTTTTTTAAATAGCAACAATAATGCAATGCTGTATAATATATAATATTGAAGAATAAGAAAAGCCACTCTTTAATTTCTGGCGCCAGCCTGATGTAGATAAAGAGAAACCTTCCAATCATGTCTTCAGTTTTATAATAAAGATGACAGATAACATAATGCATACATTAGCACGTTATTTTCACGCGAAAGTTCTGATCTTGTGATGTGTTTTAATAGCTTCCTGCGACGGCGAAGTATCTTTGTAAAAGTTATTGGTAAATTACTACTTTGATAAACTACTGAAATATTTAGATAGAGTTGATCTACATGGCAGGATATTAGTATGATTTGAAAGAATGTTTCGACAAAATTAGCTTTCTAAATATGCATTATAAAATTGCTGTCGTATTTCGCGAAGGGTTAGGCAAAGGTGCGTTTCTGCAACCACGTTTCGACAATTGCCTAGCCTATTGCTGTTCTTCGGGTAGAATTTCAGACTCCTCATTTCAGATTCAATTTCAGATCTCAGCTATTTCAAGCCTTAGTTTCTGATACAGTCTGAATATACCCTGTACGTAATCTCAATAAATTTCATAACGTTATTAATAGTAAACTATAGTTTATTAATAAATATAATAATTATTATTTGACGTCTCGTTTGACGGATCGGGGATTGCGATCTAGAGTGATACAGATAATTATTTGTACTGGAAATGTTGATGAGGTAAGTATCATGTCAAAAATTGCCTATTGAGGTTTATTACCAACCGTAGGTACTAACTTCCGCGAAACTTTTACCGTCTACTAGGCTATAATTAAAATATAACGTTCTATTGAAAACATAAACTGATGTTTGTTTACAAAGTTATGACGAATTAACTGTACTACTATAGTAAAGTAAGAACAGTAAACATCTGACTCATTGCTTCGAGCCAAACGTGTTTACTCCCGTATAGGATCCTTGATTTGACATCACGATTATAAAAAAAAATTAGTAGCTCGGCGTCCGGTTGTATTCCGAAAATTGACAGAGGTCAGAAAATTAACCTCTGCCTACCTCTTGAAGAATACAGGCATGATTGTGTTTTTATGTTAATAGCAAAAGTCTGCAGTTTCCCATTTTTCTCCGTCCAATCATACTCATTAGGTCTAATCAACACTCAGTCGTAGTCACAGAGCATTTTACTATGTAACACTACTGTTTAATAATAATGGATTTATTTATAATTATTATAGTTACTTGAAATATATTTAACTGATGCTTAAAAAGAGCTTAGAGAGGCACGATATATTAAACGAACTAAATTAACTTCCTAATATTTAAATATAAGGAAGTTATTTCACAAAATTGAGATTGTAGTCATACTTCATATGAGTTCATAATATTTTACAACCAAATAAACACTGTCAATTTATTGCAAATCGCCAGACGCATTTCAATCTATTTTATACGAATAGAAAGTACCGTTTTTAATATCGCCAAGGGTTGGGGCCCATGAAGATAGGCGAACTAGTTTGAAGCGATCAACAATCTAACCGGCGGTCGTTTAGGAAGTCCTTAAGAGGTGCGCTAAGTCTAATTACTGCTCAGTACAACACTGTTATTATAATAAACTCGTTGGATTAATAACGAGCATAAAATTACAAGACCTCACGCTGCGCCCCATTAAAATGCACGCTTTTTTGTAGTAATATAAAGTTCGCAATTTACACATTTTATTTTAATTAGATTTGTAGTGTGGTGTTTTTTACGTGCCCCACTGACATATGTACGTATGTATGTATATGCGTCTATCTCATTGGTTCCGTAGTTCATATAAATATTTATAATTATGTTTTCTCCAAAAGATTCATGACTATGCTACTCTGTCGTATTGGGAGTATTATACTATTATGTTGTATTGCAAGGAACATTTACTCGTATGTCTTAACATTGCTCCATGTGTGTTTTTAGGTTTTAATGCCGCTTCTGTACATATCCATCCTCCATGATGCTATATTTAGTTCAAGTCCCATTAAGAATCGAGTCTTCTGGGTGATAATTATTCAGTCTACCTGCTGCTGCTGAGATTTAATTACGAATTACGTGGTAGGTAAATAGTTAAATTCTGCTATCCGAAAAATACTCAGATACCGTTTTACGAAGCCCTAACACACTACTTGTTACTCCACAACAACGAAACGATATATTTCAGTGCATAAAACAAGAAGCAAAGCAAACTTCTCAATCAATTCAAAATTATCTATTTAGCAACGTGTTTAATTAAAGTAGCCGGGCAGTCGATGATAATCTATAAACTTGAGTAACATTTACACCCTTAAGTAAACACCTGAGTGTGCCCATTAGCGGAATCGAGCTGATGAAATCGGCCGGTCATAGATTCCGTCACGTACCTTACAATACCACGACAATGACAAATGGGAATAATCGATACCAGAAGCTAGGAAGAACAATCTGCATTGAGCTGTAATTAATTATGTGAAATAGCCCAGCAATTGTAAGCAGATTAGCGATCGAATAGGTAAGTGTTAAGCAGAATATAACTGACTAATAATGTGAAATGTTCGAATAATAATTTAGAAGAAAATAAATGTAGCTTAAAATTATATTTCTTGTGATATATGTCGACGAGACAAACTTATATATATTTTTTTTTTCGTGCTAAAATATCAGAATACCCACTGATGGAATATATTCTTATCTCTTGTCACTTGATGCACTCCATCTTTAAGAGGCAAATCGCTTCTGATAGAGCACTATGAGGCCTATCTAGGAGGCCTATCTCCAGTAGTGGACGTCTTTCGGCTAATAATGATTATGACATTCATGATAGTCTGTTAAGATGTTTCATTACCCCATGTTTGAAAGGCCCCGGAAAATAGGAAGCGAAGGGTTTACAATTTTGTTAAGCGATAGTTTTGCACTCGTAGACTAGACCCGAACCAGCTTTGTTAGTAAGAGAATCCGTTGTGGTCTAGACGCTCTGACATACATTCACCTGGACTCATAAAAAAAACAAACTAATTAGATTAATTTTATCAATAAGGGTGTTTACAAAATACAACCAAGTTACATACAAGCGAGTAATTGAATAAATTCCATTAAGAGTAAATTAGATCTTGAATAGACTGTCATTGTATGGACCTGTTGTGTTGAGCATTTTATTGTTCGTCACAGGTTTTGTTAACAAACGCACGTGTAAGTTAATTTAAAGCAAATTACTGTGATACGGATGTGAAATGAAGGAAACAAATAGTATACTGGTCGAATGCTGATACAAAGCACGCGTTGAGTATTTTGGAGCTACAAAATGATAAACCCAATGATGCTTGTATTGTTAAATGTAAAATTTTATGAGTATGGATAAAACCACCCCGTTGTTATGTAAATTGGTGCGTTCAATCGAAAGGACCTGGGTTCGAGTCTCAAGTCAACGCAACTATAATGATATTACTTCCCAAATACGCGTTACTACTAATTTAAGATGTCTAAAACGTGGATTAAAAATACCTACCCTTTGTTTCATGAGTATATCTGTGATGTGTGTAAGATGTAAGCTTATATAATTTTCGATGTAACTCGACGGGTATCGTCTTAACCCATTTGTGGCCAAGCAGAAACTACAAGAACAAATTCAGAAATTTCTTTATTTAATCATAGTTGGGGATACAAATAAGTATAAAAATGAAAAAAAAAAAAAAAAATATTTATAATTTTGAAATTATAGGGGTGTGCCCAAATTGGCACAATGGCCACTTAAGGGTAAAATAGTGTGCAAGTCTATCGGATCCTATTATAACGGATAAGTCTACCAAAACGCTTTGGAAACTTTTTCTTTAACATATTCGCTGCCGTCCAGTTGTAACCATTCGATGACAATGATATCTGACGAGTAACATGATGATGAGGTGATTGTCCAAGACAAAATGTACTTCAGCGAAAATATAACTGATCCATTACATCTTCTTTAGACGTAACTGTAATGGTCACGCATTCGGTAATGCCACATCTATCATGTGTTTGAAGGGAACCCACCTCCATTTGTTTGCCATGGACTTCAACTCCATACAACGATATTGATTGGGCCATTTTCAGCGAGCCTAAAGTATCTCATTATTTGTATCAAATTTACACTCGATCTCTGTTCTTTCAACGTTTTTTTCATACTACTCTCGTTTAGTAATTGGTCAATCGATGATGGATAATAAGAAGGAGCCAAGGAGGAACAATCAGCCTGCCCTGAGGTAAGGGGGGTTTGAATCCCAGCACGGTATCCCCTGCATGTCGTAAAAGGCGACTCAATTGTTCCCTTGGGCTCGCTGGACGTGCTGCGGGGGCAGCGCGTCCTCAAGTGACTCCAAGAGAGGTGGCGGCACTTTGGCCTCTGTACATCGCGGGCCCCCACCCACAACCGGGGCGCCCGAAACAAGGTAGAGGTTGCTTAACTGCGTTCCCTTTGACTCCGAGGCGGCCGAGACAAGTACGTCTCGGAGGCGCACCGGGCGCCTGTGGACAACGGTGGGCGCCTCTCGCTCACGTACCATGGTCGCCCAACTCGGCACGAAGATGGCCACTGGGGGGTTTTGGCCGGTATGCCGGTTTAGAGACTGTATTAAGGACTCAGCCCGTCACTAACAACTGCGCAAATATGACGTCGCCGCGCGCCGAGATGGAAGGCCTGTGACCCTGATATACGCTTCCCGCCCCCCACTGCCCCCGGGCTGGCGGGAAGTAGAGCCATAAAGAGCTTTCCCCTCGAGAACAAAAAAAAGGAGGCACAATGAGCACTGACCAATTTCGTCCAATCGCAGATACATCAGGTGCACTAGCGGTGGTTTAATATTTGCGGTCTTATGTTCGTTTCCATTGGCAGTTCACCATCACTGCTATCCTCATACTCAGAAAGAGTATCTACATTATGAACACCTAAATACCTCGTTTTCTCCTATAACATGAATTGGCAATATTGAAGACATTTGTTCATTATCAAAACCATCTCCTTCGTCAGTATCAATAAAAAGTTCCAATGGAATTATAGCCAAATCATAGTCCAAGCCGTGGTCACAATCTTCGAGGATTGTATTTACCTCTTCCTCTTATCCACGGCAATTGTTACTGACACTATAACGTCGTTAGCAGTTTCTCCTTATGATATGCAAAAATAACACTTGTGGCCAGTGTACCCAAATTGGCACAGCAATGTTTAAGGTGCTATAAAATGGTAAAAAATGAATCATTATTTTTTAAATTCTGTTTATAAGATAGACAATTTATCGTATTTGAATAATAATAACTACTTACGATGATAAACTTAAGATGCAAAATATAATAATTGCAAACATTTAAGTACCTCGACAGGTCCTTCAAAAGCAAAATTCGACCAATTATTGTAATAAATCTATAATATATAACTAAATTGTTTAATATTATATGTAATCACCACACTTTCAACTATCCAATAATGTGAGAATTTATTAACTTATATAAATACTTTTTTCATGTACCCTCAAAAAGTAAGTGTTCCCAAATTGGCACGGCGGTCAAGAATGGGTTAATATACGCTGGCTTAGTGCAAGTTGAAATTCAAAAAATTGTTGTTTATAATGTTTAGATGGTATCATTAGGTCTTCCTTTAGCGTTAATATGCGCGATAATCCATTTTACTACATCCGTAACTTCGAAAAGTCATAAGTACCAGGCATTGAAACTCAACCCAGATTTGTCTCTAATGTGCGTTCAAATCCTCACATTGGCTATTACCATTAATAGTCAAGACGCTGTTCGCTACTGACGTTTATAGGCTCCCATAGGCTGTTCTTCCACTCATATTTCACGATTTATAACAAAGAGAAGCACTCTAGATCACCACGACTGTCCTTAAGCTAATAGTTTAATTACATCGGTGGCCATTCGGTCCGGGCTGGACCGATAAAGATCTGCTGTCGGGAGGTCACCTGCGCACCGCTTTACTGAACTATTCGTCAGAATTGCATAACTCTGGTCCTAGTTATAGTGCCTTCTTCGTTGTGTATTGTTGTTTATAATATAGTTTATTATTTGTAGAGCTGTTTTAATTTAAGAAACCGCCTTAAAGGGAAAAAGGGTTGAAATGGGTAATTCGGGTTTAGCTGAATTAGGCTCATTTATCTAAATCAGGTTGTAGAGCTACTGTTATGTCATTTACAGATCAGATCATAAGAAAGTCATCGTTAAATTAAAAATGTAAACATTGCAAATATTTCGATAGGGGGAGATTTCCGTAAACAAAATAATATTTATTGCACGTAGCTTTTAAGAAGATAACGTTCGTTTTATTTATGAACGGCGGTGATCACTAAGAAGTGATCACAAACAAGACAAGAGTTTGTGTCCGCTTTTGGACTTGTAATGAAAAGATGCAACAAGGATTAGTAGATATCCAAATTTTTTTTTCAAAGTCTACCAAGCAAAAATCAAAAATATAATAAAGCCTGAATTAAATTTTTGTGATGAAATACGATTCAAAATGTGGACATATATAAATCAAACTCTTTTTTGCCACCCCGAAACAAAAATTCTTAATATGTAATAAAAGTATTGAAAGTTCACTGCCAAGACTATGAATACGTCGAGTCACCGTAAGCGCGGTCCGATGAGTTAATAATATAACACAGAATTACCTTTGAAAGAAGGCAATAAATAACTCTACTAGTTAATTTTTGTATACTGCCTCCGTGACGCTGAGGTCAAGTAGATAGTATTAAATAATTACTTCTATGCCAGTAATTGATCGGCTTAACTTACTCATTGTTTTTCGACAAGTAATGTATAGCCAATATGTCCTTCGTTTATGCGTTATGCTCATATTTTATGCATTCAAACTGTACAACCGTTAAATGGTCAATAATTTAACAGACTTGGTTCATGTGATCTCAAATCACAATAGTGATATAATGCCCTGAGTATATAAAGGACTGATATTCAAACGGCAACCTCCTAAAGGGAGATTCATTGGACAATAAAGGTCGTACCAATATATTGACGACCTTTAATAGATCAATAATTTATGTTTACTGAACGAAAATTTCATAAATAAACATATATTTGCCTAAAGTCAGTTGATAAAGTATATTTATTCTGTATTTGACCTTGTTGATCCGCCGTTAGTACAATTGAATATAGTAGATGATTATGTTGTTAATTAATGCTTTAGGAAGTTTCGATAAATGAAAATTTATTTATCCTAATAGATAGATCTAAGGCGCTATCAAAAATGATTAGTAGATATTATAATATAAAAATTTGGTAAAAAAAAATGTAATCTTATTATTTTTAAATACGATCATGTGTCGTCCTATCGTTCACAGCTCAGGTGGTTGCCAATTCGGCAGCGTCGTGAGCTGCGAGCACTTTTGACTATATTTTCTATTCTAACTTCTTCTACTGCACCTTCGTATTTATCCGACTTCATTCAGTACTTACATACTAACCATGACAAAAATCTTCGCTCTAAGAATAATCTCCTTCTTCTCTGCCCTTCTCACACTTCTAGTCTTGTCCATTCCTCTTTCCCTGTACAATCTAGTCTCTTATGGAATGCTCTTCCTCTAGAGGTGAGGATGTGCAAGTCTCGTCAGTCGTTCAAGTCAAAGGTTCGTGAGTTGCTGATAAAGAGAGTCACAGAATCTTCATAAAAGTTTCTTGTATGTATCATTATATTTATTTATATTATATGTATATATTAATATTTTTTTATATATGTATATTTTATTATAGTTGTATTGAATTTATTAGTGTATCTATACTTTTAACAATTTTATTTGCACACCCGCTATATATCATCTCTGCATCACCCAAGGTCCGACTGGAAGAGAATGCCTTAGGCATTAAGTCCGCCTATACAATTACAATTGTAAAAAGTGTAAATAAATAAATAAGTAATATTATCATACCTTCATCGTTATGTATCCAAATACGACACAGTTGGGAACGGTATCCTCTAAGATTGTGAAGGGCGTCAGGCCTTAGTCTACCAGTGTAAGCCAGTAACGTTTAGCTTACTTCACGTTCCCATAAAATTCAATCTGAATGAACCATCACACAGGCAGCTTTATTTTATAGTTTCAAATTTTTATATGTCAAAAATAAAGGACTTATAAGTTTCACGATTTTTTTATTGTGGAATCAGAATTATTCACAGATTAGCGTTGTTGTGCCATTAAGCTATTGTAAAGAATTTGTTTTGGACAAGAGTGGTATTTCCTTGTTTTAAATATGCATATGTTTAATCAAAGTAATTTATTACATACTGTGGTTAGATTATATAATTTCCTCACATATACAATAATATCTGATGGAACCTATTCAAATATATTAATGTAGGAATTTTAAAATTTTTTATTTGTATTTGTCTTCGGCACTTTAACTTGTACCCATTCTAAATGCTGGTTAGTTGGTCTGTGAACTGGGCCTTCTATTGCAACCGCTGAAAGAATTTGCGAAATGTTTAAAGTATTCATTTAAATAATGTAATGTTTAATAAAGTAATAATACTTATCTACCGTGTTCTGAAAACACTGAGCTAATAAGATACAGAAATGAAAATCTTTAAATTTCCATTTTTGATTGTACAAAAGGGTACCTACTTTAGCACAAAAGGATAATATAAAAAAACACACAAATGCGAACCCTTATAGTGGCCAATTACTATAGTTGGCGTGATGTTGACTTGGAATGACCGTATAGGCAGTTAAATCTACACTTACTCCAAGTTCCTCCAATATTCATGAAGTATACCTACTGAAGGAAATTACATAGTGTTTAAATACCTTTAATGTGTGTATGTACCTTTATTCAATAAATCTATTAGACCAGGAACGCTCCTATCCACAGGATACCCCGAATGTAGATGATGTTTGCCACCCGACAGCGGTTTTATAGACAGACGGTGAACATTCGAAGCTAAAAAAAAATCTTTTGTAATTGCTTTTAATCTCATCAATAATTTAATTGATGTGTAATTATAGAGAAAATTATATAAAATTATACTATTAATTGGCTCTGTGTGATAAAATTGATTCCCCAGTATTGGTGTTTGAGCGAAACAGAACACTAAATGTATTTTTTTATTGAAAAAATATTTAAATCAACGAAATCAGTGACGCAAATATGTCGTTTTACGGGACCAGTCTCTGTATGTATTTGGATAATATTACGTTGGCATAATGCCGTGTTATCAGGCATCGTTGCGCTCTCTCTGTATGACCAGTAGGAGATAGAGTCACAGAAATACTTACTAGTCTTAGGGCCAAAAGTATTTGTATAAAATTTCTTTTCAAATTCATCTAAAGCTTTCTTCAGGTCGTCCATATATACAGGCTGCTTACCGTTCTCTTGGAAGTGTAAAATATTCACAATGATTTAAAAAATATATAACTCAAAAGTTTTTAAAACTTTAAATCGATACTAATCTATACTAATATTATAAAGCTGAAGAGTTTGTTTGTTTGTTTGTTTGTTTGAACGCTAGTTACTGAGATCAGTAACTACTGATCCGATTTGAAAAATTCTTTCACTGTTAGATAGTACATTTATCGAGGAAGGCTATAGGCTATATAACATCACGCTACGATGAATAGGAGCGGAGCAGCAATAAAGAATGTTTCAAAAACGGGGACATTATTTTCTTTTTGTGAGCTTCCACTGCGTGCGCTACGGAAACGGTTAAAGTTTCGCTAAAATAATGTATGAGAGAAATGTTCCTCTTTAAAAGTTCTAAAAAAAAGACCGCGACAGCATATGTCTATTCTTTAAGGTTGGCTCACTATAACGTTTTTTATCCTAACCAAATTTATTTTAAAATAAAGTTTTATTTGTGAAGGTGTTTTTATAAATATCATATTAATCCTTATCCAAATAAATACGTTATTCATTACAAGTATTTAATTTTAAATAAAATTGCCCTTTACATCATTTGATTTCACTGAGTATCTTAGAAGATATTACAGTTTTAAAATATTGATCAAGTGCGCAATAATGATGCACAAGGCGCCGATCGACGCGTTACGGTTTCACGTTTGAACAATTTGACCGAATTGTATGATTTTTGGGATGGAGATAAACAGGACTCAGAGAAGTAAAATAGACTCCAACTTATTTTCCTTCTGAACTCAACCCTGTAGTCTACGCGGACGGAGTCGCGAGCAAAAGCTAGTTATATTATATAATTTTTCCCATCGAAACTTAAGAATCTTTAAATAATCTTGTAAATTAAGTATTAGAACTACCTTCTGTTATATATAGATTTAAGCTAATATGACAACCGTACTAAATTTCTTTTTTGTTACGTCCATTTTCGACGCCTTTAAATTTTTAGTCTATATTCATAATCAAGAATCGGGACAATAACTTTGCTAAATAAAATATGTACCAGTTGTTGATGGTGTAGATGGAGTCTTCGTCGATTCGGACGACCCCGAGGGAGGTCGATCAGTTGGAGGAATGTCGGAGCGTTCTATAGGCCTCGATAAAGGCGATACTGGCGATATTGGCGATACTGTTGTATTAATAGACTCTGAAGAGGCCACTGTAAATATAGCTCATAATTTTCAAAACAAAAAAAAATAATGAAAATATGTATATCGTCGAAATATAAATAATACATTACTTAACATATCAACACCAGCGCGCCCTGAAATAAATCAATAGTGATATCATCAAATCAAATTTGAAGAATTTCGCAGTTTCTATTAATTAGATTCTTACAAAGCTTTATATCATAATGATTAGCCCATATAAATTCACTGCTGAATTAGAAAAACAATTGAATCCTGCCTTACCGTATTTTGTAACAGTATACATACTTTTTATTTTTGGTTGGTAAATACGTATGTATCTTTTTGGTCCTTTGGTGGGAGCTTGTGTTATACTGCCGAGTATTTCTAACTGCAATTCAACATTATGATTTGGTAATTTTTCTGTAAATAAATAAAAAATCTTTACATCCATTCACCTTATTTGGGAAAAATCCGTTGCTTTGAACACAACTTAACCACCAAATCATTAAAGCAGCATGAATTGCTCTAAAATATTATTACTAATTTTGATAATAATATTTATTTATCCATGTACATATCTTATGAATAAAAAGTCTACCATGTTGCAGAGAGAAATTACCCCGTCTCTAAATTTTCTAAATTTCGTCTCTAAATTACTTCGTCGCACGTTTTAGATCTTTGCCAATAATTTAGCCTTTTTCTGTAGATACATCCAACTATTTTCAATATAAAATACCCCAACTATGCTTTTCATAGCTACGGAAAACACAAAAAACAAGTATTTAACACTTACCAGCCAATCGTCTCATTGGATTTAAATACTTTTGCAGTATGCCGTCCACTCCATATTTCAACAGTTTGCTCTTGTTTACTTAAAAAGTTATATTTAGCATTACTGTTTGGAATAGCCGGTGCAACGTACTAGGAATAATATATTGCCGCGGACAGTTATTTTTATAACGGAAAAGTGCTCTATCTATATAGATACTTTAATGACGTGTATTTATTTAAGTCCATTTGAGGACCGAACAAGCGATTGAAGTAAATGAGGTTTCTCCTTGTGATAAACCTTTCAGTACTTTTAATTGCCGTCTTAAGTACCGCAAACTAATAAACGGGTGAACTATTAGAAACGGTGGGGCTCATAAATACGGCTTGGATACGTGTATTTTGATATCTTTGAACTTCCAGGTATATCAATCAGAAATACTTTGTAGGAGTATCATGAAATTGTCTCGAAACAATAATAAGAAGTAAGATTATCCTAATATTTTTTTAAATCTAAGCGACACGAGGGTCAATCCTAAGACATGATGGTTGACAGTCTATAACTGCTGCTATACTCAGATATAAATATAGCAATGAACACAACGAGAAAAAAACTGAGTATACACGAAGTCCAGAATTTCAATCTAGTCTAAACGCACTTTTAACCATCATTTAATTGGTTGCAATATGACGGAATCCTTTCCGCAGCTATGTACATGTTCTCCAATTTGTGTTTCAAATAAATATTTCATTAATTGCGATCGGTAATCACCCACGTTTGGTCGTGATTTATGAGATTCCCAAACATGCTGACTGGCGAACTTATCGCTCGCTATAAATTACGAATCTATACCAATTTACATTTTAATTAACATTAGCACTTCGCGCCAATTAATACCATTTAGATTTAAATACCTTGTATAACATAACCTTCATATTGATGAGTAAATGCTATAAGAACTATGTAAATTATTATGTTGCGCATAACTTTGGCTCGGGTTCTACATATTTTCTTTAAATATTTGTTATGTTTCCGTAACACACCTATCCAATTTGTAATAAAAAATGAAATATAAATAAAACTATATTAAATTCCATACGATATTTTTTATTATTCAACAATGATATTAAAATACAATGCACAATTTTTTAGTGTACTTTATTTTGAATCGATCGATATTTTAGCAGCGTAATAGACATGAGAATTTCATTAAAATAAATGCTCAGGTATCAAAGCTATTTGAAGGCTGATTTTTATCAAGATAAGGCATCGAATTTTTAAATAATGCGGTAGGATCGATAGGTCAAATAATAGCGCATACTCCGTTCACAAAGCCATAAAAAAAATCAATTTAAATTATCTTCATAATACTCGCTGTGCGCCGTTAAAAAACAAATTCTATTATGCGTGATTCGAACTACAATAAATTGCAATTTATATACAAGATTGGCATGAATATGATTGTCTATGTTTACTCTCCGCTTGAGGATAACATGGTTGTCATAAGAATCTTGCAAGGTAGTATAGTTTTTGTTTTAATTTATGGGAGACTATTAATCTTTTAAGCGACCGATTGTTCATTTGGGCGTAGGCTACACTGCATAGTTAGTAAAAGCAGGTTCAAGTTTCAAGCTCATGTTTATGATTTTGTGAAGTTGCGTGTATTAATTATCGCTCGACTGTATGGGAGGTCTGTCACGTAGTTCGACATACGTATTTTTATATAATAATATTCGTTTTAAAAAACGTATTATTTTTAATCATATTATTGCATGATTCAAATTATAAAAATATTCTGGACTGTAGATATACTCCATAATATTGAGACACCTGTAACGCGTAATATTCGAAAGCGATCGAACTATTTGACAGAAAGATAATATGGCATTCTTACTCCTTGTTATGTACAGGTTGTTCTAAAACCTTAACATCTTTGACTCCAACCCTCTCACATCATAACGTTATTTTTTATTACTGGTGAGATTAAGCGATACTTCAAGACCTCGTAGCAATTATAACATTTGAATCGCATTGACGTATTGACATTCATTTTTTTCATCATAATACAAATATGATGATTAAACAATGGCAGTGTAGAATGTTCAACAATACTAAATTTGATAAGGGAATCGATAAAACATATTGCGGAACAGAAATTATTGCTCTCGTGGATCGCGATAGTAATACAGAACGAAGCTAATATTCTTTATCGTTGGCGACACGGCGGCCATCGTGAGACTCCGAGCATGTGTGATATGATACCGTTTTTGGTTTGACTAGAGTACTATGGGTTCATAATAATGGGGTAAAATTGCTGATTATGTTATCTAAGTTCCTGGGATGTTTGCCTCGAACAATTTGGTAAATGGTCAGAAATTTGGCATCTGCGAGCGTCAAACACTAGATTAACACTATTAGATTCACTGTTGGTTCGCATCTGTGTAGTTATCTTAAAACACTGTTGCTTTTTTTCCTTTTTCATAGAAAAGGAAATAACTATTATATTATCAACACGGATTACATCAGTGTCTTTAAATTAGAACATTGTTTCGAAGCGACCACGGAAGGCAAATAAAATCATTGTACAGCGACATCTATCGCCAAACTTTTATACTATGATTGTATAATTTTGTCGATTCAGAAAACACAATTATACAAATAGAATTTATTTTGTTATTTTTTTTAGTTCATTTTAGTTAGTTAGTTTTTCTGTTATAGTTTATTTTTGTAAATTTTTGTTAGATTTAAGTCAAATTATTGTATGCCAACACGGCGGGTCATAGCTGTTCAAACAAAAGCCTAATTTTGTAACACTATTATCAACCTATGTTACCACAATAAAATGTATTTCAATTTGAATTTGAATAATAAATTACTTTACAACACAACTTACATACGTATTGTTTGAGGAATTTTTATCCCTTGGCTGAAGAGGACGCAATATGAATTTTGTTAACTTTTTTGTTTATCTACGAGCCAATATGCGCTTTTTATTTGACTATATTCGTGTTCTACATTACATTGTATCTTAAAATAGCTCAGAGTAGTGGTTTGTTTCATAATAGAAGTCATTTAGGATATTAAAGACAACCATAATATGTTTTAAGTTTTTTAATTATGTATAACGAGTCCACCCGCGATAAAGGTCCTACAAAATATTTGATTTACCGTCGGGATTGTATTAATACCAGTACCTTGATAAGAATATGTCCAGTTATCCAAGCTCGCCTCTTTTCACTTACTTCTGTCTACGTTTTCGGAGACAGTGAAGCAAATAATAAATACATACATTAATAGAAAAAAGGGAGTCGATATTCTCTTGCATGTCTCCATAGTGTCAAACAAAGGCTTTATCGTCTTAAAACTACGCAAAAGAGTGTTTTAAATATAATTTGTGATATGAATTATGACCTGTGCTCTGATATTGCAGGCCATTTAACTTCTTTAAAGAATTCATAAAGATGACAATTGCAATATTTCTTAATTAAATAGTTCCTACGAGGTCGCTTTGCGTCATAAACGGCTGACGTGTAAACCACGAGGAAACGTTTACTCCACTTGAATTAACGTTTTGATGTTATCTACGTGAGAATTAATTGCAAAATTAGGGTTTTGCACAACCACCTTGATATTTCGTTGGTTTTAAGCGTATTTTTACATTTTAATCTTAGAACATGGGTTCTTAGTCTCCTGTTAGTCTCCAGATTGTTTTGTAGTCTTATACGGAGATAAAAACTAAAAAGATATTTGGACTCCGTTTGAAATACTTAAGCAGAATTTTTTACCATTTGTGGAATTGAAAAGTTGAATTTAGAAAGTTCCTAATTCGATTAAGAGAAATTTGAGATGAAGCCTGAGCTTTCCTTAGAAATACCACTAGAACCATTGAATAATACATAGAAAAATAATACTAAATATTCCCACGTCAAGCAGAATGAATCATAAATATCAATCATTTAATTCTGTAATAAAATACGGCGGGTATATTTGCATAATTGTTAGAGGGCGTAAAAATTCCGCTACGCTACCCACTGAACGTCATAAATGTGGTTTAAAGTTATTATTTGGATCGCGTACAATTGGATAGATTCGTTCTCATCAAAAGCAATCCTGAGATAGGTTTAAGGGCTTAAGGTCTAGTTCTAATCGAGGACTATCATGAAGTTGTAAGTAATCAATTATCCTGATATCCTAAATGAATAAATGGGTAATAAAAATGAGAAATCTAGATCACCTAGGACTCGATATTCTATATGGACCATAGTGAGCGTTTAATTAAGGTTGGTCACTTGCAGTTTCGGTGAAATAAAATATTTACTTATGCTACAGGTACGGTAGGGTATACGAAGATCACATTAGGGTAAAAAAATTCCCAATAATAAACAATCTTTATTTTATGTAAGAAAATTTTACTTGCCTTACTAAAATTAAAGTAACATTTATTTACATTTGAATCTATACTCTAGTAAATGGAATATACCGACAAAATATGATATAGCAACTAATTACAGTATTAAACAACTTTATTTATAAGAACACTTATTAAACTGCTCGCTATTTACCTACTCTATGACAGGAGGCCACAAAAGCGATCGCTACTGGCTAATTTAGGAGGATTTCTATGCAAATTTAATTACAGCAGTTACCGCACGTAAGTACGAGACCACTAACGAAGTACGCCATTAAAATGCTCCGATAGGCAGACCTTATGTTATTAATTTTCATGAGGGATTGGATCTAACTGCGCCATACCTACATTTTAATACGTGCCTTTTGTGACTTTTTCATACAGAACATTCTAGATTGCGTATTGTTCCATATGGCATTTGTTTTTAGTAACATGCTTGGCCAAATACTTTTCTGTTTCTTTTTAAACTATGACAATGTAATTGACATAAATAAAATTATATAGTACCACTAAATTTGTAAGATCTACTTTCATATTAATATATTTCAAATGCGAAAATTTGTGTCTGTTACGCTTTTCCACCTACACCACTTTGACTAATGTAAATGATTTGTGGTATATAAAGAGATAGAGTCCTGAGATTGGATATAGGGTTTTATCCAAGGAAAATACAGTGTTTTCCGAAAATGAGCATGGAATTCAAAATTGTGCGGATCCGAGCTCCACAGTTAGAGATAAATAAAACACAATTTGCAACTGTTTATCTAAATATTTTCGCTTAACCGCATCTATTCGTATCGGTATCAGAAAAAAATATACATTTTTGCAAAATTGTGATTACCAAGCGGATTTTCCAAGCCTGCTAGAATCGAAATTGCTTGCAATGAAATATTGTCCTCGTAAAATGATACTTGGACAGTACTTGGCGTACTGCCCAGAAGTAGGGCTCTAACCACTGTCGCGTCGCAAAGGTTATCCGAAGATAGGCTGCAGAGAGCATGATCTTTCTTATCACACCTTGTGTGTCCAGAGTAGCCGTAAATACGGTGGTAACTGCACCCCGACAACGTTTAGCAATTTAGGGCTCTTCAATTATGAGATATCGGACATTACCTTCAATGTGTATGGGCTTTTAATCGATCTTCATATTTAATCTTATCTTCATGTTTTAAGAGCCGATGGCATAGCTCAACCATGTAGCATGAAAACATGAATAAATATAAATATATTGATCTCTAATATCTCCCAACCTTGGTATCTCATTATAAGTAGGGCATATCTGGGAATTTCGTTAATTAGATAGGCAGTAATTTCGAAATTATATACTAACTTTATTGATTTTACGAATTAAAATCCAGCAGACCTGACTGTAAGAAATAGATACAATGACATCACCAGAAATTTAAAATTCGAACGTGCCAAAGTATGTGTCGCACGCGCGGAAAGTTACAACATCGCAATCGAAATAATTAACACATATAAAACATTCAAAGCTTCAAGAAAACAAATCTGCGATTCTATATCTGGGCAAGAACCACTTATGCGATCTCATATAATATACAATAAATAAGCATCGTCGGTTCGCAAACGTCAGAATCAACGCTAAACAACATAATCATATCGTAAACAAGGCATTTATTACGTTTCAGACCAATCATATTCCGAGTGGAACAGGTAGTGCGGATAAACTAAATTCAAATTACGAAATTGACTATGGATTATGGACTGTTAATGGTAAGACGGCGATCTCGGCTCCGCTGAACAACTGGCAAATCAATTGACACCATGTAGGTCTAGCCGCTGGCCAAGTTTGACCCGGCAAACGGCTAGCTTCCTTAACAAAGCGGCCTGAACCTCCCAATTTGTATGAACTATTTACCTTATCTGCGGAACTCACAATCAGACCTTTGCGAGAAAACCTTTTTGATATGTAATGGATTTTAATACTATAAAGTAGTAGGCATAATGAATACAATGCTATTTTTATAGTCTTAGTTGCCTTATACAGCTTAATAACTTGTGGGGTCATCTGAGGAACGTCGTCATATGCGCCATATTTGTACAAGTGATGCATCGATGTTATTAAATGTGATGTGAATTTTACTAACCATAGATAAAGAAACACGCCAATATCTGGAAAATTTTTAGTTTTATAAAGAGGTAAGGTATGTATAGAATCATATAATAATAAGACCAGATTCATAATCATC
This sequence comes from Cephonodes hylas, assembly GCA_030295005.1. Classification (NCBI taxonomy): domain Eukaryota; kingdom Metazoa; phylum Arthropoda; class Insecta; order Lepidoptera; family Sphingidae; genus Cephonodes; species Cephonodes hylas. The sequence goes on along the minus strand of AP025376.1, from coordinate 7,584,407 downwards.
ATCATCATCGTGATGACCTCAAGAATGAAAAAAGTAAAACTATAATTATCAATAGACCAATTTGTACGAGTTTTTTTGTAACACGATATCGGATCAGCAGAAATTTATAAAAAGATCTCTAAAAAAATACATAGTTTTACTTTTTTAATGGGTAATAGACTTAAAAATCGATAAGTATCACTTTAGTATATGAAATCAAAGACTTAAATAAATACAAACGTAAAAGATGTAACGATAGCATGAATCGACGACGATGACTATCTGTTGTCGATCAAAACAATTTTGCCGTCCGTTTTAGAATACATACATTTCAAACAAAAACAACTTAATGCAAAAAATCATGAAACTTGATCAATGGACGCTGGGACGTATTCAGTTGGATAAACAACTCGAAACGTTTCAGAGTGCGAGCGTAGTATACAAAGCAAGTTGTACAATTGCGCATATCAATTGACACCATGTAGGTATAGCCGGTGGCCAGGCTCGACCCGTTAAGTAGTGCCGCCGCTTCCTTAACAAAGGAGCTAGGGCCTCCCATCGCAACAATTGTATGAGCTATTTACCTTATCGGTAGAACGCCGCAATCAAACCCGCTCTAGATTACTTCGACTTGGGTATTTTGATATTTTTTGTTTTTTTTTTTTCCTATTATCCTCTATTACATGATGAAAAACAACTGCCATAACGTAGAGAAAGAAATTATAATAATTATTTTGTTAACGAAAACACCGTGAGGAAACCTCTACAAGAAAATTTCTTAGGAATTTCTTAAGTGGGTAGTCCGCCAACCCGTACTAGACCAGCGTGGTGCACTTAGGTCTAAAGCCTATCTTAGTTTTAGAGGGGACCGAGCCCAGCAGGGAAACGTATAAGGTCTGATAATGATGGGGACAGAAGAGCATTTTTAGTATGCAAGTAGTGTATTTTCGCACCCCGATTCCACTAAATAGTTTTTGGAATGAGGCACTTAGATCAGCCTGTGAATTGATTATGAAGTACTGCGAAGTATCGCACTCTACGTATTTAGCAATAGGGCCAACAGGCAAACAGTATCAATATGACGAACATTCAACACCAAGACTAGTAAATCGTGGTATATCTAGTCCAGTATCCATCGGCAGGAGTGTGCTGCAAATAACCGCGTTATAACAGCGATAGCGTGTGCGTGATGTGCCCATAGCGAGCGAGATACGATGGCTCGCTTGTCATCTTACACCAGCCCGTTATAGAATTAATTATAGAATATTCAGGTTATAAAGGTGCAGTGACGATGAAAGTGGTCATACTTTATGCAAAGTGTGAACGTGAGTTAAGTGCATTTGAAATTCATTTAGGTTTATACGGGCAATTTTAATGAACCGCCTAGAGTAACAACGCTCGAGTGCTTGGTATATTTATAAAATACGGTATCCTCTGCATGTATTTCGGACTAATAGGGGTCAGTGGTGTCACTGGGTACACACTAGTGGTTGTGTTCTTTGGGATGGACGATACGTAGTGGTGGGGCCATCGCGATTGTCACTAGGAAAGGCTGGGATGATCGTGACGACTGACTGGAGATTTCTTTCTAACTGCACTTACTTTATCCTGATGTAAAGGATTGGGTTGGTCCTTTTGTTCCGTAATTAAGTTTAGAGTTTATTTCTAAGATACTGAAAATAATTTCTTAACTCCTCGCAACAGTGAAAATATTTGCTTTGTTATAGATACCTAAATATCTGCGTATGTGTACGTTCAATGAAATATAAGTCTCGAGCGTAAACTTATAATATTTTAACTGTTTGTTGTTCAGGATCAAATTAGATTTATAAGTTATATGTTATCTTTCAATCGAGTATAAAACAAAGCGTTATTTTTGTTAAGGTAAATACTCTAAGCATTAGGCAATTCAGTACATGGCCTTGTTTTTTTTAAAAAGAGCTAATTTCTTCCATACAGTCGAGGTTGTAGTACCGAAATAATCTCGTCAATTAAGCTATTGCATCACATCTGTGTATCCAATAGATTCCACAACTTTGGGTGTTAGGCAATTTATCAATTAATTAGTAAAAGCGTTGCTTCCATTAGTCACAAGCCCGGATCATGATTGGGCAAGATGCACGTGGCGCTAATCGGGGGACAGAAGTGTCCGTGCCACTCGCGGCCGGTCGTGACACAAGCGACTCTCCGAACCGTAATCTTGTATAAATTGCGTACACTTTGTGACTCTTTATAGACCTTTTAAGGTAGAAATTTTAAGATGATGATCGGCACGCTCATAATTAAGATCCCTGGCGAGATTGTCGACTCGTGACGTGGTGTGGGCGGTTCCGCTTCCGAGGTCACGGGTGGTCTCAGACCATTTTTGGTCCGGCCACTGTTTTTCTAAATGTTGATGAGTTGATATGAGGTGTCTAACCGTATCCGGGGTTAGATGCGTTGAACAATGACATATTCTGATGTTTAAGGAAATAATTAGTTGTTGTTTTTGGTAATTTTTGCTCATGTCTGTTTCTTTTCGTGTTTACTTGGTCCTTAGTTTTTGGAAGATTTTTATTATATTTTTTTTATAATGTTGAATTATTGTTTACTTTATGAAGCATCAAAATGTTGTAATGGTGAAGCCAATAACTTTACAAAGACGACATCTTGAGTTAGACTTTCTTGGTAATAAGCTTCACGAATTATTTTTAGGGTAATAATGACAGATAGTTTTTTTTAAATCAATATGCTTAACACTAAATACTTGTTAAATTATAAACGTATCACATACTTGCCATCGATAGGTAATGTATTTCAAAATAATACATTCAACAATGGAGGTAAATGTTGTTCCGCTTAATCTATTCAACTGAAAATCTGGTGATAAATGTAATATACTCGTATGTGCACTACTTTTACTACGTTTGTCAGCCTCTTAAAGGTAAATTGAAAAACTTAAGGTTATGAATTAGACTCAACGTGTTGTGATTCCCAAACTCGCGTGCAAAGTTGGAACATATCTGATATACATACAGCAATAACTCTAGCGAGTGAACATTGGAATTCCGGAAAGGAATCGTCCTCAGGTAGTCGCCCGAATGACAATAAACCCTGTTGTAATGAATTTAGAGTTGCTATTGAAATGCAGGTCGATCACACGTCGCTGCAGGGCTCATACAGTAGCTACGTGTGTGGCATCCTCTTGATACTTTAAATAATATACGACCGCTGGAAGATCCTCATATCTCAACGGGGAAGTATTTTGCATGCAGCCGCCACCTATCTTTTGGTATAATCTGAAAATGGGAGCACCAAGCAAATTAATGTCCTCAGGCTGCGCGTATGAATTTGAGATTCCAACTTTATATGCTGAATCATAAAGAAGAAAATTGTTGGCGCTTTCAGCTCTGTTATGACGTTTTATGATGAGACGGGTTATACGAAATGCATTATTTGCCGTAAGTTCGCAATTACCGAATCTTGTGGTTTAATGTCACGAATTAAGTGTGGGGATGTTTGTGCCTTTTTACATTCAGTACGAAATAGTTGAGCGATGCTTGTTGGTTGTCCATTTGTACAATACATTGTACAATAAATTTACACACAAAGATTTGACGATGGCTAATTGAAAAATAGCTCTATGTTTATGTAGCTGATCCCTGTGATAGGGATTGACCGAAAGGGTTATAACTTGGTTGATAGAAAACTTTTTCGAGACATGATCGTCACACGTAAAGAATGGTGACAGTTCCATCCATCGTTGCCAACGAAATTGAACTTCTGAGTCGAATAGGAAACATATGTTATCAAATTAGTTATACTTAAATAGGTTACGAAACTTGAAAAAGGCTACTTTGCTACTTAATCTATAAAGAATAAGGGTAACGTACGAGTGCCTAGCCAAAATTTTTACCTCTTTCCGCTAAATGTCACAAACAGACTTTTTAATTGAGTTTGCGGCACAAATATGCACTTGGGTTTGAATCCCGCGACAGGCAATATGACATTTTTCACTACAAAATCGTTAGTAGCAAGAGAGCGATTCAGAAACACCTGTTACGTAAATCATCAATCCGCCCTGTCACCTATGAGATAAAGGTGCTGATTAAATTTGACTCCAGAGAGGTACTTCTTATTACTGATTCGGAAATGTTCATGAAGTAATTGATCATGTTAAATGACACCATAAAATAGTTTCAATCAATTACGTAGCTAAATACCTGTAAATAATGGTGTTAAACATTAGCATAATGTGTTTGTTGTTCTAATATATTCAGCTTATTAGTTATACAAAATCGTAAATGGCTTTAACTGGCAAATGACCGATTGCAATACAATCAATCAGAGCAATTACTTACAGACATTTGCAATTAGTCTTTGCTGCAGTTTTTAGCATAACAAAGTGTCTGATCGAATGAGCAGATTTTATAAATGAGTTTTATTTAGTAAGAATCAGAAAAAATAGATGTGTGTATGATTCGGTTGTCATACATGAAAACCTAGTGAATTTTTGTTATTGTATGGGCTGCAAATAAAATATTAAAAAGTATATCCTAAAAATATACTTAATACTTAAATATTTACTACGTAAAGATATAATGAGGATCATTTGCCATCAGATAAGCAAGATAGCCTTATGCCAAAAAATAAAAATATCACATAAAAATATTTTGCATCAAGAGCAACAATGCAAGGTGACACGCCTTCAATGTTTATGTGCAGTTAAACGAAGAAATTCATTTAATTTTATTAATAAAATAAACAGTAATGAGTTTGTACTAAGGTCCAGAAGATGTTTCAAAATAAAAGACTACTACTTCACATAAATGGTAAAAAATCGATTGACGATAAAAAAGCAAACTACGGATTCCCGTTTAAATATAGAATGAAATCTAATTTCTTAATTTACAAAGCAAACAAATTAAATTCCAAACAGTTGAAATTGAAAAAGAATTATTTTCAGCCAGCTGAATAATTTGTAGAAGAGGACAGTTTATCATTTCGTCTGCTAGCGCTAGCGTGCTTGCTCGGAGTACAAACAAGACGCAATCGCGACACCCATCAGCGTACATTAGCACGAGAGGTGTTGCGCTCACTGACCCTGCACGTCACTAATGAAGCGATAAAACTGAGCTAACCGCTTCGGAACATCTGCCTTCGCGATCTTCGACTGTCTTTTTTAACACATGACCCGAGAAGGTAGGATAGATCGTCGCTAAACAGAAAAATGGAATAATAAGGATGTATATAGAGCGTAGTAAGAGTTTAGGTATGTTTAAGTGAAAAAAAATAATAACTATTTCGATCATTGTTACCTAAAGTGGCGCGAGCTAAGTGATGCCAAAAAAATGACGTTTTCCTAACAACCACGAGTATTAAGTTATGTGATTAGAAAACGTAATTTTTTTTTTCAAGATTTTTTATCAAATCAATTTGTCGGTAATGACCATTACTTGTCCTAATTTTATAGATAGGGATATGTTAAGTTTATTACTTTTTGCTATTAGGTCTGGTCAGATCTCACGTCCAAAAGTTCCTTACAAATTTAGTTACCAAGCACATACAAGTAGTTATTGACGATAGTGGTGTTAACCTCAGCCCGTACAGTGAATGCTAGTTCCCACTAAGCTGTCGCATAATCGTCAGTTTTATTTTAGATTTTAATCAAGCCTACATCTTATTTAGTCGTCATAGATCGTTCCGTCCCTCTCCCACATATTAAGCTATAAATACATGTAAAAAGGAAAGGAGATTTCTAATTATTATCTTTATTTGTACAGGTCGTAAATAAAGTGCAGTCAGCCGCTTTGATAAAAAAGACGTGCGGCTAGTTCCAGTGGATCGGACAGTTGTCTGTACAGATAATTTTTTAGCATTCTGTATGTAATTAGGATAATATTTTCTTACTGTATAAGGCGGTGGCGTCCGCCTGTGTGTCACTTGCTATTACCTTTTACAAGGGTCCGAGGTAACATCGCTTGTAAATACCTTGGTCTTGTCTTCTTTGATTCACTTCTTTCGCTGCCTTTTTAAGGCGTGGTAATACTGTTAATATTAAAATAGGTATGTTCTTTTGGTGTTTTCATAGCTTAACTGTTCAATTAAGTTTGGTATGGCCTCTGAGAAAATCGAAGAAGAATTTTTGATAACACAGTATAGAGACTGCAGTTTCAATAATGCCAAAACCCGACGCTGATGTGGGATATGTTGGGGCGTGAGTCAAATCCACACAATATACCTACATGTTGTTCTTCAATTTTTTCTTTTAAGAATTTTGTAGTACGAAGTCTATTATTATTTTGGACTTTTCTATAGTTAAGGATTGAAATGAGTGTTTTTTTTAAATGAGCATTTTCACTATACTATGCTACACAGACACTACAATATAATATAGTACAGAATTACGGAGAATCTTTGAATCGGTGGTATTAGTAACCTCGAAAGGATTCCGCTCCTATCTCATCCAAATAAACTCGTCACCCAAAAAAAATCTTAATTTGATGACAAAACCAACTATCACTCATTTCCTATTTCTAATCTCACCTACTACCAAGCTAAATCTATTAAATGATATCAAAATTCTGCTACTAACATAATTCATAGATTATGTACAATGTATACAAAGGAAGTATGTATAAAAGGACATCTAAATCAAGTGTGTCTACAGACAGACAAGCAGACAACGGTATGGTTGGCGGGAACAGGCCATAACTCTCAACTAGAGATGAAGTTATTAATGTGTACCGCGGCAGCTGTTCCAACCTCACCCTGTGTACGCATAAATTTCAATATTTAATCAAAACATTAATTTAACATGCTTTATATTTTACTGTGTTTTTGTATACAGAGAATTTAATCTGTATTAGTTTTTTGAGAAAAATTACTTTTATCTTAGTAATTAAATTTACTGATTTTAACGAGGTGTATATTAGTAAGTTGGTCAATATCGATTACAGTTCAGGTCTGATAAAAAAGGTAACCAGCAGTAAGGAAATGTTGCAGCAAACTGAAACAACAATTAAAAAACTGACATTTCCATGGAAAACCCTATGAATGAAATAAAAATATCCATTAACAAATATGATGAAACTATAATTTTATCCACCAGATTCGGATCCTTTCTCGCATCACGCGTAAACTTCAGCGTCTTCACAGCTTCGTAATTGTCATAACAGTAATAAACGCGCTTCAGCAATTTTTTTTGTACCACCATAAATTCGTCATCCATAAAATTACTAAAGATTACAGGAATACTCATATTATGTCCATCACTGAATTGGAAGTAAAGACCAAATCGTATACAGATCATACATCTGTTAAAGCAAAACATCGTTAGAACCATTATAGATTTAACTATTCCAATCGCGCTGAATAAAACATAGAAATATTCAAGAGACCGCCGCATTTCTTCCACATAGCGCATCAGTTAAACATTTAAGTGAACAAATCTAACACCTGTATCTGTAAATCAGCCCTCATTTTTCAATCAATAAAACGCGGCAGGCAAATAAATTGTCCGGTGCGATTGTATGACCGTTTCCTTATTGGTCCATCGGTTGCTTCGTTGCCTTCTACGGCGCGCGGCGTTTAGGTACCAATAATGAATATTCATCAAATATCTTTGACAGCGTAGTACCGGCGTAAGGCATAGATTATATCTCTCACTTTCACTATGAACAGAGTAAACAAGCGGAGCGGAGACGTCCGCTGGATTGACGCGGACCCATTTTAATTTGTGCCTACTTCCCGCCATTAAATACGCCGGTGGAACTTGCACTGACGAGTGCAAAAGTACTACGTTCAGTGAATATCTGTCTTAGTCAGTTATTAAGCTTTCCCTTAGATTGATTAGGTTTAACTCCATAGAAACTATAAAACCCAGATGCGTAGTTATAGATTTCAAAGAAACTTAATACCCACAGGTAACATTATATTGTGCATTTTGGATATGATTAACGCTACATGTAGTTCTTGATTTTCTGACTTGATTCTCAAGAATCCAATAAGGAAATCAACCGTTTTAATTTTGAAATTACTTTATACGTCCGAATTAAATATTTTTAGCTCTTGACTTGGTTGTTCCTAGAAGTACCTTCCAGCCCTAACAATACCAGACTCGTAAAGTAAGAATGTGGATATAAATGCGTAGTACCCACGTTTATTTATTAACCCGATGTAGTAAAGCCCCAACAACTTTCGATCGTGAGTATACAGCACCTGTCCATCGCAAGGCAGTCCTGTTAACAGTCGTAGCGTTGTCAGTAGTTCTTCGTAACTAAAACTTCCTGTAGCGAACACTGATGTATTCCAATCAGTAAACGAACCTAGGGAAATGAACCCAGTAACAAGTCAATACAGATACATAATTTTTACATAACGGATACGAGATGGCAAAAGAAATAAATAACTAGCTCTTACCGGCATCTCTGGGTAGATAGGACCGTTTAAACTATGTCGTATATTAAGTAGAAAACGTATTTGCACTAATCAAATAAACAAGAAAGCGTTTATTGATTTTAATTGGCGCTGAAATATATCCGACAATTTCTTAATCGAATGATTGGATAGCCTGAGACTAATAGTTACAGAAGTAATAACTACGATTATCTTCAAATAATAAAATTGTATAGCCTAGTGCACTTACTATATATCATAGGAGCCTTCTTTTTCTAAAGCTTTAGTATTTTTGATTAAAAAATATTAGGCGTATATTTGCTCATTCCGTTATATAATATGTCATGGAGACATACTAAATCTATCACGATTATAAGAAAAAAGAAATCCACTTATAGACAGGTCTCTTCAAAACATTACCTGAGCACTCTGACAGACACGCTTTGCGTCCTGTAGTCTTGATCGACCGGTCATGTTTCTTTTTATATTTTACCGAAAATGTTTCGTGCTTTTAGGGCGACGTTCTCTAGCGATGTTTTCATCGCAGTCAAATTGAAAAATAATAAAAAAAATAGTCTGTATTTGTGTAATTAGGATCAATAATGATACTCTATAATGCGTTCAAACTACATTCAGTATAAACGTGTTTGACAAGTTCATACAGTATGCCGTAAAATATCGTTCTAACACAAATGTCAGTGCGTTCAGAACATTGAAACTACGAATCATCAATGTTTATTTCGCTAATATCAAACATATCCGCGGGCTGCTCAGGCACGGTAAATCTACAGTGTTGTCATTGTTTATGCTCTAGAAAATGTTTCATAACCTCCATTGTTGTGGCCGATAACTTAGCATAAATTGTTGCTGAGGTGCCAAAACCCCGATTTTATCGATAACGTTATGGGTTTTATAATATTGCTCCAAAAACGTCAAGATTCACTTCCCAGACAATATTTTGAATTTATGAATAGGTCTTGATTTTAAAGAATATTATATGACAAACTAATAAACTGTTCCTGTATTTCAAAAGGAGTAGGTGAAATGTATTTCTAAACTCAAGTTTCTCCAACCCTTTTCAAATTTTCACTAACCTATAGCTCTTACAAATAAATTTTAAACCATTGAGTTAGCTAAATTTCACCTTTACTTCAACTGGGAATCAAATACGAGGAACTCTCAATCGCGCGCAAAACACTTACGCCGTAGAAATTATATATTAAATCAAATCAACAATCGTCTATAAAAATATACAACCCAATTCCGTAAATAATGTAATTTGTATTAATGGAATTTTATTAGGTAAATTTAAATCTACCGTGAGTCTATTGTGGAGGCCGTCAGTGATTGAACTGGCGATGTGATGAGCGCATTAGCGGGCCCAGCCGCGAGCGTCCACGGACAACACCAACCAGACAACCATTTGCATTCAACTCAATTATCACTGCCCTAAGACCCTTTGCATCACATTGATAATGCTCTCTGAACTGCCTCATAGAAATTTATTTAAAGCAACTAGCTGTTAAGAAATGCAGGGCTAAGTGTGCTGGTAAATGATTGGAAAAGTTTTGTTGATAAATAAATGGGGTTTCGGTTTCATAGATTTCAACCACGGCAATAACAACACCACTTCTGCGAAACTGACTGGATTAAAAGCGAGGGTTTAATAGATTTTCGCTTTGGGTTCAGTCGTTGGGAAAAATTGTCTCCTCATCTTTAGATTTTTAAACGTCCCACCGCTCCGACCTTTTTATGTAAGGGTCCATCATCAAAAGACACGGGTTATAAAGTAGACCAAAAACTGCAATCATGTGTCCTAATCTAATGATACCATCAATAAAAAGTATGAAAACAATAAAATTCCGTGAAACGGTACAAAGGTCCAGTAATACCCACACAAATCAAACAGGATTCCTAATACACTATCGGCCAAGTTGTTTTGTACGCCAAACATTTGCATGGCGAGCCAAACGAGACTTGCGTGTTGCCGCCCACTCTACCCAGTGCAATACTGTGCAATCGCACCGCGTATCGGCATCCCATTAAATGTTGTAAACTCTAACACAATGCGGATTTCTCCATGCTCCTATAAAAACCTGTGTGTAAAGACTTTTTTCTCGGCGCTCCACGACTTGCGAAGATCATTGTGTCAATGTTGTCCTTTGAATTATTTCGAGACGTCGTTTTTAGTCACCAAGTAATGTGAATTCTGAATATACAAACATAATCTCGTTTTTTCATTACACAATATTTAGACAATTGTATCCGAAATAGTGTATCATAGTGCAAATCATTGCTGGAGTACTAGGTTCGTAGCAATTCGAGATTCACTTGCATTTTCGAATACTTAGAATATCTGTCAATACTACTATAATGCTTAACCTGATATCACTACCACAACAAGATCACAATGCCAGACAGACACACAAGCAGCATCTAAAAACAAGAAAGCATCATCAAGCCGTCTAAGGCCATTCGGGCAAGTTTCACGATCTAATTATCCCGTAATTTCTACGTAGTTAATTGGCGCAACACAAGTGCGTTGACATTCTCTGGTCGTGATCGGTCGATGGGTAAGTCGATCGCATCGTCGGCGACACCCAACACCACCGGATCGCCTGTCGACGACGATACTGTACGAGGCCTTGAGATCAATCGCTTACGGAATACGCGTCTCATGCGTATCGGGTTTTAGCTAGCATTCTTTGGAAATACGAGCGGCCACTATGACTGGCTTGCACTCTATTGCAATTTTAGTATGTTTCAAGTGTACGGTTTCCTGTCATGCTTAGCGAGAACACTTTCGATAGTTTCATTTAAATAATCGTAGTTTGACTTTCTTCCACTGGCGATAGTTTCATTAAAATAATAGCACTGTTGCTTCCTTTCATCGACTACGAATATCGCTGGAACACACCACCTTGAAAGTGAAAGAATGAATTTTCATAGATACCTATAGGTACTCAAATCAATGGTGAAAGGAGACTTTTAGTTGAAATCTGGAATTTTAGAGGAATAAATCACTAGGTTACACCCGGGTACCGATTCTTACCTATCAGTTAATTTTGGCCCAAGTCTAGCTAACAAGTATATAAGCTGATTCAGAATTTTATTGCAATACTTATTTCGATTGATGAGTTCACAACGAAGATTTTTTTCTTATGGCTGTAGTGTGGTCATCGTGTTGTGTCTGAAGAATATCTGTGACAATCATTCCTAACTCTATACATGCTAATATGTATGGATGTTTTTCTTGAATCATACACAATCCTACTACAAGATAACAGTATGTTACGACAGATTTCCTCTGAAAGCGCATTAATGACATGACAAATATTCTATTAAAACGTCATAAGAGTATTGCATTAATCCGAATATACCGCGCATGGGAAGGAATTCCGTTTCCAATAGTTTTTCGATCCTCTAGTTCCCATGTTAATAATAGATCATATCAAGTATATGCCAATCTGCAACTGTACAATGTACATTCCGAATAATTATATCTGTGAGAATCTTAACTCACGGTAATTAGTGTTGCGATTTCAATGGCCATTATTTACAAAATTTGAAGCAATTTTCGACTTGACAAAGCAAAATCAATTGAATATGTTCAACAAACATGCTTAAAATCCGCCATAGTAACGCATTCCCGGATCAAACTAAACATATCTGCTGAGAATATTTCGCAAGTCGATATAGGAAACCATATAAATATATTCATAATAAAACGTTGTTTATTAAACGATATCCATAACACTTCATAAAAAGTTATAAAATATCTATTAATCCATAAGTGCGGATGATTGCCCACATATACGGATAATACGCATCTCCGTCCATGAGACGGCGTTTTGAATAAATTATATAAATTAACATAAATATCCGTTGTATACCAATATAGGCGCGCACTTAATGGCTTTATGTACTTAATTCCTTAGACGTCGTTTTATTTATTGCAAATATACGTATACTAAAACTAGCGATTGATCCAGCTTCGGTCTCGCGTAGTCTTATAAATTTTCTTAGACTAAAAGTTAAGTGCCTATATAATTCTCGAAGATTCCAACTATGTAAGCAATAAAATTTGTTTATCGATCGAGGACTCAATACTTAAACAGAGAAACTGAAATAGTTTTGTAATACCAGTATGAGCTTCCATGTAAATTTACATAATATGTGGACAACTATGTAAGTTTCAGTATTTGTCACTACCCCTATTCCGTAACAAATTGTTAAAATTTAATTTCCAATTGCAATTGAGACAGCGTTACAGATTTGTTTGCTTCGAAATAACTTATTTCAGAGCCAAGAGTTTCGGTAAAAATTAACAAATAAACCAAACATTAAAATAGTTCTAACACGATAACAAGAGGGTTATCGATCTTTTTTTACATAAATATTTATGTTTGGTACGGAGTTCGAGCTGGCATTCCCATATTCGCAAGCTGTTATCTATTTATTTGCGCCACGGAAGCTGTCAAATGGTTTTTTCTTTTAAACAATGCATCCGAACTTTACATTGCAACAACTGTTTTATGTTAAACGAGTGTATTTTAAAACATCATAATCATAAACAAAATAAAAATCAACACGTATTCTCACATAAGAATTATAAACCACAAGCTCTAATTACAATTATTGGCAACCAACACTGCCCTTTTAAACACGGCTATAACAACAACAATATATTGTACCGGTATATCTAAACATTTGCTCGATAAAATGCATACATTAATGGACATTACGCTCATAATTTTCTTTCACACCGTACAAAACACGAGAGCACGTGAACAGGTGTGGGTGGGGTATTAATTTACATATAAAGTTTCCTTATTTACCGCTCTAGATCAGTGTCTTCCCTTCTAGTAATCACTACAATCATTAATTGCATATGAATGTTCATAATTGGCCTGCGGTGCTAACGCGGAAACCTCGTGACGCGCTGCATTGTGGTATAAATTTGTGTTTTAATTCCATCAATATCTACAATGATACCTACGGTAGTTATTTTTAATTTTATATTTCTGTTTACCATATAGATATCTTGGTAGTCAAGAAATGATTGTTATGATGGATTGCCTAAGGGATAGGAACATTAAAATGGGGTTTTAGTAATAGAGAACCTATTTCGGGTTTTAAAAGATAATCGCTGTGGGAAAATTTGGTATACATAAATAACGGTCTATACAAAATTCACCTAAACACTAATCGAGTTTGACTAAGACCTCTCCATTCCAAAACGTCATCGGCGTTCTCAATCTGCGTCTACCAATCTGGCATTTGCACTTCCAGGCTCCGTGTTGCTACTAATTTCACAAAAGAATAATGAACTGAATCATTTATATTTTGATCACTTTATTCATAGCAAGAAATTGACAGAAGAGAAGTTTCTCTCTCATACATACCGCGTTCCTAAATCTCAACTACAACTTAGCCCTTATTTGTCTGGTTTTACTCAGTTTCGCGTCTGTTCTGGGCTGCATTGCTCTAACTAGCAATAGGGTAGTGAGGATCAAGAAGCGGAGGTTTCATACCACTTGAGGCGGAGGTTTCTCGCTACTTAATGCCCTTCTTTTACAACATCCATAAGGTACCAAGTTAGTATTAATAAAATAACAAGTTTCATCTCACTCATCCACATAATAGCTGCTGATGCAATAAATGTCACCGAGCTATCCGAGTGGGGACTCATGCCGAAGACCATATTCCGCACAAGTTACAGGCTGTACGTTGGAATTGGCGCGGCTCACGTCACTTCCCCCCAATTAATCACGTCGTATATTACCATGCACTTCGAATTTCTCAACTCGCGCCCACAATAATCGTATTTTGTCCCGTGCTCCTACTATTGCGCACTTAAATCCGGCTAAAGTCCTTTGAGCATCAGTCTTGTCCCCGCCTACGTATCGCGTAATATATTCTGTTTTATTGATAAACCAGTAAACCGCCTTTGTACTGGACTAATGGAACACACAGAATGCCGCTTGTGCGAGCATGCGCGTCGTTGGAATTATTGTTGACATTAATTGAATATTTTGACTAAGTTTTTTTATTTCATTGGAGGTAAAGCATTTTTATTCGTAATGACGAAGAAGTATGCGATTTAATGTTTAATTAATCGATGTTTTAAAAAGGACGATTAAGGACAAATTCGATCATTAAAAAGTAATTTTTGAAACAAATTTCTTTGACATTGAGATAGTTTTAAAAGTACTGTCATTATGACAATTTGAAAAAAAGACAAATGCCAGTATATATTAAAATAGGTAGTTTGAGCCTAAATCAAAATCTTCTCTTAAAGAAATCTGATAGCACATATGTAAACTAATTTGAAGTTTAAGCAAAAAAATAAAAATTACATACAAATTAGTTCGGGTCACTATCAATCCGTATACTCACATAATCTCAACAAAAAAGGTGGTATTTAGTCTATTCCACCGCCGGTTCTACACTTTCATAAATGCCAAGTGAAGCGTAATGTGACAAATACCATAATAATATAATTAACTAAACATTTAAATACGAACTATTCGATTTAAAGTTGAGCAAATATTATAAATTACGATTAATAGACGACGTTAAAATTTATTACTTTTCGAATTGATCATGGCTACCATTGAGGCATTATTAAGTGAGCTAAAAATATTAAAATTATGACAGATACCTTGAGATATATTTTAATGAAGCCGGTTTTAAATAATTATCGATATTTTTACATCTAAAAGAGTTCACAGAGCTTACAGTCATGGTTAAAAATGATACCAAAAATGGGTGTTTAAAGAATGGTTTCATTAATCCGAAAACTGGACCCGGAACTTAAGACGCGTTTTAGATTTCTTACGTCAAATACTATATTTATTTTCTTTAAACATTTCAAGAAATATTTTAGACATTCTGTACCTACGTGCACTGCGCGGAGTTTAATTAATTTAGTTTTACTCTGCCCAATTTGTCTAATAATTAATAGAACAAAACCCCTTCTATGATTAACAGATTGAGTCTTACCTACCCTTAAGGTAAGTAAACCCACGGTTTTGGCTCAATATCTGCAACTTTTTCCTTCAACTGTTAAAAAGCGTGTTATTTCCTTAAGAATATAAAAAAAATCGAACAACAAGAAGGTAAGGCAAATAAAGGCTGTATATCTATATGCTAACAAATTCCAAGTTCAAGTCTTTGAGTGTAAAAGTGGGGCGGTGAGATAAATATTTTCCATCTTTTCCTCGTTCGTCTTCAATTTTAAATTTGCTGTTGCGTAGTTTCGCGGTACAAGTAATTGGTTCGAAAATTGTTATTGGGCTTTTCTTTTTTAGAATTAACATTATTAGTTCTGAAGAACCTGGAAATGTGCTCTAAAAAGGGCAGTAGGCTATATATGTATATATACTCAGCCTATCGCCGTCCACTGCTGTACGTAGGCCTAACTAAGTAGGCTAACCCCCTATTAAAAGAAAAGAAAACCCAATTGGCAAATGTGGGCGCAGAAATACACCTCTGCCTGCCACTTTGGGGAATGGATCCGTGAGCGCGAAAGTATGCAGGTTGTTTAAAAGTTCTAATTTTTACCACATGTAATCTACATTGTTAACTCAATATCTAAACTTTAATTTTGGAAAAAAAAAATCGAAATCCAAATGAAAAGTACACAAACAAGAAAACGAGACATTTTAATACATCCTTCTATTGTTTTATTCGCATAAATGAAATAGTTTTTTAGTGACATTAGAGTTACGTTAGAGATAAAGAAGTTAGTTTTCTTGGTATTCTAAATTACGAAGCAAAAAAAGTTCCAGCCCGCACGATCCATTAATTTACCCCACAAGATACTCTATCTTCGATTACTTGACTTAATATTCTTCGATCGTGCAAGTTATGTTTTAAAAAACTATATATAAAACTACATATAAACTGTAAAGTATTTATGTTACATTCGCTTAAAAACTGATACATTATTGTTCTAACCTATTTATTTGCTAGTAAAATATTAGTAACATCTAGATTATTTCTCTACGAAAAGTTGTATTCACCAGGTATACCATCAAATATTGAGAGAACGAAGTTGTATTTCCAACCTCTTTGTTCAGTACATCAGACGGCAGAGTGGATTTGTAACTTTTGAATTCAAATTCACATTCTTTAAATTTACTACCTTAAAATATTTCCTCAAACTGAATGCGCAAAATATAGCTTTATTTTAAAAATACGACACATTAAACCTTAAAGTTACAAAGTCATCATTACATTATAATGAATCATTCAATACATAAAAACACGAACTAAAAAAATACGTCCTTTCCAACCACTTCTTAATCAATTAGTCTTTCCTACACGCGGTTAAAATATCGTACCTATTACGCCTATACTGATCATTTGAGCATGTCACGCTCTACTAACAGAGGATGTAGATCTTAGGAAACCCGCATAACTTGGAAATATGACACCAAACACGTC
This sequence comes from Cephonodes hylas, assembly GCA_030295005.1. Lineage (NCBI taxonomy): Eukaryota > Metazoa > Arthropoda > Insecta > Lepidoptera > Sphingidae > Cephonodes > Cephonodes hylas. The sequence goes on along the minus strand of AP025376.1, from coordinate 7,567,601 downwards.
ACATTATTTCCCTTTCACGGCGTAGCAAAAACTGGATTTTTCCGAATTGGGTCAGATACGTAAAAGTGATTTAGAATCACTTCTGGCTCGGCTAGTTGGCGAGTTAGCTAAGAGTACAAAAGCCCAGTTCCCTGTACATTAGCGGCAAGCCGGTGTGATAACGGAGCGCGCGCCGTTCGCGTTATCACCGCGCCTGCGTCCACCCGTACAGTCGCACATTCACTACTACGCCGATTCACGGGTCTTGATACTTGTGGAGATTCATTATGTTTGCTTGGAAATATATTTAGATGATTTTTTTTATACTTTGTCATTCGTAAGTGCTTGTATAAAATCGGTGTTGGATACGTAAGTTAGAAATGTAATTAAAATTATCGCTAAGGTCTAAAGGGATGGCGAAGTTGAAACTTCACTTAATTATTAAAATGGTCCAAGATACGTGCTTACTTCTCTATTTATATAACTGCGAACCAAGCTTTTTCATAAAAAGCTCTCTGCCGCAAATGATTATCAAATTCTAATATTATAGGTTTGCACTTCCTACCGAAGAAATTTTTATTTGCCAGCATTATCAGATTATTATCATCATATAATCAAAAAATCATACTTAAAAACAACTTTGTTTTTTTTTTTTTTATCATAGATATTTTCATAATTTTCGTAGTGTAATTAAATAATGATAAATAAATAAAGTACCAAACTCGTTCAATCTGTGTACACACTAAGAGATCATGCGATGCTTGACGCTGGAGTCAAGGAGAGCGGCCGGCGCCGACCACGCCCGCACCCCCGCCGCCCCCGCCGCGCCGCCGCACCGCTCCCCGGCCCGCGACGCCCGCGCTTCACACAAGCTATGCCGGTACGCCGATTGATCCAATTGTTGGTCATTACGTATCCTGTTTTGTAATTAGAGATGGTTGAATTGTGGTGTTTATTCGCCAATTGGCTTGATTGTTGGTTTTACTATCAAGGATTATGGTTGGCGGATAAAATGTTTAGATGCTTAAGTATTTGCTTAATATTGTATTGAGATCATTGTTTGAAAAAGATTATGTTTTTAAACTGATTAGTGATTCGTAAATTATAGAAAATATAAACTTTTCAAAACATAAGAGAAACAAACTAAACCAAAAAAATTGTAATTAAATGCATTGTTAATATCATTTAATGAGTAATCATTGATTAATAAATACATTTACATAGTTAAATATGTCTATTTCTATATTTATAAATTATTGGACCGATTACAATTACCTAAATACTATACTAAAATAAAAAAATATTGTTGCAAGACACATATTTATCTTTCAACATTCCTAAGAAACAAGGAAGGTTATTGTGCGTAGTCGTTCCGAATTCAATTTTTAAATAATCTTATTGATTTGGTGTTGCCATTATGACATAAGAAAAAATACTGTATGAACTATTAGAAGAAAAATACAACAATATTTGTCTAAACAAAAAAGCAGCTTAATGGCCACCAGCTAACAAACGGCATTGCACGGACAATCGCTAATTTATCTCAGTCGAAAAAAATGACAAAACCTAGTTTAAAGGCAGTGCGACAAGACACTACATTATCCCGGTATTGATAAACATTATTAGCATTATTTTATTGAATATAATTCTTATCAGGTGCTGAGTAATGATCAATAGACGGGCGCTTGACACTCGACGAAGGAGTACGAATATCCGCGATAACTTCGCGGTAGCTTACACATTAATTATTAAAACAGAACAGTTCTCGTTACGGATCTAATCACGTAGGTATACAAAAGTACGCGGACACAATAGTATTAATTAATTGAATCATTGCATCTGTATTGGCTACTACGAATGCCGGTCAAATTATTTTGTAATGTTAATTAACGTGTTGGGCTGTTGTTGCTTTGTTTGCAGTAAACTGTTTAACATAGAGCTTTAACTTAATGCTGTCATTAGTGGCATGTCTGAAAAAGAACCTCCTTTGTATTAGAGATAGGTCTTTGACCACAGGTACCGGCCTCCTCTGTAACTGAGTAGGTTTAGGCTTATGATAGCGTTACGCACAGATGTAATTAATTATTTATCTTAGTGTCCTTAAGATTCGAACCTGCCACCACGAATCAGCAATTCGTTCCGTTTCCAGAAAGAATGTCACGAAGGCGTTAAATAAAATAAATATTTATAAGTTTTGGCTTAGAGGTATCTTTAAAGTGTTACTAAAATAATACTTCCTTATATATTACCATAAATATGAATAACATAAGATTATACGTACATTACGATAATAACAGTAATCGCGCAGATAAAATAAATTTATAATTTATACATACATACGTACTTGCATGCGATGTGCAAGATTTCACTAAAAGAAAACATTAATTCTTACGGCACATAATCAGTGAGTAATTAGTCCATAATTTAATACACAAACCATATTTATTTAAGATGAACAAAAAGCCAGGATCATTCCACATTCACAACGAATAATTAATAATAAACCATACCAAGTTGGAGCGTAAAATTAAGCTATAAAACTTAACGATACCATCGGCCGAAAACTACATAAATCATCTCGAAGAAAATCCGTCGATGGGGACTCGTGGAATCGACATTTACTCTGTCAAAATAAAACCTGTTGCGCTCATTGTGCTGTAATGATTATTATTTTTGACTTTAATTTCGGCCGGCCTGACCTTTTCACTCAAAAGATATTTTTTTTATTTCTGGTTATCATCGAACTGGATCGGTGGCTGGTGCAAACGAGGCTGCTACATCCGCTCTCTAAGGTCTCCGAGCCACGCCCAGCTCAAAGCACCGGCGATGGCTACAACTCGCCTATTACGCACTACCTAGTGACTTTGAGTGCTCGGAATTCATAATTAGCTGTTTTAAAAGTACACAAATGGCATGCGTAAATGTTTCGCAACTTTATTCTTTAGCGGTCATTGTGAGGGTATTATTATAGAGAACATTAAGGTTGAACTTGGGCACATCTGATAGACCTCCTTTCTTTTTAATATGTGTAAGCTAAGTAACCTGGAAAGACCTACATGTTGAAGAAAACGAAAACATTGAAAAACTAAATTGTAGAAAAAAAGAGAATTAAGTGCGATTTGTTAATATTCCTTTATGTTGTTTCTTTTTGAGCCAAGATTATGGATATAAAATTACGTTTTACAGAAATCCATTTTATAATACTTAATTACTATTCTGTGTATATCAAAGCATACACTTCTGGTGCATTATAGTTGTATATCTTAATTATATTTACCTTAATACCTATCGTAGTAAGAAATAATTGTAGTCATTGAAAGTTTTTATACAGCCCCATACAGCAGTAAATTAATAAATATTTTATTAATACTAATCTAAGCATACCAATAAATTCTACCGCATTAGAATTAATATTTACGAATGTTGGTCGCATATTTTATAAACCATTTATTTTACCTTCATGTCAATTTGCGCGATAATATCAACCTCCGGCCGGCTTGATTGACGTGCCTTAATGATTTTGATGCGTTATAATTCGGTAAGACAAAAGGAAAAAGGCCTGCGGTCGTCTATATCGACGCTAACTACTGGTTAAATTTTTGTTTGCGTAATCTATCTACTCTGAAATTGATTTCGTCATATTTTTTTACGCTGTAACGTTAAAGGGAGCACACCTGTTGGAAATTATTTTGCCCAGGACGATCTTACGTCATTCGACATCTTTGTGCTGCTATAAAAACATGAATGAAGTATCTATGATTCAAAGACGAGAAACATTGAGCTTACTCGCTCGGAATCAATTGTTGGCTATCCCAAACTGACCGTTTTCTTTTGAACCAAAAAAGAAGAAATCCTTTTCTCGTTAGTGTTAAATAAACATTAGATGCAAATTCTGCAAATTTTCGTCTTCAACTTCAATAGGCGAAATGCTATCCTTCTACCATAAAGTAAAACCTTTGCCCATTGGTCAGGCTTTTGCAGTAAACAGAAAATGAATTTTCGATCGATCATTCAACTACATTCAATATGACATTTTTATATTTAATTCCTTTCCTACATGATTCAGCATGGGGACCTTCTGTACCCTTAAAACGTTCTGCTATTTATGGATGCTCCTCAATGGTACACTCGGAAATGCATTATATCCAAGGACAAATAAATGGCTTAAAAATATTTCACAAATAATTTATCATCTCTCTGTATATTGATAACGGGATCGCAAAATCCATATAACTTGGGCTTTAAATTGATTTTTTGTCCACATAATAACAATAAGAAGGGTGCAGATAGTAAAACCTTTTTCATCCGAGCAAAGAGGTATAAACAAAGATGTTTTAAATATAAATAAGTAGCATTACGGTCAACAGAAAGATATATCACAGAAAACGGACGTGAAGCAACGTCATAGCATTTCGTTCGCTCTCGGTAATCTTACCGGAGATCCGATTTGGATGGCAGGATACTCATATCCGTCCGGAGAGCGACCACTGATACATACATAATTATACCTATATATGTTATAAAACGCGAGGCGAGAACAGCCTGCACATATTCGGCGAAGCACAGCCTGGCAGAAATATCGAGTGATCTCACTAAACTAGACTATTTCTAGTCTCTAGGTTTCAGATATCTTCTATACTTTTTTATTACCACTTTAGTGTGATTGTGTAGTCAGATAGGTGTATAATTAAGATGTTATCATTTTTATTAATTGCAAAAATTACTCCAAAAATATTTGCTACACTTAGCGTTACTTTCATTTAAAAAGCGTGAGACACGGAATAACTTCCCCTTCCCGACGATAAACTGCTGATTGATAGACAAATTAATTTTTATAAGGCGTTACATAAACTAATATTTCACATTCGCACAACGAGATAAAATTAACTGCTTAATTGAAACTGAAAGTAAAAATCGCTGGTAAATTTAATATGATTTATTGTGTCAACATACAGTCGCCGCTTTTTTATGCGTGCCTTTCGTTTAATTTCACCAATTACGTTTGACATTTCACTCAAGATCGGTCCATTAATTAGGCTAAAATTGCACTTTTCAATAAGATACTATGAAAGAGGATTTTATTGGGTCAATTTATGTCTTTTCTTACAATGTATGAGTGGCATTGAGGCGATTAAATCGAAACACGTGTGATCTGAAAAGGTTTAAACGTTTTTTAGTGAAGTGTTTACGCTTGGATGCATAAAGGGATGTCAGGTTTTATTTTTTGCGCAAACGAAATGAACCGGCTGAGATGATCATTATTGCGGTATTGACTTTGAAATCTGAATCGTCGGTACAATTTTTGACGTGCCTCGTCAATGCCGAGACACGGACAGAATGAGAATTTCATAAAGGCTAAAAATATTTTTATTGAGGCTAAAACTTTATTTTATTAAGTAAGGGACACACATAAGTATAATTTAAATATTTTGTAGTTTACGTTAAGCACGCATCATATTATGCACTATCCATACAGAGTATAATATGAGAGAATTAGTATCCATCGACAGTGCTCACAGTTTTATTTGTTATAGGTGCTTATGTCATAAGAAGTATCTTCTAAATACTAAGACTTCACAGAAATATATGTAACAGATTGGATGCAATGATGCTAACGAGGTGTGTATTTATTTTATTCGGATCTTTTTGTATCGATATTAAAATTACAAAATGAATAAAAGTTGTAAAATAACAGTATTGCTATATTTAAACAGTTCTCAGAAAGTAATTCCGATAAATAAAGCCTCTGGGAAAAATAATAAAATTTTAATAAAAATAACGGTTGTACATAAAATCATGTTTATTATGCGGTTTCATATCTATGTAGTTGTTCATTAGTCATGATTTTATTGTGTTGTATTTAACGCTACTATATAGGAAAACGTAAAGTAATAAATTACTCAAACAGTAACACAAAATAACATCCACAATTACATGCTTCATCGTTTACGTCGAACTGAATCATGGTATTTCCCATAAAAGACTGAGAGACATAAGACGAAGATACTTCAAGGTCTCTGTTAATAGTTCTCAAAACACGTGGTACATATGACGTCACATATCGGTCTACAGATCTCGGCATATTATACGGTTTTTCCTCGACCATCAGTTACTTTTACGCGCGAAATGCCAAGCAATATGGCATAACCCACCGTCATACTTCACTGCGCACTCAACGAACTTTAAGTCAACTATAAATATGCCATCTTTTAATTGGTTAAAATTAAAATTCTTTATACGAACCATTTAAAAGTGAATCTTGACCTTGAACTCGTATTTTATAAATTTTTCGGCGTTTTATAAAGAGATGATATTTTGATAGCCCTTTTATATATGGTAATGTGAAGCGTGGCATTAATTCAACTGCCGCGACAAATCACCGAATATATACACTTGAATCATCCTTATTAATATTTTACATGCGAAAGTGAGTTTGTTTGTTGCTTATAAAAGCACAGACCGCCGTATACAATTTGTTGACTTTTTATGTAGGCAAATCACAATCTGGTAGAGCTAAAAGAATAGTTGCCAACCCGCACTAGGCCAGCGTGGTGGACCATGGCCTCAACCCTCTCAATGGTAGAGGTGACCCGTGCCCAGCAGTAGGACGTATATGGGTTGATGAGAAAAGAATAGTTTGAATATAGATGTTTTTGTTTCAGTGAAGCCAGGAGCGAACCCTATATTAATCAATCAAAACATAAGTATCAGATACTTAGAATTATATTCTCTTGCCCTAGTCCAATAGGTACAGTATAACAAATCTATACATACAATGTTTTGAATTATCTATTCTGCTCTTGGCAGACATTTCATTCCTACAAATATTTATTAACCATAACGGTGACCCCTCTACATTTCTCTCTGATCATTCCAACTCAAATCGTATATTGACTTTCCAAAATTACGCATTCCAGTACCTACAAAAGCCTAATTAAAACATTTCAACACCTTACAGTGAATGATTGTTGACACAACTATCTTGATGTTAAATTTAATTAAAATTTACTTAGGTTTATCAAGCGCGTTAATTCTACCACTGGTTACAGAGAAAACTTATCTTAAAACACTTAAAACTCATTTGTGTGCGAGTGTTAAAGATAATTACGTAACTTGCAATGCTTTTTCTCACGAAATGCTATTGCATAATTAAATTTAAGGTGTTAAAAATAGCCTCTACCGTGCGAATTTATTGTTCAATTCGATAAGATAGCACAGGTTTATCTAATATGTGGATGATATCCGGAGCCATTAATTCCTTGATGTGGTACGATTTATTCAACTTGCGTGTCGGTGCCAGATTACGGGTGAGGCTTAAATTATTTGAGAATGACTCAAAAGCTATGTAAATTCAAACACGAGATTAGTTCAACACTTTTTTAAGCAGCAATGACCCGTTTGGATGAACCGTATCGATATGGAAAAATAGTTAGTTGTCGAGTTTTCGAGGGTTTTGGTACAGGTACTAATGCAATGGAAAATTTTATGAAAAAACACTCCCTTATTGAGGTAAAAACATATAGTATTATTTGTGAAGGAAAACCACACATGTTAAAAAAAATAGCACCGCTAATTGGACGCATGTATTTCATTTTTCGTTTACCATAATATTATCTCCAGCGAAGAAACTTTTATTGCTTCATCGCATACTTTGTCGCGCAAGAATCTGCCCAATAATCAGGTGTTCCGAGAAATTCGTCCAAATTACAAGATGAATTTCTCACCACCCCATAAACGCATCGATGTCCATTACGGTTCTACCGCGGACGCGCCTTAATAACTAGCCGAATTGAACTCGAAAGATTAAAACGATATAAATTGTCGCGTCGGGTGTTTTCGGCAATTTTTCCCGAGGTCGGGCATATAATGAAGAGTTACGACGGTGTTGATTTTAACATAATGAGCTGAGTAATTTTCGGAGCTTTCTTAAAACGGTGTGCTACACATTGACTTTTTGAATGAGTAGCATTTTGTTGTGTTTTTTGTTTAAATATATTTTCTTTCCCTTTTTTATTTAGATATAAAAGTATTGTTTGATATTGTTTGTACATTTTTACATGACGTAAACTATGACAGAGTAAAGAAAAATAAAAAAATCACATCTAGAATTAAAACGTTTTAAAGAAGCTACACAACACAGCAACACGTGTGTCTCGCCCAAGCACAGAATTTTCGCTCGATTCTCGCGAAAAACGATTAAATGTCATGACTTTTATTGCTTTTTAATAAGGCGTCGTCAGTACCGCACCGAGGGCCTCGGGCGAGAATCTTGACTGTTTGGCCAAGAAGAGGGGTTTTTAATAAAAATATCGTATAACTCACGCTCGGTAGTGTTATTTATTGTGCGCCTGATACGCTTATCTTTAAAAATAATGGTCACGGCAAAGCCACTAATGTGCAAAATATTTAAATTAATTTTTACAGCAATTTTGACAGTTGATATCGAATGAGCCGAGTGACGAAATAAGAATTGTTGTTTAATTGCGTACCGAGATGGTTGCGAAAAACGAAATGCTCTACATTGCACAACGGCAATTTCTCGATTAACGACGCCGGCCGTGCTTGAGTTTGGACGTTTCGTGCTAGCTTAGCAATATTTTATGCGTTTACGAGACTCACTCGGGATTAAATTGTAACTAAACTATTTTTATTTAAATTCAAGACACGAAAAAATATTTCAATTCTTAAGGTATACATAAATATTTCAAGGTAACAGTTAAATAAAGAGCAAAAATGATGTCATAAGTTTAATATTTCTGCATACTTCATGCCAATGATCAATCGCCATAAATATAAGAATTAAAATATTTAAATAAATTTGACTCAATATCTATTAAAATATTTGATTGAATTTAGATCAATATCAATTTAAATATTTGTCAGTTTCATAAAGATATTTAGTAGAATCAATCACTTGAACTTTAATTATAGAGAACGTAGCGGCAAAAGCGGCGCACAGAAGTGGCCAAGCAAAAGACATCAACGCGAACCGCGTTGTGTTACTTATTACTATTACTTCTTACAGTGTCCGATATTCTCTTAAATGAGTGGTTTTATTTGTATTTTATTTATTTAAATTGTATCATAACGCATTTCTTTAAATAGTTCTTATTTAAAAACAAAATATACTTTCTTGAATCCTTAGGCAAACATATAGACAGGTGTTTTCTTCACCAAGATTTGCCAATTATCGTTTTAAGTCCAGAACCGAACCTTGAACCACTTGAGAACACACAGTCTCATACGCAATTAATGTGAGAGTTCTTAGTAAACTTTTATGCCACATATCATAAAACGTAAATGGAAAAGGCACAAGGGTTACTAAATAGTCACTGCCCAAATAAATACCCGATGTCAACTATTCATACATACATATGTATATGACAAATAAAATAGGATTCCCATTCGAATAATAATTTTTATTTGTACTTATTCTAAGTGTATTTTTAGCAACAATTTGTTATAAAATCAAATATTATTGAAAATCAGTACGGAAAGAGTCTTTCCGGAGTATTTTTTGCCACCGTTCCGCTCATTAGAAAAAATATTCGCACGAAACATGAACCTTTAATGTTTATAGTTTCCGGTTGGATACAAACATGTATTTACACGATAATTAACATAAATTTTGATTTGGTAGATTTGATTATAGAACAGATGTTCAAAATTATATTTTTTAATGTAAAATAATTAATAATTTTGCATAATGCCAACCGACTAATAATAGTTATTTTATTTACTTTTAATTCTTTAAAAATATAGTCATTATATACGCTATTTTATCCGCATAAATTGATAGTATGAACTATGTAATCTCACAGTATTTGGGCCTTATCTATTTTGAGAAATTGATGATAGGCGGGAAATCAACACCAGCACTAAGCAAAGGTTATATAAATGCATATATTGTAATAAATAACATTGCCTCGACTAAAGTGTGTATGAGCTTACAAAGAAATTTACTTACTTCGAAAAGCTAAATTACGAGTTCTATTATATTAGTATGATTTACCTTCTTACGTAAGATATAGGTATGAAAATTGCTGCGAAAAATTCCGATATTTAAAAATCAACCATATTTATCGTCATGTGTTAGCTATATCTTGCTTATTACAAATACATAAAATCAAGTAAATTCAAATATATCGAACAGCCTTCATAATAAGATACCAAAGAATTTCATCACGAGTACGCAGATCCATAACCTTTGTAACAAGAATAAATTTAAATGTAATTAACTTATTAGTGAACTAATTAAATGATCCGTTCAGTTGAACTGAGTACGTAATTAACTCTGACAACCAATTAAAAATAAAGTAGCTAAATAATTTATATACCATTTTGAAATTATTACTATGTAAGAGAAATATTAAAAAATAAATTAATACTTCTAGTAAGTATTTTATTCAGTTACAATTTTAACATTGCGAGGTAAAAAGTTCTTAAATTATTTGGATGAAATTAAAGTGATAGATAACAAAAAATGTAAAACACAAATACAAATTCACCCTTTTATAAAATCATATACAATATTAGATTCTAACCTTCAGATAAAAGTACTTCCGCTGATATGAGACAGTTCGTTCAGATACGGCATAGCAACTCAGAAGGGAAAAGTGTTAGCGATCTCAAGCACGTAAAAATGGCGGGAAAAGAATCGAGTGAGTGTGATGTGGAGTGGTGAGGGCGACACGAGTGCACGGGGCGGCGTCGCAAGAGCGACTAGCGCGCTATCGTTCAAGCCGCCAGTCGGTCCCGTTAGACAAAGAGAGCGAAACGCTGCCTTACGTGCGAGCGGTGTGGCCGCAGCGCCCGCGCACCGTCCGCGCCCCGTCCGCGCCCCGTCCGCGAGCCATCCGGAAGCCTCGCTGAAACTGGACCGTTTTCTTTTCTTGTTATTATTGAGATCGACTCTCAAGTTCTGTTGTTGTCGCGCGGTGCGCCGCTCGCGCTGATAACGCGATGCCACGCCGGCCTGCGCACGCGCACCACGCTACGCTCCGCAGCTTAAAGCTCGCGCGGACTTAAAAAAAATTCAACCCCCAGTGATGGAATGGATATTTAATGTCAGTGATCAGTGATTGACTGGACGAGTATTTTAACTGAACTGTAATTTTTAGTGTGCCTTTGTAACTGATAGAACATAGTGTCAAAGAAAGTGAAACCGATAAGTTGTGTTACTGAAAGGATTATTCTATATCAAAACATTTTTTTAAATTGTTTTCTGTGCGGTTACTATTGAAGCAAACTAAACAGAAAATCGGAAGGATAAACTTTTATCAAAAGGTTTTTCTGCTGTGAAAGGTAGGTAATATTAAATTTTCTTTTTCTTCGCGGACTTACTTTGTTGTGTTTTAATCGACGTTATACATAACACTATTCTCTCGTTAAATAAAAAGTTATTCTAAACGAACAAATGTATCGGAAAACATAAATTTCGCGGAAATACCAGACAACATCGCGGATATTTTATTTACGATAAATAAATGACTCGAATATTTTTATATACCTCTTAACACCGTACAGGTATTATAATTAATTATGATTCCGCCACTGTAGGACTAAATCATAAATTAAACGAAAACGAAATGAAAAATCACAATGATCATGTAAATGCGTCGATAAAAAATCTTTTATTTTGTCCGCGCTACGGATTCTAATTTATTGAACGACTTAATGAGCCATCATCGCATCCAAACGGCTCACTTTAAATAAATTTGAATATCGAACAAATTGTTTTTCTTTATAAAGAAATCCGTAGATACGGCCATTCATACTTTTTTTACACGACCTACGCCAAATAAAAAGGGCACAATTTCACTAGCATTTTCACTGATAAAAATAAACTATCGACCTAGTAAACCAGATAGTGTTTACTGTTGCGACGCTACGCCGCCCGCCGCAGAGATCCGCCCGTCGGCAAACTTTTTTGCTCCAATCTCGTCTATTGTACTCAAACGGGGCTTGCTGTGGCTCGTGCCTCGGTGTTAGCACATCAATTATCTCCCTTTTACCGAACTTTTTCGTAACTACTTCGTTTTTCATTTGTCTTTTAATTTTTTTTGGCTGCCAGTTACAAATACAATAATTTCTCTACATACTTTTTAAACCTTAACTACATTAAAAACGTTTTGAAAATGCGAATTTAAAAAAAGAACAGTTTTGTCTAAACAGCGCTTCTGTTAATTCACCAGCACATATTCTGTATATGGTTGACAAATCGCGCTCGTAAGAATAATAAGAGCTAAGAGGATATGTGATAAGATCGGCAAGATTTATTTTTCATATCACGGCACACCTCTTACTGTTATACGTGCGGGGAGTACGTGACTGTAACTGGACCGCTGTCGATTTTTAATGCGCTATAAACTGTAACTGCGTTTGGGATTACTCTTCAATCCTGATAGATACAGCTCAGAAGTAATATTAACGTAGCAATAATATAACATATATTTAATATATTATTAAGTATTAAAAAAGATACGAGTAGATATGAAGATAAAACAGATTAAATATATTTGGTTAATAGAATATGAGTTCAATAATTAAAATAAAATTAATTAAACAGACCTGTTTAATAGGAAACAAATTATTATTCATACTACAATTGTATTGTCAACCAATTCATACTTACAATAGCTTCAATTTAAAACTCCGTGCCTCTATTTTAAAGCAATAGTAATCGTTATAGGTTAATTGATCAATGAAACAGCGTTTGTAGAACAATAAAATACAACAAAAAATAAGTTAGGTAGTTATTTAGTTCTACATAGTTTGTATGATCAAAATCCATTTTTAATAATATGTGGTAGTTTTATCCTTTACATTTAAATTGTTAAATATGAAATGTAAATTATAACATTATTGGTACTTTAAGCGGTAAATATAACAATAGTAATTGGCTTAAAATAAAAGCATGAAACTCTATTTTACAACTTGTGAATATACGTTTTTTTGCGATACACAATGTATAGTAATAATTAGTGTTTATTGAGGCGTAAACCTCAGTGGTTATTTTTTTGATGGCGCGCCGAAGGTTGAAAGACATTCGCCACGTCAGGTGTCGACGAAAAAAGAAACAAAAATTGTTGCAGCCGACTCCGCGAAATTGCACTTATCAGAACTACCATCAAACGTAGGTGTATAAAACGTTCATTTTATACGCAAACATGCCGACTTCTGTTAAAATGTTAACAGCGTATATTGCAATGAAAATATTTGCGTAATTAAATCAATTGATGTACACCATGTTTGTATACACTTACAAGATCCAATCCTATACAAATTATTAGAAACTTTTTGGTTCCAACCTCAAGAGAAAATATTTTATCGTGTTTCCAAATTCAAATACTTGACTTCTCGTTTTACGGCCGTCATCGCGACCATAAAGAGTCAACATATAAAATGCGTTATTTGTTCTAAAAATGAAAACCGTGTTTTATTTTATTGACCGCTCCGACATATCTTTAATGCACCTTTTATTCTTATGTCAATTGGTTATAAATGTAAGACTTAAATCGGTTGTATTAAATTTATTGGTCGTTATCAAATGATTAATATAATTTATTTTCACTCCTAAATTTATAACGAGGGACATCAAAACGAAAGAATATCTTATATTGATAGAAGGTAGCGTCAATTAATTAAAAATTCTTCGTTTTGATCATCACAATATTGATCGCTTTATAAATTTTAAAACAGGTCATAAATTATTGATTTCCATAAAGTGATGCTTCAATTTGTCGATTTGTAAAAACATAATCAGCATGAGATTATTTATGTTTTTAAACATAGAAAACATAAGGTGTCGTAAGGATTACAGCAATAAAGTGATTTTTTTGAATATTATATTTTAATTATAAAGTACAATACGTTTTTTTAATAAGTTTTTGTGGTTATAATCATATGTTAATAATAGCTACATTGGCAACACATGTAACTGTGAACTTCGGAAATTTAGGCCTATTGTATATTTCATTGGTGTTAATTGTAGTACACATATTATTTATAACCATAACATATATTTGTAGCTATATTCTACAAAAGTAGGGTTTATTTTTAATAATTTAGAGTATTTTTTAACTTAAAGAACTCAATACAATTTCTTTAAAAAGAAAATACCGAAAATAAATTTATCTAAGAACAGTTTTATACCAAATCTGGGCTTAATTAAATTAAATGCCTATCAACGTATCAGCTCGATACTCGACAATTCACAGCCATTACTACCGTTGGACCGACGGCCTTTCAACAATATACCTAAAAATTCTTCCTGTATAGGTTTTTTCCTTCCAAGACTTGCGTCTATCTTGATCGCACATAATTGCGCTGTCACATCCCCGACTAGAATCTCAATGCTTATAACTAATAAATAAAAGAGCACGCGTCTTGAGACAATCTTAACACAATGACTGAATGTCACTTGCAAGATGTATGAGCATTTTTGTCCTTTGTCCCGTCTAAGTGTTGGCAGTGGTCAGTTTTAATTATCTGATATTTCTTGTTGGTACTTCATACGCGCTTGTATTAATGCATTTTTATTTTATGCTTTTCAATTGTTTTTGTTTATCTCCGCTAAATTTAGCAACGTTTGTGTAACATTCATTTGTTTTTACGAAGAAAATAAAATACAGAATTTAAAATAAATCAAGGGGTATTACATTACAAAACTGACTTAAATTTTGATATGAGTTGTATGATGCGTGTAATGGAATGTTATGTTATGAAGAAGCGAGATCACGGCTCGGTTATGGGATTAGGCGTCGGTAAGCCAGCTTCGGTTGGAGCAAAAAGTTGTTCGCGGATGTACCGTAAGATGTCGTTATATTAAGGTTGGACTACTTCAAAGAAACTTGAATGAATAAATTTCATTACATTAGTCATGCCGTCTTTAAGTATATTAATATATGAATCTTTAAGTATTTGTATCATCTGGAAATGTGGCGCAGTTAAGTTACAAAATATCACACAACTATCAAGTAGGCTGACTTACAGAGTCAACATCATTCATCAACATATTAAAATTAAAGTTATTGAAAATTATACATATTGCAAATCGTAATCAATTTTTGCAGACATAAATGACGGAACGCGGTCAAATCATATATTCAGTGTAAGGTAGAAATCTTCAGAGCCCATTTCTTCCTAGTTCTCTGAGATTTTATAACAGATCATAGAGAATTAACATTAAGCCCACTATTATATAATGCATTATCGCCAACGCAACCGTTTAAAATTATTTATAAGGTGTAAAAATGCAACCCCCATACGAGTGTGAAACCTCTGTTTTTGTCTAAAATAATTACTCCAGCTCATTAAGGAGTTAATTTACATTCTTCTAATACCTACGGAGATTTTTTTCGAGTAGTAAATTACTCAAGCGGGTATCGGACGGATACTCGACACACTTATGCCCAAAAAATATCTTATTGCGAGACGAGTGGCCAATTTAAATGCTTCAAACAGTGCCCGGCTTTTTAAAGAGCGCATTAAAAAGTTTAATCGAGAATACGGTTCGTACGGACGAAAGTCAATCACTGTTTTCTTATTTAATCTCAATTTCGCCGTCGATTGCATTGAAAACGCTGAAACGAAACGCTGTGTCATCATTGTTAAAAAAAAAGTAATTAAAATTTTCCCTTTCACCGGTACAGAATAGGTGCGTTGTTACCTAACCCACTGCTGTCTGATTTAATATCGATCAGTTGCCAAGCGACAAGCGGCCGGTTTTTTATCTTCATCTACAGGTGGCTATTTAATTTCTACAAGACGCACAATTTCATAACGTACATAAATAACCGCTATGATGTTATGAGACTCTTTGAGAATTTGAAATGACGAGTTCACTCTTCTTAAACTGGTGGTACATAAGGCCCATAATCCTTTCATTTTCTAAACGTATCGCGGTAATATCAAAATTCCCCTATTGTTGGATCTACACAATAAAAAAATACATAATTTCTTTAAAATATTTAAATTATACGTTTTTAATATAAATAATACACGGATAATATACTTAAGTAATCAGAAACCGTGAAATCTTCGATATCCTGACCAAAATATTTTTTAGTAACATGATATTATTAATTATTAGGAATATTTGGTTTTAGTGATAAAATACTTGATTTTAGTGGGAGATCAGAATTGAAAACCTTTTCTCTTTACTTGATTTTATTTATTTAATTGTTATGTAACGGAAATCATATTGGAAACATCTAAGTATCTTACTTGTACAAGATGCGTCAGAAGCGAGGGTCGTGTCGTATTGAATTACATATCGTCACGCTTCTATCAGTGTGAGGTGAATAAAGTGCTACACGACAACTGCAACAACGAACGATAAAAATGTATTTAAATAAAGGAATTATTACAGCTTTCTAGACGATTTGCATGATCACGCGTTCCCAATATCAGAAACGTCGATTGTATAGAAAATGTGGCTATGAAAAACTCAAGTCAATATTATAAAAACTTCTTGTTGCTTCTCGTAGGTAGACAGTAAACGCTGTATTATTCGTTTTCTATGCATTGGTTATTTTTATAGGTAATTTTTAATTCCGGTATTTATAAAAAAGTAAAATATAGTTTAATTACCTTTTTGCAAACATCGCAGCAACCTTGAAGACCTCCTATTTTTCTCAATGCTACATTATATTTTATACACAATTTTAAAAGTGTTTGCTTATTTGATGAAAATTAAATCAAGTCTTTTCAAATCAAAACGCAAAACTTCTCTCTATTACGTGCAAATGGATATTAATTCATAAAATAGTCGGGTTAATCAGCCAGTCTAACACAAAACACGAGTCCATAATTTACATTATGCCGCATAAATTCGATGACGCAATCCATCCAGGTTTACCTAACTGGCCAAGTGTGAGTGTGATCGTTCTAATTGTCGCCGAGAGTAGGAGTGACGATGCAACATTACAAAACAAGCGGGGCTTGTCGCGGCGCAACATTTGCATATAATTGCAGCCAGTTTCTAATGATTAGAACACTGTACATGTGTTTTGGACGCTCGGAAGTCGTGGGGGTATAACTGTTGGAGAGAAATGTTAATATACAGTAATTTAAATGCGAGATTAAACGTGCTGGTAGAATGAGTAACATTAAAATTATACAATGAGGCCTAAAAGTCTTCAGATACCTGATATCCAGATAATCTAATCCTTACAAAATAGAACATTAATCATAGTTACCGTCATTACTTTGATGGAATCAGTGTATTATTTTTCGATGGGATTCTTTGTAAACTTCAGTATTTCTGTGAGGTGCGACGTTCATTGTCCCCAGTTCTCGTCCTCAACGACACATAAAATAAAGGTGTTTCTCATAGAAAAAAATGATATACCTAGTACTCAAAAATATGTCATAACTATATTTAGTTGAAGTTGAAGAGCATAAGACGGGAAACTAGTGAATGCATTATCTTGACCTACTTGCAATTCTTAATGTGGATAGAAACACATACAGTACCGAAAAACAAGTTCCATAAATGTACCATCTGCCGTTCCCACACAGAACGTCAGTATAACGTTCACACAAACCTAGTTACACATCAATTCGGCGTGCAATTGACGTCTTCCATGAATGACTAACAGAATTGTCCAAATACCGTTTTTATACGCAATAGAGCTGCTTTCATTTTTCTGGTTTTCACCACGTAAAATTTACACCGGCAACACTAACATTAGTGCAATATGACATGAAAAACGAGCACTCAAATTCAAAATATTTCTGTCGCGAAAGTACAATTGTATTCGTCTACTGCATCAGACACATGAATCACGATGCAGACAAAAAATGTATTCAATTTTAGGGGTGAACATACAGTGCCGTTCACGCGATTTTCGACCGTGAAACTCGGCACAACAATTGAAAATAGGCGAAATTTGCTTGCACAAATCCAAAGTGTTTTAGACATAGACAGAAATCGCTGATCAAAATTCAAGGAAATTCGATATAGTCTGCATTCAAGTACATCACTCCAGATGAAATTCAGATCGTAAAAAATGCACAGACGCCTTCGTAGACGGTGTCGCATAATTTTTAGATTCATTTTCATAATGTGCAGTCAAATGGTTGAGGTCATTCTAGATCATAATAATACGCCTAGGTTTATGCGAACGCTATAAATACTCACATTTGCATGCTGTTTTAACGGGCACTGCATAAACGGTTGCACCTTCAAAAAGTGGGTTTAGTTTTAATATGTCAAAGACTTAGAGTGACACTTAATCAACTTATAGCAACGCTTAAAGACTAACACCATTCTAAATAAAATCAGCCAGCTCTCGTTGGATTCTCTTAATGCACACGACGAACCTGATTTCGCGTCGCCTCATCCAGTTACCGTCAGCGTTTCGCAGGTCGTCGTTCCATCTGGCCGGGGAACATCCCACACTATGTTTGCCTAATCGCGGTGTCCGCTCCGAAACCCGTTTACCACAGACACATATAAATTAACCTAACCTTTAAAACATACTAGCATACTTAGCAGGCGGAAGACAAAGCCCGCTAAGCACAACTCGAAAGACAAATCAGGCGTAGCTTTCTAGGAAAAATAGTAAAACTTTCTATATCTTTTCCACTAAGACGGTAAACTTTACGATCACAAACAATGGCTTTGAAGACAATAAAATAGGAGGAAATTAAAAAGTCGATTTTATTGTAACTAAGCGCGTTGCCGTTTGCCAGAACAATTAATACCTTTCTCTGATGCCGGACATCCGCCGAAGCTAGCTAGATGTCATCGCCTAAAGCCTTGTAAGATTAATAAGCCATTAAGGGAAGCAGCATAATAAATAATAGCCATTAACGAGCCGTAAATAGTTGGCAATCAAAACGACTTCAGGTTGCTCTTGATTAAAAAAACATATTTATTTTAAGATTGTGATGAAACAATTATGTGTTTTACGATAAGAAATATTTTATAGCGTCGCAGTAATGATATTAATGGAAAAAATATTAACTCCAGTAAGTATTAATTGACTTGATAGTTACCACATATTCCATATTTCGGTTCGAATATAAATTTTTAATTTCGAAACTGGCCAGCTGTTTTGTATGGTTAGATGTCTAAAACCTTGAATTTCCTTTATTGTGAAGCATCTTCACCATGCTGCAAGGGATAACAGTATTATTGAAAACTTTGAACCAACCTTTACGTTTCTCTAGAAAGACGAGCCATACAGTTTTACGATAGCAAAAAAAATAAAGACAACTTACACTACAATAAGACGCGTGATGTGATAGAGACTTAATCTCAGCTTTATCATATGTATAGCATAGCGTGACAGCAACGATTTTATTTCAAAATGTTTTTGGAAACATTATTGGAACACTGCACTCACAGAACTTGCTATACGTATCGGCACTTTAAATTAAGTTGTACCAAGAATCAACACTTAAGTAATGTAAATAAAATGATTACCGTACATCTAAAAGCTTCTATGTTTGGGGGTACTCTTTAAATGCTATGTCTTAATCTAGAGATGACGAACGTCGAACCTAATACGTCCATCAGACGTGTGGTAATCAATTTTAATTGATGCAACTCGGCGTTTCCTTTTGGCGAAATACCAAACACAATTAAGTCAAGTCGCCAAACATGGACATCCGCTAATCACTGGGTCCTTATCTCCGTTATTTTCTACGCGCAACAATTATGCCGTATATATGTTCACTTTACTCATGTCAAGTTATGAAATGTCACATATAAGGAAGTTTCTTTTTGTATTTGATAATTATTGAATCATAATCTGTGTATGTCAAGGGTAAAGGATCTTCTATTCGAATATTTATGAAAATGTTTCTGTAAAAACAATGTTAGTATCAATATTTTAATTAGGGTGTTAAATCAACGAAAATAATACCCCATAAAGTCTCCTCAAAATAATAACAACAAACCTTCATACAGCCAGAAACCCAATTCAATTAAAGAGCTCACAACAAAGACCTCGAACTATTATCGTGTCTCATCTTACCTGGAAACCTCATTACCAAAACTCCATATTGTTCGCTCACACGTGCATAATACAAAAAGATCTGTTTCATTATCTTCTACGCATACGTCTTCTATACGGGCTTGCGTAAGAATCGCAAGTTTACAACCGAGATGGCAATCGAGTGCATGGGAATCTGATTGTTCTGCGCACAGAATGCGTTCACACACATGAATGCTAACATTGCCAACGTGTTTATTGTCTACTATGATCTACACCAAAAGAAGGGTTTATGTGTTCTCTTCGTGATTTGAATTTCGAATAGGTTTTCATATTTTGGTTTTAATAAGGTTTTCCTCATTATGACAGTAGTCGTGTTGTATCTACAGTACAAAGGGTCAGGCTAAAGGCATTTTTAGTAATTATTTGAATTGGGGACTAATTTTGTAATGCTTTTCCGTTTCGTTTTTATAATACCTTTGGGATTTTATTACAGAGATATATTCACTTGTAAAATTTGAGAAAATTCTTTTCTTACTCATTTTTCTCGTCCAAATTTTTAAGAGTGTAGTGAAAAATAGGATTTAAATGAGCCTGAAAATCACTCAATGAAAAAATAAGTTTCACTTTATTGTCATTAACTTCATATATGGCATACGTACTTAGACATTGTAACATAAACATACGCTAAAGAAAAATAAAATATAATATTTTATTAACAACATTGTACACTCATTTTTTATAGAGGAAAATGTTTTTATGTCTCGTCTGAATGGTACTGAGCTAAAAGCATGCATTGCTGTGAGCTAAACGACAAGAACATGCAAATCAGGATAGCTTTGCATCCGTCGCTTTTATGCACTCACATTTTTTGTTAACTCTGTACACATCGGCTCCAATTAGTCGCATCCTGCGGAAGATGTAAAAAATTATGTCCATCACCGCATCCACGACTTCGCAAAGATAAAATTCATGAAAAGAAATTTTATGGAACGTCGTTATCTATAAAAATCATCAAACTGCACAATTAAAATAAAATAAGGAAAATCACTAACTAGTAGGAGCTAACTAGCTCCTGAAAAAAGTGTAATTTTTGCTTTTAATTATACTTATTAAAGGCAAAGCAGAACAAATACAAAAACAAGAACCTTCTGTTTGTCACATCAATGCTAATTCATTGCTAAGACATTGTCCAGTCTCAACAATACAAAAAAGTGAACAAAATATGGACAGTTAAAAGTAAAATTTACAGTTTCATAAAAAGCCTTGATTAGAAGATCACTCTCGATTTCATTCGTACAGTCAATCACAAAATTGATTGAGATAATTTTATGTAATTTCCTGTTACCATTCATATTTCCTTTGCAATTAGTCTAAATTAATCAATAGATGGTATCTAATTGCAATTATACCACTATATAAAATATTCTGAATCAAATACGCAGTTCTTGTTAATGATAACTTACAAATTGAAATCGGCAGATTAAAATTATTTTGATTGCTCAAAAATATTGAATTATTGCTAAGATTTATTGTCCGAATTTGTATCTTGAATATTTTGCGCTAAAATGATGTGTGCCGTAATTCATCCTTTGGCCATTAGTCGTAGAAAAATATGTTAGTTACTAATGTGGGAATTATGGGTGCAACTGTTGAATGAATTCATTTATTAAATAATTTTCCCGCGGCACAAATATACAACTAATACGTTAAATATAGGAAGGTAATCTACATACTTATTAAACTAGATGTGTTCGGTGCCAGATAAATTCCCAAGAGAATTAACTTTATACACATAGGGAAATATCTTGAGCTAAATAATTTTGCAAATGAATTCAGAATCATAAGCATTTTGCGACGATCCCACCTGCACGAAGGGAGACGGTAAACAGATATTAGCATTAATGGGAAATCGACTGCATCATGGTTCGCGGCACAAGAGTAAGCCATGCGATAAAAAGTTTCCGGGTTCGATCCCCAAGTCGGGCCGTGTAATTTCTGTTTTTATTGTAAAAATGTAACCGAAAAACGAGTTAAAAGCACAATTAATGAATCTTACAAAAAAATATTACCAAAACATTTCTGAACTCAACAATACGAAGTGACGTCCAACAGTCAGTGTCGTGATCTTGAACAATAAGCCCAAAACTCCCATCGACATAAGAAATCGCGAAAATTGCTCAATTGCGTCACCGAGTGTCTAATTGCCGTTACAGATTATTACAAGAGCGATCATTTACAGGCGATTTGGAAATCAACTGCGCCACATTACATCGGTTACGCACGAGTTTTTTACAATTAATTGGATTTTCTACCTTCACTACATTTTGCTTTGCATTTTCGCGTTTATTCGATCGAGTATGCTACTAGAGCGATCTCTGGGCTGAAGAAATGGCTAATTATTTATTTATTTATGCGTTTGAGAGCGGTCCTAAGCTCGCTAAGTATAAAATTGTTGAAATTGATTTCAACAGAAAATCTTTAAGGTGCAGCAATGAACTATTTGTAGACGATAAAATTACTTATAAGTAAACATTTCAATGGAATCTTTACAAAAATTACTTATCAATATACAACTTTCGTAAATTAATAGTTATGATAACTTTTCTGTAAGAATTTTCTTTCACCTACCAAATACTATAAAATAACTTCTTTTTCTAATGTAATATTATAGACCAAAAAATAATATAATTTAAATGGCATATTGTGTTATACGGTTATTTCGCAAAAGCATTAATTCCTAAACAGAAATATAATAAATAATGAACAGTTATTTGTATCCCGTTGATGCATACAATTCAGTAGCTTGTTGTGTGAGACCATGTTTTTGTAGCCACTTGTAAACACCTGTTTTACATACAAGATATTATCACAGATCCATCTCGGTGGACAAGTTATCTGACATTTTACAAAAAAACTAACAGCCAGATTGTGATCTTTACAACAATGATAAACTAGACAAGAATGTAATTTCCTTTTTTTATACGCCAACCAATTATAGCTTACCTTAATAAAATACATAATGTATTTTTTTTATTTATTTATATCACACAATTTGTGTATTCTAGTACCCTGGTCGTATAAGAACTTTTGGCCACCACAATGGCAATCTCAAAAAAAAAATGGCTAAATATACTTCTACAAGGGTCATCGCAAAATGTCTATTGTGCCCTAGATTTGAATCCGCCATAGAGATCTCGACAACCCCATCCGCTACAGACAAGACTCTCGCTTACTTACGTAGTCATATCTGTATTTATTGTAATTTTATTCAAGCTCAAATTATTGTTAATAATTTTCAATTATGAAAAGCCCTCTTACTACCTCTAATTGTAATTAAAGACTATAAATGGAGCACAATATAAATCAGGTAGCTGCTACATTTTAATGGAACCAACTCATTTGATATGCGACATTACGTCCAATGCATATTCAGAAACATTTACGAACAACCTTAATGAAGACATAAAAATACTGCTTCAAATGGTTACTCTCCGAATAGTGATTAAATAGATGTTTTTTTATTGTAATATATTAATTATTATACGTAAGCTTTGTCACCTAACCCCGTCTAGACAATTGTGGATTCGAGATATTTAAATTAAAATAAATTACATTAGAAGCCATTGTTTAAGGAAGGAGGTGCCGGTTTGATTACCCCTTGAAATTTATAGCTTGGGTGTATACAAGAAATTTGTGAACTGGAATATTTAATAGTATTCTCGATCTTTGTAATTAAGATATAAATATCTTATCACTATTTTTAATCACACTTTCTATACCAAGTCCCAGATAATAGATATGAAATAAAGTAAATAAATGAAACAACAGTACATGGGAATAGCGGATCACAGTTAAATATCACAAAAAATACACTTAAATAGTTATTCTATGATGCAATACCATTCTATTTACATTCTATTGCCCATGTTTAAACTGTCTAAAATGTCAAACCTATCTGTTCCGTACGGGGATGAAATATAGTGATTGGTGATAATAAACCGAACCTTATCATTAGTCCACATAAAACAGATAAGACCTAGATAAAAACAATTTTAATATTCAAATTGACGTCCACCCGTCGATAACTCATGGAACTTTGAGATTCATTTATGCATAGTCTTGATTACAGCAGGTAATAGATCCGAAGCCACGTGTAACAACTGCGCAGATGTTCGCCAAAATTTACATAGAACCTTCAAGTGAACTAGAACAAGCCATCCTTACCTACACATACCATGACAACAAACTGCGTTATAATTTTCGGTCCGATCTTCAACGTCAAAATCATCGCTTCAAGATACTCAAATTGTGTTCTCTAATTAATTAATGTTATCGACGTCCAGGTTACAATTGACGTCAGATGATTGTCGTTGATTTTCCTTTATCAATCCCAATGTCGCGCCATACAAATGTATGATTTGCATTAACAACTACTAATTCCGTAGAACAATTGAAACTCTCCAAACGTATAATTTAATTAGATTTTTTCCAAGATCCGAAGTACTTTGCCGTCAGTTGAAGTACGACGAGAACCGCACTAACAATTTGTTTTAACTCGGCGTATTATTTCGACCGTCCCAAGTCCTTTGGAATGCGCCAATCAAATATAACAATGGTAACCACAAAAAAACTCCCACGGCACATAATAATGAATAGTTAACGACGAAAACTAGGTGAATCTTTGTGCAATCGCCTAGTGTCTTTTAAAAGAAATATGATCATTTTCAATTTCATAATATTTCCCACACATGGCAACATGAATGGATCGGTGGAACTGACAAATTAGTGTAATCTAAAAGAGATTTCGCGTCGCTAATACAATTTGTAGGCGCGTAGTTTGTGTTCGTGAGGATGTCAAATTATGCGGTCGTGTTACCGTAATGAATATCATCTCTTCGACATTGAATAGTGGCCGGCGATTTCTACACGCAGATTGCCGGCACGCTTTTTAAAACTAGGCATTAGCGGCGTCCGCCACTCTTACTTCGACATCCCCTCTTGTAAACGTGCGTAATGACTGCTTGTTCTCGCTGACAAAGAAGATTACTAGCTTCGTTCACATCGGATTTGTGCTCTTCATTGATAGTAAACATAGCTTCTAGAGTTTACATTGTAAATTAGATCGCACTTACTTTATGGCTTATCATCATAAGAACTATCCATAAAAATATAACATCTTTTGCTGCCATGCAAACGCCAGAAACTATCAACATAATTTATACTATTCAATATTATTGTTCCGGGTACACACGTGACACATTCTGTTTGTATTTTACAGCAGCTGGATGGTCTAGACTATTAAAATTCACGATCATATTATCTACTATTCACATCGTTACAAATGTAGACGCTCACCTCTGTACATCCTATAATAAGTAACATTGTAGCAATACTACTCCCACACTTTACTCTATTAATCGAATCGTAAGTTCAGTCTCAAGAATTAGTCCGAACAAGTATTATTAACTTAACAAATTGTCATAATCATTTTTAGTTTTAAAAACTAAAATCATAGATTTTAGACGGCAGATCTTACTCAATGAAGCGGAAGTACGACTCACATCGGGCTGCAACACATTGAGATCAAAAATTCCGCTCATAGATTAGTCATGATCATATAACACAGATTATTGCTCTACATATGAATCACAGCCATAAATCTCACGATCTCAAAACAATGCAGATACAGAGCGTCGAAAAAACTCCGCGAAAACTTCAAGTACACACGTTCAATGCAAATTGGCCGAATGTCAGACCGTAGTGTTACACAAGCGTGCATCATGACATTCGTTTGTTCGCCGAACAATCCCGAGTGTCCGTGTGAAGATTTCCCACAACGCGAGATGGCACAGATAATGTGCCCATCGAGTCAACTAAACACCGGTTTAAGATAAACACCAATTAACCTACAACGTTGATTTTACTATCTGATATATATTCACAAATGTGTGAAAGAAATTATGTGCTAATTAAATAGTTTGTTATTGAAATGCTTTTTGTCGATCAGCTCTGAATAGCTTTGCGGCAAAAAATATTTCGTTGAAAGCAAACACGACGCCATATTTGAATCGGTATCTCTAATTGAGTATTAACTAAGGAAATGTGTCTACATAGCGATCTGAGTTAAATTATTCTGTTCCATACCGCGCAAACATTGCTTGGCTATTTTATTATATTATATAACAAAGTATGGCTATAAATCTTTCCTTAAACGATATTAGGTAATATTTATATTAGAATATAAAGTAACATATTTTCATATTTATTTTATGACTCACGAGTATTGTTATGAATAAAATAATCTATTCATAAACAGACTTATATAATGTAGTAATTATTACTTAAACTTCGGTGTGACATGTGACCCGTGAATATTTTTTTTATATCACCAATAACTCTAGCACACATTTGCTAGAATCGTGCAAGGGTTTTTTCACACGGATATTATAAAATCGGCCATTCCAAACGAATCGCCTTCCGCCGCGCTTACCATTGCCAATCCGTCCTCGCGTATTCCTGCCTTACACAACAGAGGATGCCAGTACCGACGTTACAAAGCATCCTATAATCAAAGACTCGAGTCAAATGGCGCACTGGATTATCTGTTAGTGAACTTGAATGCCTTATTATCTGCGGGCGACTTGTTTCAGCAATAATTACCCAATAAAAGACCTAACCCACTTATTACGAGCGCATTAATTTGAACATCACCGTATTTATGCAGGTATTTTATATCATGCAATAATTTGAATTGTAAAGCTAATGTACATGTGTGAATTTTAATTATTCAATGACACGGTTTGTTACTTAGTGTAGTGCTTGTAGCTTGTTATGACTTGTTGACGTATGTATATATTTACATAAATGTCTTTACCCTGCACATACAGGGTTGGCGAATGTTGTTCTTCATTTTTTGTTTTGCTTTATAATTTTCATTTGATTAAAAAATACTTTTAATATACTCTTAGAATTAATTTATTAAAAACAAAGTTGAATTAGGATCATCTATTTGAAGAGTCTTTGAAGCCTCATTATCCCGAACTTTATACTTTTTTTTCTGATTTATAGTTCTACGATATAGTAAAGTCAAGTTGTAGTAACGCACCCATAGATACCAGAATGGCGCTGGATAAGAGTGGAACAACTTGATCGAATGGTAATATTGCTGTTTCGTTCGGTGAATGATTGTTGTAGGAACAGTTACCTTGTGTTAGGTTTTATTGCGTTCGCCCTTGTACCTTACATTGATAAATCTTGTATTAGTACACCACGCAAGATAGACGCGTTCCAGAATCGGCTTGTGTATGTTTAAGTAAATTAATACACCCAACAGTCTTATACATTGTTCTCATAAGATATTTGTCTCAGAACGGGAATCGAACCCGAGGTACGTTTCACACGCTATCCAACTGTGCCACAAGGCTCAGCAATACGCGTTGTGTCGATGAATGAATGTCAATTGTGATAGATATATAATTTTCGTTAAATAAATTCTATAGATAATTAATATATGTAATACTTTAATCGTACGTAAAAACTATTTCACTCAATTCAAACGTGTTTGGGAGAAGCGCCAGTAAAAAATGTGCTTTCCGGTACAATTTATAGTCTATTAAGTCGATAGGTATAAATGCGTCTAATTTCTAATAGCATGATACCAATCACTCATCTGCAATTTCATCACCTGTATATCATCCAACTACGCCCATTAAGTTATTTCTAATAAGTTACATATGTTAGCCGAGGAATCTGTGTAGATTTATTATCGCTTACGAAAAGCAATCTGTAGAGGCGTGACCGATGGTAATTATTTCTTAACATCTTCAGAAGTCGCTACTGAACGGCTAATATTACTCACTTCCTTTTATCTAATAGCTCTGATTGAGATGCGGTTAACTACTAAAGGGCTTATTATGGTGTATAACATTTAGCCTAATGGATGGATGATTTGAGATTATTCAACATTGCTTAACATGAAAAATTACAATACTATTTCCTTTAACTAATGTGAGTGTGGATTATATTTTTTGTTCAGATTTATTTAAATTGAATGTGGAATGTTTTCAAACAAATTATATTAATTTATTTTTTTTAATTATCGACTTTTAGGAAAATTAAAGCCAGTACCGGCAGCTCCTTTGTTTTCCTATATTTTTATTAGTCTAGCCTTTGTTTTGTTGAAACTCCGTGAGAAAATAGTTAAAAAAACATCATTGATAAAAGGGAAACACCTGTCGCCTACTGCGATTGAATACCAATATTTATAAAATTACACCACAAATACAATAATTCACAACGACGTCACATTAAAGCTATAATTTCAGCGAGAACTTGATACAATCCATCGTCTGAATGGTACGTGTTTAGAATATGATTTATGGCTTCATGCAACGAACGTCCTCAGCGCATCGGCTCATTCACAACCAATAATAAATCTTTTACGGGCCCTTATGCAGACCCCTTTTGAACTTCGTGTTATTCAGTACATTCGTTTTTTATATCGACAATATAGAATAGGCCCGTGAACTAGAATGGGTATAATGGGAACATATTTTTAGTATTAGACACTTCAGAGTAAATTTTTCTATACAATCGTATGAATGAAAGACATATGTCTAATTGTACGTTTGAATATTATCCAGAAATTGATTGACATGAATTTGCAATTAGACCATTATTGTTTCGGCTGAAAATATGAAGTCAGGCAATGCTTTTTCAAAACATTACAAGTATTGAAGTATAATCGTTTACCCTACTGTTTATGAAAGTTCATTAATTGTTTGTAGAAATAAAATCCTCTACACTGATAGGTCGTGGCCGCCCGTCGCTTGCGCCAACGCCTCTCAGCGTAATCAGTAGATCAACCAGTCCATTTAAAATTAAAAGCCTTATTACCAGCACTCGCGATCCTATCGCGTTAGTCCTCCTCATTTAATTTATACCACACTTTCGGTGCCAATAAATTCGTCTATTAAACCGTTGGAAAGTGTGCCTTGGTATAATAAAAAACGTCGATTGCTTCCTTCGCAGTAGAAAGTTTTATAAACGATCAAATGACAAGGGGATGTGCGCCGACCGCACTGTGATATGATACGAATTATTTATACCAATTACTTCTGATATAGTAACTCAACGCGTGAATTTTTAATTGGCTTTATGTTTATATTTAGAGTAAAGTATAAAAACGAATTTTAATTATGATAATAATCTTGCTCAATGCTCAACCATTCAATGAATTTTAATCCCGTAAACGAGCTAAGCGGATACATTTTATTAATGCAGCACTAATATACGAGAAAATCCAAAAATTAGGAGACACTCAAAATTTGTACCTCTTTGTCGAGGCAGATTTGGTAGTTTAGACCACTTCCACTTATCTTACTACTGCATAGTTAAAATCAACGTCCACTAATTAGTCCATTCATTGCATTGTTTGCTCTAAATCTACCCTTCTTTGACATTGACAAACTAACCCAGTAGCAGTGATGTCATGAATTTAACGCATCTTGATATGCGCTAAATACAGAATGTTGCGAAACTTGTCATGGCATCCCTGTCATTGTCAACACGGTCTGACATATTGACGGGTAGTCTGACAGCTAGTCTGACGTCCCACGTGATGAGGAGATAAAATTCAAGAGCTTAGCACACTCAATATTTGTAAGCCGCTATCCTTGAACGAATCTAAACAAAGAAGACGTTTCTATTGTCATCACAAACCGGTCAGCGCCTCGAGCTAGTACAGATGCTGACATGTTTGGAGTCGGCATAGGGGTGCCGATTGGATCTAATACAAATCCACCAATTTAGGCAATTGAAAAATTTATTTTTGATATATTTTGTGTAGTAAAATTCAGCAAAACCTTTTATATTTAAGTTTTATTTTATTTACATGTAAAATTAAGAATGACAGTAAGAATAAAGACGAATGACATATGTACATATATTCATGTTACATACGCCGACAAACCTGCACACACATTACTAGAGACAGCAGGCTCGACTAGCACAAAACTCATTCATTAGCCTGCCTTTTAATGGCCCAAAGCATGGCATTTAGCTACCGAACTGTGCAATAGAATTTCACTGTAACCAGTTCGAATGATGTATGCGAGAGCCCGATTTGTCGGTTAATCTCTATGCACAATCGAACCGGGTCATATCAAAACACAATATACATCCTAATGTGTTCTATTTCAAAATCAAAATTGCTTGTCATTAGTAAGGCTAAAATGTCATAGAACAATACGGGCTCGTTCCTGTCGCGCTACGGTCGAAGGCCGTACGTGATTGCATTTCCTCTGATATTGCACTGAAAACAGGCACGCAATATATTCTCAAATGTCTTGATTATATTAAAATGTTTTGGCAAGTAGTGCGCTCCATATTATTGCTACAGCCGAAGTGTATAATTCGACTAAATTAAATTGCAATTTGTTCGATCGATAATGTATTGTGTGATAGAATTATGGCTTTGAGATTTAATTAAGTTACTCTTTATAATTTTCAACTTGTACGAAAAGTGAGGTGTGATGTTTTAAATATAATATTCACAAAATGAAAAGTTACAGACTAAAGAAGTCATCTTAATCCACCTTGGTACGCAAATCACATATGATATTTAAGTACATACACAACTAGTTTGATGAAGATATAAATAACAAAGAGTAATATCTTAATGCTGTCCAACTTCAGAGTGAAAAAAATTAAGCAATAAAAATCAAACGATAAAAAAGTTTCTTAGCCCAAAAAGAATTATATACAACACTAAAAGTAAATATAGTAAATAGTGAGCCCACATAGCTGGGAGCTTTGTTTTCACTTTCGTTGGGCCAATCAACGCTCGCTCCACGTGTTTGGGGTCAAAGGCGAGCGTCGCGCCTCGGGTGTCGGGATGTGCGTTCTATTCTATAACTATTGAGTCATTATTCACTACTACAATGTATACATGAGGATGTTACCACATACACCCGCGCCTGTTATGTATAACGTCTCTTGGAATGTAGTAAGCCTATTTAAGGAAAGTTCTTCGGGTATTTTTAGACGATACTGAGAATTACAGACAAAGGCGTCATTAAACTTACCGACCCGAAAAATTTACATGGCGGAACCAAAAACGTAGTCATTGGAATCTCTGTAACGCATTCCAAGTGGATAATAATATGTATTGGTACAGAAAAAAAATTGAACTCTATAAATATTTTCACGAGTCCGAGAGTTTGAGAGGCTGGAAATGTAATAATTTCTAATATCCACGATCCAAGAATAGCATTTCGATGTGTAATCAGAGCTATGATTATCGTAGGACTGTATTAATATATTCATTGGAATAATAAGGTAGGTACTTGCAAAGATAGCTGACTAAAGATCAAAGGTTGCGGAGTAGTCAACTTAGATTCAATATGAATGGACCCGTTCTATCGACAATTCTGTTCCTGGAGATTCATTCATATTTTACTATACAGTTTATGAGCAAATATTTTAAAGGACTATAGCTATTTACTGTCTTTATAAACTCATACGCTTACTTATGCAATAAAAATATAATAGCGCAAAAGTTTCTTACTCATTCATAGCAAGTATGACATTTAAATTCGTCGTTTGATAGCCAATGGCACAAACGGAATGTATCTATGAATCTAGAAAATAGAGGATCGTATTTCAAATCGAGACAGATGTAAGTGTAATAAAATATTTGTTTCGGGTGTGGTTAGATAAAAAAAGTTACTTCTAGTTTCTAATGCCTACAACTCGATACTGTAGTCGTCTTAGAGAAATCAAGTGACTATTATGTGTGTTCTATATAATAAAAGACAAAATGCTTTGACTAAGATATTAGGTTGGTGAATCAGCTTCAACAACTCTCTTACGAAAAGTATCTGAAAGTAATTTCCATCTTATAAACATTTATTTTAGCTGTTTATAAGAATCAGTTTCTACCAGCAGAACTATTTACAGGATACTAAATTAAAAACAATTGTACATGAAACTTTATCAAGAGTTTCTTAAGATTAGTCTCCATTAGTCAGTCAACCTTCAACCTTGTCGAAAATCACGCGCTATCGCACACATTATTGGTCCTATCTTACCAATTTCTACATTTCCAACATTCTGATACAAGAATCTAATCTTATTGAAGCCGGGTCGGACCGCGACACGCACTCCGCTATCTAAACTTTGACAACGGCTTTAATTCAATCAGACGCGAGACTCAGCGATAGTCCGTGTCTAGTCATGTCATAAGTCACAATAGAGGGAGAAACGGTGAGGTAGGTTGTATGGAATTCGAATTTTCTCAACTGTGAATTAATTAGTGATTCATTATTAAGCATTGTCTCATATTAGTGCCTAATAGCGCATAATTTGAAGTAATTAATAGTCTGTTGTAATGTGCGTTAGTCAAGCTTCATCATTGCTAACATAAAATTAACGTTGTCTGGAGTTTAGTCTACACATATCGTAGTCTAAGAACCATTACATTGTATTGTCCTATATCACATTCATAAGAAGATTAATTTAAATTAATTAATCTTCATCCAATTAGGTTCTAGGTATCAATGTCACAAAATGGATTTGTATTTGAGATTGTTGTAAATAAAAAATATATTTTTATAGAATATGTTTACAAACACAACTCAACAAAGCTTCTCACATAGCCTTAACAAATGTTTATAAATCCTAACATTCGGGTATTAATCAGCAAAATTTACAATACAAAGGCAGCTTCATAGCTTATGCTTGAAACGTTTATCAATAATCTAAAGCGGTGACCTTGCCCAATTTCCTATAATCCAGCGTAGGTGCCATACTAATTCTAGTATCGTGGTGGTGTCGGAGGGGCGCGTCGACCAATAAATCGGCGCGGGCGCAGACCTGGCGTGAAAGATGAAGTGCTCGCTTAACATACAATGAGTTTGTGCTCTGTCGCAATACAGCTTAGGCTTAAGCCCGCGTTGGAGTTAGGTGACACGTGTGTTTGCATCGCAAGCTCACTTGAACGGGGACTTGACTTGCCGCTGGCACTGGCTCGAGTAGACCTCTACTGAAGTTATTACAGTAACTTCATTTCATGGATCACTTGTACAGCTGTACAAGGGTTAAGAAATAATTAAAATGCGTATTTTTTATACAAAGCCATAGATGTCTTATTATGAATATCTAGAATTTGTATCTCAAAATTATCAATCCAAAAAATGCTATCAATAGTTTTAATGAGTTGGAAAATTTAGTTTCCCTTGAGAGTTCGATTGAGGAGGATTGACATTTCAATAACGTAACTTGCAACTGACTTGTACATAAATATGAAATATTTACTACAGAACACGATCATAACGATGTTTCTTCCGCAAAGATTTATATAAAACCAATGTAAACATGCCTCAAAGCTTGATTGCACTGAAGCTCTTCGCAAAACTCATTCGACAATGATAATAAATTTTCATTGTCTTCTTTATCAGTTCCTTTCACTATAGATTATCGAACTGTTATAGCATGACCTCTGCAGTATTTATTTTGATGTTTTCAATATAAATTCACGTGTACATTTCTCATCAATTTTAAAACGTTATTATATTACAAGAGCGTACTTTTGCATAAACAAAACGTTATCACGTCCATTTAATCAGTATCTTAAATCACTAAAATCGGCAGACAGTGTCTCTTAAATTTCATTTGAATGGTCTGAACGAGGCTTAAGGTTAGCCGCTAACGAGTTTGGGTGTGTCCTCTGCACCAAATAACGTCGGTAATAATAATTGTGGGTGCAGTTATGTGCAATAGAATGGTAGATGTACTCGCGGGCTATTCCACGTAATTAAACAATATTACCGATAATCACTGCTTCCGACAACAAATATTCTAATAAAACTGCCCAGCAAATAGCACAGAAAGTTTTACAAGGCTATAGAAAATTACTTTACTAAGCGGCAATTACCCGGACAAATATTATGCAGCAATGCGCCACGGTAAAAAGCAAACTCAAATTAATTACAGTCGCGAAGCACAAGATTAACGACGAGTAGTCGACGACCAATTACACTGTCAAAACATCACCTTGAAAGTCGAAATAAAGAAAACATCAACACACTCGGCGCTTCAATGAACAATAATGGTTCTATTGTTGCACAAAGCGCTCCCGATTGTGGCCGCAGATAATGGTGTCATGCGAAAAACCAAAATATCGCCTTTGTATTAATTACGCTCAAAATGTTTTGCGCAACGTATTTTTGTCCTCTTGCCTGTCGAAACGTCTCGCGGTTGATAGGCGGTGATTTGTCATAGTACACGCATATTAAATTGATGAGCGAGCACGCCTAGAGACGATGGAGGAATGCGATTTTACAATAACCATCTGTTATGTAAAAGCCAATGAAAAAACCGCAAGCAAGAATTTGTAACAACAATTTCTGCCTATTAAGCCGGGAGACTCTGAACTCGATACGCAATCTCGTTGTGTCGTAAAATATTCAAAACTCATCTTAGATATTATGCCGTTTCAAAATGTAATTATAGGGCGTGTGGCGTGTATTACTATAATCATGTGTGTGTCCTCGGGTATTCCAAACATGTTTCGGAAAAACAACAATTTTAAATACGAAATTGTCGACTTGTTTGCGTGTTTGGACCTCAATTGCGTAACACACATATAAAAGCACTTTTTTATTTTAAGTTGACAAATATGATTTTAATTAGATAAAATAATACAGTTTTATTTATTCATTCATTCAGTGAGTCTTCTGAATTCAACCATTTATCGCAAACAACCACAAAACGAGATCAACTGTTTTAATTCCTACATTTAATTATGAAAATCTTATTACTTACGTGCAGCTCCGCAATTCTCAACGTTCTAGTAATATCAAAATCTCAATTTCAATCTGTATAAACTAGTATGAGAATAGACCAGTGTTTAAACGAATACCCGTCCATTTAGCTAAGCACTGGCCGATCGGAATTCTTTCCAATACTAAATGTTACTTGAAAGACTAGAATACGGAGTAGTCGAAATTATGAGCAAGCATCTGATATGTAAGTGGTTTTGTAACGCCCCTCGAGCGATCGCGATATTATCGGGAGGCACGCGCGCCGTCTTACAACCATATGTTTTTAAATGAACAAATACGTAACAGAACATCTGCGCGATCGGAGATTACTTCTAGTTTCTGTATGGACAGTGACAAATGTGGATGTTCCTAATGGATCTTAATGATCTTGGTCAGTCCGACCTTTAGCCTCGATCCTTTAGACCCTGGCCTTGACTACATCTATTTAATAACATTACGTATTCTATTGTTGTGTGATGAAATGAGTAAACTTTTTAGGCGGTTTAAGTTATTCAACTTTTTCATAATTTTATTGTCAACACAATGAATCTTAGGCTTCATAATTGTTGATTTTAATAGCTTTAATACATTTACGTTTAAACCGATAATTTTTGCAACGTAAAACGTTTAGTACGTAGAATTATAGGGAATGCATTATTTCGACTCAATAATCTTATACAAAGCTAATTGAAGTCAATCATAACTAGAACAATTTAAATGTAAAACAAACTTGTCAATATACAACGTTACAAAGGATATGAGTCATCGGAAGAAATCGAGCGTACATTTCATCGTTACTTCGATCATGTTCAATGCTGTCGATTGAGACCCATTTATCTGATGATCGCCATGTTGAAAGCAAGGCTGCTGGGTGCGGTCAAAGGATGGCCAGAACCTTCACCTTACATGTTGAGTCATAATATTGACCAGCATTGTTCGCTAACCTAACATACATTACATTCGACAGCGTAATCATAGGTGCTGACTAGATTTCAATACACTTCGATATATGATTTAACGCGTTCAATCAAATTGAAACTTGAGAACTTACTTTCAATTTTGCTTGTCAGTGTATTAAATTTAAATGAAATAATGCTTTAATGTAACATACTAAAACATTTAAATGGCAGCGTTAATGCAGATGGTACAAAAACAAATAATTATATTCATTGATTAATCAAACCAATTGAATCGAACAAAATTGAAATTAATTCAATCGTAACATTTACTAAAGCTTTGTTTGCTATTTAACATAATGTGCTGCTTGCAAATGAGGTTCGCTTTGACCCGAAAACATTGAAATAGGCACTAACACACACAATCAAGTGAGTAAATTAATACTATATTCATGTGTATATACCAACGTCTAATGTCAGCTGGTCCGGCCCTAGTCGCATTAAAGCGGCAAATGCGTAATCATCTCATCATTTACACCGAAGGCGATGTTTTATTTCCAAACTTGTTTATCAAACTGAATTAGGATCACATCGTATTCATAATCGTTTCTAAACTTAAGATCAACAACATTTTTCAAATATGTTATCGTTTTTGCTTTAATCTGATTTTGCCGTCTTTATTCCTTTATGAGATAAACTTTCAATATAAGTTAATCACAATAAAAAAGAAAGGTACGAAACCCAAATATTGCTTTAATTCCAGTGGCTAATTATTAGAAGTATTTCCGATAGTAACACGCCGTAGCGTATCAAAAAGAAGATCGAATTCACTTTCGGTTGCAAGTTATCTGATCAGAACCGTTTCGTAATTTAGTTCTTAGCTCACGCATTTCAATCGAAAAATTCTTTGTTCGGCCATGAGCGACCGGCCTTGCGTGTTACCTATGATTTATAATTTTTGAACACCTGATAAAGATACTGTGTCATTGTTATCTCTCGATCGCAATTCGTTGTTGCTTTTACTTTTACTTAATCGTTCTACGGTTGCAAGTTTACAACCAGTTTACGAACATTTGTCTGTTGTCAAATTGTGATGATTTGTTGGTTTGAGCTCCAATTTCTAATGTTTTCAATCTGAGCCCAGGATTACGCAGTGACTCAAAATGTTTTTTTAACGCTAAATTTTTAGAGGCCATTATTTTGATGTGCATAGATGGTCTAGATGTCACTACAATTTCTTCGTGAAATTTAACTTTACGATACCTATGTACATTTGAAACATCGCAATTTTGATAAATTTCTACCGTACCAGGATTTCATTGTAAGTGCGTATAAGTGTTTAAGATCTTTCGACTGGCTTTGGTTTTAGCGTTTCCGCCAAGGCTATCTCTTGTCACTCTTCCGTATGAAATGAGATCATTTCGTTCAAACAGCCTTTTGACCGCGTGTATATTGTTTTATACTCAGCGTTATTACATATTATGAATACTTACACCCAAAAGCGTTTCATTTCATGAATAAGACAATAAAAAAAAACTTTTTTACATTCCATTG
Source organism: Cephonodes hylas (assembly GCA_030295005.1). Lineage (NCBI taxonomy): Eukaryota > Metazoa > Arthropoda > Insecta > Lepidoptera > Sphingidae > Cephonodes > Cephonodes hylas. The sequence continues at coordinate 7,530,401 of AP025376.1, read as the reverse complement.
TAAAGTCAAAGCTATTAACCTTTTACTCGAAAGGTTTCGAGATTCACAACTCACCTATCCTAATGCGAAGAGATATTCTAGGCATTAAGTTGCGGTCATTTCAAAGCGCTTTAGAAAAGTATTCTTAAAACTATTAATAAGTGCCATTTATTTATAGGAATATAATTGTGATAAGTTATTAAAAAGGTTTCCCGGCCCAGTAACATTGCTAACGCATTACAGAACTGTATAAGGTGCGCCAGTGAAAAGTGGATATGCTGTGTTTTTTGTATAATTTCATAGATAGACGCCATAACTGGATGATTTCGTATCTACTTTCTTACCGCGCGTGCTTTAAAAGTGTCGTTAGCCACCGGATCTCGCATTTTGAAATGACCAGTCTTCAGTAGATAAATCTCTAGATGTATATCGCTATAGATAAATGACACATCATACATCTTCGTTTTTTTGGCGCTCTTTAATATGACAAGACATCGATGTACATATAATCGCAACGCCATAGAAGTAAAGAGAAATTAATTGACATTCCTTACGCTTACTTAGGAATGGTTTACGGAACCTGTTTAAGACATATTATTGTTAGATTTTGGTGTCTGTTTTATTATTATTTGACTATTAGCTAAGTTTTAGAGATAAAGATACATTTTTATTTAAATAAATAACACGATCCCCTTTTGTGACAGCACTATCTGGTATAAAAACTAATCCAAATTAAATTATCTGGGTCATACTAAAAATTCCTTCAAGTTGGTGATGGATCAACCAACACATAACTTACAGTACCTGATAAGAGCCTAATGAAACATTACAAAAGTTAATGTAAGTAATTAAATCTTCAGTGTCCATCAAAAAGGAAATGTCCCAGGCTCGTTTCACAGCACGTCTATTCGTATTATATTGGTAATCAGTGAGTTCATTAATTACGGGAAGACGTCGAAAATAAGCGCGACCACCCGCGGACAACCCGCTTCGGCTCAAGTGTATCAAGTTGCGATAAGGCTTCCTAGTAAACATCGTTTTCGACGTTATTTTTTATTTTCACGTACAGTTTTTTTCGTCTCGACAATTGCGTGGGAACTTGAACCAGTTTGACAGTTATATATTCAAATACAGTATTTTTAAAGTAGCTTAATTAATTAATTATTGACTTTATTTTGTTATTTATTATACGTCCCAAAATTTACAACACCTGTAAGCGACATGAAGATGTAATGAACATTTTAATATGTGAAACGTACCTCTAATTTTATGATGTGTAAACTGCCCGAAGATTTTAATTAGCATATTTTCTCTCTTCATTAAGTTGTTCTTATTAAAATATTACAACCATAATGAGGTGGTCAGATACATTAAAAAATTATGTATGTTATTGCTGTTGCGCAGACCATGATGTCGTTCAACGGTGGAAGTCACACTGGCTATTTCTTTATGATTATTTATTTTTAATTGGTATAATGTCGTGTGTAAGATGACTTTATTAAAAGCATTTATTAAACTGCGTAAGGCGAATTTTAATTGTAAATCTTAATAATGATTTGGTTGAATTGCTGTTTGGAGTTGCTCTGACAAACGTATGGATACATATTTTTGCTTGAGCTACAAATATAAAAAAATGTTCTGGACAATGTACCTTACTATTAAAAAGGCATAACCGGCAACAATATTGACTACTACCATAGGTAACTATTTTTTAACCTAATCATCAAGTCCATGCTAATAAAATCGTTTTAAAATGCCCTTACCTTGGCAAATTTTTATAAAACACTTTTAAAATATTTGGGGAAATTTCTCTCAATATTTAGAGAAAAAAAATTCTCCCAGCACTTTAAGTTTAAATAAAATAAGCCTGTTATTACGCCCTAAGGTAGCCCGTCACTTCGGATCCTTGTATCGTGATTTCAACCCGTATAGAATCAGGCTGTGGAGTGTTGGTGTACAGAAGATAACAAAGGCCATTGTGGTTACACTATGACAGTTAGAAGCGAGGTATGCCCGTACCGTTAGCGCACAACTGGGCAATATTCAATTAAGCTGGATTATATTACTCGCCAACAACGCAGATGTATCTCGAACGGGATTGCGGGTAGAAATCATCTCGGTCTTTAAGTTTAAATTGTCTGTTAATTTTATTTACGTCGGGAGCCTTTATTAGCCTTATTGTAATTGGTCTGTTGTTTAATTATTGGATTGATTTAGCCATAATTTTCCGAAGATTTTATTACTTTGAGAAATTAAATAATAAATAAGTTTTTTTATCTTCTTCTTCTTCTTCTTCATCAACCCATATACGCCCACTGCTGAGCACGGGTCTCCTCTACCATTGAGAGGGTTTAGGCCATAGTCCACCACGCTGGCCTAGTGCGGGTTGGCGGACTACACACGTAAGAAATTCCTAAGAACTCTTAGGTGTGCAGGTTTTATCACGATGTTTTCCTTCACCGTTAAAGCAAGTGATAATTCAATGTGAATACACACATAACTTCGAAAAGTCAGAGGTGTGTGCCTGGGGTTCGAACCCGCGACCGTCGGATTCTCGACCGCGCGCCCAAACCTCGAGGCCATCACTGCTTTTTTTATAGTGCGCTGAAAATTAATAAGCATTGTTTTATAATCTTAATGCGGTGACTTTTTAATTCTGGCTATTTTTTGAAGTTTTTTTTCTCTTTCTACTACTCGATGCTCTTCACACTCATTAATATCGGAAAAATATTTTCAGAATTATGATGAAAAAGTGCAAGATACCTTTAAACCAAAAACAAGTGCTTATTTTTCTTAAACTCGCTTTTGGTTATACAAAAGTAAAAAAAACAGATAAAAGTAAAAAAAATATTAAAAAAAAAAACAAGCGAAATCTCAAATCAAAACTAGTTTACACTTAAATAACTGAGGTAGATTAGCATACATAATATGTATTTCCCACAACATTGTCACAGATTAGTGTAACGCGAAGGTCATTAAACCACGAAATTAATTCTCACGGGTGCCGCATTAAGATTCTCTGATCCGTTGAAGATGAGACGTGTGGTTTGCCAACTTAACTTTGCGGTTGGCAAACAATCTTATGCCTTATAGCCTAAGTTTTAAAATCCCTTTTCAAACGCACCGGGAAATTGTTGACGGTGTTTTTGTAAGGTATCTCAAACGAATCGAATCAACTGTCACTTCACACGAGGCTTTGGACTGTCCGCAGACAGTCTTCACCATTGATCGTCGATATGGAATCAATTTAGCGCTCTTGACTAGCAAGATGAAGCCCTCGTGTATAAAATGAGGACATATTTTCTATGATAAATAAAAGGTGCTAAATTAAATCTTTAAAAACTATGTTCCTAGTCATATTTGTATCTGTCTGTTGAATATTTTTCACGTTCCATTATCTTAAAACCTTTAACCGTAGCGTAGAAATGCGTCACGGTTAAATATGATTGTTAAAAATATGTGATATTAACTTGCAAGGACTGATAAGCTCTGACCACAGTAAATGAGAAACGCTATTGCGGTCGCTTTCCCGCTCAATTTAAAAATAAATCTTTAATTGGATTCAATTTTGGCAAAAACTTAGTCATTGTAACTGTGTAATGCTTAATAGTAATTTGTTGTACGTTATTTAAATCACCCAAACAATCTGAATCATTTTAAACGATATGAACGATACATATTTTTCTTACGGTTTCCTCTGATCCTCAGCAAATTGTTTATAAAAAAATTCATTGACAAGAACCAGGATATCATAGCATATAAAAATAAAGACTTCCCTTTCCATTTGATCTCCAAGGTTCGTACAATAATAATTTACATACACGGCAACAGATATTGCATGGACTTCTTTTAAAACCACCCACGATGACTTTAATAATTCCCCAGCATTACACCGCAACATCAAAACAGTAATTTCGTACCTTATTTAACGTATGTTATAGTCAAATTAATGAAATTTGCCCAAGAAGAGGCCTTTTTTCATGCAGAAGTCATAATATTATGTTAATGAGATGAAACATTGGACGTTCTTTTGGCCTATAAAATGTGAAGTAATCAATATTTTACCACGTAACAGCATTTTAAACGAAAATAATTATTGTGCGATGCAACTTTATTTAATATCGCAAGGAAGCCGTCACAATACTTAATTCTTCTGACATCTGTCTGGCTGCAATATATTTTGTGAAGCCACATTAAATGGTAAAAGGGCTTGCAAGGTGTAAGCGAAACCAGTTTTATTATACTCTTGCACTTTTTATAAATATGATGTTCAGAAACTGAACGAATTTCGACGAAGTTTGATTTTGATGTTTTTTTTAATTCTCTGCATAAATTTTTATACATCCCTGTTTCTTGCACGATTTAATTGTATTCTTAATCAACCTGTTATTTGTTGATTTTATCTATAACAACTATAATTGATAGCCACTCTCGTAGACATTTATGAAGAACAGTGACAGCTAGGGAAATAAGAAACTGGCACCGTGACAAATACTTGTTTATTGCACAAAGTTTTTTTTTGGATGAGCTTGTATGAGACTGAACACCGCGCTGTTAGTGTTATTTGTTATGACAGTTATTGTTATTTAATAAGGTATGGTTTTCTTATTTTTAAACAGAAATAAGACGTAAAATATAATTAAACTCTTATGTCTTAAGCAACTATCCATAATCATTAAGACAATTAAATAAATCAAACAGATATACTTTAAGTAATTTCATCAGAAGTAACATTGAGTCGCTTCATTACTGCAATTTCGTCCAGCTAATTATCACTTTTACGGCATAAGAAATTATTTCATATTTCACATGAGAATTAAGCCGCGATCTTTGTAATTAAGCTAAAAAAACCCATATCATGTACAAAGACAATGAGAGTGGACAATTTTGACGAGAACGCTAACGCAACTTTTTGGGCGGAGGATTCGCTTTTCGCGCTTAATTGGACGCGTAAATGAACCGTGCGCTTTAATTTAAGCGGTGCGGTGACATCAAAGAGTTCGCTTATTTATTGTGGCCAGTAAGTTTAAACAGATTAGAGTTGACGTTGCAAAGATAATTTTAATGGTCGGTTTGACGTCGCGTCAAGTGCACAAATTCACGGTTAATGTGCGGACGATTTAACGAGCTTTCACTCTGTCGGCTACCAATCGAATACCTGAAATATGTGAAAGGTCACCGAGTCGATAATGTGCAAGTTAAATGTTACTCTGCGCGAGACAAGCGAATCGAGATTAATCAATATTTTCTTGTCATAAAAATCTCAAGTTTTGTTACATTCACTTGAATATACAGGACTGATCTTAATATCTTAATTTAACAAATATCATATAAATAGCCACTCATATTTGTCTAAAACTGTTTAATTTAATTTTTCCAGTCGAAATATTACCTATATATTATTTTTTCTAAGACCAACCTTCATCAAACTAATTACGTAACAAAATAGCTAGTCAATGAACGTTGTCTAATATCCAGATACAGTGGCCGGTTTCATCAGGCCGCCCCTTGCGCCACGCTAATATCTCATTCACGCATGCGTCACTCCACTTACTATCTTTAATATCAGTTTTCGATCACGCTTGATCTCTCTGACCCTTGATTTCGGCTACCGTAAGCACGATTCTTTCTAATACATTCATTCCAGTATTGCACTTTAAGACCTTGTAGACAAAGTTGGTTTTTAAACGTTACTTAAAAACAGCGGTACGTTTGAACCATCTCATGTTAACAATCAGAGATTAGCATGTTAAATAGTTACGTCTTGCTGTTTCGATTGGCATTTTGTGATTAAAAAAAAAAGTAAGTTATTGATTGGTTGCGTGGGTCCGTGGTGATTTGTTAATGTCATATGCTCTATTCATAAGTTGGAAAGAATTTGATTCATCAGGACCGGTATTGTTCTGTCTATATTATAATTGTAAGATAATACTCGTATTATAAATATCATCGAAATATAATCATTAATAAAACTTGTGGGTTTTTTGGATTCTCCTAAATTGATAGTATCAATATGGCTTTAGTCAATACATTTAGTGAGCACAAACCTGATAATATTATATTGTTTATTGACTTCCAAAAATATTCACCATTTTTTTATTTTATACAATTACCCATTAGTTAAAATAACAAACGGATCTCACGCGAAAAGGAAACACGACTATATTAAGCAAAAGTAAACTGTCATACCTCGCAAGTCGCAACGTTCCGGTCGAAAACGCAATTCCGGGATTCATTAAAAATCGATTCACAATATATTTTCCGTCAAGATTCAGATCGGCGTTTCGCAATAAAAATCATCGCAAGCCGAAAGCCATTAAGTTAATGAATGGCGAATATGGAGCAACATCCTGTGAACGTAGGAAGTCGGACCAGTTTCTGACTAATAACGGAGATGAGTCCGCGCGTAATGCTCTCGCATCGAATTGTACAACACCGACAAAGTTACGCTTGCTATAGAGGAACCATTGTGAACACATTTGCATATGACTTTGTATGATAAACTCTTTAATGTCTCATTAATTTCTTATTTATAGTGGATTAAACATAGGATGTAATAAGTCTGATATACGACTGTTGAGAAAGCTCAAATAAATATTATTCAATATTAGCATATTAATAAAACTACACGATATTTTATTTAAGACACAAGATATTTATAATAAATAGAATGAATTCAATTTCAACTTAAAATTTTGGAGCAGATACAGATGAAGATTTCAAATATCGCATTTTTTCCCAAGTGCATTGTTAAGTTTGTATTGAGGGGCGCAGTTGATAGCGAGGACGCCAGTAATGCACTCCTTTGGTGTGGGCAGTGCTAAGGTCACAAGTAATCACCGTATTTAAAAACCATTTTATTTAGCAATCCGTGAGCTTAAAATAACTTTTATCAAGATCACGATGAGTATGATAACGTAACAATACCGTGAATCTTGGCTACTCTTTTCAGATAAGATAGGGCTATATTTTTTTCTAAATGTTTTGATGTGTACTTGAAACATTTTAATTTTATTATTTTAATTGAGTAACTGTCAGTTCAAACCTTGATTTGAAAATAGAATGTATTTCTAGACAACGTTAAAACAGTAGCGGACGAAATACGATGATGCCACCGCATATTTTTATGAATGAATTTATAATGATATATTAAATCATACACGATATGATATCGTGGGTTGTTCTCGGACGCTTTATCATATATAAATCACTAATGGCAACAAATTATTCATGCGCATAATAAACAAGCTAGGATCGTGCGCGGAACCCTTCCATTTCTTTGGAAGCTATCTGATCATACTTGTATATTATCATAGATATTAATATTATCTTCGATATAAACCGATATCAGTAAAATATCCTTAATACGACACATTATAAAAATATTTTAATAATTACTTCACAGATGTCGTCATGCAACAAAAACGACAAGTTAGAAATAGTATACATATTACAATTTCGAGTGACTTTGATTCCTTACCGCTAAAAATATTTCTTGAGCCTTTAAAAAGTCGAAATATATTGCTTAATATTATGTAACTTTTTTATTTTCATTAGGCACAGAAAAGTAGTAAAAAACTTGTTTTTGGTTATTTTTATCAGATAATATGATATTTAGAGCAAAAAATGTATCTTTTTATTAGTTGGGTAAGTTTACGCATTAAAATAATTTATTCAAATATTATTTGCATTCCTTAAAAAAGCGACGCAGTTTTTTATTGCAATAATAATGTTATACACTTTTTTACCGTGAAATAGGTCATTTGCGAAGTATTACTTCCTCCATTAAAATTTCTGGTATATAATTTAAGCGCATTTTTAACTGGATTTAAAATTTTATGTGCTGCAGAACGTCACATTTGAAGGAATATGACATTTTATTTATACAGGCCTTGTGGTAGAATATCACGTCCAACGTGTAGAAGAATGCGATACAATGCTATCAAAAGTCATTAAAATAGTACTAAAAAAATATTAAATTCAGTCTTCAAGTCTCAACTTAGTTGAAAGTGAACATTAAAGTCTTTGAAATTTTAGGATATTACAACATTTTGGACTAAATTTTCTGAGCATTTACCTACGAAGTAGATATATCGCACATGATAGACAATGACAATCCTCTCATATAGGTACAATGAATATCCTTTTTAAATTCGAAACGAAGCCTTGTTTTCATAATCACCTGTATCAAATAATATAAATAAATCGTTATCCATAATGATATCATCGCAAAACATCGTTGATATGGAATCCGTCCTGCCAATAAAAATTGATGTCTCGAAACGCCGCAATGATCTATGTGCCAAGCAGTTTCCTTATAACCAAGTTGACATCGAAATACGGAAAAAACGGTTCAATTACTCTGACTCACACGATTTCCACGTACTTTGATAAATGACGTAAATCACTTGTAACGTTTGATATTTTTAAGTACAGTCTCTTTGAAGAGATCATTTAAAACCAGTCCTAATGTGTTACGTAAGAACTCCATGGGAATTTTAGGTTGTTTTGTATGTTGCTTGTATACGGCAATTCACGACCCTCGGTTACTGTTAGAATGAGGTTTTTTAGGATTTTAAAAACTGCCAGTTCCCCTTTACAAGTTTCTTTGCTTTAAAAGTGTTTGATTGTAAGGACGTACCTAGTTGGAATTATGACCGCCACGAGCATTCGGGTTAATAGGACTAACTTTTTCAACATACTTTATTTCTTTATTGTAGGCAAAAAGAAAAAAATTATATACTATATTAATTTTACAAGATTTATTTTAAGGCCTTCTATAAATAATAGACACGTACACTATACAGCATTAATGGATGAAAAACAAACAACAAAAAAGCAATCGCATAAATATTATCTACATGCAAAACTGAAATCCCACGTTTTACATAAGCAAACCATCCTGCCCACAAATCGCTCTCTTACATATCTAAAGAAATAAAAATATATAAAATGTGGAACATTTATAAGGTCGCATGAGTAATTTTAAGATTACGTTAAATGTACCAATATCGCCAATACTAAATTAAGTAACAAAACAGTCGTGCGCCGTAATAAGGCGCTCATTAAAATCTTCCTCGTAAATTGAAACGACATTGCGTAATAGCCACACAGAAATCACTTTCGAAAGTATGAAAAAAATAAAAAAGTACAAGTCGTCAAATCAAGGACCCTTCTCTTTGGCCCACAGCTCGTAAACGCGGGATCGGCAATAATATCCAAACTTTATCCTAAATGCCATCTAATTAGTGGAAAATGTGAACAATTTATTTTTATCATCTTCAATTTAACGAGTGGTCAAGGGAATCGTTACAAAATTGTACAAACTTCAATGTCGTAAACTTATCATCAGCCTTAAATTGTCCTGCAGGATATAAACCTTTCCCGAACTTCGGATTATATCATGGGACTGCTTATACAACCAGTAAACGGTGTGATTTAGTTATTTATCAGGACTTTTAGAGGTTTGGGAGGCCCATCACTTATATTTGCCAACAGTATAACTTTTTATATCGAAAGCCGAATAAAACTACTATAAACCAAATATTTTATACTTTTTCTATGATAAGATAAGATTTTTCTTCTAATTATAATTTTCTAACTTCAATGATCGACTTAATTATCATTATCTAAATTAGCGAAAACCGTGCCGATGTTCTTCACCCACCTCACATTTTAATATTCTAAGCTTGGATACATAATAACGCTGATTCTAATTCAATAAGACAATCTAATGACAATATTGAATAAACCAATACCGAACTAGATAATAACTATGAATGAACCACTACCAAAGTAGGGCATCGAATTTTGATCAAGAATTCACAAATAAGAGCTATATAGAGCGAATCGCATTGGAGATACTCGCGACTAAGAGCAACATCTTAATTATTGTTATTTGGAGCCAACCACTGTTCGTAACGTAATTGAAGCCCGTGCTGTATGTAATCATACTGCCATAATATTTTGTTTAAACGAGCCACTAGAACTTTTTTCAATGACCTTGCGTTTGTTACTTAACTTCGGATGTTTCAAATAGATTATCAAGGGTACTTGCGTAAGCACGATCGGATGGAGACTAAGTACGAAACTCGTTCTCGTATTAATGTCTATTTTTATGGCAATTTGATGGATTCATCTTTGGTTAGATCCGTAATTAGAGCTTTGTAGAGGACGTTTCAACTCGTTGATGTCGATTATACATCTTCTTACATGATTAGACTCCGATTTCAATTTTCTACTAGCGTGGAGAACTAGCAAATCTATCATCATCATCAATCTCATTCTTCAATCTATTATTATCCTTAGCTAAGTGTTATATTATTCCATATTTATTTTGAATTCAATCATCAATGTAAAAATAGGAGTAACAAATTTTGGCTATACTAGAATTATTCTAATAAAAAATAGCAAAAATAATGCTTTAAAATTTCTTCTAACGCAACTGAGCATAATGAACTTCGATAGTATGCCATCAAAAGCTCCTTACAGAAAAAGGATAAATGGAACTAGCTAATGATACTAATTGTCTTATCTCAATTAAATACATTATCCATTGTATTAGCGACTGCAATTGAATATCTTCAATTGGCCAACATGTTGCCTTCACCTACATGAAAATATGTTACACCACTGTCGCATCAATCTTCACTAGGATTTATAATGAAGCTCCCATTGCTTTGTATATCGGAATCATCGCCCATTGTATTTAGTATGTTACGTTTGTTACTCACTAGCGTTAAGATCGACATACCCCAAAAATATATTTTTTTATTTAGAAATATTTGAATGCATTATTAATGTTATACCTACTATATTTTAAATAAGATCGGATAAACATTCTTTAAATAATGCACGAACCGAATCTGGACTCAACCGCAATATTTGTATTGCTATACAAATAAGTTCGAGGATCATAATTTACATACTACCCATATTAATATTGTAGAGATTATCATTGTACTAATATGGTCGTTATACTTATCGGCTTATACCTCCAACGCACAGTCGCACATTCCATTGTAATATTATCAAGATGGAAATACTCGAATCAAAATTATTTCCAAAATAAACAAGACAAATAATTAACAAAAACAGTTTATCTCATACCAAAACAATCTTCCAATTAAATTAATTAAATTAACTTCATCGTTTACTGAGTAAAATATTTTCCAGTAAAGCGAACAAAAAATCGAAACGATGGTTTAATTGGCACGTGCCATTGCTCGGCGGCTGCCACGACCGTGTGTCACCGAGCGGACCGCGTTTTTTTTTCAATACCCATTCCTCTAATGGAGCTCACAAATTGTTTATGTCTTTGTTTCGATATGAACAGAAATTCATTCATGCACATGCTATGAAAATATCCATCTTGTTAGGCAACGAGCGTATCATCATTTGTTATGAAACTTGGACCGTAGTATTCCAGTGATTTGTTTGTAGTACACGCGCAATGTGCAGATGTAACCTATTTTATTTCATTTCGCATTGTTTCTATTGGTTTTGGATACTATATAGTTGATCCTATCAGACAGTTGTTATATATTTAAATTTAACTATGACCCAGTTAACGTAATGTTGATTAAATTATAACAATAAAACATGTAAAAACACCCTACAGTTTGTTCCTGTCTAAAAGTCAAACTATTATAATTATGACTGTTTCTTTATTATTAAATTATCGAACTAATCGTATGTCGTAACAAAATGCAATATTTTAAATTGATCTAAATTTACAATAGCATTACAGAGACCATTCTTTACTTTCCAATCAAAAACCCAAAATAAAATAACACATAAATTACAAACGGTACAGGACTCAAACAAGTTTTATGCACAATATTTAGTTATACTGGAGCTCTTAGAGCCGGCAATAAAGCTTGCACCCACAGCGCCGCTCGGCTCGTAAACCGCGCCACTAATCGATTCTATGCCTATAAAGAAATTATTTTCCGCCTATGCGAATAAAATACAGTGAGCACTTAAGTACAGCCTATAACTCCTTGGAACAGAAGCCAGTTTGCGGGTATTATTTAATGTCATCCCCGTGGTGATCAATTAATACAAATAAGTACACACGAAACTATAAAGTTGCTTAAACGTATCTAGAGGAAATAACATTATTATCGTTGAGCTACGATTGGCTGGTATTAAACTGTTCGTTTCCTTTGATTCTATCGTGATATTTTACGATCTAACCACGCGTCATTTATATAGTTAGACCAGGGTAGAAGCCTTTAAAAATAATGAAAAGTGAAAAAAAATTATAATAGAATGAAACCCATTAGAAAAGGAGGTAAATATGATAAAAATGAAAGGAAAAATAATTTACGGGCGATCTGAGGTTGGGAAGGGGGTGGGGGTGAGTTTTTAAGGGTAAAAAACGGTTTTTCTCGATTTCCGGCAAAACTAAAAGTCCTATCGAAAAAAGTCAAATGGAAAAGTTGTAGATAATAAAAAGATCTAAAACTTTTGTATTTACACTTTTTTCACATAACCTCAAAATTTATGTGAAAAATTCAAAAAACCAAGTTTTTGGTTTTTTATTTTTATCTTTTACAAACAAATTTTTTTTTAACGAAATTTTGTGAAAACTTACCTTTTTATGTCCCAAATACGCTGTAATTTATTTGATTAAAAATATTTATTATTTCACCTTATTTTGAATTAATATCGAAAAAACACCCTAATTTTCAATCGAAAATTCACCCGTCAAAATATCAGCTTTTTTCAAAAAGTTGGTATGGTTTCTGTTCGTTAAAATCTCTACTTTCCGATGGTGAAAACAAATATATATGTTACTATGGTAAATCTTCTCAGAAAACGCAAAAATTAATTTCAATCTTTAGGTTATGTTAAGTTAAGCATACTATTTTTTAAAGAAAATATTACGATTTTTATGGTTGAGTTGATTGATACAGATAAAAATAGAGATAGTATTTACCTTCCTATGCAGATTCGAAAAGTTTTAAGACCCGCCGGTCTGGGTCTTACTACATACATACCTACTATTATATACTATATATTTCATAGCAGCTGTTACAACCGCTAGCCTAACCAGTATTCGAAATACAGTAAAGTATACAACATCGTTTATAAAAATACACGTGCACGCTGAGTTTCTTGAAGATAATTGTGACAAGTTTACTTAAAAAAACAATAAAACTTTTCGAATCTGCATAGGAAGGTAAATACTATCTCTATTTTTATCTGTATCAATCAACTCAACCATAAAAATCGTAATATTTTCTTTAAAAAATAGTATGCTTAACTTAACCTAAATATTGAAATTAATTTTTGCGTTTTCTGAGAAGATTTACCATAGTAACATATATATTTGTTTTCACCATCGGAAAGTAGAGATTTCAACGAACAGAAACCATACCAACTTTTTGAAAAAAGCTGATATTTTGACGGGTGAATTTTCGATTGAAAATTAGGGTGTTTTTTCGATATTAATTCAAAATAAGGTGAAAAAATAAATATTTTTAATCAAATAAATTACAGCGTATTTGGGACATAAAAAGGTAAGTTTTCACAAAATTTCGTTAAAAAAAAAATTTGTTTGTAAAAGATAAAAATAAAAAACCAAAAACTTGGTTTTTTGAATTTTTCACATAAATTTTGAGGTTATGTGAAAAAAGTGTAAATACAAAAGTTTTAGATCTTTTTATTATCTACAACTTTTCCATTTGACTTTTTTCGATAGGACTTTTAGTTTTGCCGGAAATCGAGAAAAACCGTTTTTTACCCTTAAAACCTCACCCCCATCCCCTTCCCAACCTCAGATCGCCCGTAAATTATTTTTCCTTTCATTTTTATCATATTTACCTCCTTTTCTAATGGGTTTCATCCTATTATGATTTTTTTTGGTTTTAAAAATTATCGACCCTGGACTAGTGGTCTAATAATTATTTTAAAATTAACATTGTCAAAATTGTATTTTATGTTGCTGATTCATGTTGAATATTGCGTTTGTATTGCCCCGCGTATGAACAATATTAGAAAACAAATTAATACCCAATATAATTACTTATTACCAATCTCAATAAACAATCCTGTTTTATATATCCGCATTGATTTCGAAAGTTAACCAATGACAAGAGAGCGTCACTTAAAAACTTCAACTTGATTGGTCCAACATTAGTAGCGATTTCGAGGATTTTCTAAATGTGGTCTACATATTTGTACCAATTTCTTTTAATACTAAAGACTTAATTATGCTGTTTTGCCATGAACCAGAATCAAAGTCAATACTTTAGAAATTAATTTAAAATTAGCCTATAAATGAGAAACGTCCATAATGGCAATATTCTTATATTATGTTTGATTTCAACTGAATAATTATTTACTGTATTAGATCCTGTTTATATTTAATTGTCTTTGGCGGTGTGTATTTTTTTAGTAAAGATAATATGAGAAACAAGTGAATATCGATAGCTGGACTATTTCAAAAGACCGCAGAGTGGAGGTTAAATGAATGATGGGAGCCCTTATTCGTGTTGTTCTAGCGAACAAGCTATCACACATTTCATAATGATTTCATGTAGAAGTTTATATTTTATTCTGTAAACGTTATTAACTCTATGCGAATAATTTAATGATAACTGATAGTAGGTACACAAATCGCACATTTTTCAATGCTAGAAGCTCATGATTTTTATTTATTTATCTATTAAGATCTCTAAGTAAATATTGTAAATAAATTGCCTCTTTTAAAACAAACGGCAAAAGCGGGTTTATATTTAGTACCCAATAAAATATGGAGAAGACAATCAGATATAGTGTTTTGCAATACACGAATAATTTATGATCGTGTATAAAAGCGATCGTTAACTAAAAAATTACGATGCCATTATACGTATATTTAAGTATAACATCGCGTAATACTTGTAACGTTTTCATAACTTTATCGTTCAAAATAAAACAGTATTTATGGGTACTAAAATCGCTGGGTATCATCCATGTCTGTAAAATTGCAACTAATTAAGGAATGTACAACATCGTCATTACTAAAACCATAATAATAAATAGACATATTTCGATAATAATTTAAATAAACTAGAAGATATTTCTATTTCGATTTCTTATTAAACATCTGATATTTCGAATTATGTCATTTATTTCAACCAAATGTTTAACATAAATAATATGATTTTGGAACTTACATTAATTCTGGTTAGGAACGGTCAGGTCTTAGTACCTGTTACACAAATGTCATACAACAAAACAGACTCAAACCGAAATATCAGCACTCCAAATTTGAATAAAATGGAGTGATTTCTCGCAAGTATTTGCGTGGTCTGCAACAATAGGCACATAGCTGGGGCACGGTCTAAAGATCATGCAATTAATTCTCAATAGTTGATTTCAAGAAACGGGTCCACAGGACTGTGTCACGATGCGACTAATTTAAAGTTGAATTTTGCAATATAAAATAATTGCAGGCGGGCATTTGTCGCAAGAATAACAACATTTGGGGACGTCTGAAGCAATGCGTTGCGTAACGATGAATCAAATGGCGATGAAATTAACTTCTGCAACTGCGGCTTATTATTTGTTAACGACTGTTATTATTTCTTTGATCAATCACTGTCATTACGGGCCCAAACTAGGCTTTTTATTTGTCATCACAGCCTACTTCGGATATCTCCGATTCGGTCGTGCGTATCGCTGACTTATTATGTCGAATAACGTGTCTCTATTCGGTAATTGATGAGTTTCTATAAACTCATTTTATTGCCACTAATTCCACTCAAATGTTTATTATAAAATTATAGATAAATAGATGCATATTCTAATTGGAGTTTTTTTCTTTTCAGTGAAAAATCACCGCCGCCAAGCTGACTACCGCAAATGAGATTATACCCAGTTACCACGTCCAAGCGCTAATAGGTAAGTCATTAATTTCTACGAATCGAATACAAATATTTTTTCGTTACAATCTTTCAGAAAACTATAAAAGAATTCCAATAGAGATACAGCTAAGAACACTCTAACGTAGGTGACTGCTGCAGACGAAGTAAATTTTCGAAAACGTATTCCTAGCTCCAGTTGCTACAAATTGTTGCCGACGTAGGCGAAGATGGCGCGAATCCACGTCAGCAAACAAAAGCACCACGAAATTAATGTGAAAATAATTTCTCTAATGTAACGTGAGCCCGAGATGCATAAAGGGCGATGGGCAAACTTTATAATGGATACCAAGGCTTATTATAATAAACGTGGTGGGCCGACGGGCTCCTACACGCTTTGACCCCGGGGCTGCGATTAGCTGGCTACTAGTGGTACCTCTATCTCGTTGTAATACCTCGTAACATGCTACTATGTTATGTATAGAAACACTGAATGAGACACGCTCCCTATTTGGTGTTTTGAGCGCACCCGCGTTTTACAGTTAACGGGGATAGTGAAGAATGTTAATCTCTATCGACAAACTCCATGCTCTTGGATTTACTAAATTGTAGGATTTTATAAAGGAACTATGGGTAATCAAAAAAAAATTGGGAAATAAAATAGTTTGTCTGGATGTCCCCTCTTACGAATACTTAGCAGAATGTTGCTTAATCGTAAAACAAGTCATTTAATTTCTCGCAAATTATTCACGAAAATTAACCACGATAACTCTTTAGAACAGTTTGAAAAAAAGATAGAAATACTGTATAGCTATTAAAAATTACGCTAACTAAATATTGTATCTAATTACAAAATAAAGAAATTAAAATTTAATTCTTCATTACCAACACCAAGTAGCCTCAGTAGGCAATAAATCTAGCCTACAAAACCTGATTACAATTATAAAAATAACTATAGTGAAAGGATCTACTAATATTCAGCTGTCGTAATACTTACAACGTCAAAATAAATAAGATACACACAGGCCAACGTTGTCATTAATAAGAACAAAGACGTTTTATTGGATCGGACAGGTGGAACGCATGAGTGGAGAGCAAAAAAAGTTATACAACGCGAAAGTGACTGTATGCTTAGTAAGGAGTTGTAGGATTGTCAAGCCGTCCAAAGCTAAATTAGATGACTAATTTCATATTACGATATCGACTATTTGACAGCTAATAAATTTATAAGTTTATCCATTGAAAGACATATTCGTAGACGGAGATTGGATTCTATTAAAAGATCTATCAAAGGAGACTTGATTGTAGTGCATCTAGAACTCCCGTATCTTGGGACGCCAATGGAAGAAATGGTTTAGTTAAATTTACGGTAGAAAATCAATGAAAAAACATTTCTAAACAGACGCAATAAAAAATTAAGATCAGTAACTATTTATTTCATAGTCATTAACTATCTTCATCAACCCATATACGCCCACTGCTGAGCACGGGTCTCCTCTACCATTGAGAGGTTTTAGGCCATAGTCCACCACGCTGGCCTAGTGCGGGTTGGCGGACTACACACCTAAGAAATCCTAAGAACTCTTAGATGTGCAGGTTTTATCACGATGTTTTTCCTTCACCGTTAAAGCAAGTGATAATTCAATGTGAATACACACATAACTTCGAAAAGTCAGAGGTGTGTGCCTGGGGTTCGAACCCGCGACCGCCGAGATTCTCGACCGCGCGCCCATACCTCGAGGCCATCACTGCTTATTACATTAACTATATCTAATGAAATTTCAACTATAATCGACAGCCCATCTAATGTTCCGTTGACTCCTCCTGCCGGACCGGACCTCCTCTACAAATGTGACGGTTGAGGCTATGGCCCAAATGTCTACTGCGCAGCCCCGGTGTGGGTTTACGGACGTAATTAAAAAGGCGATAATCAATTCTATGTAATGAGCAATTAATTAAAGCGGCATATGCTAATAGTAACGCATCCAGGGAATGGTGGCAATCCGTGAAGTCTGAACATGGCGATACATGGAACTGCGCACGCATTACATGCTCCGATATAATCAACCAGCAAATGACCGTGGAGAAATTTTCCGAGAATATCATCCATTTTCCACTTTAACTCCGCGTAATATGCACACTTATATGAATTGTAGCACTTTTTATTAAATGCGCTTTTACGTAGAAAGTGTTTTTAAAAGTTCTTGGGGTTTTGGTTTTAAAATTTGTTTTGTTTTATTTATTAAATATAATTTGGTGCCTTAGATAAAACGCGATGAGAATACAGCAATGATTCATATGGAGATCGCAATGTATGTACATGTCCGCCACTTAATGTACATAAGTTTGCAAGTGTATGTTAAGCAATTATAATATTTAAATATTATGTATAAATATATGCACACATAATTACAAACATAAACATTTAAATACTAAACACTATTTCCTAGTACATAAATTCCTTCAAGCAAACGCATAACTTCAAAAATAACATCACATATTAAAAATATAAATCATACAGAATGCAACGTATATTATAAAACATATATATTTAAATTATCGCGTCAAACTAATGCAGACGGGGGCTGAAGGTCAGTCATTAATTTTGACACAAGTCACATAATGAAATATGGTCACGCGATGGTGATGGATTGTACAATAAAAATCATGCACTCGCATTTTGATTACCCCGCCTGAAATTATACGGTAGGTGTGTAGTGCTAAATTGGTATATTTAATTTAATGAAAAATATTTAGATGTGGCATTAGAGAGAACTGGCATTGAATTGATGAACCAATCTGTTTTTTTTATTCTTTGCACAACGTTTGATTGTCATATTTAATTTGCTTTTACTGCTAACCTTGTGTTTCTCAGCAATGTGAATAAACAGATTTTTAGTATTCGCATCCTTTTCTACGAATATTTCGTAATTATTAATCTATCTAAACTAATCGATAAAAATCTAAAATTATAAACATATAACAAAAAAATAAGACATAAACTGTCAACTGAATTTATAGCAATAAAGATGATATAGGTATACCTACGCCATCTCATCATTTAACAAATTAAATTTTATATCGACATGCTCATGACCTAACAACGCGCTAGAAACAAAACTCCCTCGGGCATTGGCAAAATACATACCAACTAATAAAACATAACACAATATTCAAAAGCAATTAATATCGATGAGTTTAACTAAACGCATACAAACCATGACATGACAGGCGCGTACCATTCAAATCGATCTGTAGCTAACAGGAAACCGGCTAATTGAAAAGTAATTTTCATTAAACGCTTTTAGATTGTCCATTTAAATAACCAATCATAATCGATCATAACATTTTCATAATTCAATTTGCTGCAAGTTCGTTCTAAGATTAATCCGAAAAATTGCCTCGCAAATTTCAAACGTTGCCTTATTTCTTAAAGATTAACAAAGCAATTTCAACATTAAAACAAATCTTGATTAAAGTCTTAAAATACTGAGAGCAGACAATGCTTAAGACACTATTAACATAGTTTCTCGTCCATAGCTTTTGAATCGAGATGGTCGTGCGGCCCAAGTGGCTGCAAGTGCTAGTATATTAGAAGTGCAAGAGAGCACGCGACTGCAGCTTATCAAACAACATTGTGAATCACCAGCCCACTTTCATCGGCTGCACGCCTCAGCTGTGTCGATACATCGAAAGCAACGGATCTAAGGCATTCGCGGTTTCCTACAATTGAATATTACGCGGTTTTGCAAATGTACCACTATTAACAAGCTCATATTTGCTGCATGTGGATTAGTATTATTCGTATTCCAATTTTGAATTTAATAGTAGACCAGCTAGAAAAGTGAATCTATCGCAACTATAGTACTAATAGTGTTAATGTTTTAGGATTTCTTCTGTAATGCTATCTAAATCCCATTCAAAAAACCAAAGTAATAACACTAATACTGCTCATAATTATACAATCTTAAGATTTTATGTCATGCCAACTTACAATCAATGCTTACTACTATATTTAATATACTTAATATATATAAACATACTGTATTTTTTGCACTACTAGGGTTTTGGGGACGAGTCCCAATGATTCCAAATTAATTTTAATTTTGAAAATAAAAAAAAATTCAACAAGTTAATTTGATCACTCAAACAAAAACAAAGTTTATTTTAAAAGTACCCCTCGAATCAACATCAGCACCTATTCTATACCATTCGATATTATATAGAATAATTTAGATTCTAGATAAAGCCATTGGAAGCGTCAAAATGCGACATGTAACGTCGAAGTAGGCTAATATGTAAATTTTATAGATAAAAGAAGGTTATAACATAGTTAAGTTAACGACGCTGAGAGTTGGCCGCTGGTCTACAGATGCGAATTTATTAAACTTGTTTCAAATACACTTTACTAACCTGACGCCAAGTCACGTGCTGTGTAACTATCATACATTAGCCTAAATAATGTTATCCGGCCTGTTCTATATTAAAGGGTAACTGCTTTACCTTCACCCAATTTTAAAATTCAGCTCATTTAGTTCTTCTTTCATTCCTTCATCATTTCTAACAAAATTTCTGTTACTTCACTTACTTACCATTCATTCATATCACCAAATCAGTCTTTGCAGTACTAATAAATTTATAGCCTGTCGGTAATATATAAATAATAATCTTCTCCCGACCTTGATGATTTATTTTATGATCTGTATTACCTATTATTGGGCATCCTTTTATCTCAAAATATGTTGTTCAGATGTATTCTCAATCTTTGCTCCTCAATACATCATAGATAGAAATTCACAATAAATTTACAAGTTGCGTAAGGCGGCATGAGTCAAATGTGCTGAGAGCGTAAACACGGTAGTTACATTACCCTCGCCACTTTTGGGAGCTGAATGCAACTGTGCGACACCAATATATTCACAATGAATGGAGTTTTGTCACAATTATCACTATCTTATTCCAATGCTTTTGTGGACGCAGGCCTTACTCGCCAGTCATAAGAACAAAACGTATGCTCACTTCACACAACACAAAACCCGTTAATTTTACGAAAAGATATTATCAATTCACTCACAAATTGTTAAAATTCTCAAATAAATCATAATTTCCATAACCGTCTTACTTTCTAGGCGAGATACAGATGATGAACTGGTTGGAACACGTTCACACATTATTTTTATGTCAACAGCGTGAATTCTTTTCTACTTATGTCTTTTATCTAACTGTGCATAAAATTGCCAGTCTCTAATTGGTGTTACATAATAAATTAACTGTTTTATCATTAGTTGCAATCTTTGTCACTGCACGCATAAAAGTATATGTGACAGTTATTAAAATAAGTGACGCGCTGTCATTTCCCGGACTCGTAAATTAATTTCATCAGGCATTAATTATAACATTTTCTTTTTATATGTCAACGTGTAATTCGCGTTCCCCGTGCGTTCTCACGGCACTTTCTTAAACATCATTAATCGACTTTATTTTATTTCCTTTTATTACTATTACAGCTCGACCAATCTCCAACAATTGTAAAATACTTTTGATATTATTAACTTCCTTCATCCGCCCTCGAATTAAAATCGTATTCCCTGTCGATGTTTACACTGTCGATGTCTGCTGGATCTAGTTCAACACCAAATAGTAATTTATTCTCATCTACATCTACTAGTCTTATACTAACATAATAATTTGACACATCATCAGCCAAATCGGTGCTAAGACCATTTGTAATCTCGGAACCGCAAGTGGCGGTGACAACGGACATACATAATGGATTTTATTGGCCGGCACTGGATTAGTAGAGATATCTCGCACGAAACGAGCCCACTCATGCCGCTCCAATTATACTATCGCATCAGTAAAAGTCGATTGGCGAGATAGAAATTCGATTAGGCGACATCTCGCTTACGGCTTCATAAGAAGGTACATCTGACAGAATGAGGATCGAGTACAATGTTATGTTACACACGTTCTTCTACTTACGAGCAGACTTGAAAACGGGTTTAATTACATTCTTAACATAAGTTTCTTTACTAGGTCTGCGCTTCATTTAAATATTAATACGTAAGTGGATTACCGCATCTTCTCATGAAGTATTAATAACATAGAAGCTCTCTATTAAAGGGCCACAGTTTCTAAGGTAAAGAGCCATAAAACTGGACTTATATGTTGCAAATTGATCGTGACAAGGAAAAATGATTTGATTCATCAAAGACCCGTGTTGCTAAAGAGCCAACATTCTTGACAAATTGCGATAGGACAATCCATACGCATGTGTTCACCGAAGAGTTATTAAGTATACCGAGAAAAATGATTAAGAACGGATGAGCTCATAATTATCTTCAGTAATAGCCCTTTTACGCAACGGTACGGTTTTCCTTTAAACATGACATATGATGTCACACTTCCTTGACATACAGGTAGACCAAAGATCATCTGCAACATTTTTTCTACGGTGCCTAATGAGTGCTGTATGATCTAAGCAGAATGTCGGCCGGCCGTTTTCCCTTGCAAATTAAACTCCAATCGCACATCTGGATGGTAGGCTATCAACTACCGAACATTGTATGAGCCTTGGGTATGAATACAGAAGTACTGTATGAATACAATGTAAATTTAGGTTTTGTGTGAAATTCCTATTTACTCCATTCTCGTAAAGAATTTTGTTCCAACACCCATAACAAAGAATTGATGATTACGCTATAGATGCCATAGTAGCCGAAACACTCACGGAACAAAGTGAAACACAGAAATCGAGATACTTTAAATCACGAAGCACTCACGCGTAAAGTGATTGGAAAAAAACGTTATCAATTTAAGTTTTTATCGATTTGTTTAATACAATTTGCCGAAAACGCGGGAGACTTTTACCTCCATTTGCGCGAAAGTCGACATAAACATTCATTGAGATACCCTTTGGTGGAAACTTTTAAGATGTTTGACCCTCTGCACGTTTTGTATCAACGAAATTATGACGAAGTAAACTGGCATAATTTACTGCTATCACTATTGAAGAAATGTTTAAAAATGATTGCGGCACACTTTCATACAACTTACACTAATAATAATAATAGATCTAGAAGGTTACAATTTATGTATCAACCAATGTCATCAAAAGTATGCACAAAACGAAGGCAGCAAAAGCTAAGAAAAAAAAGAATACTTACTAAATCGATATTGCAATAACTGAATGCGATTCAATAAATCGATCCGCAAAATTCAGTACCGCGAATTGTGCGCTTGCGTCACACACGTTCGAAGTTTAAACGTGTGCTACGATTTATCAGCGGCTGCCATTAGGTATCGCAGTGGTATAACCTAATGGTAGCGCGTGCCCATTGAGTGTGTTAGAGCACTTATAACGGCTCGGTGGCGGTGCGCCGAAGCAGAGGCACGCGCGCCGGAGAGAGCATCAATTACCGGGTCGTGATCGCTCCCGCACTACAACCAATATAAATAAATGCAGGGTTGCCAACTTAACAGCGATACTGTGACACATACTTAGATTTACTGCCAACTTAAAAAAGCAAGGAGGTTACATGTTGTCATTCATGGTAATAATTTCGCGGAATATATTGCGTTATGGATTGACATTTTGCTCCAGTTTTTGGCAATGACCAATTGTGTTTTTATTTTTCTTAATAAATGGTAGCGTTATAATGTCTAGGCATAATAATATGTTATTACCATAAATAAACTTTAAGGACAATGGTTGAAATTTGTTAAAAGTAACAATTTACGATACGAGTTACCGAGTTCAAACCTTTATCGAATCTTACGAGCAACAAAATGTATTGGCCAGCACGGCACCGACCAAGCACAATTTCACAGTGGCGCAATTGTAAAATGCTAGATCGGAAAGGTCTCGGGTTCAAACAGCTTATCTCTGTGTCAGAAATACTCCACATAAAGAAGGTTTAATGTTCTCGAGTGATGGATACCCGCGCGTGCCGACTGAACTTTAATACGCCAAGGTCTATGAAATTAATGTATCTACTGCGCTTGTAAAAAGTGGTTTAATAATCATGCATGACGCTGGGATGTATTTGATGTGCGAGGAATAATATTTATTAATGAATGGGTATGCTTAAGCAGATGTTTGCGTGATTAGATCTATTTTAATTTCTTTGAAATGATTGCATTGTGGACTTGAGATTATTATGATTTATTTACCTGTCATGAGATCTGCGCTTTCTTTTGTTTGTTTGCGCTTATTATTCGAATTAAATTAAATCTCAAAAACTAATTAAGTCTCTATTACCGCGTTAACATATTTACTTCTTAGGTAAAAAAAGTAAAACTTGTAAAAAATGAATCAAAGTATACATATATAAATAAATGTTATTAATTTTTAATTCGAGCCTCATTCAAGAGACCTAAATTCGAGTGTATAAAAACGGAATGACCGATGCTCCCAGATGTGTACAATTCAATGACCATATTAATCTCGGTCGTGACTGCGGGTGACGTCCGAAGTAGCGCTCGCTGCCGCCCGCCGCCGCCCGCCGCCAGCCACCGCCGGTGCGTCACGCCTCACAAAAACGTCCAACGAAGCGCGCTGCCGGCATATTCTTCTATTTTTCCAAACGTCCCATTTTCCCTTTCCTAACAATGGCCTCGGTCACGCACAGCATTGATAGACGCCAATTGATTCGCTTTCGCTCGTCGATGTCGCAGGCGCTGACGACACGGCCCTTGCGGTTGCGTCTAGACACTGTGAAATCAGCCTTAAAATTCTTTGTTTTGGAACGTCTAATGCTTTTCCGCTGGGATGTTTCACAATCGTAATAACAATTTATTGTGTTGCTTTTTTTGTTTGGATTGGAAGGGACCAGAGCAGTAACGCAATAATGGAATTCAGCTAATGGATGCCAAGTCAAGACAAGCGACAAGTCACATCCTATTTCAATGCTACAAACAGCTGTAGTACAACTCTACTATGTGAATATTAATATGATCATTAAACACAGAAACTAGCGGAGTTAGATATTATTATGGTGCAAAATTCGTCCTATATATTTTTTATTCCGGTTTCCTGCAATTAATTAAAAATATTTACCAAAGTATTCTTCTTGACATAGAATTTATATTTGTTGTAAGTTATTAGCACATAATTTTAGTAACAGATGTCCTTGCAACAGTATAAAAATAGCAAACAAACTACGTAATAAATCTCATGAAATCTAGACACAACGCATATTGTTGTTAAGCAGAAGGATTTATGCATAACCACGACGTCCATTTACGTGCCACGGCTAGTCACATTAATTTTAGCAGCTAAAACAATAAATTAAATTTAAAGCGACAATTAAGTAACTCTTTTATAATATATCCTTAAGTCGGCCCAATATGTGGATCGTGCGAAAAGTACTTTCAGTTTTATCACACGACATAAACTGCATTATTGAACGGCATCATTTTTATTTGTTATAGCAAACGAAATTTATAAGGATTTTTATATCGCAAAGCAAAGGAAACGTTCAAAAGTTTGTTATTGCATTTTTCGATTACCTGTGGTAGTGTTGAGTGCAACGGAAGTAGCTGTCAATGATTGTCGTTAGCCGGTAACAAGGCAATTACAAAACGCCGCAAGGCATTTTAATGTGCCGGTTTCGCGGATTAAACGTATTAAAATTAAAGCACGCATTTCTTATCACCGTGAGAAATAATATGTGGCACAACGGAAGAAGTGTGTGAGCGCTGGACAAGCTGTCATGTCCACACCGATTTCAAATAACGCTAGGCCATTTATTCACTGATAGCAGATTAGTGTTGCGTTTCAAACTTCACATTTAGAGGACGGAATACAAAGAGAGGCCTAATCAGTTATAGAGCTCCATCTATCTAACCTTCGATGGTTATTAGTTGGTTGCGTCGCGAGCCGAACAATCGATCAGTGAGTGACCGCCGCGGGCTGTATCTTGCGTTATCGCCGCCCGCGACTCGGAACAAACAAATTCAATTAGGATTAAGAAATTAAACTTTGGCTCAAAGGGGCCGCCGAACGCTTCCGATGCTATCCGAACGGGGTCGACGACTTACGTTATCGAAATTCGCGTAAAATTCCATCCAGGCTACTGGTTCTTTGATTTTATATTTATAGTACGAAATGAGATCGTCGCGAGTTACAAACGCAAACGTTTCAGAGTAAAAATGCCATCTAAGAAGGAGGTTGTACCGTCAAAAATAAAATGCCCGAGTCACGTATTTAAAAACAGTTTTTATTATGTGAAAACGCAGGACGACGAAATTCATCGACGCTCTCAGCTTGTTAGTGGTAAAATTTACACCTCAGCTCTGAATTTGCTACGCTAACTACTTAACACCTGCATGCTATAACATTCCATATTCCCAGATAATAAATGCTATAATGTCATACACAAAAAACACTTGATGGGACCACACGTGCTCTCGTACAAATTATGATATGCCCAACATTAATACGTGAGAAAAGTTCTACTTGAACCTTTGACTCTGCGTCGGAACTATGGGCATTTTTTTCTCTGGCTGTAATTAACATAACACTTCACGTAAGAGCGATGTCGTGCGAGCTTCACGATGACCGTATGACATTCAGACCATTAACAACTGTGGTTTATTTCAACAGATGTCAGTTCGCGTCTACCGTGCCCCCTTAATGTTTATTGCCGTGACTCATCCTTACTAGAATATGGCGAGGAATGCTTAAACTGCACCTGCGTCTATCACTCATAAAATACTAAGGTCACTGAGGTTTTATAGTGTTGACAGTAAATCTTATGTCTTAATTACTAAAGTCACTTTGAGAAAATGCGTAAAACGACACGCTCGGAATGTTGCTCTAGTTTGTATTTCCAGTGTCTTTACTGAATCATAGTTAAAACGCTCCATTTTAAATAAGCTTCTAAGACATAAAACTATCTACGAATCGTTTTTTGTGAAATCACATGACTAAGTTATAAATATCGTCTTTCATCCAACAGTGACATGAACCTATAATTGAAAATAATATATTTTTATTTAAATGTAAATAAAATAAAAATGTTTAGTTTAGGTTAATCGTAAATGAAAATATGATCCTAGTATTCAGTTACGGTATTAAAAGTCAATTCCTCTCGGAATACGAGTACGCCCGACAGTGGGTCAGTTCTAAGCACGTAAACTCGTAGTAGAAAGTCCCTTGAAATATTTGCCAGTAGGCTGCGAGATGAAATAATCACCAGCGCCCAGTATAAATAATTGAAGCGGGAATGCCCGCGCATTCCGTCACAGGGGGTGGCTACTTTCCTCCGATCGAGTTTTCTCAACACCGGTCGATTAACGGAAACTGTCGTTTTCAATCGCACAACCGGAGCAATGATTCCTCTTATCAAATTACGGGGTTTGCTAGTGAAAAGTTTCCCACATTTTCTCGGTGCATCGTGTGGATGATATAAATCAGGGCAGATTGTTGGTTGCGCGCGCCTCGAGGCGGCTAATGCGCGGCTATTTGTGAGTTTTCACTGGACGTTACGCGCCATCGGGCTCGCGGTTTCATACTTTTCGTGCAAATGTATCACTTTCGATTTACCAATGGCTTGTTTATTTTATAGCACGTGTAGTATCAATTTAAAATATTTGTTTAAGGTCGTATCTCAAACCATGTTAAAAGCTGTAAAACGATTTGTGCTTAAGAGCAGCAAAATATATATACATATATAGAAAATACTGAGAATGGCTTCGTCATGCATTATAAGAAAGAGGTTTGGCCTTAGCTTGACACATTACCTTAATATGAGTTGACTAAACAAGTTTTTTAATTTAATTTTACTTAATTGTTTCATATTAAATAAATAGTAGAGGACGCCTTTGCTGCGGGATTCGTCACTTTTACAAGGCATTTTGATCGTTACTTTACAAATTACAATAAAGTCATATACGAGACATCATAACCAACGAATAAAATGCTAAATGACCCAGCTAGTTGCCTAAAATTGCTAGTCACCTTAAAGCTGAACTCATGCGTCAGAGGTTAACAAAGATCCATTACAAAAAGACAGAACGAAGCAAAATATTAGCACCATAGCAGAACGACTTTAATGGATGCACAATGTAAATAAAACTTAAAAATGTAACAATTAGTGCAATATTCTCTTCCTTGTACCCGACGTGAGGTTACATGTGACAATAAGGAAACGTTCTTACGACGCACTTCGGTACATTTTTCACATTTACACGACCCGTTCTGCAACCGGCGACCATTTGCAAAATAAATGTATTTTGCCAAATAACGCTCATCATACTTACTTTCTACTTATGTCTTATGCCGTGTCATAATTCAAAAACAGGTTCCATTTTCTGTGAGTTAAGATTTTCTTAACTGAAAGTAGCATGACGTAACCTGTGCCATGCAAATTGTTTCTCTTTTTTATCTTCTTTTCGTTGTTACACCAAAATGGAGCCTAGGTAAAAAAAAAACAAAATAATTGGTTTCATTCGCAGGAATAATCAAGATTGTAGTGAATGAATGAGAGTCAATATAAGGATTGTTTTATTTACTCTCCTGTCACGGTAAAGTGTTCGAACCATTGACGGCAGTGCTGTACAAATAAGCAGTAAGACTCGATAGTACCTATAAGAATATTTAAAATGCCTATTCATACAACCCTCTTAACTGTAGGGGAGGCTCGTTCCCGCCTGTACGACGTATATGGGCTGATGCTGATGATTATGATGATACATTCGAACTACATAACTATAATAAAACATACAGGATATAAACAGAGGGTGATCGAAAACTCAGAGATAAAAATCAAGATTAATATTGACTTTTCGTTTTAATCATAACTATTACCTGTTTCAATTTTCGATCAGTCTATTTACACTTATGTAATATAATTAAATATTAACATAAACTTATTCCTTAGAATTTCATACAGAATATAATGCTATGTATAAATGTTGGATACTGGCACAATAGTATTAAAAAAAGAAACAAACTGACACAGCTCTAAAAAGGTGTACAGAACTCATTTGTCACCTTTTCTATTTTTAAATCGCGCTACAATTTTCGCGCCACAAACGTGCCAGAAACATTTTTAATTGCTTCTTGTGCAATAATATGCGACTGTTCCCACCTGCAGCGAATAACTTTATCAATTAAAATGAGATAACCATCGGAATGTAACGTTCGGAATGGACGAACACCCCGCTGGGTGGCGCGATTCAATACTTGTCTCAGAATAGCATAGAACCGGACCTTTCACAACGTGCTACGTGTTGGATGCATTGGATATCATCTATTTGTACTATTTAATGACATTATAATGAAATTGAATCTAAATTATTGCGTACGCTTATTTATTTGCATGTCTGTAAATAACAATTTATTTTTTATGCTGTGACTTGTTAAAATACGCTTTGTATTTGTATCACATTTGAACCAACTGAGCCTTTAAAAATTACATAGCCTAAGTGACTCAGTAATTAAGATTTCTAATTACAACTAAAACGTGTCACTAAATCGATTTGACAGTTTGCGACACCAATAAAATTAACAAATAAATTTAATCTTTACACAATATTATTTACTTGCGAATATAAAACACCCATTAATACTTAAATAAGCTGCAGTTAAATATTATAAAGTTCTGATTTGTAAGCCGTAAATACCGTTATATCTAGACTTTAAATGTGTATAACTTGTTAAGAACATGAATGACCTAGGCTGTTTTCATCTGTTTTATTGGAGCTCTTTGTAAAATGACAGCGGTGGGCAACGGGACTGGTGAACCCATTAGGCGGGGGCACGACCGCCTGCGGCCGCGAACCGCGATCAACTGAGGAAGTGACGCCGCGGCTAGATGCGCACGCGCACCGTATCCGACGGCTTCCGAAACGAAAAAAAGAAAAACATGATCGCTCACCTCAGCGGATACTTTGTCTGCATTTGATACTCTTATAACTTTCGTATAAAATATGTTTATGTGTCACATTGTTTTATAACTTGTACTTAAATTTAATTTTAGATAAAAATAATTTTCAGTGTTTCTTATCGCAAACCTTTACTTAAGTAATAACTTAAAGAGTGGTATTCCAAAGTGCAAAACTTTAGCATATATTTTTACGCATTTATAGAAAATAATAATAATAATAAATTAAAATAAAACACATATTTTGTAGGTCTATGTCCGTCCGTCACATTATACAATGATGGAACACATCTTTAGAGATCAGCACGCAGAGCTAGCCGCCTTTAGGGCATACGATGCCAGTGTTTGAACAAAGCAACGCCGCTGACCGCCTTCAGCAAACGAATGTCATTTCTCAGCTTTATTGTGCCGCTAGAATACGACTCCCGTAGGCATTGAATCCAATATATAAATTGTTCTAAAACGGAACAGATCCAATTATGTGCAGTGACATATAAAGTAAAATTTAACTGCTGAAATGGCTGAAAATTTTATAACAAAATAACCTAATAGAAAACTTCGTATGTGATTTGTCGAAGTTATAAAATATACTATGTACTTAAAAACTTGAATTGTTGACTATCGCTTATAAAAATCTTATTTGATTTCTTTGACACTTTTCGAACAGCAAGGATGATGT